>JAVJGI010000063.1:2013365-2053839 GCA_035590275.1 Ibycter americanus | reverse complement strand
GGGCGGCGGGCAGAGGATGTTGGTGATGTGTTAGCATGCATAGAAAATACTGCGATGCCTGTCATGTAGTCATTTTGTGTTTAGAAAGGAGAAACCTATCTTTCCTGGAGTGCGAAGCACTCTGTTTCGAGCCTTCAGAGGGTAAGCGGAGCCCTGCCTGATAGCAGAGACTTTGAATTCAAGGCTTGTTCCTTCCTGGCTGCAGGTTAGGGGTCTCTTTTGTTGCTCGCTGAGTGGGTGTTTGGGACTGCTGCTGGCTCTGGCTCCAGCTTGGAGGCCCCTCGCAAAGGGGATATAGGCTGCATAGCTCTCAGAAGAGCTTTTGAGTAGGCATGCCCATGCCCAGCAGCTGGGTTACCAAACTGAGAGTTTTTTTTTTTCTCCCCCTTTTTCTTCCTGCCCTAGCTCACCCCTGCATTGAATACTGCTGCCTGCTGCCAAGACGCTCCGGAGCTCACCAGAAATAGAGTGGAAATTGTTAATGTGCCAGAATATTTGCCTTCTGTAGTGTAACTCTAAAAAAGCATATTTGTCTAGTTAGAGTGTACTCTGTGAGCTTGAGCCTGCCTTTCTGCTGCGCTAGCGCAGCCCTCCTGGGCATTTGGATTGCACACAGGCTGAGAGCTTTGGTAGGATACATCCCTGAAAATGCAGGCTGAATTGTTTCCTCTACTCCAGAGCATTTTGCCGTTGATGGCAGGGGTGTCTTGAGGGCAGCAGAAAGCAGCTGCACAAGCACCCTCTGATTGCAGGGTCTTCAGAGGTGGTTGGGGAAGAAGCCAGAGAAAAGGCGAGCAGTGTTGTATGGTGGCAGCTGGGAATGTAGCTTGGCCGAGGGCGGAAAAGTCCCACTGCGGAGAGGATGTAGATGTTACTGAGATACCCGTAGCTTTGCTCTTTCCTTTGTAGGGGTGCTTAGAGGGAGTCAGAAGCAGTTTGGAAGGGGTGTGAGGGAAAGATAGCGTGAGGTTTCTTGGCAGATGATTAAATGCTGCTTGTCTCCAAACTGTCTTGGGGGAGAGACAGGATGAGAAATACCGAACAGATTAAACTGGCTTGCTGCAAACTTAAAAGAAGAAAGAGGGGTGAAATGTGTAAGGCAATCAGGTCTGGGTTTGAGTAACATGGGCTTCCTGGCTGCATGTCCCCACTCTGTACTTTCACACCTCTCTTTCTTCTGGGTTTCCCCACAAGCACATGAGCCCCTTAGCTACAGGGCTGCACGTCCCCCTGATCCTCTCCAGCCTCCTGCGGGCCGCCTGTGCTGCCCAGTGCTGGGCTTACTGGTTCTCTGCGTGAAGGATGGTGGCTACAGATGGAAAACAGAAAGGACAGCAGCACACAGCCTAAGCCCTCGCTCTCAGCTGTGCTGCTTTTGCGAACCGAACTGTAATGTTTCCTACAGGATGGAGGTCATGGGAAAACTATGCTCAGGGCTTTTACCTGCCCTGGGCTGATGAGAAAGCACTTTGCCTTCACTGAGAAACCATTTTTACTTACTCTATCCTTTCTGGGCACACACATGCTCTTGGGATGCGTTTGTGGGAGTGCCTGGCTAAAGCAAAGGCAGCTGCGCTGACCTCAGTGTTGCTGCCCTACCTGGCCAGTGCCCCCCCGCCCCGGTGGGGGGGCTGTGTCAGTTATGAAGTACGCAGGTGACTCATGCCCACAACAAGGCTTGTTTGATCCGGTTGCCAGACCCTGCCCTCTGGCTCTCCTGGGTGGGCATCAGCTGAGGGTTGCCCCATGGCAGGGAGCTGTGTGGTCCCAAGGAGAGTACAGAGGGCTTTAAGGAGCAGGAAACATGCATGTCTGTGTCTGGTCCCGCTTCAGCAAGAGACATTTTTAGCACTCTTTCTGACTGCCTGGTTTCTGCTGCTGCTCCCCAGTGCCTTTTGGCTCCTGGCAGACTAATGCCACAGAGGAGTTTTGGAGGGTCCCTGCAAGCAGGGAAAAGAAGGCAGGGGCGAGGGGAGACAGGGGAAGGCAGGCAGCACAAACCCCTTCTGAGACGTGCCAGCTACCAGGCTGATGGGCTCATGGCCATGCTCCCAGTCAGCTATGTCGTGCCAAGCTCAATAGGTAGGGAACAGGGAGGGACTGACTGGGGGATAAGGATGATACCTGGTCCTGGGAGGGCTCTGGAGGGAGCTCTTAGGGATACAGGGTATAGATCTGTAGAGGATCAGGTTCTGCTCTTTTTATTTTGCTTTCTTTGAGAAATGACTGATGTTGGAGCACAGGCTGACCTGAAACGGTGCGGGGCAGCTCCATACACCGAGCAGTGTTTCCTGTGGGGTGGCCCTTCAGCCTTTCCGTGCCTTACTCCCCCAGCACTGAGAGCTGGCTGTAAGGACCCTGGCTCCCAGGAGTGTAGCTAAATCCCTTGGTGTAGAGTGCTGGTGGCATAAGCTGGGAAGAGGAGGGAACAACAGGCCAGGTTTTGCTGTGAACAATGAGAAGGAAGTGGTTTCCCAGATTGTATTGCCTTTTCACCCCTTTCTCAGAAACCCCTCCCACAAAAGCATATCATTTTCCACAAGGTGTGTTGGCTGAAGGTGTGTTGGCTGGTGGTGTGTTAGAGACCTTGCAACTCACAGCCCCTCAATTACTCTGTGGCAGGTCAGAGCAAACCCCCCCAGAGCGTCCCTGCTGGGTTGTCTCATCTAGAGACAAATTGTTCCTATTAAAAACCCCTGTCGCTGCAGGATCTGCCGGATCCCAAAGGCCTGTCAGACTGTTCGAGGCATCCATCCCCTGGGAAGGAGTTGGCTGGCGGGTGAGCAGGGCTCTGGGGAGCACCTCCCAGGCCTGACTGCGGTTTCCTTGTGTCACATTGCTCCCTTCGGGCAAAGTCACAAGGGAAGAAAAAACCTAGCTGCTTGGTGAGCACAGCAGCTCCCCCGGAGGCATGCTTCCTCCTTCTGAAATGTCTCAACTTGGGAATTTATAGATCATCTAAAAAAAAAAAAAACAAACACGCAGCTTGGCTTCTCACCAGCATCTGTGGTGGAGCTGGGGAGACAGACGGCGTGTGGCTCTTGGATGGGGAGCAGTGTTGTTCAGTCCAGTCCTTCTCCCAGGGATGGAGGGGACCCATGGCAGCCCCACGTGGTGTCCACATCCCTCTGGGGTGGGTGCTGTGACTTCCCGTGCTCCCCTTAGAGGAGGCTGTCTGCTGGTGGGGCTTCGTGTCTGGCCAAGGAGGTAGGAAATCCGGGTATCGTCCTCCCGGTCTTGCCTGGGCAAATAGTGAAACTGGAACTGCATGATGAGTAATGTCGGAGCTGGGACCAGGACCGGGAGCCCTGACCCCCGTGTGTGACTAAGGTAGCGGACCTGAGTCATGTTCCCAGCCCTTAAAGAAAAGCAATTGATCCGCCTGTGCTGGGCTGCTTATCAGACATCCTGAGTGCACTGGGGAAGTGGAAGAGGGATTGATATCACCAAGTCAAGACAGCTCTTGTGTTCCCAAAAGCGGGGTGATGTGCAGGAGCCTGGAGCATGCAGTCAGCCCTGACTCACAGCCGGGCCTGCATTGCTGGGAGATGAGAGCTCTGGCACAGGTGTAGGGGACGAGACCCAGGGGAGTCCTCTGCATTGCCAGTCCTTGAGTCAGCGTTGAGCAGGCAGATTTCCTTTTTCTGTCAGAGCCAATCCTAGTCAGATTGCAGCAGAGACATGCTGCTATCAAGGTCGTAATCTGCTCAGTCTATTCAAGGAGGAATGAAAAAGTAAAACCTGGGAAATGAGAAATTGGTTGTAGAAGTAGGGAACTAGGAAAGGATCCAACCAGTGCTGTGGCTCAGGCAAGAGAGCGCTCGCTGTCAGACCTGCAGGCAGCAGAGCAGGTGGCAGTGTCATCGGCATCGTGCTGGAGAGGGTAGGATGCATGACGGTGACGACAGACAGCGTTCTAATGTGTTATAGCGAGAAGAGTTCCCAGTGCTGCCGGGTGGATTGCCTGGGCGTCGGGGAGCGCAGCGGCGCTGGAGACTTGGCTGCGTTCGCCGCAGCGGTGAGCTTTGGTGCTGTACCAGTTTAAATCCCATTTTGCTATTTGATGGGTGGCCCAGCCCTGTGTCCACATCATATGACAGCAGCAGGAGAGTCTGGGAGAACACAGGCAGCCTAGCTGAAGGAACTTCCCCTGCTCAGGGCAGCACAGACCGCGTGGTGTGGAGCAGGTAATGCCAGGGAGGTGCTCAACCCCATACCCTGCCTGGTTTTCCCTCTTCATATTCCCAAGGCGGGGGTCCCACTTAGCAAGGGTTTTGTGAACAGCAAGTAAAAGATCTGCCTCTTGCCTGCATCAGTGTCGCTTCCAAGAAGCAATGGGTTCTTATCTCGTCCTCCTTTCCTTTTTTATTTTACCCAAGCTTTATCTCAGTTCCTCATTTTAAAATGCTGGCAACAGTGGATTCGAATCATTACTGCCATTTTAGGGAGATGTAGTCCTCCCCCAGCATCAGTGAATCGTAGACCCACAAAGACTGGCCCGCTACTGGTGCTGGGAGCCGTGCAAGCCAATGACTAAGCCGAGTGTCTGGGATGCTGGAGCCAGCTGTCAGACTGGGAATGTGAAGGGGAGAATGGCCGTAGCTGAGTCAGACGGAACGAGAGCTGGGTTGTTGAGTTTGCCTGCAATGAGGCTGTACGCCCACACTGCTTCTCTAGTTGGACATCTGTTCTGGAGGTGGGGGGCATGCACAAAGCTCTGGGATGCTCTGGGAGCCTGACCTTGCTGTGGTGCTGGGGAGGGCCAGGCCCTGCACAGGCTCTTTGTGCCTTTCTGAAAGGGCTCCTGGACCCAGAGGGAGCCGCAGCCCTTCGGTGTATCGTTAAAGCTGGATTTTCCCAAGCTGTGTCTGGGGAGGCAGACCCATTTCTCCCTGTCAGGTGGGAAGCAGGATTGCTCCATCTGTTATCTGCATTGCTCTGTGTGTTTAGGACAGGCCTCTCTACCCTCATCTCATCCAGAGCACCTCCCTCTTAGTTTCCATCCTCCTCCGTTACCTCACCCCGCAGGCATCCTTCTGAGATGCACCGGGCTCCCTTCTTCTCCCTTATTTAATATTATTCTTCTTCAGTCTGGTGTGGTACTCTCCATCTTGCCTGTAAAGCACAAAGCTGCTCTTTCTCCCTTTCATTCCTCCGGACTGGGGTTAGCATTTCAATTGACAATTGCGCCATTGATTTGTGTGCTGACGGTGGGGTTTGCAGTAAATGCCAGGCAGAGGGACTCAGCAGGGTTAGCAAGGCTCTGGAAATGAGCCCTGTGTCTTCACAAGCTGCAGACTCTATTTTGGAGGGAGGGTGATGGCAGGGTCATGCCTTTCCCCCTTCCAGGGCGGGCAAGCCTTTATTTGCAGTGTCAAAAGCAGCCTTGGACTTGCTAGGGGAGGCATGTCCCCTTCTTTGGGGACATAATGTGGGCCATTAGATGCTCTCTGCCTCATCATCCCTGGCTCTTGAAGCCATTTACATCCCAGGTCCCTAGTCTGGGGGTGCAGTGTTGCTCCCCCCGATCCTGCCAGATGAGAAGCAGAGGCAAAGGTGGTCAAACCACTTCCTTAAGCTGAGCTGTTTAAGGCAGAGCTTTGCAGGTCAGCTGGAGGACTGATGCAGGGACAGAAGGACCCCAGCACCTGCTCGTGGAAGCACCTTTTAAAGGCTCCCTTCCAGATTATGTTAAATCAGTGCTGGAGCCACAAACACGCTTCTGAGCCCTGGCTAGCAGAGCTGTTTACTCTCAGCTTAGTGATTCAGTGCTGTCCCTGGGGAGCAGTAGGATAAATAATATGTTGGCGCCAACCAAATTATTGTTTTGGGCTTGTTTGTTTCTGGCTGTTTGGAGAGAAGTGTGTCCTTGCAGGTTGGCACGGCTCTCGGAGCTGAGCTTAAGAGGCAATGCTGTGAAAAAGCCTCAAATCAAAACCAAAGTTAATAGGAGCAGGTGGGGCTGAAGTGTGCGAAAGGGTAAGGTGGAGGAAGAGGAGCAGGGAATGGCT
Source organism: Ibycter americanus (assembly GCA_035590275.1). Classification (NCBI taxonomy): domain Eukaryota; kingdom Metazoa; phylum Chordata; class Aves; order Falconiformes; family Falconidae; genus Ibycter; species Ibycter americanus. The sequence goes on along the minus strand of JAVJGI010000063.1, from coordinate 2,047,828 downwards.
GCAGGCGTACATTTTCCTGGATTAGCAGCAAATTTAGGGGCTGGGCTGGAGGTTTGAAAACAAGAGCAAAGTTTGCTGAAGTCTCGCCAGACCGGCTTGCGGCGTGTTGGTGATGGGTTGTACAGACGGTGGTAGCTGGATGGGGGAGAAGCTTTAGGGGCTGCCATGTGCGTCGGCTGTTGCCTGCCTGCTCTGTAGGTCAAGAGGGGGATTTTAAGGACTGCTGGAAAGAAGGGGAGTGGTGAAAAGGGGATTAGTCCTCTCCTCCCTGGCAAGCACAGACTGAGTCTGTGGCTGATGAGATTCCCCGGGCTAGCTGGCATGCCTCCACTGGCTGCCTGCTTGTGGGGCCGTTTAGGCAAGTGAGTTGCACAGTCACTCTGAAAAGATTTGATGCCAGCTTCTCCAGCAGGCAAAGCACATGCTCAGGAGTTTCTCCGCGTCCTTGGACAGAGGAGTGATAGTAGGGCTCGGGAGGGGACAGGGAGCAGGCAGTCCTGCCGAGCTTTCCTAGCTGCAGGGTCCCAGCTGCTCAATCCCCCCGCTGCTGCCATGCAGCCCCACAGCCTCTGTTCTGTGGTCCAGGGGAAGAGCAGCCCGGAGGTGTTGCGTTAGCGAGAAACTGTGGGCTGGAGGGCAGAGATAGTTTCTGTACCGTGGCGCACCTCCACCACTCTCTTTGCAGCTGAGGTACCCTTGCGAAACAGCGGCCCGTGGGTCTGGCAGGGTTTCCCATCACAAAGTGGTGGCTGGCAGCATCCACCGTTAGACAAGCTGGTGATGGGAAAGCCTTGCGGGCTGGGTGCCATTTTAACCCCACAGGGATTAGAGACCCGGAGGAGGTGTGACCAGCGTAGTGGAGGAAAAAAGGCTGCAAATCAAGGGGGCATTCGGTAGCCCCAGTGACCTCTAATAAGTCTTTTTTATTTTTGGCTCAGCGGAGCCTTGGCAGGACCCCTGCGCAGCATGCTCCAGGCAGAGGGGGAGTGCTGGACTGTGCAAAGATTGTCCTTTGCCTGTCCTGCCAAGTGCCCCTATAAATAGAGGGGGACGCGTGCCACTGATTAATTGCCTGTCTATGCAGGCAGCCAGCTCCCGAGGCAGACGCAGCCTTTGTCTGTCTGCTGGGAGCAGCAGCACTTGCCAGGAGAGAGGCCCGCTCTTCTTCGGAATAGGGAAAAGAGGGAGAGAGGAAAACAGAGTGCCCTGTCACACTAAGCAGAGGTCAGTCCTGACTGGAGACTTTTCCCTCTTGGAGGAACAATCCTTCTCGTGTCACTGCTGCAGACTATGGTAGGGGATAGGGTAGGCTACAGCAGCACATGTGCCATGGGCATTGCACCCTGCTGTGGAGCTGGGCCCTGGCACAGCTGCTCAAGGCTGCCCAGATGTGGCTGCACCACCCTGGAGAGGGATGAAGGACCAGCAGACCCCATCGAGCAACAGCAAAAGCCTCAGGGGAGGAGACTCACAACTGTGCTGCAGTGCAGGGCCAGCCTCCTACACCTGAGCTGGCAACGCAGTGGGGAAGGGAGGATGTTTTTAGAAAAGAGGAGCTGGAAAAGTCAGAAGGTGAAAGAGGAAGGAAAGAGGGGAGGACAGGCAGTTCTTCCTCCCAGCTGGGCCTGGAAAGCTTCCCATCTGCAACAGCTGGTTGTGACATGGGTCCTAGGTCTTGCAGGTCACTTCTTGTTCACATCTGGGGCGTGGAGCCCATGAGTTGTGGCTTTATGTGCACCATTCCCCTGTCACGTGTGGGCTCTGACCTGGGGGCTCCAAACCCTGTCCATCCCTCCTGGCCCTTGGAGGGAGGATGCTGACAGTGCAGCTGGAGGCTGGCGAGGAGAGGTGTGGTGCTGGGCTATGGCTGGTAGGAGATGATCTACTCCATGGGCACGGGGAGGTTGACTGCCAGCTGCAGAGCAACACAGCAGCTCCTCTCCTGTCCAGCCAGATGAGAACTCACAGCTCCAGTTAAGCATATGCAAGGTCCCAAAGCAGGGCAGAAAAAGCTGCAGGGCAGAAAAAGCTGCAGGCCTGTCAAATGCAAGAGGGTGCAGGAGCCAAATCTCGGAGGCAGTTGCCTGGCGTGGCTGTCAGAGGATGGCCAGAGAGAGGAGGGAGCCCTTCATCTCAAAGCTGGGAGGCACCTGGCACTCGGCCATTAGAGCAGGTGGGAAGGCAGCGCTCACCTGGCTGCTGCACAGCCAGTTCTAGGTCACTTTGAACTTCTGCTCTCCTGTAACAGCTCCTGCATCAAAGTTTCCCTTCCTCCTCCTCTTCCTCCATCACCAGCCCTGCAGGAGCCAGGCGGGCCGCTCCATTGTGCAGCTCTCCTCTCCCCTGGGGCCAAGGGGACAATAGCTCAGCTCTGAGCCTGGGAGCTGCCTTTCCCTGCCTGCTTGGCATGGGGCCAGCTGTCCCACAGGGCCCCCACCCCCATGTCCTTGTTTTTCTCATCTGAGAACATGGAAAGGGAGTTGATGAGCCTGAGCTGACTGTGGGTGCTCTCCACAGTCAGCTGCGGTTCCCTGGACGAGTATCTCCTCTGTGCTGTTTCTAGGTGCAAAAGAGTATGCATTTCCCAGGAGTGAGAAGTACCCAGTCTTCTATCATAAAGAAAACAGCTCAGCCATTTACATTGGTGGAGAGGGAAGGCTTTATTACTATGACTTTGCAACCTACGAGAACTACACGGTAAGGATGCTCTACGTTTGGCTATGGAGCCCTATAAGAAAGTGTCCAGCATCTGTCTCACAGCCCAAACACTAGATACCTTGCTTAGTGTCTTTGCCAGCAGCGAAGTCAGATCTGGAAGGGTCTGATCTCTGCCCAGCCCGTGCCATCCATCTGGGAAGCTGCAACGTCAGTATGATGAATGGCTGCAGCAAGGGGGAAGTCTGCTACGCTAGCCATGGGTGGATTTTTCCCAGGCTATGATCCTCCTGAGGCCTTTGTTCCCCAGGGGGAGGATTTTTCCAGTGAGGGACCCTTTCTTTAGTGTGTGAAGGGATGCTCAGACTCATGTCACTGGGGAGAAGCTATGTTCTCATCCCTTTCCACTGTTGGAGCCCTCCTCAAAAGCAGGAAGTTCTGGATCAGCTGGGCACTGTTATTACAGCAGGAAAACCCCCAGCTGGCTTTCTCATGACCCCTTCTTGTCCTGCTCAAACAAGTTGGTTGCTGAAGTTTGGGCCCAGATATTTCCCTTCTTGTTCTCCCAGGAACAGTGTGGTTCATGGATCTCAACCATTGGACTCCACCACCCACTATCGAACGCCTGTTCCCCACAACGACAGATCCTCTCCCAAAATCATTTGGAGAGCAGCCCAGGCTGGCTGCCAGTCATGCCTGCTGCTTTGGCCCTGCATCCCCAGTTCTCCCCATCACCTTGAGGGACTGAGAGATCCAGCCCAGACTCCCCAAGGGTTTTCAAATGCCAAGGTGGGGGAAAGGGCTGCATTGCAGTGTTTAATGACCTTCTTGCCAACACACTTGTTTTGCTTCTTGTGAAGAGAGTGACTAGCATGTAGTACATGGGGTTGAGCCCATGTTAGTTGGCTTTTCGAGGGCAGGAATTGAATTATATCTCTTTCTCTTTTATCCTAGGAAGACTTCCCTGTGAAAAATGAAGGACAGTGCATGATGCCTGGGAGTTTGGTAGGTCCTACCTGTGGTGGAACAGCTGGATGCGTGAGGGTTGGAGGACTGCTGGGGAAGGAACTGTGCATGCTCCACATGTGCTTTCTCTGGGTGAAGACCTCAAGTGCCTGTGGAGCAGGAGATCAGATGAGGTTCCTCCTCTGATTTTAAGACCCATGAGAAAGCTAGGAAGCCATAGCAGTGTGCTTGTTAGTGCAGGGGGCTTGGAGCTGTGGGGCTGTGATCTGCCATTTGCAGCCACTCATGCTGCTTTTCTTTCTCTTGCAGGGGGACAATAAAAATTACCTCACTTTAGTGGAGAAGTATGGAGACGGGATGTTAGTGTGTGGGACTGGTGCCTGTGCTCCTACCTGCTGGAACTTGGTATGCTGTGGCCACTTGTGATGTGACCAGAGGAAAGCATTTGCTATTTTGTTTCATGTACCTCCATCTATAAAATGGTGCCCTGATCCCCCCTCCTTCTCAGAGTGCTCCGAAAAGCCCAAGTGCCACCTCCCTTGAGGAGCTTATCGTGACAGCATGGGACAGCCCGTGTGAGCAGAGGTCTGCACTTGCCACCTCTGTGCTCACTTGTCATAGCTCCCCTCTCCTCACCTCCTGCCTGCAGCAGGGGCTCTGCCTGGCCCATTCGACGATGGGCTGTGCCCTTCTTTTATTTGGGCTGTGCTAGCTAAGGAGAGCTGCTCTCCTCCTGCCCCAGGGGTGGATGTGGGCATCTGGCTCTTCCCTGAACTGATCACACTTGGGGACCATTTCTGTCCTTACCCAGACGCAGAGAAAGGAGAGCACTTCGTGGGATGGGAGAGGTATTGCTCCTTTCACCCCTGACTCGAATACCCTCGTCGTCGTTGATGGTAAGTCTGACTACTCACATATTTTCAGTTGTAGTGCTGTGCAGGAAGGCTGGGCACTCTGTAGCAAAAAGGGACACCTTGAGGCTGTTCCAAGGGCTTTGTCACTCTTCTCTAGTTGGCCTTAGTGCTTCTTGCTTTTACCTCATCGAAACACATGTCCTGCTGGGACAGAGCGTGGCACAATGTTGTTTATTCCTGCCCAGGGCATGAGGATTGAGTCTCTGTGCAGGAGGGTAGAGTGCAATGGAAATGGTGGGGAAGGAGGGTCCTGCGGTGACTCCACTGCTCTGGAACTGGCAGAGGGACAGATGAGGATCCTTCCCAGAGGCAGGGAATCTGTCCCAGCCACTCTAACAAAAAGGATTGGGGGAGTCCTGCCAGGCTTGCTCAGTCCTAGCAGTGAGGGCTGGGTTTCTTGAACTGTATCCACCACCTCTGTGAGTCCATGTGCCCAGAGTTCTAGGTTCTTTGTTTTCCTCTCACACACCCTTCTGCCCCCTCCAGAAATAGTATGCTGCAAATGAGCCTTCCTATTCCCACAGGTCATGACATCTACTCCACCATCAAGAAGAGCCAGCAGAATGGCAAGATACCCCGTTTCCGTCGAGTGAGAGGAGGTGGAGAGCTCTACACAAGTGACACAGTGATGCAGAGTACGTACGGGGAACATCCTGAAGGCATGGGACCTGCTGCTTTGCCCCACCAGGCAGATAAGTTGAACTTTTGGTCAGCCCACAACTGTGGGCCATAAGTACACGGTACAGCTTGGAGGGGTACATCCTCTCTGCTCAGCTGGGGCGTAGCTCCAGAGCTTCTTGTTTGGCTTCAGTCACCCCTAGAGCTGTGGAGAGGGCTGATCTGGTGCCCATCCACAATGCCAGTGGCCCAGCGGCTCCCTCCAGCTCTCTTGCTGCCAGCTGGGGGAATTTCACCTCTTTGCTTGTGGGACAAGGCAATTGAGTTCCTCTTGCTCAGAGTGAGGAGATGAGGAAATGGAGAGAAATGAGTGGCAAGTCCCCTGTCAGATGCTGGGAGGAAATGCAGTTGTGTAAAGGTGCCCATCAGCTGCCATGCAGTGGTGGAAACAGGAAGAACAACTTCCAGTCCGGGCAGTGACTCCTTCCAAATCCCCAGCCAGGGTGAGACCTTGAAGCAGGAACATGTTGGGCTGTGCCTGGGACAGGGTGGGGAATAGAGAGAAAGGACCCTCTGCATTTTCCATGAGCTTATTACGTTGCCTTCCCCCAAGCCTCCCCAGTGACACTGGGAAATGGGAGATTATTGAACCACTGGCCAAAGAAAAAAATCAAATCAAAATGACACCAGGGCAAAACAGAACTTGTGCATGCAGGGCAATGGAGGAGGCAACCAAGCCACCAGCAAACAAAACTAATAGACTCAGAGCCACGAGGCTGATCCCCTGCTTACACAGAACTCCCTGCCATGGGGAAGCCAGCTAACGATGCTCAGAGGGACCCTGGCACTGCTGGGGATGCCCTTTATGGCAGTGCTGTGTTAATAGGAAAAGCATCATTGGGTTTTCCACAGCAAACAAACAACAGTGCAGCTTGCTCCCACTGAGGGAGCCTTCCTCTGTGATAACAGCTCTGCTGCGCAAGCAGGGAGAACGGGTTTCCTTTGCTGCTAAGTAGCCGAGACTTCACCGGGCTCTGGGGACTTGGCCTTCAAGGGAACGGGTGCGTGGAGTTGGACAGGAGGGAGAGGAAGGGGAATCCACAGGGAACGTGGCATGTGAAGAGCAGTTGTTAGTGAGATGCACTGCTCAGGTGTAGAAGATGGGCTTGGACCTGTCCTTTGCCTGCAGCACAGACGGTGTTTGTGTTTCCACATCTTGCCTGAGGGTGAGTGGTTAGCTGCAGAGCACGCTGGTTTGGTCCCCACTGGTGGCTTTTCGGATGAAATGTGTGTATTCAGGGCAAGGTTTTCTGATGGCTCACTTCTCTTTTCAGACCCTCAGTTTGTCAAAGCCACCACATTAAGGCACGAAGAGCCTCACCAGGACAAGATTTACTACTTCTTTCGTGAAGATAACCCGGATAAGAGTCCTGAGGCCCCTCGAAACATCTCCCGAGTGGCCCAGCTGTGTAAGGTACCATGGGAACAGTGTGTGGTGGGTGGGCAAGAGTGATACAGGGGTGGCAAATGGACATGCTGGCTCACCTGGTGCTATCAGCACATGATTTGGCCCCTCTGGCTCAATTCTCTCCTCTGCCACAGAGTTTGTGTGGGGTATGGTCATGCCCTTGGCCTTCCCATCCTCTGGCTCCCATCTTGCTTGCAGGGGAGATAAAGCCCTGTTCTGTCTTGCTGGGATGTCAGAGAGGTACACAATTGTTGCAGTGACCAGCATCAAATATACTTCTGGAGCATCCCCCAGTTATCTATTCAAGATGCTGGACTGGGGGGCACTTTGTGTTCTTCTCTGCCAGACCCTGACTCCTTTCTTTCCCTCTCCCCAGGAAGATAAAGGGGGAACCAGTTCACTCTCTGCTTCCAAGTGGACCACCTTCCTGAAGGCCAGCTTGATTTGTGTTGACCCAGTCACGAAGGGCAACTTCAACTGGTTGCAAGATGTCTTCTTTGTCCCTGCAAGTAACTGGCGGCACTCCAAAGTCTACGGGCTCTTCACAAACACCTGGTGAGGATCTTCGCCAGACCGGCAGGATGTCCTGTCCCGTGGGCCAAATCCTTTCTTTCAGCCCTTTAGTGTCTCTGGTGGGCACGTGGGTGGAAAACAGTGGACATGGTCAGTGAAGGCACGATGCACGCAGCCGTGCCCCAGCTGTAGGGCTAATGGCCACTATCTCCCTGACCCTGTCTTTGTCTTGTTGCCCACAGGGGAAGCTCTGCTGTTTGTGTGTATTCCTTTGGGGACATTGATAATGTGTTTCGGACATCCAAACTCAAAGGCTATAATGGTCCCAACCCGGAGATCAAGCCTGGGCAGGTGAGTGAGTGATAAAAGATGCCCACATGAAGTGAAGAGGCCTCCTGAGGCCAGGAGAGCTGGTCCCTGCTCTGCCACTGCAGTTAGTTGACAGAGTAGCTGGGGCAGTTGTGGGGACAGTCCCACCACAGAGCAGCCAGGTGAGAGCTGGGGCAGTGAGGAAGGTTGTAGGTACTGTGGGAAGGATCTGAGCTTTGTTGCCAGAAGAAAAAAGGAGGCTGGATAAGGTCCAATGCCTTCATAGAAAGAAAGGGGAGACAAGCTCTTATGCACCTTGGCAAACAGGTCTGTGTGTGAAGCTGGAGGGCAATGACTTGCCTTGTGTTTGCTAACCCCGTGGGTTTTGCCAAGCCAACCTGCAGCCCAGCCCTGTGGTTATGGGTGCACCACTGACCTGGCAGCAAACAGCAGGGTGGGGAGAGGCTCCCCTAAGCCTCTGCAGGGGTGACAGGGCATGAGTCTCCTAAACTGCAGCTTCTGCAGGGGATGATCGCTGGTAGGACCTGGTATGAGCACAACTGCAGCAGCCGCAGGGCTTGCATTTACCCCCAGGGCAGGCTTGTGCGACGTGCTGGGGCATCCTGTGGGCTGAGGTACCTGCGCTGTGCCCTGCCTTGCTCTCCTGCCCTCGAGCCTCATCCTGAGGGACCCGTCTGACTGATGGTGGCTTTTGTCCCCTCTGGCCGTAGTGCGTTTCCTCTGGACAGCACACCCCAAGCGAGACCTTCAAGATAGCCGACAGCCACCCAGAGGTGGAGGACCGGGTGGAGCCCCTCTCCCCCACCAAGAGCCCCTTATTCCACAACAAGCACCGCTACCAGAAGATCGGGGTGCATGAGGTCTCTGCGGGTGATGGACGCCGCTACAACGTGCTTTATCTGGCAACAGGTACTGGGAACCATTCCCTTTGAAGTTCCGTGGAGTTTGCTTTCCCCTCAAGGGCAGGGAACCCAAGGGAAGCAGACAAGACCCCCAATGCAGAGCAAAGCAAGGGGCTGTGTTGCCAACTTGGCATATGTTTGTCAAGCAGAAAAGAGCTGCCAAGTCACAGTACAGCTAAATACATCCAATTTGGCTGCGTAGGCAAAGACCGAAAGCAGAACCCCAGCACGTGGCATTTACCCTAGTTGGGCTGCTTCAGGCTGTGGTAGGTCTCAGACCAAGAGTTTTTAGGGCAAGAGAGAGGTAGCACAGCTCTCCCCAGGTGCAGCTTTACACTGTCAAGCAGAAATCCTTTGCAAAGGGACCCACTCTGTCATCTCCTGTCCCCAGTTGCTCTTGTGCAGCAGTGCAGGCTTCCCGTGAGGCCAGCACCTCTGGCTGGAGACATGGCCAGCTGATCACAGCTGCTGGTGGTCCTGGGGGCTGTGCCCCGGAGGTGCTGCCGAGCTGAGCCAAGGCAATTCAGCTGCAGGTGAATGGGATGGAGAGCAAAAGGTTGGTAAGCTCAGGCAGCTGCCTGAGTTCCCCTGCAATGCAGCTACTGGCTGCCCAGAAGGTCCCTAGCCCAGTGCTTCCCTCTCTTAGAAGCCGGCCTGCCTCCCCTCCCCAGGGCTTGCTCCCTACAGCTATGCTCATCCCCTTTTCTGCACTGTGCTGGGATTTCTTCCCTGGCACTTGTGGAGGGACTTTCTGGGATTTTTGTTTCCTAATCTGTGATTAAAAAAATGCAGACGGCTCTCAGTAGGTGGCCTAGGTTGGATTAGGGCCCACGCATGCTCAGATTGTTCTTATCTTGCTGAAAGCCGTAGCTTAAATGCAGCTAACGCCTTGCAGAGTCCTGCCAGGGAGCTTGCTCCAAGCTGCATTGCTGGGCAGGGCAGTGCCCACCCTCGCTGGGGCGGGTGCAGAGGCAAGGGCCAGCACCTGGGGGGTCCTAATCCCTGCCTGACCTGGGGTCGCATCTTTCACCTACCCCTGGTTGATGGTGGAGGAGGGAGTGACTATTTGGGAAGGGGAAACCATGTAAGTACCAAAAGAGGGTAAATGATGAGGATTCCTGAGTGCTGTTCCCTCAGATCTGCCTTTCCACCCCTCCACCAAACTGACTCATTTTCTTAAATCACCAGTTTGGAGTCATCTAACTGGAGAGGGGAGTCAGTTTAATTAGAAAAACAGAAAGACAAACCCCCAAGTTTCAGCCTCAGGCGAGCGGTGAGATGAGGCTCACAGAAGAAGAGCCCAGAGATCAAAGCAAAGCAGAGCCCGAAAGCGGTTGTTTTTTCTTGCTGAGGCTGTTACAGAGCAGCTGATGGAGGCAGGCACTGCTGGGTCCCGAAGGGCGATGGGGAATTGGTTCCTCATGGCTCTTGGCTGGGAGGATGACAAGGCTCTGCTGTGGGAAACGCCACTGTCTGGGGGATGATTTCCTAGCAGAGCAAGCTGGCTCCTTCCAAGAAAGGCCCTGTCTTCTCTGGGTGGCTGGTTTCAGGAATCCAGTCGAGCCTGGCTCTGCAGAGTGGGTATTGTCTGCCACAGCGAGAGGGCTGGGGGCAGAGCTGGTTCTCTGCCTGGCTTCCCCACCCCTGCCTGCAGCCCCTCTGCCTTGCCTTTCTGCTCTCAGCATGCTTCATCAGGGCTCTCCCCTCTTTCTTTCTAGACAAGGGATCCATCCACAAGATTGTGGAGCTGCCGGACGGGGTGCAGAACATCATGGAGATCCAGGTCTTCCCAAAGAAGGACCCAATCCAGTCCATGATCCTGGACCACAAGAGGGTGAGTCTGCCTGCTCCATAGGAAGGAAAACAGTGGGTCAGGCTTTATTTAGCTTTAAAAGCAGGCAGCAGGGGAGGCAGGGACAGATGGTTTAATGACAGCCCCTGGATCTGGAAGTAGCCTCTGGGGGGTTTCGGGGGGTGGAGGGTCGTGCAGCACGCTTTGCTAAATCTTGACAGCTAGGCTGATGTCCCCAGTCCTGGGTAGCTCTGCGTGGTCGGTGGGCAGCAGAGCGTTTCAGACACCTTTTGGAGGTGAGGGCTGGCCAAATCCCAGCACAGTGCTTCTCTCCCTGCAGTTTCCCTCTCGTCCAGCGTTGCTGGCAGATGAGCTGTCAGACAGCACTGGTGCTCCATCCCAGAGGTGACAACACTGCTGTCACTGATGGAACAAACTTATTTATACACAGGGCTGGTGGGGGAAGGGCGGCTGCTTCTCTTCCCATGATAGGGACATCTGACTGCATTGCCTGGAGACCTACCAGCCTCGCTGGTGAAATCCACCCCAATATCATGGTGAAGCTGCAGGAAAAGTGCTAGACACTCATAAGGTGGCACTGGGACACAGTGCCAGGATGATCAGCCCCTCTGCTTTCCTCCTGCAGGCGATGCTGTACGTTGGCTCAACAAATAAAGTCATGGAGATACCCATGGACATGTGCAGGGTGTATCGCAACAACTGTGACAGCTGCTTGCTGGCGAGGGACCCGTACTGCGGGTGGTTCAATGGGAGTTGTCAGTCGGTTTATCTAAACCGGTAAGTGGCACTGACAGTTAACTGTTTCTCCATCACCTTCAGCTGATTGCTTTCATGTGTGAAATACCCAGACCCTCAGTATTCCTATTCCTGGCCAGGTGGTTCTGAGGCTATCTTCTCATCACAGAGAGAGATGAGCCCGTTGTATCCAGGCAGTAACAGTGCAGACATCTGTGCTGTCCCCAAAAACTGTGCCTCTGCAGGGATCCACCCCTCCTACAGCACCCCTGCTCTGGAGAGGGGAGAGGCCAGTGGGTTCTGAGCACCCAGCCTCTCTTTTGCTGCTAGAGATGTGTGTAGCTCTGCTGTTTAAAGCAGTTGATTGTGGTGAGTTGTGGGTCTCAAACTTGTCATCCACCGATCTCCTAAGTGAGGGTGCGGCCTGTGTTTTTCCTCACCCAGATAACAGTTTAAACTTTCTTCCTTATCTGATCCGTCATATCTTGTATGGGTGGTTCCTTTCCTAGCCCTGAAGCGCTGCTTCCCTAACGTTAAATGCTTTGTTAATGTTTATTCCCATCTGCTAGGGAGGTGCGCCAGAGCCTGAACCTGGACCCATGGGGAGGGAAGTGCCAAAAGGGGGATGTTAAGGAAGGTATGTAAAGGTTTCGAGCTGTAGGCCACGCGTGCAGGGGGTGTTTGGGGCAGGGTGGCCGATTCTCAGGTCTTTGTATGGGTTGTGCAAGGTGTTGCAACTCATTGCTGGGGAACTGGGAATGACCGCGCTGGAACCAACACACCGAGCAAGTCTCAGCTTGGAGTTAATTGCTAATGCATTTCTGGGCTGGGTGAGAGGGCTTAAACTCTGTGTTTGCTGGTGTCCTGGGAGAAGAGTCCTGTGGACTTCACCAGGCTTGGGTCAAGCTCTGCCTTTGTCGTTAAAAGGCTGTGTAACATGGCCCCAGCGACCCAACTGTTCTTTCCTCCGGACTTGTGGAGGGAATCCGTGGTTCCTGGACATGCCTGTCTCATCCCCCCCTTCTCAATCTCTTCCAGTAGATGACTATCAGAACATCACAGTCGTCCCTTTCTCTCGCTACTACCTCAACTGTCCCATCGAGTCCCACTATGCCACCTACAACTGGTACCACAACAACAGCCTCATCAAGACCTGCAACACCACCCACCCTCAGCAGGACTGCTTCCACTTCATCCAGAACGTGAGCCACATTCACTATGGCCACTACGTCTGCATCTCGGAGGAGGATGGCTTCAAGCAGGCTCTGGTGAAGGAGCGCCTGGTCAACCAACTCAGGTTCATGACCCAGAAGGGCCAGGCCACCATGACGTTTGGCTCTTGGCTGCAGCTACTCCTGATGGTAGTGTTGGTGGAGCTCTTCCACTGAACACGACAGGACTGTGTTCCCACCATCCTGGCTGCTGCTACTCTTCCTGCACTTGCTGTCCGCTCCTGAGGCGAGATTGCCGTTCTCTTAGTCGCTCCTTGGACATTAATCTTTGACTGTCTCAGAAGGGGTCCTGGGCAGCAACCCCTCCATCTTTGGCCTTGGTGGAAGAGTCGTGGCGAGGAAGATATGACTGCAGGGCCAGATGGAGCAGGGTTTGGGGGCAGGGAGGGAAGGGGTACCCTAACAAGTGGGGGACATTCGCTGTAGCCAGCAGCTTGAAGGGAGTGGCGTCAGCCTCTCCCCGAGCCCGCGCTGGTCGCTTTGTACTGGTTATCGTCCTGAGCCTACCCTGGGTGTGGACATTCAGGGGACTTCTGCCGATGTGCATGCACTGATCCTCAGGGCACGATGACTCCTCTCTTTGGGAACGTGCATGTGATGAAGAGGAGGAGCCAGCCCTTGGCCTTTTTAACTCGTTGATCTGTGCTTCGCTCCGAGCGGGGACTAATGCCTCCAAGTTTTTAGTGGCTAATGTCTGTTTTGGGTTGGCAAGCAGCTGGAACGTTCCCAGTGTCGCATGTGAGTCCCCTTCTGGCCTGGAGAATTGTGCTCTGGAAGGGTTCTAGGGTTTGGTTTATTTTTGTTTTTTGCAGCTGGCTTTGACATGGGAGGGGGATTGGGAACTAGCACTGAAAACCTGCAAGGCGTGGGCAGGCGCAAAGTTAGCATTTTGCACGGAAAAGCCTTGGAAGATGACTAGATTTGGGGTGTGGGGAAGGTCAGACCGAAGGGGACAGGAAGGGAACGTAGAAGCAAGAGCCGAAACGAAACCCAGGAGGCCCTGGGAAGAAGTTTTAAACGCACAAATCCTCTGCAGGCAGCTAAGGGCATTTATCTGTGGGCAGCAGGCAGTCCTGCTCCCAGCACCTCTCCTCCAGGAGAGGGACCGGGCTTCCTCAGGGAAAGAGGCGGCAGGCTGCTGATCTCAGGGCGATGCCGATGGGCTCAGGGGGGCTGTGGCTGTCCCCGCTGCCCAGAGCAGATGTGCCTCTCTCCCTCGCAGTGAGGGGACAGGGGAGGACCAGGGTTTGCTTTGAGGTCTCCGAGCAAGACTAAACTGTGAAAAATGGGATGCTCTCCCTGCGCCTGTGGGCAAGGGGCAATCCCACACCTTGTCTGAACCTTTCCTAGCCCTCTCGATGGCTGAAATGCCCCAGCCTTGGGCCGTCTAATGGAGTGGGCATCGTATCTCATGCTTCCAATAAGCTGTCACAGCAGCACAGCTCCTGCTTTGTGTCTACTCAGAGACACTCAGGAGTGTTCAAGGGGTCTTTTTGGCAAGGGGGAGAGATGCCACGTGCCTCTTGTGACCGCAGGCTACGGACAACAGGCCAGAGCTTCCTACTGCACTACATTTCCAAGATACGCCCCCCAATCTAGGATAGAGCTTCTTACATCCCTTCTCAAAGCACTTTAACTTTGTGAACTAACAAATACCTATTTATTATCAGCTGGTAATTACTGTACTTGTATAATTTTATAATATTATAGAAAGTGAGTTCAAATTAGAGAAGAGAAAAAACAAACAACAGCTACCAAAAAAAACCTTTCAGAGCTGTGACCAAAGTGAGAATGTGATCGTTGAAATAAAGAATGGAAAAGAGCAGGCAAGTGCTGTGTTCCTCACCAGGAGCCAAGGGATGCTGCTGAGATGGTGCCTGGGGTCTCCCCTGTCCCTCTTCCCCCACGACCAAGGGGTCCACACCCTCTTCCATGTCTCGCCTGCCTCTCCTCTCCAGCAGTAGCCCCTGGCCACCCCTCGTGCCCTGGGCTTGCTGCTCCCACTTCAGGCTGGCACCATCTGGAGTGAGAAGTTGGGCAGATTCCTGCTGGAAAAACCCAAGGGGGCTGTTAGCAGCACCCCGCTCATCACTGCCCACCACCCATGGAAAGGGAGGGATATAAATAGCGGGTCCTCCTGGGCATGGAGCCATCCCAGCACCTTCTGCCTTCAGCTTTACTGCTCGCGAGGAGCTGGGGCCGGTGTTGCAGTGCTCCTGTGCATCCTTGGCTTTGACATCAGGAATGGCTTTTAGGAGCGAATGCAGGGGCTGCCTGGCTGACAGCCCGTGAGACAGAGCGGTGCTGAACTCGCAGCTCTCTTCTTTCGCTGGTTTTGGGAAAAATGAGCTGGTGGTTGGCAGCCGGCGGGTGGGAAAAAAGCTTGGGATGGAGGGAAGCAGGGAATAGGAATTCAAGCTTTTAAAATGTGCCAACAGAAGCAGGAGAGAACAATACCTCCCCTTCTCTTTCAAACCCTCCATCAAAGCACCTTGGCACAAAGGCAGAACCGGCTGCGGAGCCCAGCAGACCTGTCACAGCTCTCGGCCCCCTTTTGCAGGGCTTTCAAAGGGTTGTGGCTTCAGCTAAAGCCGTGCCCAGCTGCCTTTCTGTGCGCTATTCTTAGTGCTTGCTGCTGGGCCTGTTCCTGCAGGTAGCGTCAGAAAATACGTAGGAGGCACTGGCAGCTGGGTGGGAGCCCCCAGGCTCCAGCCCTGCTGTGCGGCCGTGCCCCAACGAGCTCCTTTCCCAAAGCCTCGGAGGTGATGATGGCTGGCTAGGGGCACGGGGACAGCGGGGACGGGCACCTCTGTCCCCTGGGACCTGCGCTAGAGGTCCGGACGCAGGATTTGCAGGAGGGTTTTGCAAGTCCCTGGTCTGCAGGGAGGGATTGGCAGCTGAAAGTGAAAGCCTCCCCTGCCTTACTTCTTTCTTAGCACTGGGTTTGGCAGAAAACTTCCCGCTGGCGCCGGCAGCATATGCGGCAGCGGCATCTTGACGTAAAGAAGGAGAAATGAGCCCGAAAGGCAGGTGGGTTTCAGTGGAGCTAAAACAAGAAGCGTGATTTCTGGCAGCCCCCACCTTCGTGGTGGGAGGCGGCGGGGAGCTCACCCAGGACAGGGAGAGACACCCCATGCGCCGGTGTCATCGCCTGGGTGCTGTATGTGGACACCGAGATGTTGCATTTCCAGCTCTGTTGTGGCCAAGGGCTGGATTACCAAAGCTCTAAAACCCCTCACAAAAAGCTCGGACACTGGTGTGTTCTGCGGTGCCCTGGGAAGGGGAGCGTGGGAAGCAGCACACGAAGGCGATGCTGAAACCCCCAGGAGCGGGTCAGAAACGATGGGCTGGGGATGTGTGGGGCGCAGGGCTGTGATAACAGCATTTGGGCTGCCCAGGCTCCTTTTTCTTGCCCAAGAAGCAGGCTGGGAACACGGGACCGAGTGCCACAGGGACAGCTCTGAGTCCCTGGGCAGCACAGAGACCCCTCGGACCTGCACAGGGGCTGCAGCAGCATCTCCCCCCCCAGCCCAGCTTTTGTAAGTGGGTCCCCGTTCCCGCTCCCTGAGGACAGCCAGGATGAAAGATGGAGCCTTTTGCTAAATTTCTTGAGAAAAGCATAACACTGAACGTTTCAGGCTGTGTTTTGTTCTGGGCTGCATTTCCCCTGGCCACCAACTATTTCCTCTAAGTACTATTTGCTGAAAGATGTGGGCAAACACATGCGCTGGGTTTGATTGCAGGCTCCGGGGCTGCCGGAGGGAAAACCTGCGTGCGGGGAGGGGAAGGCTGAGGTGTTGCTCGATGGCCACATTGTTTGAGCGAGTTATTTCGAGAGCCTGGTTTCAATGGCAGCAGGCACGCACAGGAAGGTCAGGTCCTGCAGCAGCTTCGCCAGGCTTCCTCCGGCACAGGCGGCGGGAGGGACAGCCGCATGCCTGAAACAAAAGCCTCGACAGCGTTCCGTTTTTTTCCCCAGCACCGTTTTTTGGGGCTATTTCTGCCTCCAGCCTTCCAGCGGCCTTGGAGGCTGCTCTGGGAGGAGGGTTTGCTGGGCAGGACAATAGACCCAGGAAATCCTGTATCCGCCTGAACTGGATGCAAGAGCTGGTGAGAAATCCCACAGTAGCCGCCTGCTCGCTCCACGCGAGGCATCCAGGGCACGCACTGACCGGAGGCTCATCTGAGATGCTGTCTCCAGCCACATCATCCCCCTGGGCAGCTTTTCCTGGCGGGATGGGGAGGGGGGTACAGAGCAATCCCAGAAGGAGCCGGCTGCAGCCTGGAATCGGGATGCCCCGACGGCTGCTCCTGGTTTCGCTAGAGCTGGGATCCCAGGGATGGAGAGGTGCTGCCGCCTCACGGCAACATCTTCCATCCTCCTCGGTCCCTGCAGCTCGAGTCCTCCCCCTGCATTTTTCTTATCTTGTGTCTTATCTTGCATCTTTTCTTGCATCTAACTGCAGCTGCAGCCAGAGCCGGCCCCACCGTGCTCCCACGGCCATCACCCCAGGCCGGCTCCCCACGGGTGTCCTGCCCACCCTGCCCACCCCACCTGGCCCAGCCGGTGTCAGCGCCCACATCCCCTGGGACAGGGGGGCAAAAGGGAGCCATCAGCTGAGCTCAGGGGCCTGGATCGGGTGCCCCAAGCCCTGCCACCCCAAACCCTGCCACCCCGCCGGCTCCCAGCTGCCATCACCCCTTGTTCCCTTTGTCCAAGCTGTTTTCCCCGTCGGTGATGTGGCAGCTCTGCTTGCAGGGGGTGTTTGCTGCCATTCCCCCCTTTTCCCTGGGGATCTCAGGATCTGGCTAGCTTTGGACAGGCGTCTGTCTGTCCGTGTGTGGCTCTGGGTTCCTTTTGCCCGTGGTCCACGCTGGGGCACGGCGGACGTGGCGTGGGTGATGTTCTGCCACTGAGACGGGACGGGGCCAGCCGTGACGAGCAAGGCGAGTGGGAACTCCAGCCATTTACTGGAAATGAGGTGACCTAGAGATGCTGGAGGAAGTTAAACATGAGCTAAACCAGTGTGCCTTCCTCCCATGTGGCCGCGCTCCTCCTCCCCTCAGCTGCACAAACGCTTTTCCCCTCCAGCCATCAACTTCCACCCCGAGACCCCCGAGGGGCAATCGCAGCCATCAGGGTGAGATGCCCCCTCCCAACTCGATGGAGGCCCCGAAACCCAGGCGTCAGCCCGGCAACTTTTAGGTTGGGGACTGCACAAAATAAATTAGTAAGAGGAGATTTGGTTTAATGGAGCAGGATGATAAAAACAAGCTAGAATTGCCGCTGTTTCAGCTTAAAGCTTGTCCTGGCTGGGTCCATCCTCCTGACGAGCTGCTCTGAGTGCCCCCGGCAGCTCCTCAAGCACCGTGCGGGCCTCAGGGATGCTGCCCAGGACACGCTGGGTCACCCTCTTCTCTCTGCTCCCAGGGGAAACCCTCCAGCAACAACTGCTTGATCATGGCTACGGTCTGTTTGCAGCTGACAGTTCTTTCTTTTTCAATAGAACATTATGAAAATGAGGTTTCCCCCCCTCCCCTCCAGTCCCAAAGTGAATCACGGGGGGTTTCTGGGCAAGAGTTTTACTACTGAAATTTTCCCAACCACCTGCTCGTGGGCAGGAGCTGAAAGCTTGCGATGAATGGATTCACTCACACAGAGAGCAGGGAAGACCCCAGGATGAAATCACTGCAGAAAAGAGCCTTTTGGAAAACACATGGAAACCACTGTCCTTCCCAAGGGACTGCATAAGTCCATGTACGGATGGATGCAGGCTGCATTTTGAAGGTAAGAAAGCAATGTGGTCAGCTCCGTGCCCTGTTTCCAGCTACCGATTTCACCCCTGCTCTGCTCCGCTCTCCATCCTGGTGAGGTGATGCAGTCCCTTTATTCTCCCCCCCAAAACCAGATCCGCTTCCAGCATCACCCTGGCTGAAGTCAGCCCCATCCCGGCTGGTTCCCATCAGCTCTGGTGGGCAGAGATGCAGAAGGGTTGAGCTGCTCCGCCAAAACACCTTCCCTCTGCTAAAATACTGCAGCCTTGGCATTCCCAGCCCCAGGTGCCCCAGGGATGAGGCTGAGGGGGGGATTTTCCAGGGGGGTTGGGGTTTTGCTGGGGCTGGGGTTGCAGTGCTGGCTCAGCGGGGTTACCTGCCATGGAGCAGAAAGTGTGGGGGGGTGTCAGCAGCCTCTCCGAGGTGTGATTTACCAGGGGGAGGTGTGAAGGTGTCAGGCGGTTAGTCACCCCGCTTGCTCAGAAGGTGATACGTGCCAGGAAAGCCCCATGGGTGGAAAGCGAAAGCGTGGCACCCACGGACCGACGCCACCTCTCAGGAGGAGGAAGCTCCGCTGGAGGGACAATCCTTGTCCCCAGCGTGGGTGACAAGGGGAGGAGGCCACTAGGGGAGGGGAAAGACTCTCGGTTTTGGTTCATCCAGAAATAGCAGGGAATATGCCTGAGTCATGTGGGCTTCGTGGGCGAGCTGCTGCCTGCAGAGGGGGGGAACGCCGCCCCCAGCCACATGCCGACTGCTTTGCTTGGCACCGACGGGGCCATCAGCAAAAGCCACCAGAGCCCCGTCCCCGCTGCCATTTCTGCTACCTGGGGAAAGAGTGATGCTGCGGGCTGCTGAGCACCTCCTTGACTTGTTTCCTGCTCTCACCCCAAAAACTTTCCACCAGAGCCCCCCCAGCCGCACGGGTTCCTGTGCCCACCGCAGCAGCCAGCGGTTTCCTCTGCCAGCAGTGAGCTGGGGGGTGGCCAAGGGGGGACAAACCGCCGCCTTCCCTTCGTGCTGCAGCGGCAGCGATGCTGCTGGGGAGGGGCCCTGACAACCTGGGGGCACCCCGGGGTGGGGGGCACAGAGGTGGTGCGTGGGACCCCTTGGAGATGTGGGGGCCAGGCAGGGGGTGATGGAGCCCATGAGCTGGCTCCCCACGCTTTGGGGAGGTGGGGGAAAGAGGGGGTGCAGAGGTGACACTGAGTGTGATGGGTGGCTGTCCCCCCTGGGGGCTGGAGCTGGTGGCTGACGGGGCCACCCGGCCCGTGTGAGGGCAGAGCTCAGCCCTGTGGCTGCGTGTCCCTCCGTGTCCCCTGGGCCTGTGTTTTTACCAGCACAGACTTGGCCAAACCGCTCCAGACTGACCCCATTCCCGCAGCCGGAGGGGGGGCAGCAGGTCCCACCCAGGACAGTGGCAGTGCAGGGGGGAAGGACAGGGGGGTGGCACTGTGCCACCATGTCCCCGGGGTGTGGGGTTGCTCCGGGGTGCGCACTGGGCTGGCAGGTGGTCACCCAGGGCAGGTGTCTGCATGCAGGTGGTGGCAGCTGGGACAAGCGATGAGTGGCTGGGACAGGAGGGGACAGAGCCAGTGCTCTGACAGGGGACAAGAGGGGACAGAGCCAGTGCAGGCAGGGGACAGGGGACAGGGAGGGACAGAGGCAGTGCCAGGCAGGAAACAGGAGGGACAGAGGCAGTGCCAAGCAGGGGACAGGGTGGGGACAGAGGCAGTGCCAGGCAGGGGACAGGAGGGGACAGAGGCAGAGCCAGGCAGGGGACAGGAGGGGACAGAGGTGGTACAGGCAGGGGACAGGGGCAGGAGGGGACAGAGGTGGTGCGGGCAGGGGACAAGGACAGAGGCGGTACAGGCAGGGGACAGGGTGGGGACAGAGGCGGTACAGGCAGGGGACAAGGCGGGGACAGAGGCGGTACAGGCAGGGGACAGAGGTGGTGCAGGCAGGGGACAGGAGGGGACAGCACCAGTGCAGGCAGGGGACAGGGCAGGGACAGAGGTGGTGCCAGGCAGGGGACAGGGGACAGGAGGGACAGAGTCGGTGCAGGCAGGGGACCTGCCTGGAGTCCTCCCCCCACTCCAGGGACACCCCAGGGACACCCCAGGGGTTCTCAAGGCCAACTCCAAGGACACCCCAAAGGGACACCCCAGAAAGGCCCAGGGACCCGCCAGTTCCTTCCTTCCCATGAAGTTTCCCACCCCCCCATTGCTAACTGGTCACCAGTGGGTGTCACTGGGCCTGGGGACACAGGGTCTTGTCTGCCACCAATCTCAGAGGCTGGAGCCTTTGTCCCCTGGCTTGGTGGGGACCGTGACACCCCAAAAAGCCTTTCCCTCCTGGCGGGGTGTGTGTGTTTGGGGTTCCTGCGCTAAATGGCAGCCGATGCTGCCCTGGGAAGGGGGGACCTGCCTCCCCCAGCACCCCCTGTCCTGGGGCTGGCAGAGGTGAGACACCCCGGCAGTGGCCAGGCAGTCCCCAGGGCCGTCCCCTCCTGCAGTCACCCATCACACCTGAGCTTTAGTTTGTCCCCTAGGTCATTTTCATTATTTATTTTGCAGACAAAGCATCCCTTCCCTTGGCAGCTAAATTTTCATTTTCAGTGCTTGCAACAGCACCCGCTTTCATTGGGGTGGCGCGGGCCACCTGCCAGCGTCACCCGTTGTCACCCCATGCCACTTAGGGTCTGTGCATCACCTGGCAAACCCCGCTACGGCCAGGCTGGCAGGGGATGGGGCCCCGCCGGCCGCTTCTGGCTGCCCCACGCGCCCGTGTCTGCCGCCTCGCCGGGGCGAGATGCCCTCGCCTGTCCCGTCCCTGGGGCGGCCGTGACTCAGCGGGAGGCGGGCAAGAGCATCTCTCCTTGAGCGAGGCCAGCCGGGGGGATAAAAGAGGCCACCCTCGCCTCCCTCTCCCGCCGCCCGCTCCCATGCTCGCCCGGGCTGCGGGCGCCTTGCGGGGATGGCCCCCAGCCCCAGCCGGGGGCTGCCGCCGGGCTGGGGGGGCTGCCTCCCCCATCCCACCAACTCCTCGGCCCTTCAACCAGCTGCCCGGCGACTGGCGCACTGGCTGGCTCAACCTCTACCGCTTCTGGCAGGAGGGCGGCTTGCACAACGTCCATCACATCATGGCTCGCAAGTTCCAGCAGTTCGGGCCCATTTACAGGTGAGGCAGCGTCTGGCCCCGGCATCCCCCTGCCCCACTCCCTGGCTCCGCAGCCTGCCCAGTCCGGGATGCTGTTGGGATGCTGTTGCTATTTCCAGTCCTGCTGTGGGTGAGAGGCGGGGGGTGGATGGGTGGCTGAGCTGCTGGAGCAGCCCGGCTGGCGGTGTGCCACCCAGGCTTGGTGCCACGGTGAGGGGCAAAAGGGGAGACCCGCTCATGCCTTGCGGATGCAGGATGCCGGGAGGAGGGGGTGGCAGGGCTGGAGAGGGACTTTGCCCACCCTGATCTCCATGGGGTCTGGCACTGACATCCCCAGGCAGAGGAGGAAGGGTGGGGGTCCAGGTCCAGCACCCCCAGCTGTGCCTGCCTGAGCCCTTGGGGCCTGATTCTGGTGCTGAGCCACTGCATACCCTGGGATGGGACCTCCAGGCAGGATTTTAGGGGGTGTGAAGGGGAGGGTGGTTGATTTGGTGGTGCTGGGGGAAGGTGCTTGATCTGGGGAGGTGAGAGGCTGGGAGGGGGGGGGCACAGGTGGGGGTCAGGGTGCGGGGCTGACCCCACTCCGCACCCCAACAGGGAGAAGCTGGGTGTCTATGAGAGCGTGAACATCATCAGCCCCCAGGACGCTGCCACCCTCTTCCAGGCGGAGGGGACGTTGCCGGAGCGCTTCAGTGTACCCCCTTGGGTGGCTTACCGCGACTACCGCAACAAGCCCTACGGCGTGCTCCTCAAGTGAGTCGGGGTGCGGTGGGGGTCCCCTTAAAATGGGGCTCCCAGGTCCTATTGCAGTAGCCCTGGCACATGGGGTGGTGAAAAGTTGGAGCATCAGGAGTGTGATGAGGATGCTGGCTGGCCCCGTGCTTTGGGAGGTGGCATCCTCTGGGGGCAGGTGTGTGTGGGGTGTGGATGGGGGGACACTTCTGACCCCCCTGCTTTGGTGTCCTGCAGGACGGGGGAGGCCTGGCGCTCGGACCGCCTGATGCTCAACAAGGAGGTGCTGTCACCGCAGGTGGTGGAGAGTTTCGTGCCTCTGCTGAGCCAAGTGGGCGAGGACTTCATCCAGCGGGCACGGGCCCAGGTGGGGAAGAGCGGCCGGGAGCGCTGGACGGCTGACTTCACCCACGAGCTCTTCCGCTTTGCCCTGGAGTGTGAGTGTCAGGGGCATGAGCCTCTGCAAGGCATGTCCCCCCCGAAACACTCTTTGCAAGGTACCCGAGATGGGTAATGCTGCGTTTCCCCCAGCTTCATCCTCAGAGATGGGAAAACAAGCTTCTCTCCTCCGAAAGCCACAGGGTCTAGAGGGATGTCCTCTCCCCGGACAAGTGAAGAACAACCCAACACTGTTGATAAAACACTGTTTTATCATCTACCAGTCATCAACTGGTAGCCAACCCTGCCCAACAAGGATGCCTTCATGGCCCCATGATGCTCAAAGCAAGCAGGAGGCCAAGCCAGGTCCCCATAGAAAGGCTGGAGTTGGCCATGGGAGGGTGGAGGGGACGGGGTCCCCCCTGGCTGGGTCCCCTCACGGGTGCTGTGCTTACAGCTGTGTGCCACGTGCTCTACGGGGAGCGGCTGGGGCTGCTGCAGGACTTTGTGGACCCCGACGCGCAGCGCTTCATCGATGCCGTGACCCTGATGTTCCACACCACGTCACCCATGCTCTACCTGCCGCCTGCCCTCCTCCGCCACCTCAACGCCAAGATGTGGCGGGACCATGTCCGGGCATGGGATGCCATCTTCTCCCAGGGTGAGTGCTCCTCCTGCCCGCACCTTCCTGTGTCACCCAAGGCCTCTTTGAGGATTTGGCTCCATAGTGCAACTTCATCTCACCAGCGCAGAGACCTTCTCCTGGGTCCAACCACCCAGCACAGGGCCACCAGGTCCAGGAAGGCTTTTCACATCTGGAACTTGTGGGATGGAGCAATGGGAAACCATCCAGGAGCGATAAAGGGCAGATGATGGGCATCATGTTGAGGGGAGCAGCTCTCCCAGAGGGACTTGTGGCCTCAGAGAGCTTTTGGCAGCTGGGACAACCCTCCTGCAGGGTGTCCTGCCCCGGGGCACCCACATCCCCAACCCTCTGTGCCCACCCAGCCACTGCTGGGTCCTGCAGCAGGGACCGCAGCCCCAAGCTGCCACAGGGGCAGCTCCCATGGAAAAGCCACTGGCGTGGGGCAGCGATGTCCTAAGGTGCCACATCTGGTGCCTTCCTCCTCCACCATGGCCCTGGGGGAGGAAGACCACACCATGTCTCCATGTCTCTTCAGCGGACAAATGCATACAAAACGTCTATCGGGACCTGCGGCTGCAACGCAAGAGCACCAAGGAGTACATGGGCATCCTCTGCAGCCTTATCATGCAGGACAAGCTGCCCTTGGATGACATCAAGGCCAGCATCACCGAGATGATGGCGGGCGGGGTGGACACCGTAAGGAGCGGGCAGGGTTGTTGGGCAGGGAGAAGGTCCTGGCTGGCGTTGAGCCTCGCTCCCCTGCCCCGCTCCAGACCTCCATGACGCTGCAGTGGGCCATGTTCGAGCTGGCGCGGTCCCCAGGGGTCCAGGAGCAGCTGCGGGCAGAAGTCCTGGCTGCCAAGCAGGAGGCAGCAGGGGACAGGGTGAAGATGCTGAAGACCATCCGGCTGCTCAAAGCCACCATCAAGGAGACACTCCGGTGAGGAGAAGCCCCCACTGAAAAACACCCCCAGCCCCTTCCCTCCCCAAATCCCTGGCACTGTTGGGATGTCATGCATTGGGATGGGATGTGAGGCTGCCCCCCCAAATCAGGTGTGTGGGACCTGTCCCCCCTAGGCTGCACCCCGTGGCAGTGACCCTGCAGAGGTACACCACTCAGGAGGTCATCCTCCAGGACTATCGCATCCCCCCAAAGGTAAGCACGGCCACCAGGTCCCTCCTCACCCCAACCTACTTCACACGAGGCTCTGGGTGGAGGTGGGACCTGGAGCATGGGTGGGTGACATGGGGGGAGCAGCTGTGGGGCTGGATCCCATCCTTGCACCCCCTTCTGCACCCCGAGCACTGGCTGAGCCGTGTGGGGAGCCAAGACCCACGGGGCTGATCCTTCCCCACAGACACTGGTGCAGGTTGGTCTCTACGCCATGGGCCGGGATCCTGAGGTGTTCCCCAAGCCGGAGCAGTTCAGCCCCCAGCGCTGGCTGGCAGCCGGCCCCAAGCACTTCAAGGGGTTGAGTTTCGGTTTCGGACCCCGCCAGTGCCTGGGGCGCCGGATCGCTGAGCTGGAGATGCAGCTCTTCCTCATGCAGGTGAGCATCCTGCTGCTGGGGACAATGGGGACATGGCACTGCAAGGGGTCAGGGAGGTGGCACTTGGGTGTTGACCCCTCCAGTGTTTTCCATCCGCTCTTTTCTCCTCCATCCCAGATCCTGGAGAACTTCAAGATCGAAACCATGAGAGCGGTGGAAGTCGGTACCAAGTTTGATCTCATCCTGATCCCGGACAAACCCATCTACTTGACCTTACGGCCACTTGAGTCCCAGGCATGAGGAACCCGACCCTGGGTGACACCCAGCCGGTCCCAGTTCGGGGGTCACCCCCACCATCCCAGCAGGCTCTTTCAGCTCCTTACAGCCAGACCAACTCGGGGATGTGAGCTGGGGGACGGCTGGGACGCTCTCATGGCCACAGCCTTGGCTCCGTGCATCCCTGCCTTCGCTGAAGCCTGCTCAAGGCTGCGCTTACGCCACGGGGGAGATAAACCCCAGCAACCCCAGCCCCGCCGCCGCCCCTGTCACCCCCACGGGAGCGCGGGGTGGGTGGGTGCTGCTGCACCCATCCGGCTGCTCAGGGGTCCCCAGGGACCACACCGGGGACTGCAGCTCTGCTCCTCCAACACCCTCTAATGTTTTGCTTCGCCTCTGATTTACTCCGTAATTTCATCATGTGAAAAAGCACCGGCTCCTTTGCGCCAGCATTAGTTTTCTCCGCCTCTTTCCCCAGGTGCGGGCTGGGGCAGGGGGGCCAGGGTCTGGGGTCTTCTCAGGGGGGCTGCGGAGATCGCTGGCATGTTCTGCTGGGGAACAGGAGAATGTCGTGGGGAGCTGTAAATCCAGCCCCCCTCTCTGGGGGGCATCAGGTGGGGATGAGAGGAGTGCAATAAGGGGGTCTGGGGTTGGGGGGTATGCTGGGATGCTGGGGGGTCCTGTGGTGCCAGGGACCACTCTCCTCCCTCCCTCTTGCCCAGGGTCCTGTAGGGAAACTGAGGCAAATCCTCCCTGATGTAGGGGTGGATATGGAGTCCCCCCACTATCCCCCGCCACCAGCTGCCTGAGTGCAGAGGGATGGCCCTGAGCCCCCCTCCTTTGCCCTGGCAGCAAACACTGGCTGCCAGCCCCCATGTGGGGCGGCCCTGGTCCCCCCTGGGTGCTCACCGAGGTGGGGGCATGGGGGAAGCCGTGCTCCCTCTCCAGCAGACGCGTGCCAAGCTCCTGCTTCTCCCTTCCCCATCTCCTCGCCGCCTCCTCCAGCTGGGACAGACCCAAACCAGGCTCACTCTCTCCAAGGCGTGGGGGCTAGAGGAGCCCCCCACCCTGGCCCAACACCCCCAAGCCTCCCACCAGCAAGTGGGGTGCGGGAGGGCGATGCCCACCTGCCTCTCCAGCACCCGCCCGCGGGCTTGTGCC
This sequence comes from Ibycter americanus, assembly GCA_035590275.1. NCBI lineage: Eukaryota > Metazoa > Chordata > Aves > Falconiformes > Falconidae > Ibycter > Ibycter americanus. The sequence goes on along the minus strand of JAVJGI010000063.1, from coordinate 2,022,065 downwards.
TCCTCCAGCCTGGCCAGCAGAGACAGCTTCTCCGCACCCCCGAAAACACCCTGCGGGCCATGAGATGAGCAGGAGTGAGAAAAGGCAATGCTGGATTACCCCCCTTCCCACCCCCTGCTCTTGGAGGGGTGGCTATCACCCCACAGAGCTGGAGATGCCACCTAGGTGATGCACCCAGTTTGCCCAGTTACCCCCTCAGTTACCCCCTGGTGGTGCTTTCTGGGGTGCCACATCTCTGCCCCCCATCTCAGCCCTGTGCCCCTCTCCCCAGTCTCACCTGCAAAGCTGGGGGCCGTGGGGCGATGGGGGGTGGGGAGTGGGGGTGCCTGGCCAGCTCCTCCCGCAGCCTGCGGTTCTCAGCCAGCAGCGCAGTGTACACCTCCTCGGAGAGGGCTTCATCTGGGGGGTGGGGTGGGGGAGCCACCGGGGTGTGTCCTACACCCCCCCATGCCATGCAGAGATGGGGGTTAGGAGCAAGCCCTCACCTCCCTGACACCCAGGGATGGGTGCTGGAGGGCTCAGGACTGACTCTGATTCCCCACCACAGACCATCCCATGGCCAAAGGGATGGCCACCAGTGGAATGCAGCAGCTGTATATAGGTCCCCCCTGAGGGTCCCCATCCCTGCTTGCACCCACCTGATGGCTTCTCAGTGCTCCTGCCCATCCCAGCGAGCTTCTCCTGCAGCACCCGCTCCATCGCCTCGATCACCTTGCAGGAGCGAGCAGAGCCATTCCCATGTCACCAGCTGAACGCAAGGCTGTGGTGACCATCACATCTCCTCAGCCACCATGGTCCTGGGACCAGGCAGCACTCGTGCAGGGCTGGGATGGGCCAGAGGATCCCATCTGCTCCACAGAGCCTCATGCCCCTCCAAGCTGACTTTCTCACTCCAACCTTGTGCCCCACAATCACCTTCTCCTGCTGCCGCACCGTCTCCTCCAAGCCCTTCATCTTGGCCAACTTCTCCTGGCACCTCCTCAGCGCAGCCTGCTGCTGCTGGTGGGCTTGCTGGAGCAGCACCAGCTCCTTCTCCCGGTCATTTTTCTGAGGGGGAGGAAGGGGAAAAGCCCCCAGGGACCTCTGCGCTGAGCCTCAAGCCTTGGGGCATCACTTGTAGAGCTGGGAGAGCCTCATGGCGGGGGTCACGGGGGTTTCAGGCACTTGCTTGGCTATGGGGGTGCCATGATGCTCTCCCTGCTGCCCCCCTGCTCCTCCGCCCCTACTCCATCCCCCCCAGGCAGCCCCTGCCCGCTCCTGCCGCTGTCCATACCCGGATCAGCTCATTCTGCAGCCACTGGACACGGTCCTTCAGTCTCCTCATCTCTGCTGTGCTGGCCACCAGCTTGCGCTTGAGGGTGGCTGCAACAGCCCATGCCACATCCTTGTCACCCGGCCAGGGATGGTGCAACCCCTTCTGCTGTGACAGGGAGGGGGGTCCCCCATTTCCCTCCTTCCCCGTCACGCACCGAGCCTGTCCAGCAGCTCCTCCCGGGTCATGACGTCCAGGTCCATGTCAGCAAGCGGAGCGTGGCCCAGGTCCTCCTGCAAGGCCAGGCTGCGCCGCAGGTGCTCGTTCTCCACCTCTAGGCTGGTGACATGCTGGCGCAGGGACAGGAGGTCCCCTGCCATCCGCTTCAGCGCCAGGCGGTAGCTGCTCGCCTCCTGCCAGCCCGGAGCAGAGCTGCTGGCACCCCGCTGCCAGCCAGGGCTTTCCCCAGCACCAAAAGCTCAGCTGACAGTATTTTTCTTGAGGGTCAAACCCACCATGGAGGGGCTAAGAAACATCCAGGTTTTTCCCCTCCTCTTGCAACCATTCATCCTTCTCTTCCCCACCCAGCCATGCATCCATCCTTCTCTTCCCCATCCATCCATGCATCCATGTATCCATCCTTCTCTTCTCCACCCATCCATCCTTCTCTCCCGTCACTCCAAATCTTCTCTCCACCCCCCCATCTCTCCCTCCACCCACGAGTGGCCCCCCCTTCTCCCCATTTCCCCATCTCTTCCTACCACCCCTTTGGGGGAAAACCAGCTCTCCCAAGGCCATGGGGTGGAGCAGTGCTGGAGCTGGGAGTCAGCCACAAGCTCTGAGCCTTATGGGGCTTTGCAGGTCTTTAGAAGAAGGGAAGTGGTGAAGAATAATAGAAGGATGAATGTTTACACAGATGAGCCTGGGGTTTTTTAGCACCTGTGTGGCTGACAACACCTTGCCAGGTGATGCTGGGGGGAAATAATTCCCCAAGGGTTTGCATCCTCCCAGGCAGAACCTCCTGAATCCCGCCCTGCCACGCTGGGCTGTGGAGAGGATCCCAGCAGCAGGGACCTTGGCCGGAGGGAGCCGCGTGCCTCCAGCTCCCCTGGCCCCCCACTCCCAGCCTTGGGGATGGCCTTGGCCAGCGGCCCACGGGGGGGCTGGGGCGCGGGGAGGGGGTGCAGCAGCATCACACAGCCTTGGGGAAGGGGGGGGCAGGTGCAGCCAGAGGCTCAGATCCTTCCTTCCCAGCTGCCTGGGAGCTGTTTCACCCAGGACTCAATTCATGCCCAAGATAAAGCCCCTTCCAGCCATACTCCAGGGCTGCCCCCACCGAGACCTTCACTCACCGGCAGCGCAGAGCTAACAGCAGCCTGACTTTGGTCCCCACGGGAGCCAGGACCTGCCTGAGGGACACTGCTGTCCCTGCCATGCCCCCACTGCCCCCTACTCCTCCCATACCCCCAGCACTTACCGGCTCCTGGGGGTCCCCGATGGTCTCCTGGGACCTGCAGAGCAGAGAGTAGGGGGACACCCTTGGCCAGCTGCTCCTGCCGGAGTGAAACACCGGCAAAGCCTTGACTGAGGAATGCTCTGTAGGAGCCAGGAGCCTGTATGAGGTGCCAGGGGGCAAGACAAGCGCAGGTGGGGATGGGGGTGCAGGAAGGGTGGGAGCCTGGAGGAGATGAGGAGGAAGATCAGCAGTGGTGGGGCTGGTGGAGAAGCTGCTGGGGAAAACATGGGGAGAATGGAGGAAGGGGAAAACCACCCCAAGGAGGATGAGAAGAAGGAGCCAAGAGGGGGCTGCAAAACGGGCATGGCCCCCATACCTCTGCTCCTCCGACAGTGCTCCTGTCCCACGTGGCAATGGCTGCTTTCCGGGCAGGATGCTGGCCACGGCGTCAGCTCCTGGGAGGGACACGTTGTCTTGGTGGAGCTGGCAGGAGGCATCAGAGCAGAGGGTGAGGATGAGGAGCAGGCTGGGGAAAGCCCTCTGAGAGGAGCAGCAAGCTCCTTCAGCCCCTTCCCCACAGCTGGGAGCCGCATTCCTGGCTTTCACCTGGAGCAAAAGTCCCTTGCCATTGTGGGTATGGGGTCAGGATCCAGCCCTGCCCCAAAAGCCTCTGCAATCACTGGCTGCGATGCTTCCAACACCCCGCTTTGAGGTTTGGGTGTAACATGTGGCCACAGGGCTGGAAGACCTTCTCCTGAGGATGGGGACACTTAGAAATGCCTGGCTTTGAGCATCATTGCATGGCTGGACCGTTGAGCCATGCACCCTTGGGAGGAAATTTGGCTATGGCTGAAAGCAACCCCAACCAGGCACTGTCCCTGTGACAGGGACCTCTGGGTCCTCAGTTCCTGTTGGTGACACCAGCAACAGGGTGGCATCCCCATCCCCACCCACTGCCCCCCCGCACTCACAGTGGAGGAGAAGGGTCTGTAGTACAGCATCATCCCCGCTCCCCGCAGCCAGCCCTGCCTGCCAGTGGGTTGCCAGGCTCTGCCTGCCCCAAACAAACTCCCAGCAGCTCAGCCACCCCCGGACAAACATCCCGTCCCCATGCCACCACCCGAGATGCTGGCCAGTGCACTTACAGCCATGCTGGGGGGTTGTAGCATGAGGAAAAGCTGTTTTCCCCAGGCCCTTTCTGCTGGCAAAGGGATTTTGGTGGCGCGGGAGCTCCTGGCAGCCTGGCACACCGGTGGCTGTTGCTACAACACAACCCTCCTCTTAGCAGCTCCTCCCTGCAGCAGCTCAGTGCCTAAAATCCCCCGGCTGCTCCCACATGGGTGCATTCCAGCTGCAGGCAGCTGGCTTTGCTGCTCTTTGCCCCGGGCACCCGCATCTCTTCCCCTCTAGCATCCCTTCGACCACTGCACGTGCCATTGCCGCTTCCCAAGCCATCGGGGCCAGTGGGCAGCGCCTGCCTGCAGCACCGCCTGCCTGCAAGCACTCCCTGTGAGACACCACCCCCCCACAGCCCCCAGCCCTCCCTCCCCACCCCCAGCCCCCTTTCGGTCCCCATTGCCTTATCGCCTGCTCCCAGCAGCGCAGACCCAAGGAGGTGATGTGGTGGCAGCCACCGCCAGGTCCCAGCGCGGCCGGGTGGCTCTGGCAGTGACAGCACCTCATTTCCATGCTTTGGATGCGGGCATGGAAATGCTCTCCCCTCCCAGCACGCTCCTCTGATGTTTCAAATGCTCAATTAACTTCTGAGGACCAACATCTTGGAGATGCTGGGCGGCATCAGGCTTCAGCTCTGCCTTGGGGTTTGGCCTCATCCCGAACAGAGAATAGTTCACTGATCAAACCCCACTTTCATCCCAAGATTGAATTTATAGCATTTTAAGGCGAGGGATGCTCTGCCCCAGCCGGTTCCCCCAGTCCTGTGCCCCTTTCAGGGCACCCAGAGCGGCTCTTGCGCCTCCCACCCGCTGCGGCATCCCGCACCCACCTCTCCTTTGGTGTTTGTTAAGAAACAAAGAGGCCGGTGTAAGTCGATGGAGTCTCTCGCTACCTCGTCCCGTGCCATCAATTTTTCATCAAAGAGCCAGTGGGAAGCGTGCAATTATCTGCTCCATCAATAATGCACAGGACTGCATTTGGCTTGCCCAGGCTGGGCAGCTGCTTTCCCTGCCTGTGCTGGAAGGTGCTGGGTTCAACCGTGGCTTTTCTAGGCTCAGACAACACCTGCAGAGCCTGGGAAACCGTCCCCAGCCTTTAGCCCCAGCCCAGCGCTGCTACGACACCCACCACCCCATTTTTCTGCCCGCAGTCCCACTCCCCGCAGGCAGCATCACCCCAGTGCTGCCTCCAAGGATGGGGGCAGGGTTAAGGGGATTTGAACACATTTCCCCCTACACCTCCTATCTCAAATCCACTCAGAGATAGCTGCGTCTCTCCTTCCCGCAGGGGTCTGGGATGAAAGGCTGGGAATCCACGTCTGAAATGATGGAAGCTTTGAAACTCCTTGCACTCACTATTTATTTTTTAATTTTTTTCCTCATCATTTCCAAGCCTCTGAAGCTTCCTCTGCCTTTAGAGCCTTTCATCCGCTCCGACAAGCCGCCCCCCTCCTTCCTATATTTGCTTAGGCTAAGTTGTTTTTTTTTTATTTATTTACTTAACAAATTGCTCCAAGATGCTTTGATGTATCCGATTAGCTTTGACTGCTGGAATCAATCCACCTCTAGACGGAGCAGCACAGAGCAAAGCGAGGGAGTGGGGCTAGCCATAAACCACCGCAGGGGGCTGGAAGGTCCAAAAGTGGCCAAAAATAAGGTGTGCCAGAGGGTTCTGCATCGGCATGGCCTGGCCTGACCCCGTCCCTGGCCGGGGAGGGGACAGCAATGCAGCCTGGAGAGAGGCTGAGGACAGGCCAACTCGTTTCGCTTGTGAGCACGGAGGCATCTGAGCCCCTGGCAGTGCACCAGCCTCTTCTGCAACACAATCTCCCTCCAGCTCAACAAATAACACGTCCCTGGATGAGTATTAAGCCCAATTCCTTAATTGTTATGAAGATGGGATAAGCTCAGATTTACATATCTGAGAAAAAAAAAATTGCTGCAGCAGCTTAGGAAGATCAGAGGGAAAAAAATCCTATTTTTCCCTCTTTTCTGTAACAAAAGCTCACAAGGAAACCATCAGGAGATAGTGACGCTTTTATTTGCTTTGCCTGATGCCCTCATCAACCTTACACATCCCCATGGGACACTGGTACGGGATGGGGCTGGGGGGGATGTCAGGTCCCCGATGCCCCCAGCCCCTCCCTGAGGACACACCGGTACCCAAACCCATCCCCCGGACAACACCTGGGCAGATGTATATGCGGGGCAACATTTTTTTTGCCCCCTCTACTTCCAAAATCAAAACATCTCCCTGGTGACCCCCAGTCCCTGGGGCATTTGTCAGTCCCCCGGGGGAAACAGGGAGGTTTTTACCCCCCCACTGCCCACACACCTGGGTAGGATGCACCAGCCGGTGAAAGGCAGCAAATAAACGGGGTTTTATCTGATTAAACTAAGGCTGAACTCCCTTCCCATGCACAGGGCTGGGGCGGGGAGGGGGGGTAAATGTGCAGGGACAGGGGTATATTAGCCAAAGCATTACAATTCAATTTAAGAGTTAATTGGATTGCATTGAAAAGCGCTTAATCTGAGCCGAGTTCGATTTAATAGAGACACCACATCTCCTGCTCCCTTCCTAACCAGGATGATGATTTTAGGGCGGGCGATTACCATCGCTATCCGGCTCCGGGCCCAGCTGCCGGCTGCTGATATCGTGTCGTACAAGGAAATAAAAGCCTCTAGATTACACTGGGTAACTCGGGGAGGCAGGATGCTCGGTGTAGAGACAACTGCTCCTTGGGCTCCCACCGCCTGCCTGCTTCTTCAAGATAAGGCTCAAGAAAGCAGTTGTGCTACCAGCAGGGACTGTGATTCCTCTACGAGTCGCTGCTGGTTTATTTTGCTCAAAGAAAAAGGAAAAAAAAAAAAAAGAAAAAAAGAGAAAATCGACAGCTAGGAAGAGGTGAGATGACTTTTGAGAGCAAACTCTGGCTGAGTCAGCGCCTGGCTCCTGAAAAACAATTTTTCCCCATCCCGTTGTACAGGGCTGCTTTTGGGAGGGATTGGGACAGCCAGAATGATGTCCCCAAGTGATGTCCTGCTGCTGATGGTGACCAAAGGGAAAAGGCGGAAGGGAAGGTCAGCGGAGCCTCCCAGGATGGGTCAGAGCATCCCCCAGTGCTGCTGCTCACCCGTGACCACAAACTGGGGCCAGACGTAAAAAAGCCCTCTCCTGAGATCAAAAAATGCGGGAAACAGGTTGCAACTGTTACCCTGGGTTCCCGCTGGCTCTTTGTGGGTTTTTTTTCCTTATAGGAAAACATCCTCATCTGTGTTTTAAGGTAAACAAATTTCTAGCAGCTGGGGATGTGAAGAAGTGGAGAAATATAACAAAAAGCCCCCAGTCCCAGCGGGAGACTTGGCAGCACCCCAAAGGGTCTGTTTTCCAAGCACACCTTTTAAAATCTGTGCAGAGGACCCGAGTTACATACCCACCCCTAGCCCCACACTTTTTAAATGCCCTCAAAGCATTTTCATCCCCTAGCTTTGAAAAACCAGTGGCTGCAGAGGGCTAACCCCCCAGCTGCCCCCCACCCCTGGTGACAGGCGCTGCTGTGACTTGCCCTTGGCCTGGCAGGCGGTTTATAGCCGGCGCTGTGACCATCCATTTTCACGTTTGCTTATGTATCGACTCGATTTGTTGATAAAACGCCCCTTGCGTTTCAGCAGCGAGCATAAATCCATCAACACCCCAAGCCACCGCGCTGAGAACGCCCAGCGCCATGCAGCACCCCCTACCCTCAGCACCCACCGCTCTGAGCATCTCCCCCCGGCTGTCGGGCCCCATCCTTCATTAATTAGCACTGGGAAAAGCTGAGAAGTCACTAAATGAGGATGGATGAGCCCTTCTGTGCTATGCTCGCCAAGGGTTTAGTAGCACTGCTGGGATTAGGTTGGAGCAGGACACACAAGGGCGCACCCATGCCAATGCAAGCACCCCCAGACACACAAAAAATGGTATTTTGGAGCAGTTTTCTCTTTTCCCCCTGGTCTGGCTGGCTGCTGGGGGCCCCAGTCCATAGCCCCTGCCGTCCCACCCATGGCCATGCAGCCCCAAGCGGGAGAAGCACAGGCAAAGCCCACCAAGCCTGACGTGTTTCCCACCCCTGCCCGGAGCCTGGATCACCAACAGAACCCTGATGCAACACAGCTGCGGCACCCAGAGCATTTGCAACCCCCAGACCCGCTCCCAGCCCCCCCCAACCCCCTCCCCGTTGGGTCCCTGACCCTCCAGCACCCTCCCCTGCCCTGCAATCCCCCCTCCAAGGAAAACAACATTTCCAGCTGCTTTTCCTCTCCTGGAAGCAGGGACTGGGGGGACTGGGGCCGGCTTTGGGGTGCTGGGGGGTTTCTGCCGTACTCTAAATCCCATCAAGAACCTCTCCCCACCTCGTGATGCTGGATGCGGGGCACCTCATCCATGCCCCCGTGTCACACAGTGGGGACACTGGGGGACCCGCCCTCAGCACGGGATCTTTGAGTGCTGGCTAATTAAATAAAAGGGGCAACAAGCTAATTAAATAAAAGCGGAAGCGAATTGCTGAATCCTTAATGTCCTTGAGAAATAAGACGGGCACAAATAAAACGTGGGGTCACATCAGCTGATTTATGGGCCGCTTTTATTGATGGGCTTAACCCTGCGTGACGGGCGTGCTGGGGGTGCCCAGCCTCGTGCCGTGGGGGCTCGGGCACCCATGGGTGTCCAGCTCACGGGCAAACCTAACTGAGCCTCACCCGGGGCCAGGGAGCAGCGGGGCACCCCCAGCCCAGCCCAGCGCAGCCTGCGGGACTCCCGGGCGCTGCGGGACCCCCCG
>JAVJGI010000063.1:1949721-2011989 GCA_035590275.1 Ibycter americanus | reverse complement strand
CCGCACCCTGAGCCACAGCACCCTGAGCCACAGCACCATGATCCTGAGCCATGGCACCCTGATCCCACAGCACCCTGAGCCACAGCACTCTGCAGCACCCGGAGCCGCAGCACCCTGACCCTGATCCCCAGCACCCTGATCCCACAGCACCCTGATCCCACAACACCCTGAGCCACAGCATCCTGAGCCACAGCACCCTGACCCTGAGCCACAGCACCCTGAGCCACAGCACGATGAAGCCACAGCACCATGATCCCACTGCACCCTGAGCCTGAGCCACAGCACCCTGTGACACCCTGAGCCTGAGCCCACAGCACCCTGCAGCACCCCGAGTCTACCACATCCTGACCCTGTGGTGCCCTGACCCCACAGCACCCTGATCCTGACCCTGTGGCACCCTGAGCCTGAAGCACCCTGTGGCACCCTGTCCCCACAGCAATCTGACCCTGTGGCACCTTCACCCCTGCAGCACCCTCACCCCTGCCCACTGTCACCCTTTGGCACCCTCACCCCCAGCAGCACGTTCACCCCCTGCAGCATCTTTGTCCCCTGCAGCACCCTCTCCCCATGCACCATCTCCTCCCCTCGCAGCACCCTCTCCCCCCACACCCCCCTCCCCTTGTCAGCGGGCCACCTGAGCAGGCACCAGCCCAGTGGAGCTGCTGGGCTCAGCAGTGCCATACCGTGCTGGGGGTCCCCTCCCAGCTCGCTGAGGCAGAAGCCCCCGCTCAGCGGCCACAGGAGCCCTTGTCTTCCTCGGAGGTCACCCAGCAGCTGCAAATGGGTCCTGCAAAGGGGCCCCAAGCAAGAAATCCTGGCCCCCCCCCCGCCCATTCTGCCATGCCCCAGTGTAGTTTTGGGGGACAGTCTGCACATCTGGGCTCTCATGTGATAGAGCTGATGGAGCACATGCAGTGCTGGGAACAAAATGCCAGCAAGGCAAAAAAAGCCCCAAACCATTGACTTCTCCCCGTCCCACAGGAGGCCCTCTGGCTTGTGAACCCCCCGGCCGTGACAGGTCAGGGAAGCAGGGGTGATGGGAGCGGGGAGAGGAAGGCTTGAAGTAGAAGCAAATGTCTGAAGAGGTTGGAGAAAACGCCCCCCTAATCGTTAAGTGCTGCTTGTAAATTATTCATTGACTGGTAAGAAAGGCACAAATCTATTCAGCAAGAGGGCAGAAGGGTAGGAAAACATGGTTCGGCTGAGGCCGGTGTAAACCTCAGCCTAAGGTCAGAAAGCTCATCCAGCAGAGATCAGCCTCAGACCCTGGTAAGCCCAAGGGGGGGTAATGTCCCAGCACAAACCTGCGCAGAGGCTTTTCTGCCTCCCTGGGACCAGGGCAGGGCAAGGTTACCCTATCTCTGATAATATTCCTCGTTGCTTTGTTTTCCTCACCCCCCCACTTTTTAATGAAGGCATTAACAAGCAGATCTGGAGCAGGACCTCAAAAGCCGCAGGGTAGGGATGGGGATCCGGGTTTGATCAGCCAGAGCAGAGTGGGAAGAAGTGACAGGGCTGTGATCAGCAGAGTGCTCCCCCCCAGACCCCCCTAGACCCCACTGCCGGGGGGGCTGTCATGTCCCGGCTCCCGCACACACGCACGCTCCATTAGTAGGGTGTCAGCCCTGATTCCTGGGGCTGTCAGGAGATGGGCTTTCCAGGGCTTTCCAAGCAAATCCCCCACACTGCAATGCAAGTGGAGTGAAAATAATTTGCACTTTAGGAGAAAGAAAAAAGCAAAAGAAAGAAAACGGCTGTCAAAGGTTGGGGGGAAAAAAATAATAATCCTACCAGCAACGCTTTCTAGCATTTTTAGCCAGAACAAGAAGATGTTTAGGCAGGGCAGGGGTGCCCAGGGCTTGTGCAAACCCTTTCGGGGCCACTGCCCCACTCAGGCTTTAAAACTGGATGCTGGAAGCATCCTTGAGACCAATTCCCACCCACCCTCGCCTATTGACCCAGGGGTGCTCTTGTGAGGATACAGCCAGCTGGGCTTGAGGATGCTCGGGGCATCGGCACATGCAAGCGGCAAAGCTGGGGGTGAAAACACATCGCACAGACCACGTAGTGATACCAGGGCTGGGTCCTGCACAGGTCTGAAGGGTGTTGGGGCTTCTCTGGAGCCCCAGGGCAATCCCGTCCATCAAATTTGGACCTCGCATCCTCACCACATTTCAGCTGTGCTGCGGTACCCGCCTCCGTGTGACCCATTACAGGTTTCTATTAGGCTGGGCATAAAGCAGCCGGCACAGCCACGGAAAGGGAAGTAATAAAGCTCAGTGGATTGGAGGAATTAAAACAGCTGGAGGAAAAACAAATAGCTTTTCTCTATTTTTTATGGTTGTTATTTTATTGTTAATTTTCTTCCTGCTTTGCAGCCTGAATCGCAGGGAGAAAAGGGATTGGGTTGCAGGTCAGCTGCTGAGGGCGAAATAACTGGGCTTTTGGGCAGCACAGGGCCCCTCCACCCCTTCCCTCCCAGCTATTTAATAAGCAGAATTGGGGTTTAACGACCTGTTATTTTTAAAGCCAGATGGCTTAAAGTACAGGAAGATATTAGGACCAGGAGGGCTGGGTTTAAATTCATCCAAGGGCTCCATTTAACAGTACAAAGGCTGGAGGAGGAGAACAGCTGCCTTTTTTTTTTTTCCTGGAGCCAAAAGGTATGAGCTGGAGGTGCCTGGGGTCTTCAGCTTAATGCAGCGGTAATAGGAGAGAATTTGCTAAATGGATTTGGGATTGAGCAATTAGATTGAAGCTGGTGCATCCAGGCTGCTCCGGTGAGCGCTGCCCCCAGCAAGGTGATGGGATGCTGTCCCCCTTCCAGCCCCTGTGCCACCCTGAAACAGCTGGGGACTGGGGATGTGGGCACTGCTAGAAAGGCTCCCCCATGGGCACAACGCAAGAAATTATTGGTACAACCAGGCTGCAGATAAAACCCGCCGCTCCCAGCAATGCATAGATTGCGAGATTAAATTTTGGGATCTATGCCAGATTTTCACTGTTATGAGGCAGGGTGTGTGCCTTCGCGGGGGCTGGCAGGGTGATGCAGCGGGCAGGGTGCCGGCGTGCCATCGCTGGCTGCTCTCGTGGGTTCTTACCTGGCAATCAAATGGGCGCACGGGGGCTGGGGGCAGCTCTTCGCCCCTCCCAAGCATGCTGGCGGTGGTGGGCTCCAGGCTGGGGAGGGCACCGCTGCCCAACAGGGGCAGGAACGCTGCTGGTCTCTGCGGAGGGAGAGGTAATGGTCTGAATGATGGGTGGATGCGGTGGCAGAGGCAAGGAGGGTGCACCTGGACTGAGCCACCCCCACTGCATGTCCCCTGTCCCACCACCCAAGTCCCCAGTATGTCACCAGGACCGGCATGATGGGAGAGAGCTGTGGGTTGGCCACACTCATGACATCTTTGCAAAGTGCAAGGGGAGCTTTGGGCAGGGAGGGGATCCCTGCGGTGAACCAGTGCCTGGCTGACACGGTGAGGAGGAGGAGGCAGTCCTTCACACTGAAGCATGTGTTGGTGGAAATAGCAGCTCTGTGCCCAGCTCAGCCTGTCTCTCCCCCTCCCTGAGTGGGCAGGAGGTGGGTGCCCAGGGATGCTAAAAGCCACTTTGCTGCCTGGCGCTGCCCTGGCTTTGGTGCCTGCCGGATAAGGCACCTGGGGCACACGGGCAGCCCCTGCCAGACCCCTGCCAGATGCTGCTGGCAGCAGTAATGTGATTTCCCTGCCCCTCATTTCCCGCACCCGGCTCGGTGCGCCCCGCTCTCCTCCCGCCAGCCTGGCTTTTATAGACTCCTCTCTAATCCGGTTAGAGGGGGAAGTCAGACCTAATGGAATAAACGATGGAGTCCGCGCACTCCTTGCTGCTGCCTGCAATGGCAAGGTCATGGACAGGGACTGTTGCCCTGACCTGGTCACCCTGGCTTCCAGTATCGGGGCAGATTTGGGTGACTGGGACCTGCCTTGCCACTGGGATCCTTGCATGAAGGCATGGCACGCCAGCACCCACCTATTTTACCGCCTGAGAGCCGGTGACCGTGACCTGGCAAATCCTCGGCTCCCCCTCACCTCCCCACCTCCTGGATGCTCTCTTCGCTTCGCCGGCTGAGCAATCAGGCTGTGCGCCCTCTCCAAATTAGCTGCAGGCATGGGCAGCAGCGAAGTGGCCCTCACTGGGTATTGCTCCGTGCCTGCGCCCGGCCGCGCCTCGTTAGTGTGGCTAACAAGAGCGGTGAGCATCCCCCCGCCCTGCAGCAGGGATGAAGAGGTGTCCAGAGGCGTCCCCGTGCCCTTCCCCATCGCTGCCTCATTAACACCATCAGCATCATCATCCCCTCTGCTGCCGCATTTCATTACGCCACCGGCCCCGACCTCAACCAAGCTCCTTCAGCATCAAAGCTGGGGTGAAGATGCCCCCCGCCCCACCGCTCTCCCCCTCCCCGGGGAACAGCGTCATGCAAAATGCAACAGTTTAGGCTCTGCCTGCAATTACTGAGGCCAGCGTACAGCTGCTGCCTGCCGCGCCGGAGCGATGGCCAGCCCGGCCCCACCACCATCGCCCATCGGAGAGCTGCTCGCCCGAGCGCACGTGCTCTTAATTCAATTAGCACTGCCCTGAACGCTCCCCCGGGACCAGCCGGCGGAAACCAACAAATTCTCCTTAACAAAGACATTCCCTGCTTCTTTTTTTTCGGTTCCTCACTGGCTTGGCTCTCCCCAGCTAACAATGCTCCCAGCCGGCAGCAATGCCATAATGCCTCTTGTAATCTGCCATGCAACAAGAGGAATGGGTGATGTGTTTGATTGACAGGTGTCAATCAAGAGCTTGCAAGCGGGAGCTCAGCTGCCAGGAGTTCGGCTGTGCCGAAAGCCCTCGGAGGGTTTACCAGCTCACCGAGAGAAGATGCTTAGCAGGGAAGGGTGACGCTTCACCAGAACAAGCCCTTCACCAGCTTCTCCATCCCCTGCAACGTGGTTTGGGGATAAAACCCCGGTGTCGGTGCTCATGGAGGACAAACCTGCCCAGACAGGCTGAAGTAACGGGAAACACATGGTGATTCCCCACTCCCCAACCAATTGTAAACCCATTTTTTTGCCAGCCCAAAAGGGGTTTGATCACCAGGCTGGCACGGTGACAATTTACACCCCGGCGCTGTGACAATTTACGCCAGGCACCGATCTGCTTCTGGTTTTAAATGGCAGCAATTACAGAAATTAAGGCTGTTTAAGCAATGATATAAGCAGCCTGTTGATTTTTTTTTCCTTGCCTGGAAAAAAACAGCACTAGCTTTTCCCTTTTTTTTCAGAGGCTGTCACCACGTGCCGGCATGTTCCCAGACCCCATCTTGGGTGATGTGACCAAGGGTGCTCAGCAAAGTAGGTGGCAGAGGCTTGAGGCGACCCTAAAGGTCCCACATGCTGAGTTAATGGGCTGAACAAGGTGGGGTCATGCCAAAACAAATTGTGAGACAGGGCTGGTTAATAAACAGGGGTGCTGAATAAATCCCTTAGGAGTAAAGATGCTTCTGGTGTGTATTTTCCAGCCTTCAGATGGGGCTCAGCATCCCCCAGGCACATCAGGGACCACATCCTGCTGACCCTGTACGTGGATTTGCCACTGGCTACTGCTTGGTCAAACTCGTCTTTGCTGGGCAAGGCACTACATTTGGGGCAGAAAAAGAAGGATGAAGGGAAAGCAGGAGCCCTGCCTTGAGCCACCAGCCAGTACGGAGGTGGATGAAGTCAGCTGCAGGTTTTCCCTCTGCAACAGTTTTTCGGTGACAGCCGTTAATTTGCTAAAACGCCAGCGTTTTGCTGAAGTCTTTGATTTCTTTGTCTCCCTGAGATGATCAAAGTCTTTTGTTCTCATTTGGATTCCAAAGAGAGAGTGCAGGGTGATGAAGGCAGAGGGAAATGGGCTGGGTGGAGGCAAACCTGGGGGTCTCGGTACCTTTACTGGGGTGGGGGGGCTGCAGCCCAGCACTGCCCTTTTTGCCTGGGATAATACAACTCCTGTTTGCTCATCCCTGGTGTCGGGGCTCTTGGCTTTTAATAAAGCAGCTGCTCCAAACCCTTTCCCTGTGGCTATTGCAAATGTAGCAGGGTGTGAGACCCTGCAAAAATACTGGGGGAGGAGTCTTATTTATGGGGAGTCCCTTATCCCTAGAAAACCCTGGTGCTCGGGACATTTTCCCAGCAGGGAGGGTTGATGCGAGCATCTGAAGCCAAGCTTGGGAGCATCCAGACCCCTGGTAGGAGTTGGTGAAATCCCTGCAGAGGCCACGGAGCTGCTGGGATTTACACCCAGCTCCGAGTGTGCCGGGGAGTACAGATGGTCCAGGGTTTATTTAGCTGTTTGTTATAAAAAGCCCAGCCAATCTAGGTTATGCATTTTCAGCTCTCTACATTAAAATAAAAAAAAGAAAAGAAAAGAAACAAGACAAGCTTGGTGAGTCTGTTCTCCTTTGCCATCTGGCTGGGGAGAGCTGTGAGGTGAGGGAGCATGGAGCAGGATGGGCAGGGATGCTGGGGCTCCTCGTACCCCAGGGATGGGCAGGGATGCTGCTGCTCCTCACACCCTGGGGGACAGGCAGGGATGCTGGGGCTCCTCGTACCCCAGGGATGGGCAGGGATGCTGCGGCTCCTCACACCCTGTGGATGGGCAGGGACGCTGCGGCTCCTCACACCCCAGGGATGGGCAGGGATGCTGCGGCTCCTCGCACCCCGAGGACAACCCTGGTACAAAGGCTGCCCCAATGCCTTGTTGGGTCCATTCAGGTCCTGTATTGACTGTCTTTACCTCCTGGCCCCTGTTTGGCTGCTTCTTGTTGTCAGGAAGCTGAGCCCAGGACTAATCCATGAGCTGAGGACTTGGAAATCCAGCCTCCAAGCATCCCTTGAAGCTGCTCGAAGTGGGAGAGGAGAGGCTCTGCCCCTGCAACCACCACCACATCTCCCCTGCCTGCCAGGCTGTGGTTTTGGGGTGCTGGGGATCACAGCCAGCCAGCTGCAGCACCTTCCTTAGAAAATCCTGACCTCCAGACAAGGAACAAGGGCCTCGGCAGTGCTGGGAGGAGCCGAACATGCCCTCACCCTGCTCGGTAGCAGCTCGCTCATTGATTTGCATCGCTCTGGGTCCGTCTGCCTGGGCTGCCGCCGGATGAATTAACCAGACACAGAGCCCAAGGCCAGCTCTGACTCTCCTGCTTTTTGTTTCCACTCCCAGCTCTTACATATATTAAGGAAGGCAGGGCTGGAGGGGGGGAAAGGGAGAGGCTGGGGAAGAGGAGAAAAAAAAATAACAGCTCCCAGATCAAAACAATAATCAGCTAAATGAATTCCACAGCATTTTCCCGCATGACTGCGAGTGATAATTTAGTGCAGCAGCCAGCTGGAAGCAAAAGGATTAATTCTGCACTTAGTGACACCCATGTGAATAATTCATCACACGCAGACCCCTTTTCACTGACCCCCCTGGGCAATCACTCCAAAGACCCCCACCAGCCAGCCCTGGCCCACGCGGCTCCCTGGAGGTGGCGGGATGCAGTCGCCAGTGCAGCATCCAGACCTGTCCCAAATTCACTTTACGGATAGGATTTTTTTTTTTTTTGCAGATGGGAGCAGAGGCTGGCGGCTGCAGTAATTAGATCGATTGGGCTCATGGTTGCATCCTAACCTGCCTAACGGCTCGTCCTGGAGCCAAGGACTAGCAGGATTCCATCCTCCCCAGGAAAAGCAGCCAAATTCCCTCCCTGCTGTGACATCCCTGGGGACCACAAATGCTGGATGAAGACAGCTGGACATTTGTCACTGTGGTTAACCAGCCTGGCCTTTCTCCACATGGAGACAGTGAACAGCTTCTCCCAAATACCCTGCCTGTGCCCTGTCTGCCCTGCTGCCTCTGGTTGGGATTGCCTGGGAATACGAGCATGTGCCAAAGCCCTGGGAAGATGATGGATATGTGAAAGCAAGAACGATGCCGCTTTTTCCAGTTGCCCAGTGGCATGATCCAGAGCTCTGAGACAACAGGTGCAAGGGATAAAACCCAGACCCAGCCCAGCTGATCCCCACCTGAGAGGTTTGGAGAGAGGCTGGCAGCTCTAAAGAGCC
This sequence comes from Ibycter americanus, assembly GCA_035590275.1. NCBI lineage: Eukaryota > Metazoa > Chordata > Aves > Falconiformes > Falconidae > Ibycter > Ibycter americanus. The sequence continues at coordinate 2,003,881 of JAVJGI010000063.1, read as the reverse complement.
ATCTCCCACCCTGTCTCCATCCCTCCTGCCTCGGGGTTCGCCTTCCCCAGCATCTCACCTCCGATCGAAGGAGCTGTAGGCAGAGCCCCACAGTCGGGATGGCCCCAGTTGTGGTTTTGAGGTCCGTGCCCTGGGGAGACAGAGAAAGGGTCACAGCCTGCACTGGCCTCTGGGTTTCTACTGGAGCTCTTCGTGGCTTTGACGTCACCCAAATACCATCCAGAGGCACAGGGCTGTGGTTTGGAGCAGAGACCCTGGCTTCCCATGGGATGCTTGGGAGCTCTGTGCCAGGCTGCCCACCCAGATGCAGAGTTGGGATCTCCATCCCACCATCCCAGCTATAGGTACCATCACCTATAGGTACCATCACCGTGCCACCCTGCCCAGTGTTACCCCAAAGCCCCTGGCTTACCCGCACAGCGAGGCCATCCACACGCATCCCACCACTCTGTGCCGCCAGCTCCCGGAAAACATGGCTGGTGAGGGGCAGCACCGAGTATCCCACAGGAACAAGGGTGCCTGGAGCATCCCACACTGGGGAAGGGGTGAGAGCAGCTGGCTGGGGGCATGGCAGCCCAGGACCTGCTCCTGGCCAAGCCCAGGGTCAAGGGAGAGCATCCTTGGTGGGGTTCCCAAACTCACTGGTTTTGTATGGATAATATTCTATTGCCAGGGCAGTGTCTTCAGAGAAGATGGTGGCCACATCTCGGCCTTGGAAAAGGAAGGAGGTGTCCCAGGTTGGCTGCTCTGGAGGCCCAGCTGGTCGGGACATCTTAGGAGAAAACAGGAAAATTATCCTTCAGATACATTCTCTCTCTAGAGATAAATAAGCAGATAAATAGGGGAGAGGGGAGAGGTGGGATAACAAATAGCACAGCCTGTGCAGCTGCATCCCATCCCTGGCTCAAAAGCAACCCCAAATCCCAGTTTGTTGAACTGGTTTTCACTGGGGCTTCGAGCTTGGCTGCTTCTCTCTGGCTAATTCCTGGCAAAATCTTCCCCCTCGCAGAGCCAGAGGAGGAAAACAGCACATGGACCAACTACCCCATGCTTAAAAACATGATGGGAAAAGCCTGGAGGATGAGCCGCGCTGCTCCAGGGTGAACCTTTTGATACGTGTCGGGCAACCTGGCACTTGCACTTGGGAAAGAGTTTTGCAATGAACCCTGAAAGCGCAAACAGGTTTTTGGGGTCCATATATCGTTGCAAAACCCTTTCCTAAGCATGATGTCTGGGTCTCCCGACAGATACTGAACAGTGGGCAACATGTTTATCCCCAGAGGCAGGATCTGTCGTTGGAAATGGCATCGGTCCATCCCTGCCAGCAGCTGCTCCGCTTCACCTTTGGAGAGCCCTGCCAGCTCTCCAAAGGTCAGCCTTAACACCGGCTGCCCAACGCCGAGAAATTATTGACAGCAGCTCCTTTTTAATGCTGTTACTCCCCCCCCTTGGTCAGCATCGCCCAGCAGGGACGAGATGCCGATCGACTTTTCTGCATCAGCACATTTCTGCTTGATCGGGGAGGGTGGAAGAGTGGGAGGGGTCTCCCCTGTGCTCATGTTTGGGGATGCTAATGGGCATTACGCACCTCAGAGACCCGCAGTGGTGCATTACCCAGCCCTGGGGGCTGTTAGCAAGGGGAGTGCGGGGCTGGGATGCTTCAGAGCCAAGAACACCTCCGCAATGGGCTGCACTGGGCAGCGCTGCTAGTGCTGGCTCAGCACCGGGCTGGCTTTCTCGGCTGGGGATTTGTTAGGGGCTCCCTAGCATCAGCTGGGATTTTTAGCTGGGATGCAGCTTGCTTTGACTGCAGGGAGCCCCGTCTGTGCCTGTAAGTCCTTATGGAAAACCTATACAGACTGGGGCAGCTCCCAGCAGCCGGATCCGGCTCAGCACCCTCCAGCTGCTCCTCTCCTTTCCCAGCCTGCATCCCAGCCCACGAGGCTGTTTCATCAGCCTCAGAAAGCCCAATTTTGGAGGGAAAAATCTCCTAAAAATCACTGAACACCGCCTCCAGTTACTTTTCCTGGCATCGACCTATACAAGGCGCTGTGAACGGTGCCATTTCAGACTCAGCAGGGAAGGGAAAAGTCAAATGTGGGAGCATATTGTTAATTTGACCCCAATTGTCGGAGGTCCCGAGCCCACATGGCTCCGCTCACCAGGACAGGGATGGGAGATGTCGCTCCCGATTTCCTCCCCTGATTTTGGGGGCTGTGGGGGGTGGGGCAGGAGTGCTTGCTGGGGCCAGGCTGTTTCCCACCGGCTCGGTGGGACAGATGGATGCTCTGCACCGGGGCATCAGAGCTGATGCACTGATTTGGGCAGACGTCTTGGCACAGCAACCGCCTCTGCCAAGGGCCACCTGGAGAAACACAACAAAGGGGATGGGGAGGAGGAGGAGGAGCAAGGAGACGCCTTCATCCTCCTTGGCTACCCCAGCTCATCTCCCGAGAGCTGGTTCAAAGGCAGCATCATTGGCATGAGGAGAGGTAGAGGTGGCCAAGCCCACAGCATCTCCCCTGCCTTCCCAGGGGATGGGGCCATCCCGTGGTCCCCATGGCTGCCTATCCGGATGGTGCAGACCCCAGAAGAGAGTGAGAAGCTCTAGATAAGTGCGTTAAGCTGGAGAGTCCCCAAGGAAAAGAACCCAAAAGGAGATTTATGCTAGAGAGGACCAACATCAGAAGGCTTGAGCTTGGTGCTTGGAGGACAGGCGCAGCGTGGCTTTCTGTAGGAGGCACAGCCCAGTGTCCATCTGCCCCATGGATTTGCCATTGCACCAGTGTGTCCAAAACCATCCCTTTTGGTGAGAAAGGGACTGTTGGCTCAACAAGACCACCCAAGGAGAGCACCCAAGGAGAGCACCCAACACTCTTGCAGGTGGCTCTGTGCAGGTCTCAGCTAGGTCCTGGCCAGGAAGACCAGGTCTCCAGGAGCCCTGGCCAGGCAGAGAAGGGTTAACCACCGGGGAACCCAAAAATCCCCTAAGTAAGAGAAGTAAGAGGGATGCCCTGCTGAAGGTGAACCCAAGTGCTGTTGTCTGCAGATGCTGATGGGAACTGACAGGCGAAAGGACACGCCAGGCTGGCAGAATTATCGAATCCGATTAGCCTGCCCAGGAGTTCGCTCAGGGAAAGCCATTAACCTCTGGAACTGGAGCAGCAATGTTCCCTCCTCCTCCTCCCGGCCTCCCCCTTAAGCTTTTCTCCCAGGCATTAGGAGATCATCCTCCCGGGAAGGAGGCACATCCTACATGTGGGGAAACTGAGGCAGGAGATGGGAGGAGAGAGCGGATGGGGGCTATGCAGCTCCCCAGCGCAACCTGTCTGTGCATCCCCAGGGAGAGCATCCTCAGCGATGTGCAGAGACAGACAGAGCCATGTGGGCATGGAGGGGAGGAGGAGAAGAAGGAAAGGAGGAGGCAACAGCATGCATGCAGGCCAGATGGCCGGGTTTAATCACTCGTCCTCCCGCGTTGGGCTCCCACAGCTCCGCGCTGGCACGGCCGCCTGTGCCAGGGCTGTGGGGCTTGGCTTGGGCTCACCCAGTGCCTGGGTACCACAACTTCACAGGGGTTTGTGTGCGTATTTATCCATATAAATCCAAAGGAAATGCATTTTGGCTGCATTTAGAGGAGCGGAATATCCTTGCTTTGGCTGAGAAACTGCAGCCTCTGGGTGCTGCATCCTAGAGCAAAGGGTGGGGGTGGCAAGAGATAGCACGGGGGCAAGTGCATGGGGATTTCTTTCACAGTATCTGCTCCAGAGCTGGCATGGGCAGCCCGTACCCTGCGCCCATTGCCATGGTGGGGCTGGGGGTGCTGGTTCCAGGGGGCCCAGAGCAGGTGCAGACCCAAAGCAGAGGGTCCCGGGTGCTCCCCCTCTGTCTCACCTGCAAAGAACAACCTAGGGAGGGGGGGGCGGGGGGGCAATAAAACAACAATTATTGTAATGAATGAAACGCACTAGTGATTTTTATGATAATTCACTGCCTTGTGGGTGACGTGGCATTTGGCCAGCCTCTTCTAAGTAATATTTTATTTATGGGCTCCCCGAACATGTTGATACAGGGTGCTTCACTCCCAGACGATCGAAATTCAACACACGGGGGAGAAGGACCGAGACGGAGAAACATGTGCTCCGCCAGTGTCCGGGACCAGCTGGATCCATCTTTTCAGGGCGGCTGGACATCTGCCCTCGCCACGCTTTCGGCTGGCACTTTTCAGAGGTGTAGGGATGGAGCAGCTCTGGTTGTGAGTGACGGCAGCTTCACGCTGGCTTCTGGCTTGGCTGCCCCCTCACACCTCCTCCCTGCCCCAGCATCCCTCCAGTCCCCTGCCTCTCCCTCCTTGCCAATTTTTGGCAGGGCTCAGGAACAAAAGCGGGGCCCTCCTCCTGCTCGCTGATGATGCCGCGTGCTGAAAGCATATGTTTCCCTGGCAACAGCTATTTTGAAGATGTGCGTCGCTAGCTTTCCCCACGGTACTTGAGGCCCGGGGAGGAGAAGGTCTCTGCCTTCGAGAGGCAGCACTCAAGCCGGAGGCGTGAGCAGAGCAGGGGAAAAAATGAAGGACAAAGACACAAATGAGGTGCTGCCTGTGGGTCTCTGCAGGCAGGGCAAGGAGGACTGTGTTTTTGATGCTCAAAGCATTGCTTTGCCCCTAAAGTTTTTCTCTGCAGGGGTGCTCAGCTTCCCTGCCAAAGGAGAGATTCTCACTGGTACCCAAATGGGATGGATGCTGCCAGACCTGTGCATCCCCACGGCCATGGTTGGCCTCGTACCTGTGGGCAGCCGTGGTTGGCAGCTCGGGCGATGCTGAAGGCTGATGCTGGAGGGTCTGGGAATGTGATGGTAGTGGGGCTGATGCCAGGACAGGAGATGAGATGTTTCTCCATGCGGTGCCTGCAAAGTGATGTAAAGGGGGAGAGTCAGCATGTGTGGGGCCACACCCGCTCCCGGCAAACCATGTACTGTGGGAGGGGGCAATGGCACCAGGGATGCTCAGGTTGTCCCAACACCCCCCACCCATGTCACCAGCAGCCCCCCATGGTCATCACTCACTTGTACTCCTGAACATTGGTCACGACTCTGGCCACAGCGACGAGGGCTCCAGGCGGGTTGGCCAGAGGGGCTAACAGCCCCCGCAGCAGCACCTGGGAAGTGTGTGCGGGGGTGTCAGTGGTGAGGGCACAGCAAATGGGGGGGAAAATAAAACTGCCCTAAATCAGCATCAAAACCACCACAGCAGGAGACAACGTGCAGCAGCATCCTCTCTGAGTCGGGATGCTCTGGTCCATCCCAGACCCTGCAAACCCCCGCTGCCACCTGCTGTCCCCAGGGCCACCTCTCACCTCCAAGGCTGCATAGCTGAATCCATCGCAGCGAGGAATGAAGCTCCCTTTGCGGATGATGGTGACGTGCAGGACTGTCCCCGCAGGGTCCCGCGTCCTTGGCTGTTTGCGGAGAAGAGCGAACCGTGGGAGGAGGAAGGGTCAAGGCCACCAAATGCGGGCACTGGGCGTGCAGACAGCCCATCACTGACAATAAAGCACCAACTGATAATTAAAGCTCACTGTCCCCCGGAGCCTTCCCGGAAAAGATCAATATAATAAATCCTTTTGCATTTAAATATTTAATCGCTCCCAATCTCTGTGCAGGGAAGAGGAAACTAATTTCTGCCAGCCAGAGCATAGGGGAGGCTGATTTGGGGGGAGTATTGAGTGAGTTTGCCAGGTCTCAGCTGTACAGGCAGCTGTCAGCCAGGTCCCTGGGACTGTTAACATGTTGGGATGGAGAAATTCCCACTAAGGGGCTTAGGAAGCAGCTTCTCTCTGGGGCTGGGTACCTGCCTGCATTAATGAATGCACACTAGCCCCTGTTTAACAAATGCTCTGACGTACGGCCTGGCCCCGCATCTCCTTCCCCAGGATGCTGAGGGCGAAAGCACTTCTCAGCTTGCAGTCCCATTGCTTTGCCTCCACGTTTTCCCACCGGAGAGAGATGAAAAAGGCCCAGCACAACGCCTGCCTTGTTCTCACCTCGCAGGAAGCTCACAAGCCTCTTTGAGTACCTTCCCTGACTTGCCAAATTCGGTTTTCCCACCGGGATTACACCATTACACAAGGCTCCCTTTGCCCACAACCCCCAGCTACAACTGGTGAAAAGCAAAGTTATAAGCAGGAATAAGCAGGATGTAGGGGCAGGCGCCGTACCTACCAGCACCAGCCTGCAGTGGTGGGGCTGGAAGGGCTGGAAATGCCTCACTGGCAACTGGAAGGTCCCCAACGCCTCCTTGGTGGCTTTGTCTGCCACGGTGAGAGTCAGGGCTGGAAGGGAGAGGGTCGGCTGTGGGGCTGGCTGCAGCGTTTGTGGAAGGGGGGAGCAGACGAAGCAATGGGGAGATGTTCAGGGGAAGGTCTGGGTGAAGAAGGGCCAGAGGTGATGGGGGCATTGATTCGTTTTCAGCAGCCCCCTCTCCTCGCAGGTCATGGTGGGGTAGACATGGGCAGGATTTACACCCATCCTGGGTTTATACGCACACATCTCAAGGAGACATCAAGAGCATGTCCCAGGCATCCCCAAGAAAGCAAAGCCCATGAGCAACTGGCAACAATGCAGATTCCCATCTAGGAAGCTGGGATTTCCCACTGATCCATCTAATCCACCTCCTTGCCTCCAGCCCACCCCACTCAGCTGCCAGGGTGGCATCCTGCCGTGAGCCCTCCCTGCCCTGGGGTCAGCCCGCAGCCCACCAAGGGTTTTGAGGACACTTGCCACCATGGCATCTGCCCTCTCAGGGCTGTCCAGTCTGTCCCCCGGCATGGCAACATCACCCCCATGGGTGCTAGCACCTCCAGCTCTTCCCTTAATTTAAAGCAAAGCTGCAATTTAGTTGACAAGCATGAGCAGGAGCCTTTTATCAAAAAAAAAAAGGAGCTGATGGAAGGGAAAACCGCCCTCTCTTTATGCTGCCATCAAGACTTGGGCTTCCCTTCCCCCAGCTTAATGACTGTGGGAGGCACCCGCCTTAACTCCTGCTTGGCCAACCTGGCGATGCCACAGGTCGTGTGTGTCCCCAGAACAAAGATGATGGGCCAGGCAAGTGCACGCTCTTTCCTGAGTTCATGCTTTTCAGCAAGTGCTCGATTTATATGGAGATTTTATTTTTCTCCCAGCCCCTCGGGGAAAGAGCACCAGGGAAAATGTTCTGGGGTTGAGCGAGAGACAAGTGGCTTTTCTGCTAGTCATCACCAATGATGGATTACGCTCAGCAGCCCTGCCGATGGAAACTATTTCTGAACAAGAAAAGGGTGGAAACTGTTTCTGGGCGAGCAAAGGTGTGAGCTGCATCTGGAAATGACAGCTCTGGCCTGAGCGTTAGGGGGATGAACACCTCCAAACATCTGGGGGATGCTGGGAGGCGGATGAACAGGGCTGGAGGTCCCATCCCCACATCCCTCCCGGTACCACACGGGGCAGGTCCGAAGTACACCAAAAGCTCCTCAACTTCATTTAGGTCAGGGCCTAATGGGATTAGGCATGATGTGAAGATTGGCTCCCACAGTTTGTTTTGCAATAGTCTGATTATAATCAAATCCTGGCTGCTAATGCCATGGATTTTATTACAATTACAGACTTAGCAGCCCTGTGCGGGGAGTAACAGAATCATTATGTGGGTCCAACCAATACAAGGTGTTGGGATGGCAGCAAGGAAAGTTCTGGGGGGCTGCCCCTGATGCTGATTCCCATGGGATGCTTTGGAGGATGCTCGGAGCTCAACACTGTCATTAGCCCCATCCTGCAGCACCGTATCTGGGGACATGTCCCTCCTGGTCATACCCTGAAGCCATCCCAGCCATGCAGGGCTCAGGGCATGGCTTGTCCCCATCACAGCCATCCTCTTCCTTGTCCTTTGGAGCAAATGCTCCCTAATATCCCCAAATTAACCCTTTGAGGAGATGAGTCCTATGTATCAGTCCTCAGCATCCCTGTCCCCATGGTCCTCCGATGCTCTCACCTGCCCAGCTTGCATCTTCAGCATCCATTTCCACTGTCACGTCCTCCTCCCAGGTGGGTGTGTGGGTGGGCACCAAGGTTGCACGGGTCGCCTTCAGCTTCTGCTCATCCCCTCTGCTGGTCTTACTGGGAGGAAAAGGGAAGCAAAGCAGGCCAGTTACTGGGTGAGGAAGGGGAATATGTGAGTGGGGAGCTGGGCCTGGGAGAGGGATGAGCACTGTTCCTGCTCAGTGCATCTAACAGCAGCCAGCCCACCCTCCTGCTACCCTCAGAAAAGCTCTGCCCTGGCTCCGGGGGGCTGCACTGGGGGTCCAGGGCCAGTTTTACTCCAGGCTGCCAGATCCTACTGCTCCTCCAGTGATGGGGTTTGTAGCCCCTTTTATCCGAACGGCTATTTCAGACCCCAGAGGCTAATTATCCACTGTATTGATGAAGGGACAGGGAGGAGGCTGCTGGGAAAGGAGAGAGAAGATTGAATGTTAACGACTGCTGTCATTAAACTCAACACATAACGAGGCTGAGCAATAATTACAGCGGTGTTAGCAGCGATGAGCCCTGGGTAATTCTTCATCTACGCTGGTGCAGGGCCATCACCATCAGGGCTGTTTTGGGGCTGTCCCTCCCGCTTTTATCAATTGATCATCAGTTACTCACGAGCTTGGCTAATGATAATAATGTTCCTGCCCATTACGGGGCTGGCAGATCTTTTAGGGGGTCTCTGCTGCCCAGCAAGACACTTGATGTTATCCTGGGAGTCCCAAGATCACAGCAGAGTCCCACTGCCTGGTGACGTGGTGACCTCAGTTCCTTTCCATCCCCAACCACAGAGTGAAGGGGGACGGTCATGTGGTGTCAGGCCAACATGATGCAGATGCCCCAGCCCTGTCAATGGGTTTCTCTGGATGTTAAGATGATAAAGTGTCCAGTGCTGGCTCCTCCAGGAAAGCTTTTGCTGGAGCAAAGCCAACATGGCTCTTAGGGAGAGGTTACCAGCACGCTGTAGTGGCTGAGAGCAGATGGTGGCACTTTGCCACTCTCTGGGAGCCAGAGACCCCAGCTCTGGGGGAAAGGAGATGATTAAGGTCCTTCCAGCTGTAGGGTGAGCTCCAGGTAGTGGTGGGACCAAGCAGGTTCATCCCAGCCTGATCAGAGGATGCTCTATGCTTGCAAGACCTTCATCCACTCCCAGCCACCCTCTCAGACCCTCAGCCATGCTACATCCATGTCCTGTACTCCTCTCCCACCTTCCATGTGTCCCCTTCCTCACCAGAGAAGCCCTTAGGGATGGAGCCAAGCCGGCCAGCTCTGGCAGGTGGGAATTAGCATTGGGCTGGCACTCTTGTGGCGGGGCTGGAAGAAAATCGGCTCTCCAGTAATGAGCTCTGTGGGGGATTGCTCGATCAGCAACGTGCTCAGAGTCCGAATGAAGCCAGACCTGTGCTGGGGGGGTAGGAGGAGGAGGAGGGTGAGAACTGGCTGCTCTGGGCCCCCTTCATTATAGACTTGCCTAAGGACGAGAGCGCATTCAAAAAGGGCTGTGAAGTGGGGAGGGGGGAGCAGAAAACAACCCTCAACAGTACAACACATGGGGATGTGCTTCAAAATCAAATTAATAGGCCAGGGGCAGCAGGATCAGCAGAGGGCGGAGGTGGTTTGATGTCTCCTCCTCACCCCAGCCAGCTCCAGACCCACTGGTGGGGCAGGAGATGGGGTCTCCAGCAAGAAGGCGCTGCAGACAGCTGCCCACGAGATCGCATGCCTTGGGGCAGGACATAGCTGGGATGGACCAAGAGATGCTCTTCTGATGCTCTACATCCCTCCCTGCCTGCTCCAGGGCAGGCACTTCCCTCTGCCGTGCTGGGATGCGCCAGCCACCCACCGCTGTGATAAAAGATAAAGATAAAAGATAAAGACGGCTGCCCCCGGGGAGTTATTATACATCAATGTCTCTGCTACAGTGCTTGGGGACAGCATCACGCAGCCACCGCGCTGCGTGTGACACCCGGGTGCCCAGCAAAGGGCTTGACAGGGCTGTGCCAAGCCCTCGTAAATATTTATTTATCCAGTATTATAAGTTATTATCTCTACGGGGTGAGTTATTTCTTGGGGCCGACATCCCTGCAGAGGCAATGCAGTGGTGCAGGTGCATCGTTCTTGGGGAAGAAAAATCCCATGCAGCACTGCCACGGCTGGCAGGACCGATAGCCCGGGTGTTACTGGTGTGGTGGCTGCAGGATCCCGTCCTGGGGAAGGCAATGCTGCCCCCCACCATGCAGCCCCACTGAGCTTGGGGGGCTCAGACACAGTTTGGGTGAATAAATACAGAGAAATAAGTCACAGAAGTGTAAGGGCAATTTCTGAAAAGATTCAGAATGAGAAAGGAAGAATTATAATTTCCCCTCTTCTTTGAGAAACCCAATTTTTACATTGCTTCTGACCCGCTATATAACCCCAGGAGGGTCCATCTTCATCCCACCACGACCTAAGCTGAGTGCTGGGGTGAGGAGGGGACCCCCAAAGACCCTGCTTGGTCCCACTTCCCACACCACTTCGCTCTGGGGTTATCAGCTGAACCTCTGATTTATTTCTGGGCACGTTGCAGAGCCAAAAGGCTTTGCTTGCAGGAACACCCTAACCCCTTCCCAGCTGGAGCATCCCACCCGCCCCACAAGCAGGACCACTGCCTGCGCAGGCACACCCGCAGGCAGGCGGACGTCAGAGCCCCCATCCCCCAGGCTGGGAGCAGACGGCGCATTCAGCAGCGACCTTGAGTTTCTTCTCTTGGCGCTGAAGAGCAGAAAGGAAGAAGCCAGGAGGTACTTTCACCCGCCCGCAGGACTCAATGGAGAGGAGAAGCCAGCCACAGCCAGGCGCTTTGTGCTGTTAATTGCAAACACACCTGGCTCTGGCACGCCAAGGTCATCCCTGCATCACCCTGGTCCAGGAGCAATTTATCTGTGCGCATGAGGGAGTGAAAGGAAGATGCCGAGCAAACCCACGGGTGTCCCTGAAAGCAGGGAGCGGGGATTTGCTCAGTGTTCAGAGGATAAGGAGCAGAGCCAAGCTGCTGCCGGGACCCTGGAACATCGTCTCCAGGGCAGGGATGAGCCAAAGCCCATCGGGATGCCTGTGCGGGCTCTCCTGCTGCTTGAGGTCTTTCATATTTACTCTTCTAAACCTTTCCCTCCCCAGTCCTCTGCACCAAGGGCTGGAAGCGATGCACACAGCTATGGAGCACTGTGGGATGCTGAGTCCGGACGCGAGCAACTGGGCACAGCCACAAAGGGCTGGTGCGAGTGGTATTGCTCCCCTCCTCCCATCCCACTCCTGATTTTGGGAGGTGATGCTCTAGGTGCCGGCAGTTTGAGGTCAGGCTGGCACTGCTGGTGGTACCCAGCCGCTTCGGGGGGATCAGCTGCAACCAGGTCCCCCCCCAGCACATCAACCGACCGCTTCTCCTTCCCGTCCGTAAAAACCCACCTTTTAACTGCAACATGCTATTCTCCTTCAAAAGCAAGTGCCCTGAAAAACAATAACTGATTCCCTTCTGCCTTGGCTCCCTCACTATGGTTACTAAAAGGCCCCTCATGTGTCCTGCATCCCTAATACCACCCTCCCCTTCCCTCCATCACTCCCCCGTTACCATGGCAATGCGGTGATGGAGCAGCACCAGAATGTGAAGAGAGATGCAACAATCACACGCCACCCTCGTGCTATCATTTAGGATATTGATGTTTAAATCTCCTGAGATCATCTGGGTATAATTGGTTTATGGAAATAGAGACAACTCCTGCGTGGAGTTACTCAGGCTGTCGGGGCAGAGAGTGGGTCCTTTGCATGGCGGGGGTGGGAAAGAGGGGAAGGGGTGATGGAGGGGTGGCAGTGGAGGCTGCCAACCCACGTGCCAGCCAGCTCCCACTGGGCTGCAGGTGCCAGCCAGCCCCGGCTGCTGAAAACCTGACGATGGAGAGCTGCATCCCTCCTGCCCAGGGAGTCTGTGAGATGTCCAACGAGGCTGGTGCTGGGCACCATGGAGAAAAGGCACACTGTGCCATGCCAACAGATCCTGGGACTGCCTTCACCACGGACCTCAGGGTTTCTACATTGGAAAACGCCCAGCAAGCAACAGTTTGCCCTACACGCTTGCACAGATGTTTCAAGTCTTTCACAGCCCTAGCTGCTGATCATCCCCAGCAGACAATCCCCGGCCCTGCCTCCCTGTCCCCTGGCATTGATGCACCCACTTGGGTACCAGCCTACCCGGCACTGCCCCAGGGAGGTGCCCTGGAGAAACCAAACTCCACAGCCAGACAATGCTCCAAAGCCACCGACAGCCGCTTTCTCCCCCCTTTTCCAGGGAAGCAATGCCAAAGCCTCTCTGCTTCCTGGAAGGGCTCTTTGGGATCGCAGGTTCACCCCACAGCAGTGCCGAGCAAAGAGGCCTCCCTCTTAACACAGACCAAAGCATGACCGGCTAATTGAGTCCCCTGGTACATGCATAATGCATGAGGAGCCAAGTTCTCCTTACCCAAGCATCCTGTTTTATTTATTAAAACACTCTTTTATTTATTGTGATATCATCCTAAAACCCAGGCAGCATTACCCTGTGGATTCTTTGACATCATTTTATACTTTCAATATTAGGAATGCTTTCTTCCTGACGCTCCAGCGAGCCAAGGCACCCCATTCCCTGCCTTCCCCTTTCTCAGCACAGAGTCCTGGCTCCTCTCCCCACACTGAGCATCCCATGGAGGTGATGCTTGTGCATGTTGCCGCTAAAGAGGTTTCCCCCCCTTCCTGAGGCTTTTAAAGAGTTAACAATAGGATGACAGCTCTTCAGCCCTTTCTCTGTGTCCTCACAACCTCCGTTGTCCCCCTTTGTGGATGCTGGGTACTCACACGACAACGTATGGACACGGTACCCGGCCCTCCCGTGTGGCTGGCAGGTTGCTGGCACTGTGGAGGGTGACAGTGATGGCTTCCTTCCCCAGGCGGGCCACGTGTCCCCCATCAGCCACCAGTACGTGCTCGGACTCCTCCGTCCCTGTGGGGGACTTGGATACCTGCCAGGAGCAAGCAGGAGAGGTGTCAAGGTGGGGAGTGGCTGGCTGCTCCTACAGAGCTTCAGGCATGTCCCCATCACCCAACCTTGTCCCCATGGCAGCAGCTGGATGCTGAGAGCCCAGATGGGGGAGATGATGTCCCCAGAACATTCCCATGACCCAGACTTGTCCCCACAGTCCCTGTTCAATGCTGAAAGCCTGGATGGTGGAGAACAAGCTGGTGAGATAGTGTCCCCAGCACGTCTCCATCACCCAAGCCAGTTCCCAAGACCTTTAGCTCGATGCTGAGAGCCCAGATGAGGGAGAACAAGCTGGGGAGATGGCATCCATGACACATCCCCATCACAGCTGCCTCTTCCCTGTCCCCAGTGCCCAGCTGTGGCTCTGCACCATGGATGTCACCATGCCATGGCAGGGCCACAGCGGGTGCTGGGCTCTCCGGGAGGACACCCAGCAGCATGACAGCATCCTGCATGGGGTGAAAGCAGCCCAGCACGGTCCATGGGGGCCAGCTATGTCACGATCCAACCAAAGACCCCAAGCCAGGTCACCAGAACAGGGTGAACACCAGAACCATGAAAAGCACCTCGATTTCCCCCATGGCTCTCCGACCTGCCAACAACCCTCCCCGGCCCCCATCACCCCCCTGCTCCCTCTTCTCACCAGCCCAGGCATCTCTGCAATTTATAGGGACTCCACAGGAACTGGGATCTCAGCCCAGTCTGGGGGGAAAAGGGGAGAGCACGGCAGCTCTCCCCACCCCAGCTCATTAATTCCCACCAGCTGATGTGATAAGGCGCGGCAGAGCCGCAAGCTGCTCCTCACTCACAGGGGGACCTTCCCCGCACCCATCACACCCTGTCCAAGTGAGAGACGGCGCCATCCCCCACTGCCTGCATCCTCACCCTGCCACCGTCTCATGCAACGTTAATGCATCTAATACTGCATAGAGCTGTGGCTACAAGGGGTTAAACTCACCCTGCACTGCTTCAGACCCTGAAAAGCAAACCTCCATGCATCCATCTTTCTGAGCTCCTGGGGTTGAAGCAAAAGCTCCAGCCCAGCGACCACCCTGTGGGCTTCTCAAAGCCACTGTCTGCAAATCCCGTCCGACACGTGGCTTTGCCTCCAAACTCTGTAATGAGGGGCTGGTTTGCCCTAAGCTCTCTCCCTTGTCTTTCCTGAGGCTGCCCAGCTGCGGCGGTGATGGGCTTGGCAGCCGGGAGGTGACCTGCCACTGCGGGGGGTAACAAGCCCAACCCGAGGACCGAGGATCGAGGATCGCTTGTGGGGTAGAAACCTGGATGCTCTGACCACCAACAGCCTAGAAAAAACATTTAAATCTGCTTTTCCTCCAGCTTAGTTTTTGGCTGTCAGCTCAGAAGCCATCCAGGGCTCAGGGCTGGGTGCTGGGGATGGGCTTAGCATCCGTGACAGCCAGAAAGCAGCACTGAAGGAACAGAAACACGAGTAGGGGAGGATTCCCCAACCAGCAGAGCGGAATGGGGAGAAGCATCCCAATCCCACCTCAGCTCCAGCTCTGTGACAACTATCCCCCTGCCCAGCGATGCTGATGGAGAGGGGAAATTACAGGGTTTCTCGACCTGATGTGAGATGATACCCATCAAGTCACTCCCCACAGGCACAGGCTCTCCCTGCTGGCAGCCAGAGCTGCTCCGCACCCTGCCCGAGCACCTCAGCTCTCCCTGCACCCCAAAAGCAAGTGGAAGAGCATAAACGCCATCCTAAAAAAAAAAAAAAACAACCAAAAAAAACGAAAGAAAAAAAGCATGATTTTGCCCCATCCCAGTGCTGGCGAAGAGGGCAAACTGCAGATGGAGCTGGGGGAAGGAGGAGGAAAGCACAGGCTCGGGTTTAGGACCCCTCGGCTGTATCAACACAAGCTGCATCACAGAGGGAGGGCAAGGGGGGCTGAGGGCTTCAGAGAGGCAGGGTGCCGGGTCTGCAGGCAGGGCAGGCAGCGATGTTCTCCCTGGAGACACCTCTCTCTTTTCAAGAAAGCATCTGTTCAGGCTCTGGAGTTTTAATATTTGCACCCCAAATACTCACTAAAAACCCAATCCAGAGGAATTCCAGCTGGCAGAGCTGGGAAACAGCCTTGCTTTGAATTGCACGGACACATCCCAGCTTGCTGATGGAGCTCTGCTCTGGGGTTCTCCAGACCCTCAGCTATGATGCTGGATTGGTGTCCCGCACCACACCCTTATTTACAGCTCCAGATCACTATTTTGGGACATTTTTCTATGTTTTCCCCTATTTTCTTTCACATTCTGGGTAACAGAAGCAGGTTTCTTAGCGCATGTCTTCATACCCACCACTTATATTTACGTCTCCCTAAAAAACCAAGTAGGTTTTACCGCTAGCAATGGTTACAGCATGATAATTAGCAAGCAGTTTTAATAGAAAATTCACGAGCAGTTAAGCTAAGTAAAACTCAGCAGGAGAACAAAACATTTTAAAAATAGCAGGCATGAACAATGCCAGGCTTTGCAGGCAATTGGTACCCGAAACCCTCAGCAAGGCTGTGATTAACTACCAAAAAAACCCTCCAGTCACTACTCAAAGCCAGGAGGAAATTCAGTATTTCTTTCAGAAAGGAGGGTGCCTGCGGTTCTAGGTAGAGCCCACGCTTGTTTTTCAGCTCTCTTACTCAGTGGGAAGCAAAACTTCTTCGTCCCTGCCAAACCAAGCGCTCTCACCCAGGAGTTTGCAACCTGTGGCTTGTGGAGGTGGAGAACAAATAAAGTTCCCATGTCCCCAAGGGTCTCAGCTGGGGACATCATGTTTAAAACATTTTGATGTCCCTTGGAGCATCACCGACTCCTGCGGAGCATCTTGAGCATTTCACGCAATCCGCTGCCCTGATCCCACGCAACACCTTAACCCCAAGCCACCCTTACAGCATCCTTAAGGATGATTATTAATTATTCACACTGCAGTGTTGCGGGGAGGTTGATTAACGGTGCCTGAGCTGCCATCATCATAATTTGTTTTTCTATCAACTCTTTATCATCTCGAAAGAAGCATCGGGGCCCAGGCAGCTCCTCTACAGCAGCGCTCAGCCAAGATTAAATTGCTTCTGGCTGCGAGCTGACAAGACATAAATAGCCTCAAGAGCCCGGCGTTTAGTTCAGGGAGGACAGCCCGGGCTGGGAGCCAGCAGGGACCTCCAGGCATGGCACTGTGGGGGCTCCTCCATCCCAGCTTGGCCCCTGCCTGCAGCTGGAGACCACAGCTGCATTTTCCCCCTGGCAGAAGGTTGGTGCTTGTTGGGTTCTACTTTAATTTTGATTTCTCTGGTGCACTGAACGGCACAAAATCAGAGGTGAGCGCCTTGGGGATATACACCTGCAGCGTTCTCCTCTGCAGCCCCAAACACAGCCCTGCTCGTGCACCTTGGGACGATGCACTGCTGCTCTGCAGGAGAAGACACCAGCCCCTGGCCTACCATGGAAGGACTAGGACCCTCCTGGTCCTTTGTAGTGAGCCCCACAAGTCCCCCATCCCCAGCTAAAGCCAGGAGCAATGCTGCCACGGGAGTGGGGATCCACTCTTCTACGGCAGGAACGTTCACAGCCCCGAGCTCCTCCCTGCCCCTGGCAATTTACGAGCGGCTGTTGGGAATGTGTCAGCTTTATCCTCCTCCTGAGACTTCATAAAATAATAGTAGGCTCCATGAGCGAAGATGGACTGGGCCTGGTGTGAGTTTTCCTATGTGATGTCTCCCCAGGCTCCTTTCAAGCTTCCTTACGGCAGCTAAACACCAGCAAGCTGCTTCCCTCCCCTGGCAGCCCAGAGGATGGGAAATAAAGTACCACTTGGTTTTAAACAAGCAGCAGGATCAGGCCACCAGTTATACCTCCAGCTCTGTGCCACGTGTTCATGTCTGAACATGAGGGCGGGCTGGAGCATGGCTGGGACACCCTGGAGCCAGGCCAGCCTGAGGATGCTCGGTCCCCAGATGTCCCTTGGAGCATCCTGGCAGATCTAGCCATCTCTCAGGGCTGGACCTCAGAGCTCTGGGATGTAAGAGCACACCAAGAGCCCCCGGGATGCTGCAGAGCATCTCCTGATAACAGGGGCAAGCATCCAGCTAGAAGGTTATCAGCTCCATCACAGCAGCGAGCAGGCACACACCTCCGGGCACAGGGGAACTGGTATGGGAAGGGAGATTTTACATGTCATCGGGCAGCAAAACGGGGTGAAATATGGGCTTACAGCAAGGACTCAGCAACTGATGGGTGAGCGGATGCAGCTGCTTTGCCCAGACCAACCTTCGCCCAACACACCGTGCGAGGGACTATTCAGCATCCTGAATTCATGATTTTCTGGGGGTGGGAGATGCGTTGCATCCTGGCTGCCCCACGCCCTGTGGTCCCTGCAAGCCCGGGCTGTTAGGGTACAGCGTGACATCCCACATCTGCATGGGTTTGCACCCCCCCCCCACAAGCATCGCGGCTCCTCATCTGTCTGCCCTGCTCTCCGAAGCAACCGGAGCCTCGGCACTAATCAGATTTGAGGCTGTGAAATCTCATTTGAGGCTCTATTAATGCATAGCTGGCATGACACAGGCCCCGGCCTGTCTCCAATGAGCAAAACAAGGAAAGCAATCTAGCTGGGAAAAATGCATCTCCCGGAACAAGCTCGGGGGAGCCGGCCAAACGCAATTACAGTTAAAAGGAAGATTAAAACAGTATCAGCACTCTTCTTCCTCTGACCCCTGCTCCCACCCGTGGGAGAGGAGCACCAAGCTGCACCGATGGGCATCCCCAGCAACGTGGTCCTTCAAGCGGGGATACAACTGCAGCAGGATGCTGACCCTCCAAAGCAAGGGGCTTTCGCATGATGCCATGATCTCCCTGCACCAGTGGAAGGCATGTGAGCTCATCCATGGTTTGCTGATGCAGCATGGCAAGGTGTTATCCTACTGGATCCAGCCACGGATGCTTTCTCCCTCTTTGCTCACACACTGCTGAGGTTTTGCTCCCTGATGCCTTGGGGTGGCTTGACATGGGATGGGAGAACACAGTCCCCCGTAATGACACCTGCAATTAGCGTGTGACTGAGAAGCCCCTGCTCTTGAAAAAATAGCCTCTAGGATGACACAGAGGTGGGTGCGCAAGGCAAGGAAAATCCATCAGCTTCCCAAATGGAAGGAGCCAGCACGCACACGGTTTCCATTTCTAGAAGCTAGCAAGCATATCCTCTCCCCTGCAAAGGCTCTAGACTGACAAGCACAGCTCAAAACACAGCCCTAAGATAAACAGCCATATGGTTGGAGAACTTCAGCTCCACCAACGGCCCGAGGCAGCCCAAGCTCGTTTTTGAAGCAAACCCAATTGTATTACAAGGGGTATTTCCCGACACCTTCATGCAGCAGGTTCAAATCATCCTCCAAGGAAAAACAGCTGAGCGGTTAAAGCCCTTTAGCAGATCCCCAGCAAAACAAAAGCGAGGAGAAGAAAAGCAATGTAGGAAAGCAAACACTGTTTTATTCATCGTTTCATCCTGCCAGCCTCAGCCCTCCCCACTGCTCCAGTAACCCCCATTGCTGCGGGCAGACACTGCTGCTCTGCTCCCATATCCAAGGCATCAGCAGGGAAAGGAGGGGATTTTTTCCTTGGAATTGGGCTGAGCTTGATATATTCTTCTTATTATTATTTTTAAGCAAGTTGTTTCCTCTAGGGGACCCTGCGGGAGCTCGTTAGAGATCACAGGGTGGTTTTGAGGCGCTGGGAGGGAGGATGCTCTCTCCCATCAGCACGCAGGGATGCCGACTCCAAGTCGATTTCCCTGGGGAGCCCCATTGCCGCTGGCTGGGAATCCCTTTGGGCTAAAAATTGCCAAATTCATTTTCCTTCCATTTCTGTAGAAAACTCCCAATTCACCTGTCAAATAATTAAATGGGCCAGCAGCCCAGCACCGCCTCGTCTGCTCCATTAGGAGAGTTTTACACTTTCTATATTTATCAGCAGCACCAGTGCAATTTCCCACTCCCTGCTCCTCCCGCCACCCCCCCCCCCCCAGCCTCTTAAAAAGGAGCAATTTTCTCTTTTTAACCCCATTTGCTTTTCTCATCACGACAGTTATTTGACACTTAAAGGGACATGATGACTTAAATTGCAGGAATTAAAGCTAGCAGCCTCTCCTCCTGCCTGCATTTCCTTTGAGCATCCAAAGAGTTTGTGCTTTACAGACAAGTAAATTGAGGCACAGCCTGAAAAACCTCTTGAAGATCAGTCTTCTCAATCCAAGAAGATTCTTCTGCATTTTAGCTAAGAAAATGTGAAATGCCACTCTGCACTGGCCCATTTCCATGCCAGATCTCCACCCGGGCAGGGGGAAGCATGTGGAGAAGGTGGCTTTTGGACCAAACTGGGCAGCCTCAGCTCCCCAACGTTATGATAGGGGATATAAATTCCTTGCATTACATCACTAGGAATATGCATTTCACACCCAAAAAAATAACCTTTCAGTAAATCTGAGCTATGCAAGCAGTACCCAAAGCCATTTGCCTCAGGTGTCCTTTTGGTCCCAGCTCCCTCCAGTGTGGAGCAAGGATGATCAAGGGATGCTGAGAGCCGGGGTGCTGCCGGAGGAAGGCAAAGTCCCTGATGAACCCGTCAAGACACACTCCTCCCTGGGCTGACAGCTTTTCAAAGACCTACAAATTGTTTGCCGGAGCGGCATTATTCATCTCACCCACGTCCCGGGGTGAGCCCTGCCGGCAAAGTTTGTTTTTCAGCCTCATTGGACTTTCAGCGAGTCGAGGCAGCTCCAGCCCCTCACCCTACGGTCAGGGCAGCAGGCTGGGAAGAAGGGCTGGACCCCTGCCACCCTCCCTGTGACAGCTGCTGTCACTGGGATGAGTGATGGATGAGCAGGCCAGGGGACAGACAGGAGACACACGCCATCCATCACCCACTAACAGAGACCTCTGCCCCAGCGGCGATGGGAAGGCAGCAGCTTTTATCTACCATCATTGCTCAGCA
The DNA here is from genome assembly GCA_035590275.1 of Ibycter americanus. NCBI lineage: Eukaryota > Metazoa > Chordata > Aves > Falconiformes > Falconidae > Ibycter > Ibycter americanus. The sequence goes on along the minus strand of JAVJGI010000063.1, from coordinate 1,983,786 downwards.
AGATGGGACACATCGCAAGGGCATCCACATCCCAGCGCCAGCATCCTTGCCCTGCCACTGCAGGCGCACAGAAATGCGATGTCTCAGCCCAAAACCATGCCCAGCCCCTCGGCACAGCCAGGTGGTTGAGCCAGGCTTGAAGTCGGGTCTGGGTTTGATCTGAAGCATTTGGGAGAGGCCGGGGTTGTGCACTGCTCCCCACCAAAAAGCAGCAGAGCTAGCAAGCTAGCTCAGTTCACAGCCAGTCATCCGCATCGGACCAGTGGAGAACGGACCCTGAGATACCCCCTGCACTCATTAAGGAAGCCCCAGCTGAACCAGCCAAAAAAAAGGGCCAAAATTAGTCCAGCTGTGGCTTAGACTGCCCCAGGTCCCCGTGCCTGAAACGCACTCAGTGCCTGAGGAGCCTCTGCTTTACTTTCTGCATCCAGCTTAAAAAATAAAGGTGGTCTTTATTCCTGGGGAACTTTTTGCTCATCCCTGTGACTTGTGTTACACCAAATCGTTTTGCACCCATGCACGCTGTGATAGGGAAGCTGTTTGGCTCCATGGGGAATCCGAAGGGATAAAGCACAGTGTAAGTGGAGCCAGGAGCAGGTTTGGCCCCATTTGTCAGACCTGTTGAAGCTCCACAACTCACAGCCGGCCGTGCCCGGCGGGGATGGGGTGTGCTTACCGTGGGAAGCTGCCTGACACCCCTGCGCTCGTGCAGCCTGGTAAAAAAGCGAGGCTGAGCGGGAACACAAGCTGTGTGCAAACCCATTTGTTTGCTGCAGAAAGGCTGCGATTCCTTGTACCCTGACAGCAACAGATTGCTGTTTTGGGATGGGCGCCTCGCTGCCAGCTGGTCCAGGGAGACTGGAAACAAACCATCTTCCGTGGGCTTGCAACCAAATCCTAGTGCCAAGGAGATCTCCAAAATCTGGCTCCTTCCTCCAGCACCACGTAGACCTGCTGGAAGTAAAATGGGAATGGCTCCCAGAGGAAGGGACAGACTTCTGCTCACCTGGGGGCTGATTCCCCTTAACTGAGCCGTGTGCTTTGCTGCAAAGTCCCCAAGGGGCCTGGTGAGCCCAGTCCCCTCTCCTCTCTCCCTGCCAGGCTGGGGGAGGAGGTATCCCTGGGGCTGACAGCTCCAAGGCTCAGCCTCAGCCTTCCCAGTGACTGAGACAACATCTGTGGCATGTTATCGATCTGCTCGGTGCCGTGCCCAGGTCCTGGGACAATTAGGGAGCCGTCTGGCTCTGCAACGTACACGAGGCATTTGAACAGACAGCAAAGCCTCCTGCTTCGTGCCTAGGAATACATTATCCACAGGTTGCGGCAAGATGAGAAAAATCATTATCCCCATGCCTTGGCCTTTCGGGTAGAGCTCAGGACCCATCCATCACCCCCAACGTCCTGCAGATGAGATGCTCAGCACAGAGGCAGTGTCAAGGAGCTGGTATCCCACTGGGATGCATCCTCATGCCTTTGCCATTTGGGGAAGCAAAGCAGATGGATGTGATACCCCGGCATCCGCATACCTCAGGACACTGGTCCGAGCAGCAGCTCTGTGATGGGACTCCTCACCCCTCTGAATTTGCTCATCTCCATGCCCCAGCATTACTGACTCCCCAGGCTATTGATCACCCAAGTCCTGCCTGAACTTAGGAAGATATTTAGCCTCTCAAACTTCAGTTTAGGGTTCACCTTCACCATGCACTGCAGGATCAACGTGTGATGCTTTGAGACGCTCAGGTTTGGACCACCAAGAGCCAAATCAACTCCACACTGACAAGCAACTCCCATAGCTTCAGTTTGCTCTGGGCTGTAGCATCTTAGGAGTGCTCTCAGAGATTGAAACTCCCTCCCAGCTGCACCTGATCCATCCCCCTTCCCCATAACCCAGCACAGCTCACCCATCCTCCAGTAAGTTTTCCTTCACTCCAGCCCTCCAAGGAGGGCAGAGAGCCAACATCCCCCCGCCTCTCAGCTTTTAATTTTTAAATAAAAACTATCCTGGCAAATACTTGCCGGATGACATCAGCAGCAGGTGATTTATTGCATTCCCTCCGGGGGCCCAGGAGCGAAATTGCATTTGCTAATGCCTTGCCTTACGCCCCTGGCCTGGCTCCGCATCCCGCTCCGCATCCCAGCTGATTGCTATCGATTTCCACAGCTCAAAAGAGTTTCCGTCTAGACATTTGCTGAGCAAACTCAATCAGGCCTCGCTAATAAGCATTTCTGGCCAGTAAATTTTTGGCTGATCAGGGCAGGGATAGCACATCCACTGGAAAAATCAAGAGAAACTAAATGCTGGGAAGGGCGAGGAGTTGCCCCAGGGTCCTGAGGGTTTGCAGTGCTCAGCATCCTGCCTGCAGCACAAGGAGCAGGCAGCAGCCCCGGAGAGCGGTTGAGCAGCTCAGTAGGGCTTGAGCACCCCATAACTCCTGTGAAGTACCCGGACCAAGTGCCCCCGAGTCATCAGCAACACATTTATCCTGTACAAGGGAAAGAGCCAAGGCAGGCAGGCATCCTGCATCACTGCCGCAACAGGCAGCCCCCGCACAGGGCACACCACAGTGGAGAGGGATGCCAACACAATGTTTACCCCAAAGCCACACCAACGTGGTCACCAGAACCAAGAAGCACATGTCCAGCATTGAGGACATCCTTGTGACTGCACCCCGGACACAAGCCACCACCTGTGGAGTCCCTTGTCACCTCTCCACCGCGGAAGCCCTTAGCTGGGGGGCTAAGCTTCCAGCCCCATCCCCGAGCCAGCAGCCCTTGCTGGTGGCCCAGAGGCTGCAGAAGACCTTGCCATCAAACCCACCAGCTCCAGCTCTCCTACCAGCCCAACTGGAGGACATGGGGGACTCCCTGGAAAATGAAGCAAGCCCAGAGGATGCCTGGGGAGGGTTCATGAGATCAATCCCATCCCCGGTGCTGTAATCCAGCTTTTCCAAGCAGTGTTTTCACAGGTGTATGAGACACCTCTGAAAGCAGCACAGACAACATCTTCATCAACAGACATGTTATCCTTACAACGAGATGCAGGAAATGGAGCCCCTGGGGTAAGGGTTGTCCTTTCCTTTATTTAGACAGCTTTTAACATAACTGAGGAAAGAAAATGCAGCCTCCCGGACTACATTAGCCCTGCCCTATGGCTTCTGCAGTTTTTAGAAGCCTAGATTTGAGCTGCACGATGAAATATTTAAGATGTGTCAGCCCCAGGTGCCTGCAGTCAGCATTTTAAGAGCTTCTGGGTGGCACCATCCCCTGCCTGGGGATGGCCAGCCTGCAGGGCTGCCTTTTGGTACTAAAAATGCAAAGTTTGATGTCTCATTCCCCCATCCCCATGACCAGGCTGGGGACGCGATGGCCTGAGAACAGAAGCAGTGCTGGTACCCAGGCTGAGCCAGGGACAGGGTGGAGGTGGCCATGTCCCCTTGCACCCCTCCAGCACCGCAAAGCTCTGACAGGATGATACTATGAATAATAGCATTTTGTTATTAATTTAGGATGGCACCTTCTCCACCGGCTGCACTCACCTGTGCTGGCGAGGAGGCCAGATCCGGGCTGTAGCCTGGCGAGGAGAGGTGGAAGCTGCTGCGGCTCAGCACAGCAGGGGCAGGCACTGAGGAAGAAGAGGAGGAGGAGGAAGGATGCTCATCTGCTAAGTCATCCGGGAGCTCCGGGGAGGAGCTGAGTGCAGGGTCAGCCTGCAGCCTCTGAAGGTAAGAGAAGGGATTTGAAGACGCAGCTTTGGGCTCCAGCACCCCTTTCCCAGTCCCCCCAGTGTCCTCCATAACATCTCCCCTCACATCCCAGCTCCATCCTTTAACACTTGGGTGCAGGACCTCATCCTTCAAGGGCAGAACTTTTGCAATACGTAAAAAAACCCCATCCTAAAACAGTCACAACCACCCCGACAACATTTATTTTAGACTTAGAGATCCCTCCCTGCCTACATGCATCCCTAGGGATTGTTACTCCACAGCCCTAACTGCCTCAGGAAAGAAAAAAAGAACCAACAAAACAAAATCTATTCTCATTTTTAAAATTATCTTATTAATGAGCTTTTTAGCAGTTCAGCCCTTCCTACATCCTTTATAGGGAGCACCTGCCCAGATTCTAGCTGTCTCTGATGGGGGCTGGCTGCTTTCAGCCCTTAAAAGAGTGGGACAGAGGAGGGCAGAATGATGCTGGGGAGCATTGAAGGTGCTCAGGGGCAAGCTATGGGTCTTGTGCTTGGTATGGGATGGTTAGTATTGTGTTGGACTATGCTGGGGTGGGCAGAGCCAAGTGGATACTACATAAAGGATCTTTTCCTATAACTCTGAGTGTGGTTTGAGTTGTGGGACCATCTTTACTAGCTCTGCCTGGGTGCCTGTTGTCTTACTCAGGCCCCTACCTGCATCTTGAGCTTGTCCCAGCTTGCTCCTGTCCTGGAGAAAGAGGGTCCCTAATTTGGGTAGCCTGCAGGGGACAGGTACTAGGCTTCTATTCAACAATGTCAGGGCATGAGAGAGGGGAAACTGAGGCAGGGCTGTGCTGTTTAGTGAAGACACCCCTGAAAGGTATAAAGACCTCTCTGTTCCTGCTTTTATTCCAGCTGGTGCCTATGTGGAACCATCTAGCTAACCTAGGGCCAAATCCTGTCCTACACAGACTGGTCTGCTCTTGTTTTGTTGGAGCATAGGATTTCTGGTGCCCAAATCTGGGCTTTCCTACCTTGGGGGAGAGGGCATGGCCCTCGGTGGGCAGGGAGTGGTAAGCAGACTCAGGTGTATGGAGCGAGCGGCTGGGGACAAGGATGCCCAGGGTTGGGGATGCTGGGGCTGTGCCTGCTGCTTGCTGGTCTCTTTTCTGGGCGCTGGAGGAGAGTGAAGGGGGTGAAGCCAGCATGGTGGGTGGCCGGTGCTCGTGCAGGGATGCGGTGAAGGCCAGCCGGCCACAGTGCATCGCCGGCTGCTCGCTGCCCACCCGTAGCAAAGCCATCACAGCGCTATAGCGGTACCAGTCCTCGTCCTTCCTGGCGGAGAGCTTCATCCGGGGCTGGTTGGGGCGGGGGTAGATGGCAAAGAAGGCTTCACCCACCTGCCTGCTCATCCTTTCTGCCCTCCTGGGGAAGTGCAGAGCCTCAATGTGGAGCCGCACATCGTGGTTCTTGTCATTCTTGCAGAAACCTGCCGGGAGTGGTGGGAGGTTAAGTCTTGCTTAGGAGGGCTGGTGGTCCCTGAGCATCTCCAGGGCTCATACATCAGCAGCCCTGGTTAGCTCTGCTCTGTGAACCCTAGCAAATGGGTTATCTAGCCTGGATACATCTAAATCTTAGATCTTAGTGGGGGGAGCTTGCATCATTGGTGGTGTTGGCCTCACTCTCCAGGCTGGACCTGCCCCATCCACCCCACTAAGCTCAGGCAGCTTTGGCTCCAGCTCAGGGTTTTGCTGCAGGGTTGAAGCTGTGAGCATGGTACAGGGGTCTGCAAACCTGAGACAGGCTGTGCTTGCTGCAGAGCCGTGCTCCTGGGCCACCTCCCTGACAGCCTATCCCTGTGGTATCCAGCCTCTTACCTCTGGGCAGGGTGAAGGTGAATTTCCTCCTCTGGAAGGAGTGGATCTGGTTGAGGTTGCTCTGCTCGATGGTGTCAGTGATGCCAGTGCTGCTCTGCACCACCTCCCCGCTGTTGATGCGGAGCTGGAGGCCAGCACCGGAGCCCTGCAGCAGCGGGTTCTCCACAGTGAGCCGCAGGGCATAGCAGCCCCGCCGGTTAAACTGGGCACTGACCACCTCAAACTCAAAATCCAGGGTCTTCTCCTCAGCCTTCAGCTGGGAGCGCTGCAGGGTCAGGGGGATGAGAGGCTCCCTTGCCTTGCCTGCCATGGGAAAGAGATGGGATCTGGAGATGAATCCTCCTTGAGAGCAGGGACCTTGGAGGTCTCTGCCCTGGAGCAAGCCCTCCTGGAAGCCTGGGGCAGGTTTCTGAGCCAAGCTGGCTCTGCTGCCACACTCCCCCTCTCCAGCGGGGAAAGTGCCTGGGGGTGCCCCTGGGTAATGCGGTGGCTACACACCTCCGCAGGCAGCTTTCAAAGAGAGCAAAAAAGCAAAAAAATCCCTGTCCCTGAAAAAGCATCCTTCAGTGCCGTGGGGAGATGCTGAGAGCTTTCCTGGCTCTGCGCAATGGCAGGGACAGGGGTTTTGAACTTCTGTTTGTTTGCTGAGAAACCAGGTAACTAGATGCAAAGCGGTGGCTGCCTTCCAGCAAACAGCCCGGGATATCCAGGGTGATGCTGAGCCATGCAACAGACGTGTGCACGCAGGGTGTGTTGGGGGTGTGGGTGCATCCCTGCAGCAGGGAGTTGATGGCTCCTCAAGCCCTTTTCCTTGGGAGATTCACTGTGCAGGGAAATGCAAGGTGTTGCAGAGCCTCTGGGACATGCTGGTGCTGAGGATGGTGCAAGCCATGCTAGTTGCTCCCATGTGTTGCTGACCCCTGTGGGACACACCAGCTCCTCCTACACCCATGGGCTGTTTGCTGGATTTTTTGCTGATGGGACTGGGCAGCCAAGCTTGCAGCCACACTTTGATTTGTCTCTAAGGCAAGTTTTTAGCTGGGTTTGCTGGTGGCACAGGGTCAGGCAAGCCAAGGGAAAGGAACAGGATGAGGCTGGGGAGCAGTGCTTGGCTGTTAGATCAGCTCCCAAGAGGGATGGGGGCATTCACCCACCTAATCCTAATGCCTGGTGACTTTGCAGACAAGCCCAAGGTAGCAACTGCCCCATGACTTGAAGTGTCTGTACAAAAACAAGCAGCTGAAAAGGTTCTTTGCGTGCACAGCTTGGAGATGGCATTTGCAGCCTGCCTGGGAGCTCCCTGGGCTTTGGGTGCTGAGGGGCTGACCCAGAGCTGGGGTCTCACTGCCTCAGTGAGGGCTGGGGATGTCCTGGGAGGTGTGGTGGGGCTACAGAAGGGGAACTGGGGCTGGTGGGGTGCCTGAATGTGGGTCAGGAGCCTCTCAGGTGTGATGTCCTGAGTCAAAGCTGGCTGCAAAGGGGTTTTGGTCCGGGTCTGCTTTCCTCCAGCTCAGCATTATGTGAACTGCTCTTTCCCACACAGGAGTCCATGCTTCTGGCTGGTGCAACTGGAGCTGAGCTCCCTGCCTGCTAAACCTGCTGCCAAGCCGGCTGAGCGTCCGGAGGTTAGTCCCACCATGGATATTTTGGGGCTGACATCAAGGGGGTTGATGGTCTGGGGTGGTCAGGAGCTGGAACAGCAGCACAGGCTGATTCTCACCAGGAGCCCCCTGCCCTGTCATGTCTCATTCCCCCATCGCCGCTGAGATAGTGTGTTCCCACAGCTTTCGGGATGTTTCCAGTGAAACGTGAGCCGGAGCCGGGCTGGCAGATGGCCCTTCTCTAAGACAGCTCCGCACTCCATATAAAAAGCCACATTCCAGTCTCTTCACGCTGGTGCAAGCTTGAAACAACAAGATTATCCTTGGGGGGAACAGGTTGGGGGATAAAACAGCATCTGAGACCCTGGGGCATAAGACTTTTTCTTTTTTCTTGTATGGGAGCAGCCCTGGGACCTGTGAGGCATCCAGCTGAGACCTGTACCAAAATCACTGCCCCCAAGAATCCCTTTGGCTGGGTGCATGGGCCATGGGTGGACTCACTAAAAATAAGTCCTGGCCTGCCACACATCCCTGATGCTTCCAGGGAGGCTGGTTGAACCTCCTGGTCCTTCCACGGTTTGTATTTGGGGAACAAAAATGCAGGTTGAAGTCTTGCCTTGAGGTACCAGTGCGGAACACAACCTTGTCTGGTGCATTTAACCTCCTGCTGTGGTGAGGATGTTGTGGAGGTCAGGGTGAGGGCGGGAGGGAAACGAGTCAAGTCGTAATTCAGGGGGGTTGGGGCATTGAGTTGGGTTTAAAGCAGAGGAGAAGGGTGCCCTGGGTGATGCTAAGCTTGAACTGGTGAAATGGGGCTGAAGGGGGATTATTCCCCTGCCAGTCAAGCTTGCTGGGAAGAGTGCTAATGTCTCCAGGGTGTTCGGGTATGCTGATGGCTGGATTGCTTCCTTGAGAGGGCTGAGAGCATCAATGCTTTTAATGCTGTTCGAGGAACTGGTGGTTCTTTCCCCTGATGGCTGGAAGACCGCTCAGTGCTCCTAAAGCAGTACTGTGTTGGAGCAAGGTGGTTTCTCCCAGCTGAGCCTAGGGATGGCTTAAATTGAGTGTGTGATGCTGCTCTGAGCTGTTTCACCTATAAAATCATGGCAATGTGGGCTGCTAGTCTCATCTGGAGATGTCACCGTTGTGCTTACGTGCAGCTGAGACTCACTCCAGCCCCCCCCTGCACCTCCATACCGTAGTGGGGACCCCGTGCCACTGAGCTGGGCTCCGCTTTCCTGGGGCACAGCAGCAGGCACCCTGGTGATCACACTGTGAAGGACCACACCCTGGTCCTCAGCTCCCAAATGCTTCTGAAAGTTTCCTCTGCCTCAATTAAAACCCTGCCAGGCTCTAATGTGGGGAAATGGGAGCTATTTCATCCTTAACTAGCCTGCTTAATTTCCTTCCCGCCCTTGTGAAAACACATTATGGAGCCACTGCTAATGACAGCATCATCAAAGACTAATTTTCCCATAATCTAATCTAAGGCACAGTTCATTCATGCAGCATTTTCCCAGCTGTGCCAAAGGCACACGTGCGGCGGGTCTGGAGGTGCCACCTCCACAGTGCTAACGTGACACCAGGCACAGCCAAACCTGGGCCTGAGACCCTCCCTTGCCCCGCCCCCCGCAACCTCAAATACCAATTTCTATGGCTCTGTTGGGACTGAGGTTGATTTATAGGGTGGTGTGAGGTCTATTTATTTTGGCAGCCTGTGGATTTTTTGTTCTGTAAAATCAAAGGTGGCCTTTGATGGCTGGAGCTCTGCCTGTGTAATGAGTTCAAGGTATGGGGCTGGAAAGCTGTGTAATAGTGATGGAAGCTGAGTGTTTTAGTCAAAGGTGGGTTCCTGGTGTCTTGTTCCTCCATGTAAAAATCCTTTCCCTGAGGGAAGGGTCCCCATCGGCACAGTGATTTTCTTGTGGCTGCTGGGTTGTTTCTGAATCTCAACACTCCAGCACCTTATCCAGCGCTATAAGATAAAAGCAGCTCAGGACATCGATGCATACAAGGAGAGCATACTTCTCCAGAAGCAGCAAAGGGATTTGGGAGAGACCTTACTGTGTGGGGCAGAGGCCAAGGATGCCTGTAGGGAGGGGCTCGTAGTGTTGGAGGGGCTCAGCACCCTGCGGCTGCTGCTCAGGACTGGGAGAGGTGTAAGGAGCAGGAAAACCATCCCATCTCCATGCTTTTCCAGTGCAAGCAGCAGCATCTGGGGATGCCACCGAGCTCTTGGTTCACCTGTGCCTTGCAGGACCCTTCCCAGCCTGGTCCCTGCTGCCTGCACCGCTTCTGCCCAAGAAGAGGGCAGCAAACCTTGGCCAGGTGCAACATCAGAGTCTGGGTGGGAACCCCATATCCAAGGCTTGCGGCTGATTTCCTAACAGCCATTTTTGGGTTGAAAATGCCAAACTGCTGGAATACCAACTTTTTGCAGGACATTTGAGTGTCTTGAGATGTTTTGGTAGCAATCAAACCCTTCCAGGGCTGGTGTGCATCTGTATAATGATCACTTTGCTAAGATCAGAATGGATATCGCTGGAGTATTTTTGCCTAGGAGGGACCCCCACACGCCCCGGTTCTGAATTTCAGCCCCTTCCCTCTCTGTTAGCCCTTTCCCCAGCATCTCAGCTTTCCCAGGAAGCACCTCCGGGATCCAACAGTAGCATTTCTCATTTAAAAACATTCCCAGGGAAGGGAAAAGAAAAAAAAAAAAAAAAGAAAAAAAAAACCCAAACCAACCAAACCAAAACCCACCAAAACAACCCTGCAGGTCATTTTGTTCAGCGTTGCCACAAGCTTTTGGCTAAAAATTAAGCTAAATCTTCAACCTTGATTAATTTTCCTTCGCTTCACTTGCTGTCACATGTGGACTGTGTGTTTATTTGTCCAGAATATATTCTTCTTTTTTTGCAGGCTGCTGTCTCCTGGGCTGTGTGTAGCTGGTGGGAAGGATGTGTTGGCCAAGGAGCAGATGGATAAGGGCAGCATGGCAAAGCTGCCTGCACCACCAGGGCTGGTTACTCCTGCTCTTACCCCTGGGGCAAAGCATCCCCCACTTCACACCCCAAGATGTTTTGCATCCCTTTCCCACCTCCTCCAGGCTGTTTCCCATTGCTGTGGGGCAGTCAGTTGCTGTGTGAGCCCTGGGCAGGATCTGGCCATCTCCGAGGAGCTGTGAGGAGGATGTCTTAGTGATGCTGTCCCCAAACCAGTGACACTTGCCCCCAGGTTTGTACCAACCCAAAACTTTCCTTCCCTGTTTCCACCCCTCCCAGGTTGCACTGGGTGAAGGCAAAACCAAATAAACCCAAAAGAATTAGGCAAAGGATTGGGCTCAACTGATTTACACCAGTAGGGAGCTGGCCCTTTGATTTAGCCCGGGAGGAAGCAGAGATGTTTGCATTCCATAGAGGGGACACAGCAGCATCTTGATCCCTGGGCTACCCCCTAAATCTTGGCACAGGGGGTGGAGGGAGCAGCTAAAGCCCAGCTGAGCTGCCGGAGAGCTGGGGAAGAAGGGGGCTGGGTCAAGCTGCCTCCTCTCCCGAAAAGCTCTGCCTAATCAAAGGGAGAGCGGAGCACGGGGTTGGTTGTTTTTAATTTTCTAAACCCCAGGGTGGCCCCCAGCCAAGGCCTCCTGGCGATGGAGGGGATAAAGTTCCCTGAGCCACCGCGAGCCTCCGCTCGCTCGCCGGTGCTCTGAACTTTGCCTTTCAGCTTGCATGGCTGCATCCGCGCCGCGATCCCGCCAGCGGATGCTGTAGACCCCGCTTAGCAAGGCCACGCTTCTCCCAAGACCCACACCAAGCCAAGCGCCTGGGTGCCTGGCCAGGAGGTGGCTGGCTGGAAGCAGGTAACTTGTTTTTGCCGTCTTTCCTCTCCCCCCGCCCCGGCCCCTTTACGTTGTCGCTTCTTGCAAACTTGGCGTCGCGGGGGAGCCGGGTGTAAATGAACCCCATGGAGTTGGTTGCTCCAGGTTGTAAATGCGAGCTTCCATTTGCAGCATGTTTGCTTGTAGTGGGACAAATCCTGCTCTGGGGGTGCAGGAGCCCCCCCAGAAAACCCAGCTCAGCCCTTAAACAGGGATTTCATCCCATCTTGGGAAGCAGTCCGGGGGGGGGTTTCCTGGGAGATGCTTGCTGCCCCCCAGCATCACAAGAGTGGAGGATATGGGGTGCTCTGCCCTGACCCCCCTAGCACTGTTTTCCATGCCAACAGATGATTTTGTCAGCAAGTTTTGGTGCAATCCTGCAAACTCCTGACTTTTCCCCTTCCCCTGGCTTGTGGGGGGGCTTCGCGTGCAGCAGGTGCCGCTGCCTTTGCTTTGAAACGAAGGAAGTTGGGGGGGGGATCAGGAGCCTAAAAATAACCTTAAACAGCTTCTTCGGCTTAAATGTTCAAGCTGCCTTTGCTTTTAAAATGCAAAAGGGACTTCTCTGACTTTCTGGCGAGCGTGTTTATGATCTCTGTGGTGGATTTATTATCTGCAGGCTCCAGCTCTGCAGAGGAAAGGGTCTGTGAGGAGCTGGGGCGGCTCCACGGCTCCCCCCCCCCACCCCTGGGTGGTGGAGGTTGGGGTGCAGGAGGGATCATGGGGGGCAGGAAGGAATGGGGTGAGAAGGGGCCTCCCCATGTCTGAGCTGGCAGGAGGGAGGAAAACACTGTCAGTGGGATGGCTGAGTGGGATGAAAAACTTCCTCTGGACCTTTCCCTGCCCCAGGGAGGGGCTTTCCCAAGGGGATGGGGAGAGCCCTGGGCTGGGGTGCAGTGAGTTCCCCCCCCAGCCACCAGGCTTCCCACACCAGCTCACCAGTGCAATGAGTTCGGTGTTCTCAAACTCCTGGGACTGAGCCTGTCTCGGGGGAAGGGTGGGCAGCGACTTCCCGGAGGTCCCAGCCTCCAGCTGGGTGGTCCAGGGTGTGCGTGGGCTCCACAGCACTTGTGTTAGGGGAACTTAGAGACAGCATGGGATTTTCACACTGGAAAAACTGCTTTTCCAGAAAGATGATCAAAATCTTCAAAAAGCTCTGGGCAAAGGCTGGCCAGGGCATCTTTGGTACTTGGATGGCTCCAAAGTCATCAGTGGAGGGAAGGGATGGGACAGACTGTCCCCTTGTCCTTCCTAGCTGAGCACAAGTGCCTGCAGACCAACCTTTCTCAACTAATTTTGCGGCTGGGACACTGACTTTGGTGGACTTTGGGGCTGAAGGTGGCTGGCTCGGTTTGTGCTGACATGAGACCGGGCTTTGCCTCTCCGAGCATCAACTGAAGCTGCTAAATCCACCTTTGGGAAGGCCGTTCTCTCTCCAATGTCCTCCAAAGCCATCCCTCTGGCACCTGGCTTTGCAGGGACCAGCCCAGCAGCCACCAGCCAAATGGCGATTGAATTAGAGATCTCACTTAAACAACTCTTTCCCCTCCCTGCCCCGGCCCAAGGGCTCCCTGAACAATTGTGAAATGAGATCTTTATCATTTTTATTAAAAGCTGTACACAAGGCATCACCATTAGGCTGAACGGGAGGAAGGAAAGGGGGGGTAATTCCCTTATGCCCCCCCCAAGTTTAATTCATAGTGGTGGGATGCAAAAGCTCCCCAGAGAGTGATGGATAGTGGGAAATGAAGAATATGAAGGAGCTTTATTGAACCCATCAATCTCAGGCGAGGCTGCCACGATCAAAGGCTGGGCTGTTCCAGCAGAGGTTACCAGAGGAGCAGAGAGCTCAGGTTTCGGGGAAACCCAGGGCACGGGGGGGCTGCAAGCCCGGGAGCTTGGGCTCAGCCCCGCCAGAGGAGCCAGCACCCGCCGAGCAGGGTGGAGGGTGGTGGCCTTGCCCTGGCTGGGGATGCTGATCCCGCTGAGGTTTTGGCACACCTGCCGCCCCTCCTCCTCCTCTTTTGGGACATCCAGATTTGGGATTTGCAGCCTGTGTGGGAATAGGGGGGTTAACTCTTCCCTGTGCTGCGGTGAGGCTGAAGACCTTCATCGTGTGCTTCTCCCCAGCTGAAACGCCCATCTGCAGCAAGATCTCTCCTCCAGCATGGTGCCAGCCCTGTTGGCCAGGGCAATAAGAGGGCCCACTCAGGTCCAGGCTGGGATGTCCCCATGTCACACCATCACTTGCTCAGCCTTGCACTGCCATAGCTTGCCTGATGGTGTCTAGCAGATGGGTTGGAGGCGCTGAAGCACCTCCTGATTTCTCCAAACCATTCCTGAATGGTGACCAAGATGTTGCCACCCTCCTTGGTGGACCACAAGAGGAGACCTTCCCCTGGAGAGGGGCAGCATGAAGATGAGTATGAACATCTCATAAAGATGAGCGAGCTGAGCTGGAGGACTTGAAGATCACCTGGTGCTGGGACAGTGTTGACCCACCTTGGTCCCATACCCAGACAGAGATGGGCAGCAAAGCCCTGAGGTCCAGATGTGCATGGTACTCCGAGCAAGGATGTGCTAGAAGGGGAGCTGACGTGCCACCACCCAGGGAGCTTGTCAGCTTGATCTCGTGATGTTGCTGCCTGGCATGGACTCAGGTTATGGCATGCCCGGCGGGGCTCCTTGACGGCTGCCGGCACCATGCCTCTCACTGAGCCTTTCTCTCCTTTCCTTCCTGCTTTTCTGTGGCTGCCGTGTCCCCGAGCAGCTGCAAGTCAGGGTGTTGGCAAAGTGGCATCTGCTGGCTTGTTCAGAGGTGGATCCCATGGGGTAATGTTGCCTGGCTGGGATGGTGGGTAGGTAGATCTTTCTGCTGGTTGCCGTTCTTTGGGTGACCCCACGGGGAGGTGAGAGGGGCATGGGCAATCCCATTGTGGCTTTTGGAGCTGGTCCTTCATCTGAACGCTGCTTGGTGGGGGAATCAGTATCCACAGAAGGATGCAGCCCCATGCCAGGGCTGGCATGGCTTGCTTTACCTGCCTAAACCCTAGCCCCAGTTCTTCCAAGACCTGCCAGCCCTTGGTGACCCCACAGGAGGAGAAAGGGTCTTGCAGGTGTGTGTGTGTGTTCGCACTGCCGTGAACTTTACAGGCTCCGTCTACCTTTTTACGGAGTGCTACATTCCTGGGAGGTGAGGTCAGAGCTGCTTCCCTGCACAGGCAAAATCAAGGGATAGCTGGAGAGTCGATGCCTTGAGGCTGGGACACGCACTGGGTGGGTTGAGGATGGGGTCTGGGGTCCATCTGAGTTGGATGCTCGCCTGAGGCTGGTGGGGTCTGTCCTTCCTCTGTTGGAGCCTGAGCTGATGGGGAGAAGCATGGTGGTGGCACCCTGACATCGACCAAATGCTGGGGGGGGGGGACACACGACACCTGCTTTCTGCCTGAGTTTCAGTCCCCTGGGAAGGGAGTTGAAGGTCCCAGGTCTCACAAGGGAGTCCTTGGAGGGGACCCAGAACATGGCTGGGCATGTGATATCCAGTGGAGCATCAGGCCATGGGCAGCGTGGCCGTGGTGGTGAGTGCCACTTGTCCGTCCAGAGACGGGGCTGCCTGCAGGGCCACAGCCCTGATTTGGGGAATCTCTTTGAAGCTGACACGCTACATCCATCACAGTCCCTGGTGAACACCAGCTGTACAAACAGCAGCCTGGAGCAAAGCTGTCAGCTCAGTCCTCCACCTCCTACCCATCCCCTCGGAGCCACTGAGCAGCCCTGGGGGGTTTGGTGACGTCCTGGAGCTGTGGGATGAGGTGTCCCCAGATCCTGGGCTGGTTCCTGGGGCTTGGAGGTTGTGCTGAGCATTGCTGCCTGGCATTTGGGGATGGCTTTGGGCACCGCCTTTCGAATAGCTATGGCAGATGAGGCACGTTGCAGCTTGTGTGATGTAGCTCTGGGACAGCAGCAGAGGGTGTGGGGCTGCCTGGGCCAAAGTCATCAAAAACTAATGGGGAGAAGGAGAAACAAGAGCTTGTTGGGTCTGGCACTGCGACAAATCCTCCTTCCTTTTTATTGCAACAAAGGGAGAGGGGCTGAGGTTTCCTCCTGGGGCTGGGGGAGGCTGGATGTTGTGTGGGGCATCTGGTGGCACAGGGGGACATTGGGGACACAGGTCATGGGCTCCTGAGCCGTGGTGAGATCTCGTCTCCGCTTTGCCAGCCAGCCTGTGCCGCCGAGCCCAAAACTTGACCCTTGCACTGGTTTTCGAGTTGTTGGCGTAAAAGCTGTTAAACAACCCAAACAAAGGCTCCAAGTCTATCAGCATCCCGCGGCGGGCAGGGAACAGCTGGGGGACTACTAGGTGTGCCCTGAGCGCTCGGGTTGTGCCGTATGGGGGGGTGCTCATCCCTTCTCCCTCCCTCCGAGTCCAGATAAAAGCTGGATCCTTGGAAGCACAGCTGGATTTTGAAAGCTCCCAGTACCCCGCCCCAGCTGCGGGAGTGACCTGAGAAGATAAAGTGTCTTGGCTCAGCGCCTCCATCCCTGCATTTCCAAGAGCCCAGGAGGACCCACCTTGGGAAAACCCAGTTGCTTGCTGCCTCTCGCTGTCTCTCTCCAGCCCGTGGAGGGAGGAAGGAGACAGCCATGGCAGCCAACGGCTCTGCTGGGATGCATGAGTCTCCGCTGGACAATGGCTTTGCTGGCACAGAAGACCTCGTTTCTGACTGGTACATCTACGAAACCATGGATCCGGCCGTGCCACAGGATGAGTAAGTGTTCAACCCCGCTGGCGGGTGCCACATGTTCCCCTGTCCCTGCTGGGTTCACCCTGGGCAGCTGCCAGCCTCCTGCCCAGCTGCTCTATCTGTTCTGTAGAGCAACATCCTCTGAGCAGCGGAGCCAGGATTTATTCCTGAGTGGGAGGTGATTAAAAAGCCTTGTTTCAGCCCCCTAAAAATGCTTTGTTTCTTTAGGGTGCTTCTGGCAAAAGCTGGGGTGAACCCTGCAGCAGGCATCTCTGCTTAGCCTTCCCCAAAATGCAAAGTCAAGTGCATGGTGTTAACCTGCTGCCCTCATCCCTCTGAAGCTCCCAGAGCCTTTGCTGGCCTAGAGAGGGCTGCTCTGGCTCCATGTTTCTGGGTTTGAAGACATCCCCATGACACAGCCTTGCAAATCGGTCCCCTGCCTTAACCCCACTCCAGTTCTCTGCAAGCAGTTGTGCAGCTCTTGGCTGGGGGTGAAGGGAGTGGGCAGGGAGGCAGGGCTGGGATGCTCAGCTGGGTCCTTGCATGGCATGATGACTCTGAGCAAAATAAGACTGAGCATCCCTGGGCTTCCATGGATGTCCTTCCCCCCTCAACCCACCACTCACCCCCAACTGGTGTATCAGTGGGTCCTGTAAAACCTATTCCTTCTCCATCCATGATGATTCATGCTTTAAATGAGCGTACTCCCAAGAGCAGTGCTCTTCATGCTGTCCTAGCTGAGCGCCCTTCCCAAGGACAAAAGAAGTGCTATAGGGAGGGGAAACTGAGGCATGGAGCAGTGGTGTCCCACAAATCTGTAAGATGGACATCCCAAGGCCCATCTACCAGCATCTATTGTTCCTCTGTTGACTTAGTCCTCTGCGGGTGGATTTTATACCACTCAGTTGACTGATACCTAATCCTGAGGGCAAGCAGGAGGAGATCCCAGCGGTGACCAGCCCAAAGGGTTCCTCCTCATCCTTAATCTTCTGCATTGCAAAACAGCCTTTGTAATCTCCTTGCCTCACCCTGGTTTCCCCAGGTGAAGCCCCACCTGCATGACCCACACCTCTGCTAGAAACCTTTGGGGTATTTTCTGGGTGTCCTGCTTTGCAGCAATCCATGGTCAGTGAAGGGATGGAGGCAGCACCGGGGGTGTGCCCACCTGATGGCTCCTGGATGCTCTG
Source organism: Ibycter americanus (assembly GCA_035590275.1). Classification (NCBI taxonomy): domain Eukaryota; kingdom Metazoa; phylum Chordata; class Aves; order Falconiformes; family Falconidae; genus Ibycter; species Ibycter americanus. The sequence goes on along the minus strand of JAVJGI010000063.1, from coordinate 1,966,814 downwards.
GATTTAGAAGCTGAAGCCCTGGTGGTACCAGAAAGGGTTTTGGTATTCCTGTGCTCTCAGTCTTATGGGCGGGTGCCCTGGATTTCTAGAGCCGGGATATTTTTTAGCAGCAGGAATTTTCTGGTCTACCCAAGGCCAGCCGTTGGCAGACAAAAAAAGGCAGAAATCAGAGCTTTGTTAACGACAGCTGGTCCTATAAAGCCTTTTGTGGCAGGCTGGTGACAGCCTTGGACATATGATGCCCGAGAAATCCTGATTTCACTATCGGACCCTTGCTGGTGGGAGCTCTGCAGCTGGTCTCCCATCTCTGTCCACCCCACCGGCGCTGCGGGGGTTGGGAGGGCATGAGGGCTCCTGTAGTGTCCCCCTGGCAAGTTATGGGGCTCAGGAGCTTCAGCTCCCCAACGCAGGGATTTGCTGCCCATGGGTGAAGGTGGCTGGGCACGATCATGCCTGGCCGTGGGGAGAGGAGGGCGGCTGCGGCAAAGCAGGGATTAAGGGACGTGATGGAGGCCAGAAAGTGAATAAATAAAACAAAGGCTGGCATGTCTGCTTGGCCGGCCTTGGCTGGCTGGGGGTTGCAGCACTGGGACCCCATCCTACATGCACCTACCCCAGGCAGCCATCACCTCTGCCAGCCCCCCAGCTCTGCGGCTGGTCCATCTCCCATGGGAAAGGCATCAGAACACCCTACAAGGGGGCTTCAGCCTCCCAGCTGACACTTAATAAGCTCAGTGCCTTAGGTAGCAAGGAGAACTGCTGCTTTGCAGGCTGCATTCCTGGAAAAGACAGAGTCAGAATGGATATGGGGGTAAAAGAGGTAAAGGGGGGCTTCGTCCTTCCTTGCTGATCTCCTGTTCAGCCTTGGCATGCAGGGAGGTTGCCCAACCCCCATGGGGATCAGCTCGGGGTCGCTCCCGGGTGTTATCTCTCTCACTTGATCATAAAATCATCTCGTGAGGGTGACTTCATCCCTGGTTATTGCTGGTTGTGTAAGCCAGCTCTTCGGAGGTTTGCCCCATCTCGGCATCACGCCGCTGTGTACATGGGCATTACTCTGGCATCTCTGCTTTGCCCTTTTGGGACTGAATACAGCCATGCATGATTTTTTTTTTTCCCCCTCATTCTAGCATGTTTCCCAGCGCAATCCCAGACTGCGACCCCACCATTTCTCCCAGACTGTATCACATCTGCATGGCACCCATCTCCGTAAGTAGGGAGTCCCACAGGGTGGGTTATCTGCCCCGACATCGTATTTGCTGTCCCCCCAGTTTGGGTCATGCCCATCTACTCCCAGATAGCAGGTCTGGGCTCTTCAGCTTGAGCTGGAGCAAGGTTTGAGCTGAGATGCTCTAACAAGGGACTCGCACATCTCCAGACTTTGTTTCATGCCTGTAGTCAATGGAAAGCTTTGATTTATTTTTATTTTTTCCCAGCATTGTCCCTCTGAGGCATTTAGAGCCTGTAACTCATCAGAGCAGCTTGAGAAGTGCCTGTCCCTGCTTCAACCATGTCTGGATTTAGGGTGTTAGGTGGAGATGGTGTCTCTGTGGAGGCTCCCATCACATAGCAGCACGTCTGAGCGCCCCCCCTCCAGACACTCCCCCATGGATTTATTGTTCCTTTGATTGGGTTTCTGGCAGCTGGCCGTGCTCGTGGGCTTGTCCTTGCTGGTGAAACGCAGACGTCTCCACCGGAGCTGCTGGAATGGTGTCCCAGGACTTCTCAGGTACCGTTGCCCTGCATCCCAGTCCCTGGGGTCCCTGTCACCCTGCAGCCAAGCAAGTGGAGGGATGCTGGGGTGCAGCATGTGATAAACCAGCCCTGGGGCAGAGGATGGTGGGGACCGGGTGCCCATGATCTGGTGTCGGGCTCATTCTTTCCTTGGCTTGCAGCCCAGCCAACTTTCTGGAGGAGGAAGGCAATCGGGGGCTGGTGGCTGCGGTGTTCGGCATCCTGTTCTCCTCCCTGTGCGTGCTGGTCTTGGACAGTGACCCTCTGCCACTCATCGCCCACTCCTCTCAGAGCACCCGGGGTAAGGCGAGCACCCTCCTGGCCCATGGGCACCACGCTCCTCCCAACCCAAGTGGTGTGCAGCTTTGGGTGGCACCCTGAGCAGCCTGTTCACTCTGGTCCCTACTGAGCACGCTGCCTTTTCTTGCCTGTTTATCGCTCCCTACTCATATCCCATCATACTATCTAGAGTACTGGAAGATCCTGGCTTTGCTCTACTACCCAGCCTTCTACTACCCGCTGATCGCCTGTGCCACCGTCCGGCACAAGGTCAGCTACCTCGTGGGCTGCCTGCTCTCCTGGTGCCACTGCGTGGTGCACATCTGGCAGAAGGTGGATTGTCCGCAGTCACCGAAGGTACGTGTCCCACTGCGTGGAGAGGGAGAAGGGGGCTGGTGTGGCTTTCTCGTTGACTCCTGGAAGCGACATTGAGGTGTCACCGGGACACGGCCCCCAGGCTGGGGTGGTGTGGCGTGTGACATCTCTTCTTCTCCCCAGATATACAGGTACTACTCCACACTCTCTTACGTCCCCATCATCCTCTGCCTTGTGCTCTTAAGCCTTTGGTATCCGGCCCTGCTCATCAGGAGCTTCACCGGGCAGGAGGAGACCTTGGATAAGGAGGTAATGAAGATCCACAGGGTAACTCAGGGGCTGGTAGCATGGGAGAACCCACCGATGGACCTGCATGGCTTTGGGAGCTCTGCTGCCCCACAGCCCATCTGTCTGCCTTGGGGACTGGGAGAACTGGGGTGGTCCCAGGGCATGTGTTCCCCACTTTGTTCTGGCACTAGGAGCTGCCTCTCCTCTGTCCCTCTGATGGCACGGGTTGCGGCTCTATTTATCTTGCTGGATTTGAAGAAGGAGTGAAAAATCCATCTTTGGAGTAAACTCCTTAGTACAAGAGGCTTAAGGCATCAATGCGTCCTGTTCAGGCTGGAACTGGGGTTGCCTTGTTTTCCTGGCAGGCTGGATAATCCCTGGCCTTTTGGGAAATGCTGAGGCTTTGTTGGGAAGAGAGGAGGAAAAACCTACTTCAAAAAAAAAAAGTCAGCCCAAGCATGGACTGAAGTGACCCCAGGGCACTTGCTGGGAGCTGGCTGATGGGAATGAGGGTTTTCAGCTGTCCTACCGGTATGCCTGGTTTTGGGCTGCTTTGTTGATGGGAACAAGGCGGATTTATTTCCACCTTTGCAGTGCTGGAAGATTTGCTGCCAGCATCGCTCCAACACGTTTGCTAGCCAAACAAGGGCTGAGAGCCTATCACCCGCACCCCGTGCGGAGGGTGCTGTGGGGCACTGTGCAGGTGATGGGTGGGTGACTGTGGGTAGCAGAGCAAGGAGGTGGCTGCCGGGTGGGATGCAGATGCTCTGGCCACCCAAAAGGCAGAGTCACCTCTCCCTGCCCTGAGTGCCTGAGCTCATCCCTGTGCTCAAATCAGGCAACTTATCGCTGCTTTCCTTAAGGTTACAGGGAGAGGTTATTATAAGAAGTACCTAAAGGCTGTCCTGTCCAAACGCCCTCAGAAGGGGAGGTAAGGGTGACACCTTCCCAGAGCTCTGCCTGACCAGCACCGCCTGCGCCAGCCCTGCCTGGCTGCCTGCTGTCTGCAGCAGGGGCACAGGGGGTTCCTGCTCCCAAGGGACACGCTTTTCACCTTCTCCTTCCTCCTCCAGCTCCACGAAGATAGAAGAGAGCCTCCTATCAAGGGTCCAGACATATTTACGCTCCTACATCTACACTCCTGAGGAAGGTAGGCTGTGGGCGGGCAAGGGCTGCGCTCTTGGCTGCAGCAGCAGCTCAGCAAAGAGGCTGCCTCCCCCTCCCCAGGGAGAGCAAATGCCTTTCTTGGCTCCTTCCCCAAAGCATCTGTGCCACGGCAGCTGCCGCCTGCCGCACGTGCGACGCCTTGGCTTTGCACAAACTGTTGCAGTTTGGGGTGGGGAGATGGACCCCCCCCACACTGGGGGCACCGGGTGGGCTGAGGCAGCCAGGTTCAGGCTTGGGTTGCGCTAATATCACAGCCTGATGCTTGGTAAGGCTATGACAAGGGAATAAAATCTACAGTAAGTGGATAAAATCCCTAACAACCCAGGAATGGGGAGCTACTCCTGGCCCCCTCTGCCCATGGAAGAAGTGTGGGGGCAAACTGTCCTGGGATGTGGCACCCCAAGGGATGCGGCTCCCCATGCAGCAGGCACCCAGCTGCTGGGACTCAGCGCTGTGGGCACATGAGTTTTCACAGGCTTGCGGGAAAGGAGGATCAACAGGAAGGAAATCCATCCAGCTGAAGTACAGCGAAACCGCTCCCAGCCATATATCCTTGCAGCAGGATTTCCCTGGGGAAATCCCAATGAATATTTAACTGCCCTGTTCCAGTGTTCTCCCCCCGGGGCGTTCGCTTTGGCTGCTGGGTTGGGTGGGTCTGCAGCCTGCTCCCCGTGATCCCACATCCCAGCTCCTCTCCGATACACCCCTGCAATTCTGCCTTACAGGTTTCCGGATCCCGCTGAAGCTCGTCCTGTCCATAACCATGGCTGTGATCGCTGTCTACCAGGTGATGCTGATGGTTAAATGCAAAGCAGAGCCCCCTTCCTGCCTTCTTGGCTGTGTCCTCCTGAGGCAGAGGAGCCCAGAGGTCATTGCCACGCCACAGTTTTGGCTACAGGGATGGTATTAACGTGCCTCAATGTATTACTATCCCTTGGCTGAGCCGCAGCAACCGGCCATGTGCTTCCAGAGCTCAGCCAGCCTTAAGTCCTTAAGCTAAGGTGACGGCTCAGCAGTGGGATGCCATGACCCAGGGCTCACGTGGCACCGCTCCCTCGCAGGTTGCCCTGCTGCTCCTGGTAGCCGTCGTCCCCACCATCCAGATTGTGCGGGCGGGAATGACGAAGGACATCGTGGTGTTGTTGGTCCAGTTTGGCTTGGTGCCCTCGGAGAACCCGGCTGTCCCAGGTGACATGGAGAAGGAGCTCAACACTGTCAAGTATTACCTGTGGTCGCTGGAAGGTGGGTTCCCAGCCAGGTCCTGCATCTATAGGTGATTTTTGGAGGATTTCAGGACTTAATCAGAGAGATTTCTAACCCAGAGGGTGGTCCAGGAAACTGGCTGGTGATGGGGCGGCTTCCAGGGGGACTTAAAAACCAGCTGCCGGAGCCAAGACATGAAAGGCAGCCACATGATCCTGGTGCTGTGCCAGGCATCTCCGAGCAGCCGCGGCCTGCCAAGACGGCGAGGCAGGGAGAGTCGGCAGCACCGCGCTGCAGATGCTGCCCTTCGGCTGAGGGCTTTGATATGTGCTGGAATCGAGCAGATGGCCCCCGGCCCCATGGATAATTGAAAGCCCTGGATGGGGAGGTGCGGGGATGGCAGGGGTACCCCCCTTCCTCTGCATGGCACTACCTTGGGGTACCACCAACCCTGGGGGGGGGGGGGGGGCGGGGAGTGGTTTACGGCTTTTCCCAAGTCACCAAGCCCCTCTCATCCTCTTTGTTTTCCTGATATCTCCATCCCTCCTACCAGACCTCCTTCCCCACTCTTGCTTTCTCCCCCCAACAACCCCTGTTCTGAGATCATCTTCCTAGGCTCTCTCCATCGCACTGCCTGCTTATCACGGCTTGCTCAGTGATTTTTCCAGTGCTGAGCTAGCCAAACTGCTTGTATTTCCCCTGGCTGCTTGCCTTTCTCCTTCCCTTTCACTGTCTCATCGGTTCATGCCTACTTGGGAGATGGAGATCCCTGTATCGCAAAGGGGGGTATGGAGGGAAACTGAGGCACAGTGCCCTGCTGGGGGTGGGGCTACATCCATGCAACCCCATAACTCAGCCCTCCCGCAATGTTCCTGAGATACATTTTACAATAAAATCCCATTGCTGGGGCTGGCTGCAGCACTGACCTGGCCATCTCCCCCTGCTCCTTCGCAGTCTGCTACATTTGCTCGCTGGTGCTGTGCTGCCTGCTGACCTGCGCCATGCTCCTGAGGACGCTGGTGATGCACAGGTATGGTGTCCTTGCTCCTCTGGCCTTGACCTTGTCACTAAGCTGGGATGCAGCTGGTCTCTCTCCCCAGGAACAACCTGAAGGCGCTCTACCAAGGGGCTGTGCTGGATGTTTTCTACAAAGCACATATCCTCCGCCCGTCCCGACAAGCCATCGTCTGCTGGATGAGCTTTGCCAGCTTCCAGACGGCTTTTGCCTGCCTGGGTAAAGGGTGCTGGGGGGCATGAGGGGGTGGATGGGTGGTGAACCCCCACCTTGCACAGCCTACCCCAGGTTTAAGCATCTCTTCCCCCTTTCTTGCCCCATTTTTGCAAAGGGATGGCTATAAGGCTTTTGTTCCTCTTTCCCCAAACACAATCTGTCCTTCCGCGGGAAGGGCCATGCTGAACACCAAATGGTCGGGAAGAAAAAAAAAAAGGCGAGGGGGAAATGATGACTCGTTTTGGCTCAAGCCCAAATATTTTGATTTGAGAAGCTGTCGCAGCATCTCGTGCAAAGGACTGTCTGTCTCCTCTGGTCCCTGTCTTTGCATCCTGAGTGCTCCTTGCTGCACATCTTCCCCAGCACAGCCTGGGTGTCCCTGGTTGGGAGGGCTGGCCACCCCATGGATGAGTGGAGGATGTCAAAGGGGTAGAAATCTTCACTCCACCGTGGTTTGGAGACATTTTAAGGCCTCTCTGGCCCATGGGAGGTGACTCTAGGCAGTGGCTGCGGTGATACATGGACAACACCCAACCATGTTGGCACCCTGAGGCTACACAGGAGAGCCCAGCTGAGGCCCCAGGGTGTTGATGGAAGGACAGGTGGGCCACCAGGTCTGTTGGTGACCACCCATCGGGAAAGTGGACCTATTTCTGCAGGCAGATTGCAGAGATTAGTGTGGAGGTAGGAGCTGGGGAGCACCCAGGAGCCCCTTGTACCCCTTTGCCAGCGAGGAGAAGCTTTCCTTCAGCCACCCACTCGGCGTATCCCTGGCAAAGCTGGCTGCATCTCACCGTGCTGCTGTGAATCTACCTCCTGCTTAAAAATCTTGATTTTCAAGTCATTAAAGCAAAGCAATGGAGGTGAAGCATGAGCTCAAGCACAAGAAACCACAACTGCTGCTGATCTTGGTGTGATTTATGATTAGAAATCAGAGCTCAGGCTGATTTTTCTGATGAGGCATCCTAGCTGCAGCTGCGAGTGATGGCTCTTCTCAGCGGGGATAATGTTGGGAGTGATAAGAAAGGCTGAACTTGTAATTAAATCCCGCACAGAGCATTGTGTTTGGAGCGGGGGAGGCAGGTAAGGATCTTGCAAGCTCTTTATGGGATTAAAATGAAAGACAGGCTCAGCAGCGAGCATGGGTTTGGGGAATAATTGCAAGAACAAGAACTGCTTCTCCATCCTTCCCCACCATGGTTTCTGTCCCTATGTGTCCCTCCCAGGTCTCCTCATCCAGCAAGTGATTTTCTTCATCTGCTCGGTGGGGCTTACCTTTCTCATCATCATCCCACTCCAGTCTGGCACAAACACTCACCTCTTCAAAATCATTCAGAACATGTGGTGAGTGCTCCCAGCCCTCGGGGGGGATGGAAGACGCAAGTGGGTGCCATGGCCATGGTGTGTTTTGGGGATACTCTGTCAGGGGGAGGCTCTATCTTGGGCTCTTTTGACTTTGCTGGAGGTTTCTGCTGCCTGGGATGGCGTCTCATGCTTGAGACCCTCCTGGTGTCCAACCTGCCTCTTCCCTCCCACCCAGGCCCTTCTGGTTGACCCTGGTTGTTGCCGTCATCGTGCAAAATTTGGCAGCTCACTACCAATTCCTGGAGCAGCATCCCCTCCGGAAGGAGCTCACCAACAGGTATGGGGATGGGGGGGGCCTTCAGGGCAGAGCTGACCTTCCTGAGGTCCAGGACTGCGTTGGGTTTACATGTGCCCCTGCTGTCGTGGTGTTCTCTGTGCTGTGAGCTCAAGGGGAAAAGCCTGTGGGTGTGAGGTATCTAAGTGGCTCCATGTTCCCAGAGAGGTTTCTTTAGATGCTGTAGAGGGCCATGGTCCGTTTACAGCCTTGCTTTTGGTTGGGTGAAGCTGGTGAAGTCGGTGTCCTGCTCCACCACCCTTATTTGCAAGCCTCAGAGGAAGCCCACATTCCTCAGGATCGGCTGGACCAGCTCACACACTGCCAGCAGATGTGGTCCCTTGCTCACATACGGTGTCACTGCTTAAGCTGTCTCCTTACATTGAAGACCAGGGTGACAGATGGATCTAGGTGTCCTGCTCCATCCAGCCACGGCACTTCCACCACCTCCATCACTTGCCCAGCCCAGCGGGGAGGCTGCTCTAGGCTTTTCTGGCTTCCACAGGAGCTGATGTTCTCCATCCTAAACCACCAGCCTTATGCTTTGGCTCATTTCTAAGTCTTCAAGGAGAAATGGAGCCTCTGCACGTGCTGGAGGCCAAGCTTTGAAGTCCTGACTGTGCACTATGCTGTCTCCTCTGCAAGAGCCTGGGAGGGTGTTTGCTTCTCTCCACGGGATGGAGACACCTCAAACGGGGACCATGTCTACTGAGGAGAGAGGGAAGGGTGGGAGGCTTATTTTGGCAGGAGGTTTCTCTGGCAGGGAAGGGCCCTGCTTCCTGTCGTGTTTGTGTTCCTTACTCCTCCTCCTCCACCTGCAGGCGAGCTCTCTACATAGTCACCTACCTGCTCTTCCCCATCAACGTCCTGGTGGGCGTCTTGGCTGGGGTGTGGAGGATGGTCATTTCTGGCCTGTATAATTCCATCCACTTCTGCCAGCTGGACATCAGCCTGCTGAACCGTGGCGTGGAGACCTTTGACCCAGGTAGGGCATGGAGGGGGTCCCTCTGCAGCATCTCTGTGAACGTGAGAGCCCTTCTCCCACCACCGAGCTCCTGAGGGACAGGGCCTGGGCCTCCTCCATCACCTGGAGCTGCCAGGAGTGAGGGTGGCTTCAAACCACCTGCGTTCAGAAACGGGCAGGGGAGACAACTGGAGCAAGTGGCTTCTGATACCTGCTTGGTCCTGCTTTTCCATCCGTCCCCATGGGCAGGTGATGCCCTTCTGGGGTCCCCGGGGGCTTCACCAGTGGCCAGACCCCGTTCTCAAAGGTAGCAGACCCTCCTTTCTCCTGCACTAAAAACAGCAGGGAGGGGACCTCAGCCCTTCCTCTGCTTTTCCTGCTGGGATTTTGGGAATGGAACTCATCCCCAGCTCTGAAGGCAGAGCAGCTTTGACAGGGTGGAGATGGAGCCTGGCAAATGACCCTCCCCTTTGCTCCAGAGCAGGAGGGAGGGGGGAACCATGAAGTCTGGCCCCACCACATGCATTTACCATGGGCTGTGTTCCCCCAGGCTACCACACTTACTGCCACTACCTGAAAATCGAGGTCAGCCAGTCCCACCCAGTGATGAAAGCTTTTTGCCTGCTGCTCCTCCAGCTGGCCAGGCCGGAGGGGCCACCGGGGCTCCGGGCCAGCAACGTGGAAGAAGGTGAGACCTTCCCACCACCGCTGGGGGGATGCACAGCCATTGCCGTGGGGCGGCATCGGGGTCTCTTCTGTGGGTTTGATGCTCCTCTGGAGATGCTGGTGGTGCCCTGGGGTAAAGGGACCATTGAGGGTTGTGGCTCTGGTGCCCTTCACTGTTATGCCACCTCTGCTTGGTACGTGATTGTCTCTCCCAGATGCTGTTCCTGTTTCTCTGCCCCATGCAAGGGCAGGATGGGGCTCCTCTGCTTTTGTCCCAGGGTGTAGATGACATCTGGACAGCCCCAGCAAGCGGGAGCTGGGGCTGAAATTTTTCACACACACCCACCCACCCATCTCCTTTCAGGCATCCAGCTGATGCAGCCCAAGAAGACTCCTCCAAGCAGAGCCAGGTTCAAGCAGAGCCGAGCCCGCTGGTGGCTGGCCTACACACTCCTCCACAACCCCTCGCTGACTGCTTGCCGGAAAACTGCCCTCTCCAACCTCACAGCCAACGGCACCCAGCTCAGTCCCCCCAAGCCCTGACCTCCAGAGAAGCCCCCCACCTCTCTCTGCCTGCCATGCACGCTCCTATCCCACACCACCCCTGTCTCCCATTGACTCTCCTCCTGTGCTGGAAGGAGTTTCAGGCACCTCTTGTCCCTTTCCAGCTTCTGGTCTTTTTCCGGTGGTGACAGGGGCTGGTTTTGAGCTTTAGGTCCATTCTGAGCCACTACCAAGGTCCAGAGGTAAAGACAAACAGGTTACCTCCAAGCCTGACCTGGATGGATAGGGGTTGATGAGCCAAGATAAACCTTTCAGGCATCTCAGAAACATCTTAGGAGTCACTCCTGCAATGAGCCCACCAGTTCTCAACAGTTGCCTTGCCAACATGTGGCAAGGCATGCACAAGTCCCCAGCACCAGTGCAGTAAGGAAAGAGGGAGAAGGGGTGTGTGTGTGTGTGTGTGTGTGAAGGGATCTTCACCCAGACTGAGCATGAGGAACTACCTGCATCTCAGCGTGGTGTCCCTGCGGAGAAGGTCCCCACTGCCAGCCCCATCCCCAGCTTCTCCCTTGCAGGTCTGATCCTGGCTCCCTTTGGACACTGTACCTAACCCTGGGACTTTTTTTCTCCAATTTTGTGAAAGCTAAAATCCCCATCTACTCCTGCTCTGGGCTGTGAAGTTGCAGAGCCATTTGCTTTCTGCCCCCTGTAATGCTCATTCCCACTGATGCCTCTTGCTCTACCCCACCTACCTCCCACTTAACACACCCCTCTTTTGTTTAAAGCCGACAGCTCCCCAGGGCTGGTGACCCTCCAAGTGAGCTGAGCTTGAATCCATAGAAAGCAGTTTTATACCTCACTTGGATGTGCTGAGTCGGGGAAGGTTAATAAATCACATACCTCATTCCTATGCTCGGGGTGTGCTCCGTCTCTTGGCCATTCCCGAATAAGCCAGAGCTGGCAGGAGGGACATGAGGACCATTGTAGCCATGTCTCCAGGTGATGGTTGGGACAGACCTTGTCAGCAGAGGCTTTTGTGGTAGATCTGCTTGACCTGGGGGTGATGGGACCAAATCTGTGATCTCCCTCACCGCCTTTGGGAAAATTTAGTGCAAAGCCCATCAGTTTGCCTTCCCATCAAAATGTTTGCCCCTAAACCACAGCTCCCATGAAGGAGGGGGACTGAAACAGGACATTTTGTGGCTAAAGCACGAAGGGCATGCATCCAAGGTGTTGCTGGATCACCTCTTCCCACCATGTGTCCCTTGAAAGTCCTGCCTTTGTTGGCTGGAAGGGTGCCCGGTGTTAGATCGCCACTGCAGGCAGCACTCAGGGCTCTTGGTAAGTTGTACTGGTGGCTCCTTACTCTTCCATCTCAACACCATCCCAAACACCTCAGCCTTGCTAAACAGCTGCCTTTGAGACTTGGCAGCCCACCCTGTACAGAGCGGGGCTGCTGGACCATCCCTTCTGCTCAGTGAGGTTTGAGCCCCTCATTCCAGGGATCTCCTCGGAGGTGAGCAGACCTGCCCTTTGCAGGCTTTCAAGGACCCTGTGCCCCCTCGCTGGGGTGAGAGAAGCTGAATCCTGTGCTTTGGGGTTTGCCTGGAGTGTCCTGGCATCTCCCCACAACACTGGCGCTCCCTGAGTGGGAGCCGTCCCTTTCCCCAGGAGCCTGACCCCCTCCCTTTCTAGCCCAGGGAAGAGGAGGGGGGTCCCTGCCTTCAGCCGCTGCCTGCAGGTGCTGCCCCAACAGCCACCCGCTGTGCTTGGATGCTCAAAACCCTGTCATATCCACTGCCCGCTAATCAAATACGATTAAAACAGCACCGGTTTGGATTTGATTTGATAGTATTTGATTACTGTCTGGCACATAGTACAATGTCACCAAACTGGTGACAGCGGTGGCACCAGAGGCAGATCTGGGTTGTTTTCTTTTTAAGACAGCAGGAGCCCAAGGTACAATTCCTGCTGCTTTCCAGCTCTGGGCTTTGCGGTGTGTGTGCTTGGGTTTGTGGGTCTGAGCACAGGAGAGATGCGGTGCTGGTGGGTGCTGGATGTCCTGCGTGTACCCAGGGATGCCCAAAAGCAAAGGCTGTGCCCGAAGGCTGTGCCTTTCCCTTGCAGCCCAGCCCAGCTCCAGCCTCCAAGACACACTGGGGCTTTGAATGCAGCCTTGGTAATCCCTAAAATCTTTGGCAGCTCTGGGCCATGGGTGGAGCTGGATTTCGGCATCTGTTTACACAGCCCTGCCCAAGGCTTCCTGGAGATGTCTTGGCAGGCAGCGGGCTGGGGCCGAGGTGAGAGATGACAGCCCTGGGAGGAAGACAGGAGGTGGCTTCATTAATTTGCTTGTTTTCTTTCCTTTCTTTGACATAAGCAGGGTGCCCTGGGGGTGAACTGAGCTGCTCTTCATGGTGTCTTCACACATCTTCTCTTACACCCCCGACATCGGGTATGGCCATGGGATAGCTCTGCCCCTGCGTGTCCGCAGTTCCCTCCACCCAACCCCTGAACTGATGGTGAGGGAGCTGATCTGGCTGAAAACAGCCCTTAATGAAAAACTGCCCATGTGGGGAATGGAAATTCAGGTCTGGGTCACACTGGGGCTTTGCAAATGGGAGAGACAGAGAGGAGCTGATGGGGGTTGTGGCATCCTGGACATGCACCAGCCAGTGGCCATGGTGGGTCAGGATGGTGACGCCAAGTGTGATATTACCTGCAGTATCCAGCCCAGGAGTCATGTGACAGGGTGCCCTGTTTGTTATGAATGAGCGATGCTTAATATCTCTAATAATTTGCTATAAAAGCTATGAGTAAACTGGTGAATGTGGAGGAATTCACCTTTCTGGTGACAGAACAGCCACGCAGTGGTGAAGCTGGGGGGAGCAGTAGCTCTGCAATGTGGGCAGAGACTTTCAGGCATGGCTTAGGGCTGCTGAGAGGCGAAATCTTTTTTTTTTTTTTTTTGTCCTTATCCCAAGCTCCATATCCTTTTACAGGAATAAGCTCCTGTACCCCCCCAACTCCTAGGCAGGCAGGGAAGGGAGGACCCTGGCTGGGATAAAATTGACGTTAGAAGTTGTATCCTATGAAATGAAACCAAAACTCTCGATGGGGCTGTGATGTTTTTCATCCTTTCTGCCTGTAATGGGAAAAATATGCGCCTGCTTGTTAGCATCAAAGGCTGTTCGTGCAAGGAGCCGCTGGCTGTTTCTAGGCTGTTTCTGCCTTGGGACCCCCACAGAGACCTCGGCGCCGTACTCGGACTGTGTTGGCGTATGGCAACTCCTCGGCTGCCCCTTTCCTTGCCCTGTGAGCTGGCTGGACACTGGATAGTGGGGCTGGAGAGGTTGTGTGGAGACTTGAGGCTCCAGGGTAGCTGCTTTTCAGCTGATTTTGGCGTCACTGCCTTCCACAGGCGGCGATGGGGAGGGGTTTTTGGGTATCCTGTAAGTGCATCCTCCCTCCAGGGCCATTGTGGGGGGATGCTACAGCACAGGGAGGGCTTTGGGGGAGCTGGAGAGGAAAACAGGGTGCCCCCTGAGCAAAGAGGGTTGGTGATGAGCTGTGGTGTCCCAGATGATGTTGGGCCTGGGGGATTTGGGGGTGGACAGAAGCAGCACACACCAGCTTGTTTAAAAAAAAAAAAAAAAAAGGTATTTATTGCTGTCTGTACAGCTTTGGTTATAAGGCGAGGGTGGCTGCGGGGGTCTGCCCAGCTCCTGCAGGTGAGTGCTGGCAGAAGGCACGACAGCTGGAACGCCCATGCCTCGGGGTGGGGGAGATGGAGATGCTCAGCCCCCCACCATAAGGCAAGGGGTTCCCCAGCACCCCGGGGCAGCTGGGTATGGTATATATGTCCCGCGTAGGAATACTAAAGCACTTAAGGAGTGTGTTTGTGGCTTATAGGTCAGTTCAGCTTCTCTCCCTGCTGTCTGGGTTTTCCCAGTCTTTCTTCCTCCCACTCCATCATGCAGCCCCTGCTCTGTTTCCCATCAGAGAGGAGCGCTGGGAAATTATTTTGGTCTCTGAGCTCAATCCCTCTCCTCAGGGGTCAGAGCTGGAGAAGGGCAGCTCGGTGGGTCCAGCCCAGACGAGCATTTTGGACCGCAGGCTTCAGCGGTGAAAGGGAAGGAGGAGGGGTGAGGCTAGGGGGAATCAGCTGCATCACATCTGGGAGAGGTACTGAGGGTGGCAGGGCCTGATCCTGTGACATGCAGGGAGGGTGCAGGCATCCCAGGTGCTCCCAGCACCCAGCCAGGAGCTTTTTGTGCTCCTGCAGGGATGAAGCCTGTGGGAAAGCTTCTCCTGCTCTATAACATGGCCTGATCCAAGCCCATGGCCCTATCCAATGTGTCCTACTGTACCCATCCTGCTTACAAAGCACCATCATATCTCTGTGCCTCAAAGCCATGTGTCCTGGGACCCCAGGACTCCATGCCCAGGCTATTGTCCCACTCTCAGGCTGGTCCTTCTGCTCCTGGTGCTTCACGTGCGGTTGGTGGTAGGAAGGATGCACCTGGCCAACCAAGGGCCTGGGTGCTGGTCATGGTGGGGATGTTATCTTTGGTGCCGCTGGACCGATGGGATCCTCTTCGCGAGAGATCCCCTCCCTGGTCACAGCTGGCTGCTGCGGGTGGAGGAGGGCTCATGGTGGGCTCTGGGGGTGGGTGATGATCGCCCTGTTGAGGGCAGACTTAAATCCTGCAGCGGCGCTTTGGTCTCAAGAGGGAGCTAAGTCAGGAAGTGGCAGATCTGGATGCCTGGAAAGCGGCAGCATGGCATGGATCTGCTCTACATCACCCGAACTCGTTTGAAGCTCTCAACTAATGGAGCCCAGCCCTGGCCCCCATTTAAGGAGGGGCTGAACTACCAGCCCTGGGCCTGAGTCTTGGCCTCCTTTGACTGCTGACCGCCCACAGTTCCCAGAAGCTCAGCAAAGGCACGGCACTACATGAAGATAAATGCTACAGAAAGAGGGGGAAGCCCCGAGGCACCGTTTCCTTCTCCCCCCTTTAATAGCAGAGCACGATGCCCAAAGCCAGCAGGAGGGTCCCCAGGTGTACCTGGGACGCTGCTCCTCCAGCCCTGCTCTTTGACTCCCTTGGCATGTGGTAAACAATCACCAGCTTTTCCCCGGCACCGGAGGGATCCATTTCATCCCCCTTGTAGCAGCTCCGACCCCCAAGGTGGCTGGCTTGGGGGTCATCTCGGAGCAGGTCTTCAGCTGGATTCTCCGAGCCAGCCAAGGCCACGTTGACAGAGACATCCCGCGTGCCCACATCATTGACAGCAAGGCAGGTGTAGGTGCCTTCATCCTCCTTGCTGAAGTTGGGGATGGCCATGGTGCCATTCTTGAAGACCAAGAAGTGCTCTTGGCTCTGCTTGACATTTCCATCCCGTGCCACGTTGGGTCCGTTGATCTCAACGCGGCGGCTGGAGGTCTGGATCTTCCACCTGATCTCTGGTGGAGGGCTGCCTGCCACGCTGCAGTGTAGGGTCAGGGTGAGGCCATCATACATAACGGTGTTGTCCAGGTTGGAGAGGTAGGTGAGCTGCACGGAGGGGGCAACGCAGTGGTGGTCAGGGATGTCTGTGACCGCCCTGCCCTTCAGTCTGCCAGGAGCCACACACAAGGTAGATCCCCCCTTGGTGATGGAGACGGAGGTGTTCTCAGTCCACTTCTTCAGCCAGAAGACCTTGCAGGAGCAGTTGAAGGGGTTGTTGAAGAGCTGAAGCTGGGACAGGGAGGGCAGGTTGTCAAAGGTACCCTCAGCCAAGGTGGTCAACTCATTGTCGTTGAGCCAGAGGGAGCGCAGGTCCTTCAAGGAGTGGAAAGCATCCCGGGGCAGCCCAGACAGGCGGTTGTTGTTCATCTTCAGGATCTGCAGACCACTGAGATTACGGAGGTCCTGCCAGGGGAAATCTGCAATCTTGTTGTGGCTCAGGTCCAGGTTCTTCAGGTGCACTAATAGGGCGAAAGCCCCTGGTTCCACCACCCCGATTTGGTTGTAGCCCAGCCACAGTGACTGCACTTCAGGAACCTCAGCAAAGGAGCCCTGCCCCAACCAGCCGATCCTGTTGGCCGACAAGGTGAGGATGGTCACATTGGAGGACAACCCCTCGGGTACCTCCTGGAGATCCTTGTAGGCACACTCAGCCAACAACCGCCCGTTCTTCTTGGTGGAGCAGGAGCAGGTGCTGGGACAGGCCAGGCAGGGCCCCAGGAGCACGGCCAGCCCCAGGCAGCAGAGCAGGGGCCTCATCCTTCCTCCTGGGAACAGAGATGGGGGAATGAACGGGAACGGGTCTAGCCGAGATGGGGATCTGCATCTTCTTCCCAAATATTAAGAGGAAGCGGCAGCAGAGCAAAGCACCCATGTGATTATCTCCAGCACTTCAGCTGGAAAAGGCCGTTTGAAATATTCCTTAATCTGAGGAAGGCATTTCCTCTCCAAGAGCAGAGCCTTCGACTACCTAGCGAGTGGGGAACTTCCCCCTAGACCCTTTCCTTCCCCCGCTAGAAAATGCCTCTTTTTGATCTTTGATGAAATCCCACACCACACCCACACCCACAGTGCTGTTTCCCCAAGTTTTTGGATGAAAAGCGGGAGCTGGGGGTTCAGAGTTCACCCTGCTGTGGCTGGAATTAGGAGAAACAGAGCAATCACAACTCTTTCACAACCAGCCTTCCCCTAAACCATCAAGTTGCTGAGATTTTCAGCACGCTTTCAGACCTCAAACCAACCCCCCATCTCCATATTTTTCCATGTCATGGAAAAAACCCGTTTCTCAAGTGTTTTTTCTCAGCAAGACAGTGTGGGGTCCCTGGCTGCTGGAAGTCTTTAGAGCGAAATATTTCTGAGCTAACTCCTTACTCCCCTTCTTCTTGCCTTGCAAAGGGGACTGTGAATGCTCCGTTCCTGGCGTCTGGAAGCTGTGTCCCACCAGGGAAGAGGTTAACTGCGGCTCTGCGAGGAGCTGGCAGCCAGACCCCTTTGTCTCTGCCTTGTGGGCAAGTTTTGCTGCTCCTTCCAGACCCCAACCCCGTCATTTCGAGCAGGAGGGGGGAGACATTTTATTGGCAACAGAGAGGCTGA
>JAVJGI010000063.1:1929840-1940049 GCA_035590275.1 Ibycter americanus | reverse complement strand
CGCGGGGCGGGGGAGCCCGGCTCCGCAGCCCCGCCCCGAGGCCACGGGGATGGGCGTGCTCTTCCCAAGGACGAGGAGCGGGAGCGGGGAAGCGGAGCGGGGTGGTGGTGGGGTGGTGGATGATGGCTGGAATGGCTGGAGGGGCAGAGAGCGGAAGCTGCTTGGCAGCAAAATGCCAGGTTTGATCCTTGATGCCGGCTCCAGGCACCTCCACCCTCCCAGGAGCCATGCCCAAAGCCCCCCAGCCTGACACCTGGTGCCTGGGGACCACCTCAGCCAAAGTGGTTGGCATCAGATGTGCCTCAGTTTCCCTTCAACCCTGCAATCTGAGGGCTGGTGGGTGGCTGACACTCCCGGGGTGGGCGAGGTGCTTGGGTGATGTGTGGCCACCAAAAATGCCTTGTTTCCATGCAAGTGAACAAACACTGTCCGAGTGTTGCACTGTGGCCACTTACTCTGTGGCTCTCCCCATGGTCCCCAGCACAGATTTGGCCCAATCCAATTGACATCCCCCCAAAAAACCCTGGGCATGGTCCAGGGGACTGTCCCAAGCCAAGGGACAACGCCATCTCACTTTGAGGAGCTACAGGGGTCTGCAGAGGGTCAAGCAGGAGGGAGGCATCACTTCAAACCCAGCGCGGACCCCCACAGGGCAGTGCTTCCATGTCTCCCTTCCTGCTGTGGCAGGTTGAACCACCGTCATGCTCTCAGCATCTTCAGGGCTGAGCCATGACTCACTCCCTTCCCATCCCCGCGGCTGGCTGGTCATCCAAGCATGCCCTCACCCTTACCCTGACACTCTTCCAAGCACTAGCAATTTGTAGCTCGGGGAATTACAGCACCAGACTTTGGGAGTTGTGTTTTATAGGCATTTTTTTTCCCCTGTTTTGCTCATTCTCTGAACACCCACAGATGTCAGCCTCTCGCGAGCCCCACAGCAGGGAATCCTGTGGTCGGTGGGGCAGCACCTTGGGCATCAGCATCTCCAAGCAGGCCAGATATGTACCCACGCTGCTCATCCCTCCCTGCTGCGTGTCAGGTTCTTGCATGTCCCAGGCTCTCCATGCTGCCGTGGGGCTGCAGGACCATGGGTCGGCCCTTGCTGGTGTTGACTCATGGCTGGGACGTGGGGTGCAGAGCTCAGGTGGGAGGCACAGGGAGTGCAAACTTGCTTTGAGGAGCATGGAAATAGGTTAAAATGCCACAAGGACGTGGCCAGCATGGATAGGACGCTTGTTTTCTGTCTTGGCGGCTCTCCACTGTGCTGCGCTGAGCTCTTCCCAAGATGCCTTCATTCATCACGCAAAAGGAAGAAACCCAAGTGTCCTAGATATGGTGGCAGCATTTCAGGAGCATTGGAGGCAGCGTGTTGTGCTAGAAATGGGTCAGGGGCTGAGGCACGTGTGACAGGATGGATAACACATCCCTCCTTGCACTCCTGAGGGCCAGACCCTAACCTAGACACTTGGGAGGGCATTGTAGCACAAGGCGGCATGGCATGGGCTACAGCATCCATCCACCTCCCCATTTGTGCCTCCCCAGTGGACATGACATATGGGGTTCATGTCACCACTTGTGCCTCAGTTTCCCACAGGCTGATCGCAGGGAGTAATAACAGTGTTCTGTGGTGGCTCTTCAATCCCTCAGATGAGCGCTCCAGGACAGGATGGTGGAGGATGGAGGCATGGATGGATGGATGGAGAGGTGGATGGATAGATGGGTGGACGGACAGTTGTGTGGGTGGGTGGATGGGTGGACGGATGGATGGATAGGTTGATGGGTGGGTGGACGGATGGAAGAGCAGGCTCTGGGGCTGTCAACCTCTCCTTCTCACACCACACCTGCTTCAACCCCAGGCATCCTAAGTTTCAGTGTGCTCCTAAACATGTGACAAGTAGAAGCTGGGCTGGGGGCCAGGTCTGTAGCTGGTATTGACCACTGCAGCTCTGAGGACATGCCTCCCATTGGTATAAATGAGGACAGGCTTCCAGTTGGAGGAATCACTGGATCACCACTGTGGTCAATGAGAGCTTGCTGATTCACACCGTTAATCTCCAACTGGTGTCTGAGGGAGGAGCCCCCCTCACCATGCTGGTTAGGGGCATTGCCTATTTAAGGAGGAGAAGGTTGAACTCCCAGTTTGGGCTCTCCTGGCATCTTTAGCTTCTAGCCCCAAGCCAGCTTCTCCAAGATCAGGCGAGTGCATGAGCCACCACCTTGGGAGCATCCCGGCTTCAGGACCTGGCTGGCCAGAGACGATGTGGCTTCTGCTTCCATCCAGATAAGGCTTCCCTCAGCTTTGCCTCACCACTTCTCAAAATATATGAGTTCTGACCACCCCATCCTTGCTTTTGATGGTCCATAGGATGCAAACCTGTCTGGATGCTAGCAGGCTGATGTTTTTATTAGAAATATAACCCAGGTAACCTTTCTCAGGCTCACTGGGGTGAATCCTCCTCTGTCTTGGACTTCTACCCACCCTGGCCAGCCAGCCTGAGTGATCTCACAGGGAATAATCAAATGCAGAGGAACCGGCCCTTTGGCTCTAATTAGTTTTGCATGATTGTTGAGGGAAGAAATCCATTTTCATAAACAGAAAGGATTTATGCTGCTCCTTCTTGCCTTTTTTTTTTCCCTCCCCTCCTGAGTCCCAAAGCACTTTGCTCAGGGCTAGCAGGGAGTCATTTTATGAATGGTTTAGATTGAGCAATGCATTATTAATAACAGCCAATCAAGCAAGCAGCGTATTATATATCATTTCAGGAGATTCGCTTAATTCAGTGAAGTTATTTATTGCCCATAAAAAAAACAGAGAGTCTGATTCTTCCTTATACCTCTGGCTTGGAGGGGGATGTTCATGGGGTAGCTCTGGGTGGAAGGGAGGTCCAAGTGGGGCTGTAGCATCCTGTGAGCGTGTAGAAGCTACCTGTTAGAGGTGGAAGCCGGCAGGACCTTTGGGGAGCCCTCACTCCACAGGGGTACCCCAGCTGCAGCCCTCTCCTGCAGGGCTGGGGCTTGCTGGGTGCTGCTCTGCTCACCCCGCAGTGACAAACCCTGTTCTTGCTGGATGAATGAGCTTTACGGCAGCTCAGGGCAAAGCAGCAGCTAATCTGGCTCCTGCAGCCCATTGACTTCGCTATTGTTTTACAAGACTTTGATGAGGCGGGTGACAGCAGACAGATGGGGTCTGCTCTCCTCCGGCTGTGCCCCTTGTAGAGGCCGCTCCCCGCACACAACCCTTTATCAGACACCAGAGAATCCCCAGGGTGAAGTGGCATTGTCTGGATCTGGTGACAAGCCCTGCGTGCCACCGTGCAGTCGTAAGGGCTCCTTTGGGATTGCTCCCTCTAAACTGCTGGGTCTGTCCTGCTTCTCCCCTGGCCCTGGGAAGGTGGGAGGGCAGGGGGAGGCCAGCAGGGAGGGCAGCAGGACAGGCAGGAGGAGGGCAGCAGGCAGGGCAGGCGGGGGGAAGGCAGCAGGCAGGGCAGGCAGGGGGAGGGCAGCAGGGAGGACAGGCAGGGGGAAGGCAGCAGGGAGGGCAGCAGGCAGGACAGGCAGGGGGAGGGCAGCCCCTCGCCCACCCCTGCCTTGCTGGCCAAGCCCCAGCTCCAACCGCTCACGGCTGTGTCCAGGCCACTGCTTGATCTGGGGGGAGGTAGCGGGGGCTCCCAGAAGATGGGGGTCGTGCTCCCTCCCTGTCTCCCCGCAGTTTTCCAAGCCTGGCAGCTCCCACCGCCCCGTCTCCTTCACGTCCCTTTCCTGCCTCCCTTCACCCACCTCGAGCCACCCAGGGGACCTGCTCATGTCCCCTCCCCGTGTCCAGCCCGGCAGCTCAGGCGCTCCGGTGACGGTCGCGGCGCCTGCCAGGTACCGAAGGGACCGCCAGGGGGCGTGCCGGGGTGTGTGTGCGCGTGTGCGTGTGCGGGGACCAGCCCCTGCACGCCCGGCGAGTGCGGCTGTGCGAAGAGGACACCTGGCGGTGGGTGTCCCTCACTGCCGTGTCACGCGCAGCCCCAGCTGGGGCCACCGGGGGCCACCTCTGCCTCTCCCCGGGGGCCAAATCCAGGCTGCGGGGGTTTGGGGAGGGGGGGGACAAGGTACCTGCTGCTGCCCGGGCAGGGCGAACAGTGCTCCGAGCATCTCGCCTCCCACCTGACTGGGGAAAAAAAGGAGGAGTAGAGATGCCCCGATGAATTACGCTGGCCTGCGCTGTGTAATTTATTTTATAAAGATATTAATTTGATTGGGTGATTTCTTCCCCCTAGAACTGACCCAGGGTCCTGAACCTTTTAAGCCCCGTGCTGGCAGCAGAGAGGGTCTGCGAATCCTGTTCGACGCCGCCGTGAGCATCCCTGCATCCCTGGTGCGTTTGGCCTGAGACCTGGCCAGCTCAGTTCACCCCACAGTTGTACTCACGCCTCTTCCAGCTCCCAGAGGATGAGGTTGCGCTGGGCCAGGATCTTGGCTGCCCTCCTGGTGAGCAGCTTCTCCTGCACCAGGGGCTGCAGGATGGTGTAGCTCTGCAGGTTGCAGTGGGTGAACATCATCCCCACATCGGCGCAGGCAGGGAGCTCCAGGGCTCCCCAAAGCTCCTGCAAGGCCTTGGCTGTGGCCAGCGCACTGCCCTGGTTGAGCTGCTGCTGCAGGTGCCTTCTCAGCAGATTCTTCAGGTTGTAGGAAGATGCCTTGGGCAGCTTTTCTTTGATCAAGGACAACATATCCACATAACCACCCACTATGTGGCAGAAGTCCACTTTCCTGCCCGTGGCATCCAGGGCTTTAAAGAGAATGGGCATCTCCAGTGCCCAGAAGTTATAGATGATGAGGATGGGCCTGGGGAGCGGGGAGAGGTACCAGAGGAGGTGTTGAATCCCCTCCTCCATGGTGACGCCCTGAGAAAGCAGCGTCAGCACTGACTCGGGCGTCTGAATCAGCGCCTTGAAAGTGTGCTCTCCATTTGCCGCTGCCATCTCCGTGATGTGGTGGGCTGCAGAGGGGAAAGGATCAAGCTGGAGTAAGTATTTGGGGGTGCCCCCCTCTGCTCCCCTCAGCCCCAGGAAAGGCAATGCTCACTTTTCTGGTCAAACTTCAAGCTGAAGAACACTAAGGTGTTCAGCTCCGACCTGTCATCCCAGGGACTGGTGGGGCCAGTGCTGTGTTGGGGTGAGGTGCTGCTCCCAGACCATGTGGGGCTGGAGGACTTCTTGATGTCCTTGAGCTTTCTGGAAGCCTGCAAGAGATTGGAGAAGGGGGCTGAGTCCCCCCTGCCTGCTTGGACTTGGCTGGGAAGGCATATGGAGCACACTTGGGTGCACCATTGGCAGTGGGCAAGGTCCTGGTTATGTGCAATGCCGTGAAACTCACAGGGTCTGATGTCCCGGCACTGCCAGGATGGGTTGGGTGTGTGCTGTACCTCAGGAGTGGGCTAGCCAAGGGGAGCCTTGTTGAGAGCCCAAAACCAGGCTCTGGGCCAAGTGGGCAAGAGCAGAGCCCTGAATAAAGCTCGTCCTAAGCAGGCGGGGGCCAGAGGGACACAACACGCAGGTCCAGGGACTTGCTGTCCCTTTCTGCACATCTCATGTGGATGCAGCTCATGCAGGGACATAAACGTGGCTGAGCAACCTCGCCACGTGAGACACTGCTAGGTTTAAAGATCTGGTTGGTGTCTGGAGGAAAAGGGGACTAAATCAGCCCAGAAGGAGGTTTGGTGCCTCTCCAGGCTCAGCAGATCCAGTGCCTACAGTGGTGCT
Source organism: Ibycter americanus (assembly GCA_035590275.1). Lineage (NCBI taxonomy): Eukaryota > Metazoa > Chordata > Aves > Falconiformes > Falconidae > Ibycter > Ibycter americanus. The sequence goes on along the minus strand of JAVJGI010000063.1, from coordinate 1,934,299 downwards.
TCCCAAGGGTGAGTAAAAGCAGCCACCCCAACCATCCCTTGCCCAGCCTCAGCAGGGATGGACGTCCCCAGCAAATACCTCCCTATGGGAAGAGCAGGACAGCAAAGCATTCAAGAGGCTCCAAAGTTGGGTTTCCTCCCTCCTTCCCCCAGGAACACCCTGCAGTGATGGGGTGTCCATCTCCCTCCGCCCCAGTGCTCTGCATCTTCCCCTGAAGCCCAGAAGTGGTGGAAACATGGCTGGACCGATGTCTGCAGGCACATGAGCAAAGCTAAGCGCTCCCCAGCTCACGGGACATGGGGTTGCTTAAATGCCAGGTTAAAATTAGGTGTTTGAAGGGCATATGGGCTTCCTGTCTGGGAAGGGACAGGAGAAGGATGGTACCGGTGGTGGAGTGGTGGCAGTGCCCTGTGTCCCCCTCTCCTGGTTGTGCCCACAATGACCCAGCTGGCCTGAAGGGAGTTAGATGAACCAAACTCGGCGACAAAATGTCATCACAGACGCTCTTGTTACCCAAACCAGCAACAAGCAAATTGAATTTCTATGCAAAAAGGTTTTATTGAAGGGTTAAGCAGAGAGGGAGAATGTGCGGGATTTGAGGGGAAGAAATTCATCCGTGCAGAGACACACACTCGCAGCACCGCGGCGGCTGTGGGCAATGGATCCAGGCAGAGCCAGATGCTGGCGATGCTCTTGTGGCTTCAGCTTGGTGTGCAGAGCATGACAGTCCCCAGGTGACCCCACAAAGCTTCCTCCCCAGCCCCCAAAATCTCCTTTTAGATATCTGAGCCTCTAGGCAGGCCCTCAGCCCTTGCCCTCCACACCCTGAAGGCTGCGGCTTCCCTGGGCTGCATCCTGCTGCCTCATCCCACTTTTTTCTCACCCCACTGATATTCCCTCACCCCCTGCCACCCCTTTTCCAGGCTTTAAACCCATTTTTCCCAGCTCTCAGGGTTGCACTTTCCTAGTGCCCAGCACCAGACCATCAATGAGCTGTTTATACCCCTGGGACATCTCATTTTTCAGCCTGCACCTTTGCTACACCCTTAAATCCACATCATACCAAAGGACACCCGATTCACACAGGGATTTCTCACAGCAAGCCGCTAACATCCCCAAAAGCTCCAGCCTCAGGATTTTTTGGCAGTAGGAGGGAGTGGGAACAGGGTTTCAGCCCCACATCTCTTTTTTTCCCTCTGTTAGAGATGAATCAGAAGAGTAAAGAAAAACAGAGAAGGAAAAACTTGAATAAGCAAGCCAGCAGCAGGTTGGGATTTAATCTGGGAACAGCTTTATTGAAGAGTAAGAAGAGCTTCTGCACTAGTTTATACAAAAAAGAAAGGGGCTGTTAACCCCTCCTTAAGCCAGTGCTGGAAAATCAACTCTACCCAGATCCCAAATCAGCCATGCTTGCCTCCCTTTCCAAAGGGATCCCCTGCCCATGCTGGTGATGGAGTATCTCAGCAGGGGTTCCATGCCCTTGGTTCATCTAACCACCTCGGCCAGGGCCATTTGGTTGCAACACACCAGCTTGCAGCATCAGTGCTGTGAAATGTCACCACAGAGAGCTTGGAAATGTCACTTTGGGGATGCTCAGATGGTCCCTACCTGCGCTGGTGCCTCCCAGGAGCTTCTCAGCCTGTGTAGGCACAGGATTGATGAACTCCGTGAGCACGGATGCTACATTCAACTTACAAACTCGATTTTTATATGAAAATTGATATTTTTTTTAAGCTGAGAACAGCCTTCCCAGTGAGATGGAAAGGAAGAGGCCATAAGGACCTACTCAAAAGGGCTGTCTTGGGCGATCAGCTGGTGTGGGATCCCATCTCAGAGCAAATCAAATTTGGTTTTGCTGCCTATGAGAGGGGGACCCTGGCTGCTCCAGAACACCAGGCGATACCAGCAAAAGTCTTAGTCCAGGAGAACTAGATTTGGGATGGCCCAGATGCCCAGCCACCTGGTAGCAACTGAAGGGGAAGAGAAAGCCATAAGCGAGTCTCTGGCTGATGCTGGGAAGGCAGAAGGCTCAGGTCTGAGCATGGCTGGAGGAAAGGGAAAGGCACCCCAGAGATGATGGGGTGCAGCTGCCTCTTCTGCCTGCAGCGTGGCTCAGCAAGGAGGGAGGTCTGGCATTACACTCACCACCGTGTCTTCCTCGCTGTCCTCTGAGCTGCAGATGATGATGCTGGTGTCTTCTGTGGAAGGAACAGGAGGATGTTGAAGCTTCAAGACTGTAATTTTGGATCACCCCAGTTTTCCCATGGGAGGACTGATCTCGCCTCCTGATTTTTGCAGCAGAGGACAAATGCTTCTACCAGGACCATGAACTACCCAGCCCTTGGATGCTCTTGGATACATGCCAAGGCAGGGGCAACTCTGCTCTTTCACCCCACAGAGCCTGTACCAGCCTTTCCAGAAAATGCATTTCATCCTCCCTCCTGTTCACAGAGCTGAACTCAGGACCTCTCACTGAGGGATGCTGCAGCAGGCTGGCGTGGGGCTGGGTGAGCTCAGGGAAGAAAATGTGTTTTGCGAAAAATTGTAGTGTTTTCTACTCTAGGAGAATCCAGAGCTCCTGGAGCAGGTGGCAGGGGAGTCTCTCTGCACACTTACCCTGCTGCTATGCTCTTCCCTAGGCTTGTTTTTTGGCTACCTTGGAGGCAGGACATGGAGCTGGATGGAGCATCCGCATCCACCCCTGAGCGCTGCTCTCATTTTTACCCCCTGGGAGCCAGCTCCCACCCTCTGCTTCTTCGACCCAGGGGAGGTTGGCCAAGGGGCTGAGTGCGTGGTGGTGCCCAGAGGCTGGGAAAGATGGGGCACCCCGTAAGTGGGTGAGTGGGGGGAGAAATGGGAGATGGGTTAATGAGGAGGGCCATGTCCCCAGTCCCCACCTGCATCATCAGCATGCCTGCTAGCGGCAGGGATACTGTCACAGTTTTGGCTTGGTGTAGAGGTGCTGGGCCCACTTCCGTCATCCCACTGGTGTGAACTGGGATCACTGGGGTCTGGCATGTTGTTGCACTCCAGCTTCAGTAGCTTGGGCAAGGTTGCGCTGCCCGTTCCCACACAGTGTGACCTCCGCCTGGGCCATGTGGTGACAGGGAGAGCCTGGAGAGAGGAGAGTGCAGGGGATGTAAGGTGCTGGGGTGGCACCTCCTAGTCCCCAAAGGCTCCTGCCTGGCTGGGACCGCTCTTACCGGGTTTGTAAGTGTCTCCTCAAGGTTGATGGTGAAGGTGGGCAAGACACTCTGGTTCTGAGGGTGGACCAGCTCCTCTTCCTGCAGACAGAGTGCAGACCAGCGTTAGGGTGAATGTCGAGACCACCGACCTCTCTGCAGGGCTGGGGTGTCCCCAAGCAGCAGGCAGAGCCAGCGGAGGGGGGCAGAAACATGCTCAGCAGGGGGGAAACTGAGGTACATCCTAGCCCTGTGGCTTGGCTCAATATTTGTGCCTAAGCTGCGGGTGTTTGGTAGTGCTACAGCCAGGGGAGGCTGCCATTTTCCCTGCCAAAACTGAGGGATGAAGCGGCAGGCTCGGAGAAGCGGGATGGGGTAGAAGCACACTTGTGTAGTGGAAAACGATGGCTACAAAGCATGTTCTTCTCTGCCCAGGCAGAAACATCCCTGGAGGTTTGTTGTTGATGAAGAAATGGGAGTAATGGGTTGGAGAGGGGAAAGCAGACCCTTGAGAAAGGTTTGCAAAGGTCAGAGGAGGGGGGGATCCACATTTCAGCTGATGCAGGAGCCCTCCCTGCATGGCAGTGCACCAGGACAGAAGACGGATATCTCACCAGGTTGTTCTCCTGGGCCACCTCGACCACGGGGACAGCTGGGGAATTAGTGCCTGCAATGGAGAGAGCAGGGTTGCAATTCTGAATCAGAGCCTCCGGAGCTCCCACCCAGCCCTGGCAGCCACTGAGCTGGGGAAAACCTGCTCAGCAGCTGCAGCAAGGAAGGGGCAGCTCTGGTCTCCTTTCTCTTTCCCAGTCCTTCGGAGTGGGATGGCCCAAGTAGTTTAGGAGCCCCTGGGACCCAGAAATCAGCATCGCTAGAGCCTGTCAGAATGGTGGGAGACCAAAAAGGAGCTCTGGCCATATAAGCAAAGGAGCAAATCCTGGCCCCAGTGGAAATAAGCACCTTACAAGAGTGAGTCTGGGCTCACCTGGCTGCAGGGAGATGGCTCTAAACCCTGCGGGACCCAGAGCTGGGTGATGGCTTTCTGAGCTGGCCCAGCTCCTCACTGCCTGTGGGATGGGTGGATCCATCCCCACGGCAAGTCCTCACCTGGGTGCCCCATGATGCGCTCCACCAGCGCCTGCAGCTTGGCTCTGCACTCGCTCAAGTCCCTGGGCTGTGCTCGATCCCCAGCTGCCGGCGGCTGCAGCCGCTGCAGCTCCTCCAGCGAGCCCTTGATGAAGGGCTGCATGTCCATCACCTCCTGCTCTGTGGCATAG
>JAVJGI010000063.1:1867074-1909482 GCA_035590275.1 Ibycter americanus | reverse complement strand
CGGGGCGAACGCTGCCGGGGCCGGCGCTGGGCACCGCCTGCGGCACACATCCTGCCCGCCAGCAGCGGCACGGAGGGCTGCGGGGCGCTGCCTGCGCGCCAAAGGCATCCCCTCGGGGTAAAAACCCGAAATGTCGGGGTGGACACTTTTTTTCACCCTGGCACCATGCACACCTTCAACATTTGGGTTGAATTCCGCGCGTTTTGGTGGTATACGACGGCCTCGGAACACTGTTTGGGCTCGTGGAAAGCATCGGTGGGGCAGCGCGATGCCGTCCTGCCCTGCGCCACTGCTCGGAAGGACCCTTTCCCCCCAAAGGGACCCAAATTCACACAGTGACTGTCCCACGTGGAGGCCTGATACCGGGGTGACAGCCTGGACAAGCCCCTTTGCTCCCTCACGAAAGCTTTTGGCAAGTTTCAATGCGGAAACTGTGCCCCAAAAATGGAGCTTCCCCCCAGAATTTGTCTGTTTATGACAGTTTGGTTTTTTTTCCCTTGGTATTGTATCCCAAACGAGGATGGATCCTGCACAAAAGGTTTTTAACGAGCCCCAGGGAGGAATAAAACCAGAGACTGGTTGGTAACTCAGGGCTGGAAATATTAAACAAAAAGGAGGGGCCTGAGGCGCGAATCCAGGGGGTCCCCCACCCTGCTGCCGGCTGGATCCAGCCCATGTGAACCCTGAACCCATCACCACGCTGGGACCATCGCCCCGGCTCCCTCCTCCACCTCACCACATGAAGGGCCTGGGCAAACAGAGCCCCAGGGCCTCGTCCTCCACAGGGACCCCCGACACCCCCCACCCCCGGCCTTTTTACAGCCCCGTGACCCCAGCCTGGCATCCACAGGGGGATATTTCAAGGCAGAGATGAAGCTGGGAAAAAGCATCCCAGCATCCTTCCCTCCATCTGCCACCCTGGGGAAACTGAGGCAGCACCCCGACAGCTGGAGCGGGCAGCCCAGCCCCTGCCACCCCCCTGTCCCCAGAGCTGCCCTTGTGCCGCCCGGCACTTTGCTGTTGCTTTAAGTCCCGGCCGTAGGGACGTGTGTTTTCCACGTGTAGATTTTTCCTTTTCTCCTTTTCCCCCCCTCCTGCCGCATTTGTTCCCAGCCCCAAAGCTGAGGATGGAGCCAGGATGAGGCCAGGGGCCAAGGCCAGCCTGACCACGGGGGATCCCTGCACCAGGCCTTTCCAGAGGGCCTGAATCCCCCTCGTGGGACCCCCCAATTCCCTGCATCCCCCAATATTTCTTCGCTTTTCCTTGCTCCCCCTGCTCCCGCCCGCGCTCCTCCCTTCTCCCCGCAGGGACTGGAAATACCAGAGTTGATGTAATAGGCAGTGCGGCGCTGGCCAGGAAGGAAAGCCTGGCCTAACCTCCTCCTCCCACAGTCCCACAGCCCCACGGCCGCCTGTCCCGAGTGGGGACAGGGACACGAGGGGGCTGGCCACCGGTCGCTCCCCTCTGCATTGCCCCAGCCCACCAGGCAGCCGGGATCTGGGGGCCGGATAGGACTTGGTGGGATGTAGGGGGACACACAGAGCAGGGACAGGGTTACCCCCACCCCGGTGTGGGGCAGGAGGGGACTGGAGGGGTGATGGGGGGCGTCCCTATAGGTTTGGTTCACGAGTGGGGGTCCCGTGTGGCTCTGCACCCCATCCCGCTTGCCAAGCCATGAGGTGCCACCTGGATGTGGTGGCCGGGGGGACAGGCTACCAGCCCCATAACCCTTAACAGGGAGGGTGGGGACATGCAGGGTCCCACCCCGCATTCCCACAATCCCCACGCGGGTTCAGCATCCCCAGAGAGGATGCAAGAAGAGGGTGGCCAGAGGGCATCTGCCTCAAAGCAGGACCCTGGGCCACCAAGAAGTGACAGGAGGGGCTGTGTCCCGCTGTACCGGGGGTCCCACCCCCACTAGATGGTGCCAGCAGCCCACGCTTGCCGTGCCACCGCACCTGGGGTGGCAGCGGCGGGGAACAGCCACCCTGCAGTGGCTGCTCCCACCCCAGTCCCACAGAAACCCCTTCCCGAGGTGGACTGGGAGAAGGGGGCAGAGGGGCTGGACTCCCAGAAACATTTTCTCCCCCTTTTTTTTAATAAGGATCCCACAGGGGTGGATGGGGGTGCTCGCATCCAGCACCAGAGCTGGCGGCATCATGGCATGGCTCCCAAAAAGAGAGCGAGGCGAAGCCGTGGTGCTGGGGAAACTGAGGCAGCGCTGGCCTGGGGCAAGCCCCCAGCACAGCTTCAGTGCCTCCATCCCTCCCCGCCGGGCTCAAACCCCCAATTTCAAGTTAATCCCTCAACCTATTCACTCTGCTTTCCCTTTGCCGAAATAATTACCAATAAGGTGAATTCGTTTCATTCCTAAGTGACTGAAAAGTCACTTAGCAACTTAATTACCTAAAGACTAGTTTTGTCTTACTATTATTTTTAGGCCATTTGGGGTAACCAGTCATGTGAGTAATTGGGTGTCACCTTAATGCATTAACAGGGACACATGGTCACCATGAGCCATGGTGGCACAGAGGCTCCTCTGGCTCCATCCATGTCAAACTCACCCAAAAGCTCATTCCCAGAATTTTCCCACCTCCTTTTTGATACGGATTTTCTAGGACTGACTTGATTTTTCAAGACAGCCAGGTGAGGGAAAGCACGGGGGAGAAGGGGCATTTACCTGAACTTGAATCTCCGCTTTCTTGCCCCAAACCAGGTTGTTTCGGGGAACAGCAGACTTCTCCCACAGCAATTTCTAACAATTTATGGCAAAAAATCCCCCTTTTCCCCAGTTCCCACCATACCAAGGACCACCAAGCCCCAGGAGCAAGGTCAGCATCCCCCATCTCTTCAACCCCTGTGCTACAGGGCCCAGTGGATGGGACCAAGGCCTCCCAGCTAAGCTGGTGACAGAGGACAAGGACAGCCACGTCTCCCTGCCAGAGCCGGTCTCTTGCTGTGACTATTCCCTCAAAATCAGCCAAACTTAGAGATGCTACAGCCTCACTAGGCAACGAAACCTGCTCAGAGAACTTACATGCTATGAGTGTGCCAGGTCCCAGCCATCCTTCAGGACGGAGTGCAGGGGAGCGGGGATGTCTCCTGCTCCACCCCTTCACCCCTGTGCCTGGGGTGGTGGCCCTGCAGTTACTTCCTTCCTCCCCTGGGCTGTTGGGAAGGTAAACTGAGGCACAAGGGACATTCCCCTGGCCGGCACAAGGTACACTCACCCTGCGGCCTGAGCAAATCCCACCCGGCATTTTGGCATCCATCAGCAGACGGAGGAGCTGGCAGTCAAGGGAACCTGGTGTGCATCTTCCTTCACATAAGTCATCCAAACTCTCCAGCCAGAGCCACGAAGCGCTTTCAGCAGGGGAACGTGTTTGAAACTTCATTTATCCACTGACCTAAATGGAAGACACTTTATTACTTTTATTTCTGCATCTCTGTTGAAACACTCACCAGCTGGGTGTAAACAAGCCCTTAACGTCTTCTCCGCCAGCTGCCGACAGCCACGGAGGTCAGCTGCCACAACTGATGCCTTCAAAATCCCCTGTTCAACCATCCGCATCTTAATTTTAAGCGTGGGGTAATTTCCAAGCCAGGGAAAGGCGGATTTGTCATCCCTGCCACAACCATCGAGCCTGCCAAACCCTGCTGCCCCACAAAAATCCCCCCAAGATTTTATTCGTGGTTTCCCAGGGTGGGGAGAGCATGGAGCGATGCTGTATATCCTCCAGCAGTTAGTGGCAGAGGGATTTTTTGGATCTTCTTGTCCTTAAATGTCTTTTTCCTCTGTGAATTTGGCGATGATATTCCGTGGGAAGGAGCTCCAAAGCTGAACGAGGGTTGTGCAAGCTCTTTCCTTCCTAGAGCTGGTCTTGAGGCGAGAAGGCAAGAAAAGAGACGTGGAAAAAATATGATCTGGGGCAATAAAACTAAAAATCAAACTTGGAGTGAGGTGGCTCCTCTCCTCCTTTCTCCCCAACCTGGACAACATCACAAATAATGCAAAATTCAAGAGCAATTACATGGACAAACCTATGGGATGGAGCAGGGAAGTCTCAGCTCTGCCACCACCTTCCGTGGGCTCGGCCAGCTCCTTCCCCACCCCACACTTGACCCAGGGATGGCTGGGGAGGGTCTCAAGGGATGGTGGTCCTTCCCCAAACATGTGCTACCCTAACTTGCTTTATGGCTTCCCAGTAATTTTGAACCCTTGCAGTGCTCCTTGCTTTCCAAGCTGATATTCCTCTGTCAGGTTTAGCAATTAAAGGTGATTTTCTTTTTCACCCATGTTCTTAATGGAGCTTATAATTAACTTGCTTCTGATCGCACCCCTGTTTGAGTGATGGTCTCATCAGACATGTCAGCAAAGTTCTTCAATAATGTCACCTCTGGGCTTTTATAGCCCAAGCACAGCTTGGGATGCGAATCCAGGGGGGGTTCTTTTCCCAAAGGATGACAAACCCACTGTCCCCAGGAGATGCTGTCCCTCAGCATCCAGCCCACAGGGGCATCCACAGGCAGATGGAGCTGGCAGGATCGGTGGCTTCACCCAAATTCCTGGCTCCTGGTCCCAGCCCAGCCCACACTGAGCATCCCATCCAGAGTGGCAGGGTTTTAGCCAGCTAGCGGAGGAGGAGAAATACAGCTTCTGCGACTTGTCTGGGTAGTTCAAATTGGCCTTTAGTGTAGGACCAGCCACAGCGGACATTAAAGGTGATGGAGAGAAACACTTTTAATCTGCATGGCTGCCCGCTCCCAGCACACATGCAGGAGCGCCTGTGTTTTGCCGGAGGTTTCTTTCAGCTCTTGCAAATTGAATAAAGTTGCCATCACCCTAATCTCAGCGGTTCTGCATGAGGAATGTTCCCTCCCTTATCTCCCCAAAACTCCTGCCTCGGGTTTCCAGCCCATTTGGATTGCTTTAATGCTTTACAACCCAACCTGGCTCTTAGCTAAGCTGGGAAAATCCGTCACATTCCTCGAGGTGAGGCTAAAGTCCATGAAGCTTTCCACCTTCTCAAGCCTTCCCGAAGGGCATCATCCTCTGATCTCCTGAGCCTGGCCACCACCACAGTCCCCAAGTGCAAGCCAGCCCTTGCTGGGGGACAATACTTACCCCAGACAGGGAGGATGGAGGGACATCACCCTCAGCAGCTCTGGGCTCCTTGTTCCAGCCTTCCTGTGCTCCCACAGTTGCAGCCGGGTTGGATTTGTGGGCAGTGGAGATCTTCACCCAGGAGCCCAGGGAGAGATGTGCTCTGCGCAGGTGGACAGCTGGGGAAAAAAAAAAAAAAAAAGGCATTAAAGTTTTCTTTGGGAAGCCAGGGGAGGGGTTTTCTCTGGCATCTTCCCACCTGGAGGCATCAAAGCAGCCATGGGTGCACCATTGGGTCTGACAGGGCTGCCTGCACCCAGCCATGCAGGAGAGGCATCCCAATTGCAACCAGGTAGCAAAGCCCTACAGGAGGTTTGGTACCTTCCCAGCATTGCTCTGTTGATTTCCACAAGGTAAAACCAAACATTTCCCCCCACACACCCATTCCCCTCCACCGAGGCACCGTAATTACTAATCACATCCAGGGACTGAACAACCCCAGCCAGCCCTTTCTGGCTGTGTTACCCCCAACACCCAGATAACACCTGAAAATAACACAAGCCCGCTATTCCCATAGGCAAATTATTTTTTTAATTATTATTATTAAATCTTAATGCAGGCATCAAGGGGTTCCATGCCCAGAAGAGGTGACCCGAGGTGGCTCAGCTGTCCCAGCATCAGCAGATGGCAGCCTCAGCAACCTCAAAACCACCCACCACTGTCTCGCATCCCTGCAGCATCGGCTGGGGGGTCTCAGCATCCCCCCCGGGGGTCTTATCCCCTCCAAGGGGTCCCAGTAACCCCCCCGGGGGTCCCAGCCTGGCACACATGCAGGGTACCCTGCAGGCTTCACTCATGGATGGCAGGAGATGGAATTAATTAGGGAGGCAGAGTGGATAATAACATGTTTTTTAAAGCATGTTGTTTGCAGCAGACTTCTCTGGAGTGGGTTATTTATAGGATGCGTCTATAACCTAAATAAAGCAGCTGAATTTTGCCGTGCTGCTCCGGGGGATGATGCTGGCTGGGTCCCGAGGGGGTGCAGACCCCCCCACTGATGCTCCCCAGTCACACTCAGCCCCTCCGTGGGTGCAGTAGCACATTTCAAAGCAAGTCACCAGCTTGAGGACCCTGAGCATCTCCCTCTCGGCAGTAACACTGGTGAAATGAGCCGGTTTAACGAGCAGACCCTCGTTAGGGTACTGTGGCCCACTGTGCCTCATCCCCTCCTTGGGACCCTGAGGAGGAGGATGCGATGCTCAGCGCAGGCTGGACCAGCTGCTTCACCACAGCTTCATCCCAGCCCCGGGCTGCTGCAAACAGGGAGCAGGAGCCAGGGCCGTATCCTGAGCAGGATAGCGACAGGGCAAAGCTGTTCTCCAGCCCCAGTGGTCCCAGCCACAGCCCAGACGGGAACTGGGGCAGTCTCAGACACCCCAACCCCAGCTTACCCCAAGGACCCTCGCATTGGCTGGCAGGGGTGCTACAGCCACATCCCCACACCAGGAGCAATGAACATCCTGACACCACCTTCTTCTTCTTTGGGGTGGTGGTGTCTTCTTTTTCTTCTTCTTCCTCCTCCTCCTCACCCTTTATTCCCTCTGGCTGCTCTCAGGTTTTAATATGTCCCCCAGATTTAACCCATCGCTGCCCTCCTGCTTGCATCTGCCCAGGCTCTCTGGGCAGGCTGGGACAACGGTGGCAGCTGCCACCAGCAGAGGATTGTCCCTAAACCTTGCCAGAAGGGCACATGCTTGCAATGGGGTCCCCCAAACCCCTCATTTAATTCACCAGACAGAGTCAATGGTGGGGTTGTGACCATGCTCCCCTGTGCCTCAGTTTCCCCCCTTGCCGGGGAGAGGCCCCAACCACCAGCAGGAAGCTTGAGCTGATGGCAGGGAGGATAAATAAACCCCAACACGTCCCTTGTCTTTCCTACAGCTGCTTTAAAAGGAGAAACACCACCCACAGCTGTGACAAATGTCTTTGTCTGGCTCACAAGTGGAATAGCTAACACCCAAAGAGCGGTGGCTGCTTATACTCTGGAGTGGTAGGTGTATAAATATATAGTGAATAAAATGAATAGTTTTGTTTGTTCTGCTCTTATCTAATTTAATAGCTTCTGGGTGAGCAATTACTCTCTGTAACAAGAGCAAATAAGCAGCATTAGCGTAATTGGTTGAATATTACCCTGCTTTATGCTATATAATGCAACATTAGGACCTCAGCACTTACACTTAAAAGAAGGTTTTCTGCTCCAGTCAAGGCTGGAGGGATGTTCGGTGTGGGTTAGCCTTGGTTTCACCCCCAAATCCCCAAACCCAGCTCCTTTTTGCCATTCCTGGCTAGGAAGAACTGCTTTCTTTCCTTGCTATTTGCTGCACAAGATCTGCAGCACGAAATCTCTCCTGGAGGAAGGGGTGAGAGGTCTCAGTACTGGTCTGGATGCATCTCACCATGATGCTCATCCTCTCCCTCCACCAAAACAAGACTGAAGCTGGCCTGGGCAGTCTGAAAACCTCAGCCCTGCTCATGGCTGGGTTTAAAAGAGAAGGGAAAAAAATAATTCATCTGTCAGAAAAGCAAGAGAAATCAGCCCGTCATCCTGGGCTGGACCAACTATGTACACAGGTTTAAATGGTCATTAATGCATCCCTTCTTGCTAGAAATCATATCTGGGTTAATGTCCTCGCCCGCACGCTCCGTGATGGACATCTCCATTAGGAGCAATTGAAAAAGCGACAAGAACTGTCTGGGGAAAAAAAGAGAAATTGGCTTTTGGGTTGGGGAGAGGTGGAAATTTCATATAAATCTGCTTATTTGCTTTGCTGCTGATGAGGAAATGGAAGCAGCAGCTCTGGATCCAGGTGTGTGGGGAGAACGAATTGGGATAGGGGAGCTAAAAAACCCAAACCCGAACAGTTTTGGGATTTTGCTGGGGGGGGGGAACAAGCACTGTTTTTTCTCCAACAACCCCAAATCCTTCTCCCCATACCACTCGGGAGCTGCCACATCTCTGCCCCATGGAGGAGGTGTTCATCCCTGGGAAGCAGCAGTAAAGCCCAATTCTTCCAGGTGCCCACTGTTCCCATTTGAAACAGTCCCAGCAGCTCCCAGTCTTCCCAGTTGCCTCACTGGTCTTGGAAGAAGGAACAGGAAAGCTTGTCCTGGCCATGCCTCAGGTTCCCTCCCTGTGGGAAAGAGGGAGGAGGAAAAGCAGACATGTAGACACCTTGAGTTGGCCCAGAAGGACAGGGATGTAGCATCCATCCTGTCCCTTTGCCCACACCCCATCTATGGGTGCTGAGCACCCTCAGCCACTCCCATCTCATCTTATCTCTTCCTATCCCATCATCTCAGTTCATTTCATCTCAGCTCATTTCATCTCAACATCCTATCCCATCCCAGGGACCCACTTCCCTGCGCAGGGATGGGTTGAGCCTGGCTGTATACCTGGTGTCACCCCTGGAGAGAAGGAACCAAGACAATCCCTGTATTTGGTGACCCCGGGCTCCCCCCACACCAGCCCTGCCCCTCATTAAGGAGGGAGCAGCCAGCTGGGGGAAATAAAACAAAGGATGAGGAGGAGCTGGGAAGGCTGGTTTAACCCCATCAGTGTCCATCTACAGGAAGGGTGGCTTGTCCCCAGGTCCTATGGCAAGAGAGAGATTACTTGTAAGCAGATATATTGGTCTGCAAAGGGCAGGGTAGAGTGAACTGGTGCAAACTGGTCCCCAGCAGCATTCGACACAGCCCTGAAGATGCAGAGCTCAAGCACAAGCAATTGCTGGACCGAGGTGTTGGGTATCTCTCAGGTGCAAAGAAACATGATGCTGTGGCTCCTGTTACCTGCACTGGGAGCAGGTGGGGGGACCAAAGAAAGCCATCACACACACACTCCAAAACAACAGCACCCCACAAAAAGGCCTTTTGCAGGCAAAACCCTTGTCCCCTTTAAACTGTTTAGCAGGGTTAGCTCCCAGCTGGTACAAGGCTGATTATCAATACGCTTTCATTTATCCTGCAAAAGCCGCCTCACGCCGCGAAGCCACACGTCCGCCCGTGCCACGGCATCTAAACCTGGCCCAGAATAGCATCAACCCCAAATCGGCTCACACTCATTGACTAACCTGGTTAATCCTACCGAGAAAAAACCCACAAACCAACTTAGGAGGTCGGAGAATTTCTGCTGCAAGCCCAAAGCCGGCTTCATTTCGATAAAAGCAATTTATACTCTGCTAAATACCCAGAAGCATCCGATGAGGTGGGCAGAAAGAGGTTTGAAACAGCCAGAAAGATGAGCTGGGGTTTGCTGGGTGGGACGTTGTGCGCACAGCCAGGTCGGTGCAGCTCCATCATGGACTAGATGGACGCAGAAATCACTTTATTCAAGTTAAGAAAGGCAAGATTTGTAGAGAGAGGGGTGGGGATAGCTAAAGAATGGATACAACAGGGGAAAACACATAATCCAGAGCAAGAAAATGAGGTTTCAGGTATGGAGCCTGTGCTTCAGCAGCAAACTTCTGGCAAGGAGATGGATCATGAGCACCCCAGACCTGGGATAATGCTTCTACAAACAGAGAGCTCCCCCTTTGGTGCTGTGTTTGTCTGGATGCTGAGGTGCCCACGATGGTGGCAAATCACCCCAAAATGTGGCCAGCACCTCATTACCCATGCCGCGGAGCCCACCGGCTCTTGGGGCTTTCCCAGAGCAACCTGTCTGCCCCTTCTCATACCAGAGCAAAGCACCATCATGACCTTCTCCACCCACAAACCCCATCCATCCCACCCCAGTCCTTCCCCTCCATCCCGCCCCGGCTGCGGGTGCTCCCCCACCGCACGTGGGCTCCTCGCCGCTGCCACCCCAGGGAAATCAAGGCAGCTATTTTCTCCATCGCTGCACGAACGCAGTCAATCACTTGCAGCACGTGAACATTAAAATGCCTCTCAGGGCTGGAGAAAAACCTGCTGCCAAGATGTTTTTGATCTCCCCCAACAAGTTCCCAGCTCCAGCTGAGGTTTTGCTCCTCTCCAGGCACAATGATGCCTCCCCTTGCATCTGCCAATGCCGTGAGGCTGCATCGGGTGGGACAGCAAGCACGGGCACAGGGACAGCCCAAACCAACCCAGCGCCACCCTGGAGAGCCTCAGCTCAGGGCCAGGACAACTGAGATGGATCAGCATCCTTCTCAGGAATCAGATGAAAAAGGATCAGCAGCCTCCATCCCTCCTGCCCAGCGCAGAGGGAATTTGCTTCCACAGCAGAAAAAAAGCCACCAGACACCAGCCCCACCTCCATGCAGCAGGTCCCACCACCATCTCCAGTGGGTTCCACCTTCCCACCCTCCTGGTGAAACCAGAGGCAGTGCTGCCCAGGGAAAAGCAACCTCTTGAGCCCAGCACAGGAGCCGAAGCATGATCCAGGGAAGAGCAATTCCCCAGGGACTCGTTCCCCTGCACCCCAGCCTGGGGTGACATCCCCCATGACGGAACTGCTGCTGCTGCTGGCTCCTCCTCACCAGCATCCTGGGGGGGGCGGGGGGGAGAAAACCAACCCCAAAAACAAATCCCGCTGCATGCAATGTGCTTTGAAATGGGAAGGAAAGAGGAGGAGGAGAAAGTGAAGCAGTGAGTCTTGGGAAGCATAATCTTGTTAAAAATCTCAGCAGGGATGCAGTGTAATTAATCCTAACAAATTCATCGTGGAACAATCCCTAGGTCAGTTTGGGATAAATCGGGAGCTGGCACCTATGGCATCATCACGAGGAGGTAGCAGGTACCTCTGGGTACTTTACAGCAAGTGAAGCAGGATGAATCCTTCCCTTTCTGCTGCTGCTGGGGCTGCTGTCGCTGCCAAAGAGGTGGCTGCTTGCTTAGGAGAAGAGGTTTTGCCAGGTTATCGGGTGGCACAGGGACAGGGACCCTGCAGGCTCCCGGGTACCCAAATCCCCCCAAACTGAGATGGGGAGTGGGATGGGGATGCTCAAGCAGGCACAGCCAGCCCTCCTCCTCTGCAATTACATTTAGGAAAACAAGGCTGAGATCTTCCCAGATTTTAGCTGCAGAGTGAAATGAATTGAGTAAATAAATACACGCCGATCTGCTCTGGATTTCTGCAGGGATAGCCTTTTGTCCCTCATTTTGCAGAGGCACCGTCGCAAGCTAAGCCAGCACTGACACGACTGCATCGCTCGGCCTCCCCCACCTCCTCTCACCCTCAGCACAAGCAATGAATCCCCTCTGCCAGATGATTTTTGCCCTAATAAATGCCCCGTCCACCTAAAATAGGAAGCATTAAAAAGCTCTCCAGTTTCAGCTGGAAAACAATGTTTGGCTTAAAATATATAGGGATAAATGTGCTTTGAGGTCTCATGAAGACAGAGAGGGACGTCTGTGCTTCGTCATCGTGCTCTGCCTTGTAAGATGTCCCAGGCCAACAAAATAATACAGAAACACCCTCAACTTGCTGGAGCCAGGGAACCACTGCTTTTAGCATTCTGTTCAGCCCTGGACCGGGATGTTGGGCTTTGGGCATCACCGGCCCCCCAATGCCCTTGTACTGCCCTTCCCAGCATGGTAGGGCTTTCCTCCCCAGAGGCTTTCCCAGCTTTCTTCTCCTCCTCCCCACCTCGCCTTATCTCCTAAACGAAGTATGTCAGGCAGCATTAGCTCATCCTTCCCCTGATCCCTGCCCAGGGAGCATCCCTTGCAAAACAAATCGCTCCGTGTCAGCAGAAGTGTCTGGAGTGATAAAAGCCGTTCAGCGGCAGCAGCTCCGTATGACCAACCACTGGACACTCCCAAACTTATTAGGACCTTGAATATATCGGCAGATTTTCTGCTCCACCTGCCAGCCTGGCTGAGGATGAATGAATTCCTCACACTAGCTGAAGTCTCTTGTTTCTCCTTCTTTAACCCTCATGGAGATTTACATTCCTTTGGTGGCTTTCACCTCTCTGGGGAGATGACAAAGTCCAATGCTTCCTTGTTCCACAGCAAGGTGCACAGTGGCTGCTTGCCTCAGTTTCCCCATCTGTAAAAAAAAAAAAATATGTTGATAATTCTTAGCAGTTTTAGATCTATTTATCTGTTCCCCACATCCTTGGTGCTGGCATGACATACTTGACTGCAAGAAGACAGAAGAAGCAGGAGGGCCCTGGGAGATGCTGCCCAGCGTCATGTAGGATGAGGTACCTGGGTGGGGACCAGCCAGGGGGCTGAGACATGGGCAGCACACGGAGCTCCTCTCTGCGACAAAGCATCTCCCTCTGAGGCAGCAGTCGCAGCTCAGCACATCACCATGCTCTGTTTCAGGAGGAATTTTCCTCCCCGTGTTTGTTTAATTTGTTGTGAACTTGTCTGGTGATGGGGAAGATCAGCCCATCCAGCTTTCTGCAATGTGAAGGAGGAGGGCTTTTCCCTTCCCACCCCCCGCCCCTTTTTTCCCTTTCTCCCCCTTTTTTTTTCTTCTTTCTTTTCCCTTTTCCTTTTTCATTTTTTCCCCCCTTTCCCCTCTCCTGCCACTCACTGTCAGAATGTTGTTCCTGCTGTTGTTCTCCCATGGGACCTGCTCCCATACCACCAAGGCCACAAGCATGTGGGAATTTTGGTAGGGCTTCCCCAACAGGACAACCTGGGGGGGCAGATGGGAGAGGGGCACGGAGGGAGTTAACATCAGGAGAAGCCCACAGGCAAAATCTCCAGACCTGGATAACCAGACCCTCAAATATGATGAGTTAAACTCCCTGATAAGCTACAGAATAAAGCAGCAAACCAAATTCCTTGATGTTCCTTCTGAGAAGACCCCAAATTCATCCCTTGCATTATGGTTGAGGGTCTTACAGACCTGGGACAGACCACAATGGTCGGAGGGACAGACATAATCCACATACACAGGTAGGTTTGGGCACCCCACGTTTTGCTTTTGATGTTTTCCTTCCCCCCCTTAAAAAAAGCAAAAAGGTTCAGGAACCTCCTGAGTCATGGATGCCTCTGAAGAGGTGATCCCCAAGCAGTCAGAGGATAATGAGAACAAACACGTGCCGCATGAGCTTCACCGAGACAGAGAGAAAGAGTCTGTGCAAATATTAATTGAGATAATCAAAGCTACTGGGGAGTGGGGTTGAGGGATGAGCTGTAAGGAGAGAGACCTCTCTCCTTCCCATGGACCAGGAGCTGCCTATCTGTGGCGCTGGCTGGAGTGATGCAGGATGCTTGGGGTACATGGGCAGGCAGCTGCAGGATATTTGGGGTGCCTGGACAGGCGGATGCAGGATGCTCAGGGTGCCTGGACAGACGGATGCAGGATGCTCGGGATGCCTGGGCAGACGGATGCAGGATGCTCGGGATGCCTGGGCAGATGCAGGACAGGTAGGGGTGACCAAGGATGGGATCTTAACACACACTCACCTCCCACAGCCTCCAGACATCATCAAAGGACTTGAACATTTGCTGGAAGGAGAAGCAAAAGCAGGGACCAGCGAGTGAATAACTTGCAGGCCTTTTCCTTCTGAAGATGAGAAAAGTAAACCCTGGGGCAGAGACAATGCTGTATTTTAAGGGCAAACAGGAGAAGTTGCGAGCCATGGAGATGGGAGGTAAAAGCCAACACGGCCAGAGAAAATCAGGCCGTTAAACCTGGAGGAGAAGGAACATTTTCCACCTAAGCAGCGTAAGGACTGGCCCATGGAAGGACAGCTCGGGAGAGCTCTACAGCTGCAGCTTCAGCTTCTTCTTCATGCAGCTCACAGAGTAAAGGAGATAAATTCAGAGGAGTGAGTGAAAAGGGTTAAAGTCTTCCAGAGTCTCGCCACGGAGCCATCTCAGGAGAGCCAAGACACATAACCGCTGCTCGGTGGCCCTGACCCATGTCCTCAGTGTATTTAGCAGGTTTAGGTGACACCAATTGCTGTGCAAATATTTACTCTCCTTTGCTGGCACCCTCTCTAAATGATGTTGCTGGATATGAACATATGGGGGTGTTTTCTGCTGGCTCTGTGGTGGTGCTGAGCAGGCTTGGGACTCACCCAGGTGTTTTGCAAAGCTGGGATCCGTAAATCCAGCAGAAGTCTTCAGCATGAGGAAGCTCCTCCCCATACCTATGTTCATCACACAGCTGTGCTCCTGGTGGACAGGGAAAGCAGGAACCCAGGGCAGGGAAAGCTCCTGTGGCCCAGCTTGTCCATAGCCACAAAGGCCCCGTGACAGAGGATTCGACCTCTTTTTACTACAACTCCATCCCCTGCAGGAATCACCACTGCCTGGGCAAGTTGGGTGAGGGCCACCGCAAAGTGATGCTCATGGGGAAGTGGCCGGAGGAGGGACTGGGCCTGGTGGAGGGCAGAGGGGAGCTGAAGGCTGTAGGTGGCTGTTTCCCCCAGGGTGGGAGGATATCAGGCCAGGAGCAGCGATGGACTTTCACCACCTGGTCTGGAGGAAGAACTGGAAGAGCCAATAGAGCCCATGGTCCCTCTTGACCAGGAGATGGAAGAACAGGAGCATCTCACTAAAGCCTTGCTGACACACTGCCAACAGAGGGGTCATCCAGACATGCTTGATATACCAGGGGGCAGAGATGAGATCGGCACCACTGGATGCCAATGGGAAAGGTCCTTCCTGAAAAAGCCCCTGGGGTCACGTGGGACCTGCTGCCCCCCTGCCTGCTCTCCATCCTCTGCATTGCACACACAGCTCAGCAGAAAGATCTTCCTCAGCTGCTTCTTCCCCACCACGCTTCGGCCTCATGTCATGTACAGTCTCTGCAGGTGCAAGCCTGGAGGGAGAAACATCCACCCATGCTGGACGTTTGGAGCAGGGAGTTCATACCAAGGCTCTTCACACCATCCCATCCTGCACACATAAATGCCTTTGGGAAAAAACTTCATGGGCAAAACCAGCTTGAGGGAGGGAAAAGCTAATTTCCTTACCTGGAGGACTCAAGGGAGCTCCAAGACAGCTTTCCTACCCTGATTTTGACTCCTGATCCAGGAGTCCCACCATTCCTGCTGCCCCAAGTTTTGCCTGCACGCTTGCCTACATCCACAAGAAGTTTTAGCTCTGAGCAACGTGTGGAACCCCCAGCAGCTCTCCAAGCAGGCCACACAGAAAGTTAGAGAGTGATTCCTTCTTTACCCAGCCGTGGCAAAAAAAGGGAGCAAAAAGATGTATCTGGTTGAAGGTGTGACAGTTTTTCTAAGGTCTTCTCCAGCTGGACGCAGCACCTTTCATTTCTAAAGCAGCAAGTTTATCACAGCAAGGCACTTGGAAGAAAAAACCCCAAACCTTACCTTCTTGCTTTGGCTGGGTTGATTTATGCAGGTTACATTGATTTGTAACATAAATTTTGCAAGATCATTTAATATTCCTTTTGTTGTACAACTTGGAGAAGCCTAAATGGGAATCTGAATATAATAACACTTTCCACTGAAGTAAGATCCTTTCATCCACCAAAAAAAATGGACCCAGAGGTTCTCCCCTGGCTCCCAGCTTTGCTCTAATGACATCTCTATATCCTGTCTTTCTATATATAATTCCCTCTCCCTGGGTCACTCGACCCATCGCTGCAAAGCCGATGGCTCCAGGCGATGCTGTAGCAGGTGCCAGATCCAGCAGTCAAACGCTGCAGCTCACGGTGAGAAAATTGGTAGAAAAATGCCATAAACTGGAGCAGCTGTGGGGATTTTGAGGTGTTCAGAAATATAATGACGTGCTGGGGCTGGGCCAGCCAGGGGGTAGCACAAGTGGTTGCCACTCTCCCCTGTCACCACCATGGAGCAAAGACACCCAGCCTGTTACCTCAGCTGGATAAAAATCCAGCATTGATAGCCCCGGTCCTGCTGCAGCTGATGGAGAGGAGGGAGGGTTTCATTGCAGCCTCTCCCCCCAGTCCCAGCACACAATTTCAAAAGCAGCTTAAGGTGATGCAGGATCTTCATATGGTCTTTGGTGGCATTGACCCCATCCCTCCTGCAAGGACTAGTTGCCAGCCAGATTAGGGAGCTGCTCAGGCTTGCAGCTAGCTCTGTGCACATCTGCAGCGTTAGTTATCCTGCAGGGAGCTGGACACTGAAACTAAAGTCGCCGTAACCCCACTGGGGACTCCACGCTCCCCTCCCCACTGCCATCAGCACTTGCCGATGAAGCTGCAGACATAGGAGAAACCCCTGCGCTGTGTCTCCAGAAGCAGTTGGATCTCGTTGTACATCTTGTACAGCCTCTCCTAATTCTGCCTGCAAGGAGGGGCATGACTGAAAAACTACCCCAGGGTTTGGATCAAAATGGGATTTCTTATTAATTTCCCTCATTTCAGACCCAGAGGGCTGTGCAGGATCAGGGAACGGGCTGGCAGACAGACGTATCTCCAAGTGCTGTCAACCACAAGCATCTCATCTCAGGAACTTCCCAGTGAGACGTTTCCACACCTGTGGCTGTGCGAAGGATACCAGACCCTGGGGATGACAACGTGGCACCTTGGGCACTCCATCCGTGCCCCCAGGTGTGGCTTTGTGGCCATTCTCTGCT
Source organism: Ibycter americanus (assembly GCA_035590275.1). Classification (NCBI taxonomy): domain Eukaryota; kingdom Metazoa; phylum Chordata; class Aves; order Falconiformes; family Falconidae; genus Ibycter; species Ibycter americanus. Next base: position 1,892,857 of record JAVJGI010000063.1, on the reverse strand, counting down.
CTTGTGGCCCAACAGACCCTTGTGAAGGTAGCAAAGTCCCAAACCATGCTACTTGGACAAGCAGTTTCAGGGTTCCTTGCCAAAGCAGCTCCAGTTTACAAGTCCACATAAACTTAAACAGCTCAGCAGAAGATCCAGATTTATCCCAGATTTGCTCATTCCCAGATGTACTGGGGCTCCCTGGTGTCAGGAGAAGGGAGGGGGCTAAGGGGATGCTGCAGGGGCACAGATGGCAGCTGCACCCCCTTGTACGGGGGGGATGCTCGGCACTTTTGCAAGATAAACCCCGCGTCATGGCCCCTCTTGGACCACACAACTCCATTTCCAAGGAGGCAGGAGCATCCTCTCCCTCACCTCCCCATCCCCTGGGTCCCAGAGCTGTAGGTCCGTACACCAGCTGGACAGATTCTGAGAAGTCACCCTGCCACAAAGCACTGTCCCCAGCCTCCGTGCCACCACCAAGCCAGCCTTGAACACCCCAGATGCTTTCCAGACGCTGCCTTTAATCCCAGACAGGAAAATTTCTCACTACCAGCCCAGCAAGAGGGAAGCAGATTGTTTTCGCAGCTCTCTGCAAGTGTGACAAGGTGTCTGGGTTTGTCTCGGAGCTCTTCCCGACTGCTTTCAGGGGAATGAAAAGCTGTTTTTAGAGGCTTAAGAAAAGGAGGGAATTAAAAAAAAAAGGTGTTTGACTGTAAGAGTCAATTCTCCCTCACTGGGCAAAGCTGACTAATTTGTAAACTGTGAGAAAAGAATAAAAAGAAGCCAGCGAGCAGGAAACGCCAGATGAGGGTAAGTGCAGAGCATCTCTAGAATGCTGGTTACTCAAGGACTTATCCTCCTAGAAAAACAGAGAGGAAAAAGTAAACTTTCTGGGGTGGTTTCCCCTTCAGATGGCACCCAGGTGGACACCCCAGTGAGGCTGGGGACCCCCTGGAGCCACCCTCTCTGCTGTGGAGCTTGCTCACCCTGTTGATGGGCACCTTCTTGGCTTTCTACAAGCAAGAGGAGAGTAGGGCCAGCCAGGGAAGGGTAGCAAAGGCTCCCCTGGCTCAAGGCCATCCTAAAGCTCATAAACCACATCAGCAACCTGCTTGGCTCCGGCACAACTCCTATTGATCACGTACCCCAACTCCCTCGGTGGGAAAATGCAGCCCCAAGCCTACATCACTCCATTTAATTCCAGTCCAAGCCCACTTTTAGAGGATAAAAGGCAAGTGCAGTGTGGGTTAGCATCGCTAATTAGAAACGACCAGAGAGGAGGAATTAAGGAGATGAAAACTAGGGGTGGAAACAGTATTGGAATCTGAAATTTCTGCATCCAGCAGAAGAAACACTTAATGACACGACTCCTGGGTTCCAAAGGCAGGTCCTGAAGGAGGGGCTGTGCAGGCAGTAGGTCATGGGAACACCACCGATGCTGCTGCCCAGCTCTCTGAAGGGAAGGGGAGCAGGGAAATTCACTTTTTCTTAAACGCAGCACCAAACTGAAGGGAAGCAAGAGTGAATTTGTGCTTCTTGTGCTTCTGCTCCCTCCTTGCAAAAGAGTGGGCTTCAGCAGAAGTATGGCCATCCTGGGAACAGACCGTGTCCCCATCGCTGGCACCCACGTGGCAGTTCTGTCACCTTGGGGCTATGGGACTGGAGAAATGGTGCAGAAAACCCAGGCTGGCTCTGGGTGAGCCAGGTCAAGGAGTATTCCCAAACCAGGAGACCTGAAGTGGACCATGCTCAGGGTCCTGAGTGATGCCAGATCGGTCAGTGCTTATCGAGGCACAAGTCTGAGATGACTGACCTTTCAGATCCTGTCTCCAAAACACCTTTATGGCTTGTTTCAATCACCCTGTGTACGTACAGTTGGGCTTTCACCTCCCAAATAAATCCCCTGGGCTGGAAATAGCCTCTGGGGAGAGTTAGGAAGAGGTATGGTGTAGGCTTGCCTGGGTTTTACTCCTTTCCAAGTGGAGTAACAGACAGGGACCAGGAGAGCTGCCCAGACCCGGGGAGCCCCATGTACCAGCAGGGAGAAGAAGGAGAGTCTGAGCTGAGGGATTTTGGTTTGGGAGGAGGCACTTGCCATCTCCCAGCTCTGCAGTGATGCTGATGCATCACCCACTTCTAAGAGGAGAAGAGAGGAGGGGATCACATGCCTGCAGGGCAGAGATGTGCTGATGGATGCTGTGAGGTCACAGGGACAGGAGTTTGCTGAGATACGAGGTCACGCGGCATTCTCAGCCAGCATCTCCTCTCCAACCCGAATCTGAGCCCCTCGGCAAAGAGCTAAAGGTGCCCAAGTCATTTAGCATCTCTTGGGTTTGCTGATGACCCATTTACAATGGCTTTGGTAGATCTCAGTCTACATCCCATGTATAATGTGATTACAAGGCTGTATAATTGCTGCATAATTGTCCTTCTTCCTGAGGCTGGCGCACCCTGGGGTTCCAGCTTCTCAATCTTAATTAAAAAGAATAAATCTTAATCAATCTCAATTGTAATTTCAGAGCTGGGGGGGGCAGGGGGAGGGTCCCCCAGCATACAACCAACCTTTGGGGTGTAAGGGGAACATGAACCCATGTGCAGAAATCAACCTGACGAAGGGTCTCAGAGGTGCCATGCCCCATCATTAGGGGTCTAACTGAGGACTCTCTTAAACACTTTAACTCCTCAGTGGCTGACCATTTGGCAGAGCAAAGCCTCAGGAAGATCCACCTGCCAGCTGCAGAGCATTTCCAAGCAGCCACGTATCCTCTTCCCTGCATTTTACAGGGAAGGAAAACAGGGCATGAGCAGAGCTGCTTGCCATCCTCCGACTGCTGGGAGGCAGGATGGAGCAGATCAGCCTCTTCATGTCCTGGAATCAAAGGGAGTGATGCCACATCTCATTTTTCTCAGCAGAAGTTTACAACAGGAGCTTGAGACTCCCAGTTCTCCTTTCACCCATCTACTCACAGCCCTGTTGGTTGCAGAAATGCACTGACCCATGGGGCCATGTCCTGCCTGCAAAGCAAGAAGCCACGTTAGTGATGAGGCAGAGCTAACAAAGCCTTGCCAGGATCTGGCTGCCAAGTTGCTGGGACCCAGGGAACCTGGGGATGAGGAGAAAGGGCTTGCCAAGGCAAAGGTTTTGCAACGTAGGGATCTGGAAAGAACTGCTGAAGGGAAGCTAGGAGTAAAGGCAGAACTTAAGGACACTGTGAAGGGGAGGTAGCCCCCCCAAAGACTTTGCAGATGCCTGCTGAACATGAGCGGCCCCATGCAGAGAGCCTGCTCCTGGAAACAAAGTCTGTGCCTTGGCCCCATCCCTGCTGAAGTGGTGGTTCAGACGTCCCGATGATGGCTGGGGTGGTCAAACAAAAAAACAGGGAGAAAACAATCAGGAACTAGGGTAAGGGAGGCAAAAAAGAAAAGGAAAACAATCAAAAAGGCAGACAGATGTAGTTAGGAAGAGTCTGACTCACTCCTCCAGTGCAGACCCCGGGTACGTGGTGGGAGCCTGCAATGCCTGGCTGGCTCCGCTGCAGGCAGCTGTAAATCAGTCGGGCATCCCTCGTTATTGTAAGCGAACCGCTGGTCATCTGAGATACACGGCTGCTAACAGCCAGGGTGGCATGAGAGAGATGCTCAGGCAAGTAACGCTCAAGGGAAGGTGTGCCCACAGCCCCCACCTCGCTCCTGCATCCTCCTATCTAGGACCAGGAGAGCTGCACCATTAGCCCCGATGCTTTGAGAGAAAAGCCACCCAGAGAGCAGGGTTTGCTCTTGGAGGGCTGCAGTGGTGTTAGGTGATGCAGCACACAAAAGAAGAGAGGTCTAGATAAGCAGAAATGTTCTTTCAGAACTGTCTTGTTGAGAAGTAACTGGGCCAGATCTCATCTCCTGTATTAACTACTTTGCCTTCGCTTCTGTCTGAGACCGGCAAGGACCTGCCCCACTCGGTGTCCAGGGAAACCTCAGCAAGCTGCAAAAGGGCTAAGACAGAGTGAAATGAGAAGGAAAAGAAAAAAGAGATCCCAAGAAGCTTTGGAGGAAGCTGATAGAGGAGGAGAACTCAGCTAATTACATCCTCAGAAACCTCACTGCTTCCAAATGAATTTTTAATGAAAAAAATAATGCTCTTTTACAGTTATTTAACATAGAAAGGAAAAACTCTGGAGATTGCCACACCATCCCCCAATATCTGCTGCGTCAGGGCATCTCAAGACTACATCGAGAGGTGAACTAGAGCTGTTTCCAGACAGATCCTGACCTTGGGAGGCAGGACCAGAAGTTAATCCAGTCTCACACAAACCGAGAAAATGCTCTTTAGAGGTGGGGAGATGGGAACTCACAGGGGTCAAGTGGTGACGACAGCCCTGGAAGGAGACTTCCTACAGAGGCCCCACGTGGAGGCTGAAGTAGAGTTTTCTATTTAGAACAAGAATGTGCCTCAATTCTCCAGGGCTCTGAAAGCAGTGATAAAGTCTTGCCTGGCACAGGACTGTGGGAAGGCAGATGGTGCCACAAACCGAGAGCAGCCAGTACCCCCAAACACCTCCTCCATCACTCAGGGGAACCCCCAGGATGGACTTCATCTCCACACCCATGTCACCCCCTGGCATGGCATGGAGATGGGCATCTAGCATCACAGTACGTGGCTTCTACCTCCCTGCAGCCTGCCCTCATGGTCTGACCTCCTTCTCTGAACCAGTGCGTTATTCAGAGGACAGGGTACCACAGCTGGGGTCTCAGCATTGCAGTTCAGCTCCTTTCCAACCCCTCTGAGCAAGGTCTGCCTGGAGGAGGAGGTAATCCCTCATGAGCCATAAGCCATGAAAAACTTTGTTCACCTCTGGAGATAAAGCAAAAACTGAGTGTAGATACAGTGAGCAAAATCCACTGTGATTTGTTCAAAAAGATGGAAAGAAATTCTAAAACTCCAGCTTCAAGAGGGAATCGTTCCACACCATTTCAAAACAGCCGGGCCCATCACCACCGGGTCCTGCCTGGGATGCTGCTCCTCTGAGTTAATGCAATGGACCCGAATGATGGGTTGTGCAAAAAAATCCTGTCTTTCTTCTTCTTTCAGCTGATGTCTTCTGGTTCTCACCTTGTGAAGAAGAGCAATCCTTCCCTGCTGCTCAGGTTTTTATAGATCTCTGTCACCAACCCCATCCGTCATCCCTTCCCTACGCCGATGAGAGCCGGGTTATTTAAACTTTCCTCATACATAAGCAGTTCCACCCCTCTGATCTCCCTCGACACTCCTCTAAACTGTTGCCTAAGGAGCTCTGACTCTCCGCACAGCAGCTAGGAGCCACGAGACGCATGGTGCAGAATGGTGCAGGCACTGTGCTACATTCAACTGAAACCTCTAAAAGTAAAAATGTGACTTTTTCCACCTTTAACCATCTCACGTCTGCTTAAGACTACTTTCAGGCAGCATTCAGACCCATGACCTGGAAGCCTGGTGTCCTAAATTGTGTGTCTGCAGTCACTGGCAACTCTTAACTACTCTGCCTGGCAAGTCAAGCTCAGCTGTTGTGCCCTCTGGTCTTCTGGTTCCCAGCAACTATGAAATATTAAGGGGGAAAAAAAACATTAATAAGAATTTATAAGGGATTTCCAAGAAGCTCTTGTCTCTTTCTTGAGTGGGTCAAAGGTGGACTCTCAGAAACGAGCAGGGAAAGGAGGGGAGTTCTTTGACACAGCCAAGATCTCACTAAGCGAGATGGTCTTGAAAGACACTGAAGGCAGGGGAACTTTGTGAGGCAGAACAGGACGGTGGGATGGAGGAGCCCCCTTGGGCAGCAAACCCACCATCAGCCAAATAGCTGTTTAGCTTCTCTGACAGCATCTTCCAATGACCCATTCATCTTTTATGGATGGAGGGCTGCAAACTCTCCCTCTCTGTCCCCAGTTTTGTTCTTAAAAACTGTTCCATCAAAGAGATCTATGAAAGGCTCAGCTCCCAGCTGACAAGCTATCTATTTAAAGTTTATATGCCCGGGAACATTCACAAAGACTTATTAATGGGAAACTGCTGAAGGGAGCAAGCCCACATGCAGCCACTACACAAATATGTCTCCATTATCATTTAATGCTCCCCAGCCTGGCGAAACAGCACGTTCTCACTCCTCATCCCACTCTCTCCCTGCTTCTGTGATTGGGACTCACTTATTCCCCACCAGCAAGAGCAGGTAGCTCCGAGGGTTTGGCAGAGTGGGACAAGATGGCACATGGAGGTCCACCTCACTGAGAGGGTGAAGCTGGACACAACCCGCCCCAGTGTTCCGGCTGCAATGACAAGACCAGCATCCTCTAGGAGATGCCTGCAGTGGATGGCTGCCATTGAGGACTGCGTCTCCATCACGGACCACGCTGCTTCAGTCTGTGTGGACGAGCGGCTTTCACCGCAGTGAGGTGGCCATGGGAATGACAAAGTCACATCTGCTGGGGATCAAAGGAGCAGGCAAGTTTGAGATGAGGCAAGGTGAAACCGTCTCCAACACATGCTGACAACTCAGAGTATTTTAACTCTTTCTGCCAAGATCCCAGAAGACATATGGATGGTCTGGGTGGAGGAGGAGGGTGGAGGTAGAAAGGGCTGGGGGCTTGCAGAGCCGGAGGCTCCCTGCTGCCCCAGGAGGCTGCTGCAGGGCATCCTGCACCCCAGGGTCAAGGCCCATGGGGAAAGTCCAGGCACCTTGCTATCATTGTGTGGCAGGGGAAAGAAGAAAGCAGCAGAAAGGTTGAGTTGTAGCCCATGCCTCCTCTCAGAGCTGCCTGCTGTGCTAATCACAAAGAAACGCCCTTGCTCTGGCAGCTCCACAAACCTAGAGAGGGGCCTTTCACCCTTCCTGAGCACTTGCTGCCTGGGGAAGACCACCTTCTCCAACACTAACTTCATTCAAGCTAGGAAAAGAAAGAAATGAAATAAAAGTGTCCTTCCCAACCCGTATCAGCTAAGAAATGTGATTGCATTCATGTGTGCGTGCCCTGGGTGGTGTTTTACTCCAGGCATGCTGAGAAGCAGAGCATGACCTTGGCTTCTTGAAATCAAAGATTTATCAGCAAACGCCCGCAAAGCTCATCAAACCAGGCAAGGAGCGGAGCCGAGATGAATGGACAATAAGGGCATCGCTCTTTCCTCTTCCCAACACACAAGTAAATAAATGCAGGGTTTCCAGCCAGGCGATGACATATCAAATGCAGCCGATCCAAGGTAATTGCTTGTGCTTTTTCTGGCTTAAGATTCCCAGCCTTGGGGTTTTCCGCCTGGAAGAAATGCCCTGCTCTTCTGATAAATACCTCTGGCCGTGCAGCTGGTGTTTAGTTTGACAAGAAGACAAACCAATAAAAGTCTTGAAATGAGAAACTAAAAAATGGGTATTAAGCATGAGAAGACTTTCTTTGGGGTGAAGGATGGAAAATCCAGCGGCTGTGAAGCCCAGGTGGCTGAGACTGATGGAGATAGGCAAAGCAACGTATGTTGGAGAGGGTTAGCAGGAAGCTGCTGGTCCCTCCATCTCTGACCACGACCTTACGCTGAGCTCCCTCCACAGACTCACATCACCAAGAAAATTTCACCCTGACATCTCCGTCACTCCTGCTTTCTGCAGGCTCTTCATTCCTGCATCACCCATGACCATTTCCAAGATGGTCCAAATGCCCCTATGCCTATCTCCAAGCACCTGGCAGATGTTCTGAAGCGATGAGGCAGCAGGGACCGGATTTTCTGCTCTTATCCTTATTCAGCCTTGCACCGCTGCTGGCACTGAGCATCTCCATCTCAGAGGATGGAGCCACACACCTCTCCCAGCAGCAAGAGAGATGCTTTTATAGGCAGACGAAAGCTCTGCTATAGGCAGGCAGTGCCCGAGGTGGTGCTTAAACCCATTTCTAGGTTTGTAGAGAGGTTATATAAATGGACAGCAGTGCCATCACTCCTTCTTTCCCCACAGCCAGGTGGTAAAGGCCATCACAGCTAGAAAAAGGCATTCCCCAAACACCCACAAATCCGACTAATGTAGGAGCCTCACATATTGATCACCTGATGTGGCCAAATTAAGCAGCTGCTGGGAATTCCCACCTAGATTTACAGATTCTGCTTTATGGCACATGGATTTTTGTGAGGACACAAAGGATGTCATTTTTGTTATCATTCCATTTGTTCATGATATTACTTCCTTTTAGAGGTTCAATAAATTTTTAAAAAAGCACTTTTATTGAGCCATTTCCTAATGAACAAAGCTGCCAACTGGCTTCTTGAAAGAAGTCAAGGTAATATTGACACTTTATGTCAATGTAGTAAAAAGCAAAATAATGTTGTTAACTCCTCAAAGCTCACCGGTCCTAACCTGCGTGGAAATGCCTTGGGACACAAAGAACAGATCCACCATAAACATATTATCATGAAGCACTTAACACTGCACACCAGCGCCTTCTACGGAGCCCAGGCTTGGATTTCAGTGGGAAATAGCCCTATATATAAGCTCAGCCCAGCGTTTACTGCAAGGTTCCCCATCTATTGGGAAAGGTTTCCTCTGTCTCAGGCTCTATGGACAGGTTGGGTGTTGTGTTGGGGCATCTCAGCCTGCAGGTCACTACAGGGAGATGGGATCAGTGCTGGTCCTCACCTAGAGGCAACCTGAAGAAGCAAGCAGGCCTGGAGAAGGAGGGCCAGATTTCACAAGAACCAAAGTAAGAGATGCAAAATGGGGTCAGGCATAGCAAGCACGGATCAAAAACCAGCGGGAGAGAGTGGAAAAGGGGAGTCAGAGAGGCAAACAGCCTTCCAATTTCATTGCTTCACCTTGCAGCATCGCCGACAGACAGCCCATCTGGCTCAGCCCCCAGCAATGGGGCTGGGAGAAAATGCTGCAGTCCAGAAAAGCAGTCAGGGACTGGGAATAGACAAGAACAACTGTACTCAGTTTGGCTTATGAGCTCAAAACCAGCCACCCATTGCAATTAAATCATTGGCAGGTTATTCACCAACATCGCAAGCCCAGCGCGGACTCCCCGTTTGGAGGCTTCAGTCATTGGAAATAAGGTTTGTTCGGGGTGAGCTGGAAAATTACAGGGGGCAAGGAGACAAATCACACTGAGATCACCTATCCTGTTGTTTGCTCGGAGTGAATTACACTGGTTTAAATTCAGACATGAGGTTATACCCAGGACATATTTCCTAGATAAATAAGCCACTAGCCTTTTCTACTTGTAACCAGGCAACATGCAGACATGTGGGTGTAGGACGCCAATGAATGTTTATATTGGGTATTATAACCTTTATTTACTGTTGAACCGTTGCTATTCTCTCATTCTGAAGAAGAAAGGAAGGTTTATTGCCAAGCTGGGTGGATATGGACTCCTGCCTTATAGCCAAGCCCTACATGGAAAAAAAAAAAAAAAAAAGAGGTCTTAGACCTCCATCCTTCCCCAAGCATCAGATCAAGGGTCCTGCCACAGCTCCTGGCATGGGGAGCAGCTCTTTAAACATTTTGCATGCTAAAAATCAGCAGCAAGTGAGATGGAAAAATAAAAAAAAAAACACCCGGAGCAGCTTGATTTTCAGCCTTTAGAGACACAGAGCCATTAAACTTTCATGTCCACCCTTCACCGCCTCCCTGCCTGGCTCTGATCTGCTTTAGCAAACACACGGTCCCAAGGACTGGGACCTGCTTTAAGGCGAGGGATGGAAGATAAGGCACCAGCACCTGGACACAGGATACTGAAACACAACATCCTCAGGGAAACGTGGTTTCTCAGGTTAGTCTTTCCAGGATGACTTTCTTTCTGTGCCAGGAGATCTCCCTTCCACCAGTCCTGCAAGACTGCCAGGGATACAGGGGACATCCCTGGTGGTATTAGAAAGGTAACCAGTATGGGCATATATATACACATATAAAATATATAGATGTATAAACAAAAATATATTAAAAATGTATAAAATCTATAAATATATACATATATAACATATATCTTTTTCCATTTTTGTGAAGTTTTCTCAAAAGGATCTCATGGGAATGATTAATAATAAACTTCTTGGTAAGCTAGCCACTGCAATAATACAAAACACATCAAGGGAAAAAAAAAATAATCACCAGAATGGTTCAGATTAAGGTCCTGTCCTTTTTTTCCTCCCCCACACCTTGTGTTCTGCAGAAGCTGTCCCCATTCCCCATTTCACCCAGGTTTCTGACACAGGGCAGCAAATTTGGGCTTTCTCTTCTGTGGAGTAAACCCACGTGAGATGAGCAGATACATTTTCTATAGGTTTACATCAACCAGAAGTGTGACGGGGTCACCCACATGACACAGTAACCCCCAAAACCACGCTTGCTGGCTGTCCTCGCTGCTCCGCACCCCACTGATGCACAGGAGCCTTGGGCTGCTGTGCTATGCACTCGTACAGCACAGCCAAGGTCATTTAAGCCCTTAACAAGGTGGGGGTCTCCTGTCCTCAGCACCCATGGGCATCCTGGCCCATGACAAAGAGCCTGAGAGGTGCAGGATGGTGCCCGAGGGGGAATGCATGCTGGATGCAGGCTTCCAGCATGCTGAGGTCCACCTGCACACCCCACCACCACCAACACTGTCCCTCCCTTTTATTCCGTCTTAGTTAAAAAGCCTCTTTGGGGATTTCTTTCTCCACTCCAGGAAAAAAATCATTTCCCATACGAGCAATTCCAAGCAAAACACGGCCAAACTATCCAGCAAAACTTATTTCCAGATGAAGTGATGGCTTTATGGTAAGCAAGGTGCCTCCAGCCCTTGGTGCAGCCTGAGCTCCAGGTCCTACCACCCAGAAGGATGCTCCCTCCATCACTGCAGGGGTGACCCCCATATGCTATAGCAGGCACCAGCACCCCCACCTCTGCACAGCATCACTGCAAACGCAGATCTTGGCCATGCTGGGACCCACAAGGAGATACTCCTGTACACAAGTATTCACCACGGTCGGAAAGCGACACCCCCACTGCTCCTCCTGACCCAGCTGAGCCACCAAGCAGGCATTAACCACCAGTCTCAAGCTGCTGACAGACCACTATGGCATCCATGCAATAAATCCATAGGTATAGTTCTATATTGAAGCATAAGTGAAGTCCTCAGGCTGCCCGGCTGGTGGGGATAATGCGCACCAGCTCACTCACAGTTCTTCCCTTTCCACACCAGCACAGCTGCTCCGTGCCCTGGTGACACCACACTGGGATGGCCACAGCATCGGGCTCCACGCTTGGACATGGCTGTCACACATGGGCTGCCCCCATCTCATACCTGATCTGTTTGTGCCGTGTAGCAAGCCTGTAAACATGGGAATCCCTCTTGAAGCAGAAAACAGGCGGGAGATGGAGATGATGATGGCACCAGCAATAAATCCAGAGGAGGTTTCAGCATCTCACAGTCAGATGGGTACAGCCATGGGATGCCCTCTTAGGGTGATGCCTTTAAAACAGATGATCCTCATGAACACCAATCAAGCATCTTCACATGCTGATGGGGGAAACCTGCCAGCCCAGCTACCCAGGGAGAATATTTGGAGGCGGGATGGGAGCAGACCCATGCTTAGAGGATCTCCTGGAGCCCTGCAGTCTCTGCAGGCAGGCTGGGGACAGCTAGGGTGAAGATCATGTACCCAATGCATTTACAGCAGCTTTAAGGGGTTTAATTTTGTACCACCTTGACTCAAAATTTTGGTTCATTTCTTCGCCTGCTGTTTATCCACTTTAAATATGTTTGGTCTGCTTCTGCAGAGACCTTTCTGGGACACTTTCCAACCTTCTGTCTCTGTTTATCTTGCACCCTTGATAGAGAAAGGGAAAAGAAACCACAACCCAACCTCCAGGCAGGCAATCTGGTCTCTTTGCTGCACATTGCTTCTTCCTTCCCCTTCTTGCTGACCTGCTCTTGTCTCTATTCCCCCTCCCCTTCCCTTTGTCCCTTCATCTGCTCTAATAGAAACTAGCCTTTGGGAGACTGAGGGAAGAGATGGATTCATTTTGCTGCAGGCCTGAAAGCCAATCTACCCATCTTTAGTCCACTTAGATGTACCGCTTCACCTCTGCAGCATCCCCTGCCCAATTAATACTGGGCTAAAAATTGCCATGTGTGCGTGTTTGGAAAAAAATAAGTAGCATTGTTTTGTAGGAAGGATTTGCTCTCAGCCAGGGATGCAAATTAGGGTGGTGATGCAGGGAGAGAAACTGCTTTTTGCTTGGACCAATTGTTTTTTTCCCCCTGTTGTTTCTGACTGTCCAGAGATCAAACTTCTTCCAGTTCTTCCAAATTCCATGAATTTTTTGGATGCCAAAATGGGTTTGCTGCAAGAAATTGACGCTTCCTTTCGAAGTGTTCAAGAACAAGCAAAAAAAAAAAAAAAAGTTTTCCTTTTTTTGGAAAAGGAAATGTCAAAATAATGGACTTTGATGAGCACAAGCCATTCTGCTCCTGGGTGTTTCCATCCCAAGGGTGCAGCTCACCAGCCAGCTGCAAAGCACGAGGGTACCCAAGGACCCCCAAAACACTGAGTAGGGAGCGGGACAGCAGACCCCAACCCACAATGGAGGGTCACAGGCTGTTTGCCTTCCTTCAAAGGCTGTTTTCCACCTGATAGCTCTGCAGAGAGATGCAAAAAAAAAGAGCAGTGTCTTGCCAAAGTCTGGCTGGGAAGGGATGGAACCATGTGCCAGGCAGCGAGGGTCTCGCTGGGGACAGTCTCACCAAGGGGACATCCTCTTTGGGGGCTGGGGATTATAAATAATCCCCAAAACAAGAGGAACCAACTTATTTATGCTTGAATATAAGACTTCAAAAGCAATCCCCCTGCAAATTCACAGGGTGGGTGGCCCCCTGCAGAGGAAGAGCTCTGGGGGCTGCAGCAATGCCCTGAGGGGTCACGGGGGCAGCTCTCACCACCGGCAGCTGCCTGCGCCTCTGCCCAGGGAATTGCCCAAAGCTGGGGACTTGCAGTGCTGCTCCCACTCCTGCCTATCCCACTTCTTCCCTGGGCACAGAGCTAAACCAGAGCCTCTTGGGCTGGCATGGCAGAGGGGAGCAGGAGAAGTGAAATAGCAACACAAATAAGATGGGGGGATAAATAACATTAAAGGAGCACAAATAACATCACCCAGGCCACCAGGTACAGGGGACGGGGAGGGTTTCCATGCTTGGTGTGTCCCTCAGGGACATCAGAGGCACAGGGTGACCCAGGGAGGTGGGGCAGCTCCATCCCTGGGGGATTATTCAGAGGTAACTCACAGCATCGCCCTGGGATGCAGCAGCAGCTCATGGCAAAGCCTCCATTGGCCAAGGAAGCTCCCAGCAACCTGTCACTACAGGGAGTAAACAACTCCTCACCACCTCCACCTTATCACCTCCTCTACCTGCATCACCCCCTGCTGCCTAAGCACCTCCCTCTCTCTACTCCTTGTTATCTAATTTATTAAAGTAATTAAGTTGAGCTTGAAGGAACTGCTGTTTTGGTACTGGGAGGGGACCCTGGGTGATAAAACAGGCTCAGAGGCAAGAAGCTTATGAAGTACAACGCTCAAAGCTAAATTGCCTTTTGTAGGGTTCAGAGTGAACAACTTAAGCCATCACCAAAAAAAAAAATCTCTGGGAAAAGGGGTGCCGTATCCCAAAATCAAGACGTCTCTTAGCTTAGCACTGCTGGAAGGAATTTTAGGTTCTGTAGGAAATTCCAAAAGGGAATTTCATTTTGATAAATAACAACATTCCACTGGGATAACATCTGAACAGTGTAATGCGACATATAATATGAAGCCTACACATAAGTGAAACCAGTAGAAAAGTCCTTATGAAATTAAAGCGATAACATCTCAATGAAACATTCTGCCTATCAAAATGAAATGAGATTGAAAAGATCCATTACAACACTTTTGTAATAATGGGACTGGGGCTTTTTTTGGTATTAATATGCTTCTAGGAATTTTTCCAGTTCAATAAAACTGCATGTTCTGCAAGAAAACTCCTGTAGCAGCAACATTGCAAAGTTCCCCTTTGGGAGATTCCCTGAATATCCTAGAGGCTTGGGGATTATTTTCATTCCTGCAGGGAGTACTGGCACAGCCAGCCTGGCACAGCCCTGGCACTGGTGGGGGATTCATCAGCTCATCCCAGGGCCACAGCCTCCTTCCCCGCTCCAGGGCTCCCCAGCTCGGCCAGGCACCCTGGGCTTCACTGCACTGCAGAAAGAAAAGTGAGAGGGGGAATATATATCCCAAGAGCTCTCCTAGAAGCAGGGAGGAAAGTGGGATTTTTGAGAAGAGGCAAGAGATTTTCTGGGTGCAAACACGGGCAGGGGAGATGCTGGGCTGTGCTTAGCCCACGCCTATGGCTCCCTTTCGTCTGTCTATCTGTCGTCACAGCCTCATCGGGTCTGTTATGGCAGTGGGAAGCCCTCCCCAGGGACAAACACAGAGAAAAGAAATACATCCATCCAAATGCATCTGGCCAGAGGACATGTGGCACCAGCTCACCAAGGTGCCCCCCAGCTGGTGATGCTCCTCTGCCTGCCAAGTGGTCCCCACTGCTCGAGCGTGCCACAATTTATCCAAGCTCCAAGGGCACGGAAAGAAGGGGGGAACAAAAAGAGTGAGAAATCCCTGATGCATTTATTAAAGATCATTTTGGTCATAGCAGAAAATTGCTGGCAGCTCCAGCCCCATCATCTCAGCAGCTGCCATGTGGCCTCCAACCCTTCCCTGCTGGAAGCCAGCCTGGAAATGAGCTGGCCCCAGTACCAGAGTCCTACCCAAAGGACGGGAGATTTGTTCCTTGAAATCAAACCCAGTGAATATCCTGCCTGATTTTGCACCGGGAAATCGATGCACACAGGGTGTCCCAGGCAGAGGGCAGAGCCCTTCAGGGCCAGCCTGAGCTTGCATGGGTACCCCCAAGGGCATCAGGGTCCTCTGGCAGGGTGAGGACATGCTGGAGGAACAAGAGAAAAACCAGGATGCCTAGTGAAATTGTACCAGCCTGGAAACATGGAGGAAGCATCATCTGGTGCATGGTCTCTGCAAATGAGCACAGCAACAAGAGCCAAGGTGGGAGAGGATCGTCTCTCCCATCCTCACCGTCTGTCCAGCCCGGCCTTCTGCTGCACCCCACCAGAGAAGAAACCATCAGCCAGAGCTCAAGTGATGCCCAAATTCTTCCCAATGCTTCAAGGCATCACACTCATCAAAGCCAAATGTCCTGGATGGCTGCAAAAATGTTATGCAAATGGTCAAGCCAGAGCCATTAGCCTCCAGTTGGTGCCCGGGCAGAGGGAAGGGTTGGGGTACACCTGCCTGGGCTGAGCCCCTGGTCCCCACGGTGGCATGGCGTCTCCCCATGGGCATCAGGTACAGCCTTGCAGCTGGCTCGGCACTACCCAGCGTGGGCAGCATCACCCTCCTGCTTCATCCCCAGCACCTGCCAACACCATCAGCAGCACTGGCAATGCTGCAAGATACCACAACCCACCTGGAGCTGTGTCCCCTGTCCCTCAGCCACCAAACTCCCCCTCTGCTCCCTGGCTCCATCAGCCAAGTGTGGCCCTGGGGAAGGGGCGCCTTGTAGACCCAACCTGTGCTCTGGCATCCTGCTCCTGCCCCGGAGTCCCATCCAGGCCGGGGCTGAGCTGGTGTCCCAGCCAGGGGACGTGGTGGCTGGTGTGCAGCAGGGCAGATGCCCTGAGCCCACAGCACCGGCACTGCCAAGGTAAGTCTCATGCAGATGCGCAGCGAACCATCTCCCAGCGGGAAATCTTCATCTTTCATCAGACCAGCTCCCAGGGATGACTTTCAAAGGAAAAGCGAGCCTACACCACAGAATTCAAGATCCCTCTTTCACGGTAGGAGACACGACAGTCTCCCTCCCTCTCCCTGCCTCCCTCCTTCACCTCCACCTCGCTAAAATAAAATGTAAAAGTCACGGCGTGCCAGCCTGCTATCCCAAGGGGGGGGCGAGGAGCAATTTTCTCTCCTTCGCACACTTCAAAGGTGCTCGTGATCTGAGAGCGTCTCCCTCTGGTTCCCTTCCCCTGCAGCTTGTTTCCTCGTCTGGCAGCCTCTGTACTTCCAGCTCCTCTTGCTCTCTCCCTCGCCCACGTAGCTGGAAGAGAGCTGCGCGCGGATGGCAGCTCGGCTCAGCTTTCAACGGCGCCAGGTTAGCAACCCTTAAGGACTTCTCTTTAATTTTTCTCCAATTTTTCTCTTTTTTTGAGCTTCTTCCCCTCCTGTTAACTCATTTCAGCTCCAACATGCTGGACGTGTGCCTAGCTAACGCCTGGAGAAGATGAATCTCTGTTGGGTACCACATAAATGGTGGATCCTTTATGATTTGTCATAGGAGCATATGGGTTCAGGCTTCAGTCTCCACCCGTTTGTGCAAGGAGACCACATCCCGTTCCCCAAGGACCAGATAAGTCCCAAGGTCAGGCAGGTACATCACTGCCCACCTACCCCAAGAAGATGGACTGAAACTAGAGATGAAGCAGAATGTCTCCCCAGGGCCCTTCCTACAACACCACAGGAGAACCGGTTCAGATCCACCTGACAGAGAGGATCCAACAAAGAGACAAACTTGGATGTCCCAAACCCAGAAGGCAATTTGGAGCGAGGTACCCCTCGGGGGCAAGTTTGGGCTGAGGACAAGCGATTGCTTCTCAGACTGCTCTCATGCCCTGGAGCCCATCCAGCAGGAAACTTCACTTGTATGTTTGTGGTCCTTTTTGAGTCCAAATCAGATGGAAACTGAAAAAACACTGGTCCACTGCCTGACAAAATTGCTCCTCCTGCTTCTGCTGGCAGGGGGATAACGGGTGGAGACACAGCCGTGGGACACCCCACCTCGAACAACCCCAGCATGGGCGGCCCATGGCTTTCTAAAGAGTGCCCTCCTTGCAGGCACAGGTTTCCAGCAACAACAGGGCTGTTAACCAGCTTGCAGAGAAACTAAATCCTTTCCTGGTGGCAGGAGAGAGGCATGCGTCCTACCACCCTGGAGAAGACTGATGGGAGAGGAAACCACCCAAAACTAGTTGGACCAGAACAAGCTTGGTTCCCCAGCTCATCCTGGAATTGCCTTCTGTGTCAGGACCAAACAACTTGTCCTGCTGCTGTCTTTCATCCCTCCAGCCTGTGTCAACCAACGGACTAGGTTAAACCTAGTGCATTAACTGAAAAGGGAAGGAATCAAAAAGCCAAATAAATCATAGATGCAGATTGATTTATATGGTTTAAATAAAGCCTTTAAAATGGAGACGTTATCCACTGGAAACTCTTAATGAAAAGCTAGCAATGTTCTCAGAAGCAGAAATATTCTCAGCGTGAAGGCAGGACATCTATTAAAGCCAGTAAAATTAGATGAATGGCACTCAAAGCTAGTGATTTTTAATACACCAGTTGGACACTGTGAATTTAAGGTAATGCCATTTAGAATTAGTTCTGCTCCCAAGGTATTTCAAAGAGTAATTTAGCAGATATTTGAGGGATTAGGAGGTGCTGAAGTTACAGCAGATGATATTTTAATTTGGACTGTGGAACCGCAACGAACATCATGAAAGACAGAGGTGACTTCTGCAGACAAGTGAGAGGAAGAAAGTCCTATCTGCATATTTAAGAAGTTCAAATGCCATGGGTATAATTGGCCTCAGGTGAATCATGTTAGCTGTGGTGTTCTCCAGAATAAACGCCAACTGGCTGATGAAATGACCTTCAAAACTATTTCAACACCAAGGCCAAGATGCCTTAAGTCAGCAGTCAGCAAGTTGGGCACTGAAGACTTCTGGAAAGATGCCCTTCATGTGCTGCCCAAGTAGGCTTTGGAGATTCAGCTACTGGAAACTCTCTGCCAAGGCTGCTTCAGCCTCTCTTCCTGAGATCTCCTCAACCCTGATGGACGCATTGAGCCATGATGTGATTTCTAAATCCAAACATGTGTCTTAGAGGCATTAAGATTAAAAAATGAGTCATAAATTTAAATGGTCAGTGGGAAGAAGCTGGAGAAACCACTTGCAATGAGACATGTGCCCATGCCCGTGTCCCCATAGAGTGTCCTTAAAGCAGCCTCCAAAACACAAAAATGAGCTGAACGGCATCGGAGGGCTCTCAGCTGCTTTGAAAAGACTCCATGCCACTATATGTGAGTTTCCCATTAAAATAAAAGCTTTAATAAGTCTAAACTTTAAAATTTCCAGTAACCATTCACCCTCCATGGAGCCACTGAGCCATGTCACCTACCTGAGAGCCCAGGGCTGGAGACAGCCATGGCCATCTCCAACCCACCCAGCCAGAGGGGTGTAGAGAGCATCTCAGCAGGGACAAGGGACAAGCCCCACAGGAAGACTGAAAAGTCCCCACTGAGCAGTGACACTAACAGCTGCTGTTTTTCTTTTGCTGCTTACCAAAAAAAGAAAGAAAGGGGAGGGAAAAAAAAAGTATTTGCCCTGTTTATAATATTGCTCTGGATCAACATATTAATTATTGATACAACTAGAGACGAAAACAGTCTCCAAACACCTCCCATTGCATCAAACTCATGCGAGAGGTTTCCATAAATCAAAATCTCTGGAAGCAAACAGCTTAAGAGCAACTCTCCGGGTGGAGAAAGCAAAGGGAGCGGGAAGACCACCCTGCCAGGAGAGAAGTCCCAATGTCCAAACCAACTCCAGGAGCAGCAGAGCAAGGAGTTGGTCCTCTGAGACTTACCATGGGACACGACTTTGAGCCAGGGGTGAAATGACCCCCTCCACGGGCACAGGCAAATTAATATGGGGGGTTGAAGGTGACAATATAAATACAGGCTCCTGACGGCTGCGATAAATCTGCTCTGCAGCAGGTGTTCCAGAATTAGGCAGAGCGCTGCTCTGAGAGAGGCTGGCTATGAATTAATAATTCATGCTCGAAAGCTGAGCCAAACACCTTGATGTGAGTTTGCAGCATCCCTCCCCGAGCCAGATGGGAGGGACAACCCGGCGACACCCTGGCCACCACACCTCCTCCTTGAAGAGGTGCCTAGGCTGGGAAAAGAAGGAAAATCTCCCATGGCAAGTGGAAAAAAACATAAATCTCATTTTTAAGCCAGGTGGGCAGTGGTGGGGAGCTGGTGGGAGGGAAACCTCTCCCAGAGTCACTCAGACAAGGAGGGGAATAAGGAATACTGATCCTGACCGAAACTCCAGGGAAGGACCAGGGAGACATTGCTCCGCAGCGTAATTACCCGCACTGGACTGCGGCCAGGACGACGCAGCCCAATATCAGCACCGGGTCCAGCTGTGCAGCTTCATTACAGCTGAAGCACAGCCGTGGCATTTGGCTGATCCCTTCCTTTGGGGGCAATGAAAGGCCAATTTGAGCAGTGGGGTGAGAAAGCGCCGGAGCAATTCTCGTGCTCAAGAGCAGCCATGCCGCAGTGGTCAGCAGGGAAGGGGCCACACCACAGGAGCTCTCTGCTCACCATCGTGTGACCTGGGGCCGCCGTTCCCTCCTGCCCATGTGTCCCCCAGTGCAGCAGACCCCAAGCATCAGCGGTGACAAGGCTCATCCCAGACCAGCTTTGCGGTGGTGGTGGGATGGGGAGCCACATCAGCCCAGCATGGCTGTGCAAGGGGCACAGGGATATCTCCTCTGCCTGTTAAGCTTAAGAGCATCCCACCGACAAGGCAGACAAGAAATGGTTTGTTTTCTGTGGTACAGTTGGAGAACTGAGCACGCGTGGGTGTCGCAGCCCATGCTACAAGGAAAGAGGCAGGCAGAAGATGTGCTATTTTGTCTTGTCCACTCAGAGGCAGCAGCCCATTTCCTGCTCTGATACCCAGCCACCCTCTCCCCGGGGTCAAGCTACCTCAGTTTCCCTTCATCACTGGTGATGGGGAGGCAGGTGGAGCACACTGCACTCAGGTGCTGCCCTCCTTCCACCCACTCCCAGGGGGGCTGGATTGGATCCTGTTATCCCACCTCTCACAAAATCTTTACCCAATCCTTGGTGCCTCCAGATCTAGATACTGCAGCCCCATGAGTCCAAACCTTCCTTTGCCACCTGGAAACAAACCAGCTCACATTTAGTAAATGCAGGCAAAAAAATTTTAAAAATAGGTAGACAACTACAAGGCATCCAGTTGGTTTTGGTAGTTACTTCCCAGGGTCTGAGAGGCATTTTTCAGTGCTTGGGGTGGCCAGGCTTTCTCATTTGTCTCCAGCTGCAGAACTTTGGACAAAAACTGTCCAAACTTTTCAGATGGATGTCGGTGAAGTGCCTCTAACCATTGTAGTGATGAAGGGTTTCTCATGGTCATCCAAGAGACTCCCTGAATATGGGGGTGTGTGCTCACTCCAGAGAGGGGTTGGCTTTGCAACTGCAAGGGGATGGCCAGGAGGTCTCACCACTTTCTCCAAGAGGAGACGGCATCTGCCCGTGGCTGTCAGACTGGTGGGTCCATCAGCTGTGAAGGGATCTGACATCACCTAACCACAAGTGCCAGGGGAGGGAACCAGAAGTAAAGGGGGAAGGATAAGTAAGATTAAGTAAGGGAAGAAAGGCAAAGGTGTCTTCCCCATGGTGGGAAGCTTTTCAGTTGAAATTTTCATTAGAAAGGTCTCCTGCACCCCGAGGACCTCCAGGCAGAGGGCTCATGTGGGGAGGATCTCCATGAGATCGAGAAGAGGCTTCCTCCTGCAAACAACTCTCCCACACACAAGCAAAGAGCTTCGCAGGGAGGAGCAGTATAGGAGCATGAGAATTTCCTGGGGAAGGACATGCCACAGGGGGAGATGTCCTCCTGTGAGGGTCCCCCTTGGTGCAAGCAAGGCTGCAGACACACCCTTGCACATAGCAGGAGCAACCAGCTCGGCTGGCTCCTCCCAGGTTGTAGCCTTGATCATGAGGACATGGGGACCCTCCTTTTCTTTCCAACCAACTCTATGAAAGACACAATTACCCCCCCACAAAAAAGCCCAACCCAAACCCTAAAAGACCTGAACTCACACAGACATCCAGGTTTCCCCCAAGACCTCACCCAGTGGCCATGGTCAAAGGGACACAGGCAGGTCTGGGTGGCCTGGTGCTTGGGTACAGGCTGTTTTTGTCTAACGCTGTTGAGGATGGCTGCAGGATACCTCCTGACAGAAGAAGGGTTTAATCAGCCTCGTTCCACCAAAAAGCCCAGGTCCCACGCTAATTCACGGGGGACTTTCTACCTTCGGGGTTTGTACAATCACTGAATCTCTAATAGCTTGTCCTCACACAACCCAACTGTTTTTCATCCGAGTCTGGAAGCTTCCTCTCCTGCTCATCAGCAAATCAAATTTCTTAATAGCAAAGTGAAATAACCTGAGAAGTAATGGAAAAAAGGGAGGGATTAAGTTTTCCCAGGGACCTTGATCTCTTTTATCATCTCATTGTCTTCAGAGGGGTGGTTTTCTTTCAATCTCATTATCTAGTGGATATGTGTTGCTGGCTCTCTTATGCATCCCAGCTTCCATCAAAACAAAACAAAACAAAATCCCCTGTTACTGTTTTTTGATGAGAAATTCATGCTAATAACTTATCTATGGGAAATAATTTCAGTGACTTTACCTTGCTTTCCGGTGAGGTGTCCCACGGGAGCTCTGCAATGGAAGAAATGGCCATGAGGAAGAGACAGCTGTTGCTAAGTAGAAAGGGATATGCATACCAAACATGCTTCCTGAAGGACCCGACCCAGGTGTTCAACAACTGCGAACCACGTGAGGCTTTCCATGGCTGGTGGCCACTTTTGGGAAGGACTTCCAGTAAGCAGGGTCCAGCCAAACTCCTTCTGCACTTGGCCGTGAAACGAAGAGGAGACAACTGTAAAAAAAAAAGGGAAGGATTGCTGAAGGCGCAAGGGATGTATCAGGGAAGAGTTGCCTGGGACCATGGAGGGAGCAACAGTGCAAGAAGAAGACCCTGCGGCAAGATGTGAAGGGAGCAAGATAGGAGGTATCTGCCCTTGAGAAAGGAGATGGAGACCACAACACAGGAGATGAGGGTATGCATGGGCAGAGACAAGGCAGGCCAAGAGATGGTCCTGCTGGAGAAGGTGGACCCAGGTGGAAAGCAACGGGAAGGGGCAGCATGGGGATCAGGACAGCAGGCAGCACACGGTGTCCTGTCCCGCCTGGGGATGTAGAGGCAGCAGCATCTTCCACACGACCGACACAATACCAGCAACATACCCAAGAGGTGCTCCATCACTGAACTTACTACAGGAGAAAGGGGTGTCTTCTCTTCTTGATGGCTACTTGTTGCTAATTTTAATACAATAACTAGACAATAGTGTGATAAAGCAAACATATTAGTGCCTTTTGACAATACCTGTGGCTTTTGGAGATGTGCCTCTTGCTGTGGGCACTCGAGCCCTCTCTCCCTGGCATGAGGAGCAAAGCAGGCTTCTTGGAGAACTAAATTTAAGCAGCATCACCTGCAAAGGTGGAACGAGTGTTGAGTGTCTGTGTCCAAAGAAGGCATCTGGTGCTTGGAATGGGTTGATTCCCCCTCCCCAGAAGGAAGGAGCGCTGAGCTGGACTAGCAGAGGAGACAGTGTCCTGCTCCAGGCTGAACATGCTGGCATCAGGAATGTTAAACATCAGCAGGATGGTGGGGACAAGACCTCAGCACAAAATCAAGATACGCTGAGAACAAAATTAATCAAGGGCACCACAGGATGTGGTGTGAAAAAATTACTTAACTGCCTTCCACCAATCCCTGCAGCCCAGTAATGCACAAACAGCACTGAGCTGCTCATTTATAAATGAGCATTTGACCCGGTCGGTGCTGCTGAGAGCTGGTGGGAAGCCGTACCTGCCAGGAATGCCAAGACGGCTCTGACTTGCACTGGCAGCAGCGAGAGGTGGAGAAGGGACATGGCTTGAAAGCAACCCAGCTTGATGTTTGCAACTCCAGTGATAGCTTGGAGAGAAGGGCTTATTCCTTCCCCAGGACCATGAAGACCCAGTGACACCTCCCCAGGGCTTCACACACCTCCTTGTCAGTGATGTTCCTACATTACAGTCCATTGCAGGGGTGTGCCCCAGCTCCACATCACATCCCCAAATGCCTAACGTGTGATTGATCAAATCCCTCACTACTGATACATTTTCTTAAAATATTCTGTTCAAGAGGAGTGGTGGCCATGGTTAGGAAAAGCTGTAGCGTGCAACAAGTAGAGTAAGAAACAGAAACAGTCCAAAACCAAAAATTTATTAGAAGATGGAGAGCAAGGAAGAGATCTTATAATTAGATTGATGGTGGTTCATAAGGGCAAGAGAGATAATGCAGAAAGGAACAGGCATAGATTTATATTGAAAGATATTCCAGATAAACAGGAGACAGATAGATGAATAGGTATAAGTGGATTAGATGAATAGACTGTAGGAAGGGGAAGGAAAAAAGAAAAAAAAAAGGGAACGAATAGATGGAGAGAGCTTTATTTCCCAAATAAATCCTGATCTCCCATTTCAGCCTTTGGTTTGCAGACATAAAACACACCT
Organism: Ibycter americanus; assembly: GCA_035590275.1. Lineage (NCBI taxonomy): Eukaryota > Metazoa > Chordata > Aves > Falconiformes > Falconidae > Ibycter > Ibycter americanus. The sequence goes on along the minus strand of JAVJGI010000063.1, from coordinate 1,869,362 downwards.
CCTTTGACAGATGGGGGAGAGAAATGATAAAAACTTCCTCACCTGTTCTCCAGCCTCCGGCAATCGCGCTGCCAAGGCAACGTTCCCTCCTGACCCACAGGGAGCTCAGAGCACACTTCTGACTCCGAAGCCCCCCAAAACCAGAGGCAAACACTGCTGCTCCCCCCCGGTAGGCACCCCGCAAGGAGAGGTGCTGGTGCTCCAGGGTGTGCAGGGAAAGGGCCCTCTCCATCCTTCATTTGACCCAGGCGAGGAGCTGCCTGTCCACGTGCTCTGTCCTGGAGACAACATCATCTCTGCTGAGCACCCGTAAGGCCACGGGTGGTGGGCTTCCCATCTGCTGCTGCTTTATTCCTAGGCCACAGGAAAAAGAAATAAGGGCAATTTGCTGGTAAAAGGTGGAAACATTATATGAAGATGAAAATCTTATTCCATGTCATGATTTACCCTATTTTCTTGCTAGTACATTCTATCCATCATGTTCACTGCTCTCAGGAAGAAGAGATGGGGCTCAGCAGACCTCTGAGACGCCTTCAGCCTTTGCTGGCACCATTTCTGTGCTCACCAGGAGAGGAAGCCTCACTGGAGACCCAGAAACTACTCAAGTTATGGCTCAGTCTTGCATGAAGCTGAGGGCAAGAACTTGCTATGAGCTGAGCTGGACCCAGCCCAGCCTCCCTCCCAGCCCAGCAGAGCTCTGGGTGATGGGGAGAGTGAGGAAATGCTGTGGCTGTGTCACAGACCTGCTGACAGCACGTGTAAGAGGCAACAGCCACAAAGGAGAAAACACCTTCTTGCTTAAAACAGGTGGAGAGAGACAAAACCCAGGAAGAGATGGATGGGTAGAGAGCAGGGTTTGGGGACACCTGGTGGGTGCCATCACCCTTCCACAAGCTGGGTCTGCAGCATATAAGCATGCAGCTTTTGGGATCAGCTCAAGCAAAACCACCTCGAGTCATGTTGCATATGCTAGAGGGCTGGAGCACACACATGTATCTGGAGGGGAAAAAAATTCCTTTTTTCCTAACACAAGCCTTGAGGGACAGAAAGCGAGCACAGGCTGCTTCAGGCGGGGCACAACCAGCCCAGGGACCGTCACTGAGATCAAGGGGTCTGCAAAGAAAGAGTTATTGAGAGATACCAGGCAACGAAATCTATCAGGAGTGATGGATAGACAGTCTGGGGAGGGTTCAGATGTGTGCTGCAGGGTTTCTGATCTGCACATGAGATGTGAGGTGTGATGGGGGGGGAGGGGTGTCCCTGAAAGCACTCACTACCTTGGGGGTTTTGCTGGCACTGCTGGCACAGGAGCACAGCTTCTGAAAGAGACCCCAGGCTCAACCATCACAGTGAAAAATTAAACCCTGCCTCCCCACCCAAAATCACCTGCGAGGGATTTAGTCTAAATATATCTCCTCCATCACAGCTTGTACTTCGAGCGGTGCATTAATACGAGTGGCGGGACGCTGGTGGAGGCGGCGGGGGGGGGGAGACATGGGCTGGAGCATTGCGGGCAGGCGCAGGCTGTCCCCAGCATCCCCACGGGGACCCCCCTCCAGGGGAGAGATGGAGTACAGGGGGCATCAGCGCAGGAGGCGGGGGGAACATGGGAGAGAGCAGGCGTGGGGGTTCGGGAGCACAGGAGGGGGTGTCAGTGCGGAGCTGGAGGTATATTTAGGCGCTTGGGAGTGGGAAGGGAGAGGGGTGTGCGGCGGGGGTGGCTGCGTGCGTGAGTCATGGCCCGTGACGGTGTGTATGCGAGCTGGGGGGTGGGGGGGGGATGCTGGGGATGTCCCCTGGGTGGGTGATCCCTGGGCAAGGGAGTGTGAGCATCCTAGGCAGATGCATCAGGCATCCTTCCAGGACAGGATCGTTCCTGGTGAGCCAGAGCCACTACCGCCCCCATGGTCCCTCTCTGCCGGGGCACGCAGGGAACGGGGCAGGGACTGGAGCATCTGTGATCCGTGCTTGTCATAGACAGCAATCCCCATTTATTGCCTCCCGTGGAGCATCACCACACCATGACATAGGTGAGATGATGCACCCTAAAGTGGTCTTGGCTTACCCTGCTGGCATCACATCTAGGACCTCTAGAGATGTAAGCTTGCCCCTGCAAAGCCTTGGGACCAGTGCAGTGGCTTTCACTGGTGTCAGGGTACAGCTGCCAGGCTCTGATCCAGTCACCCCACCCCAAGTGCAAAATAACCTCCTGCACCCTTCAAAGGCTCATGGAGATGTCCACAGTGGTCTTTGGTGCTCACCTTCCATCTACCCAGCAGGAGCCCCCA
>JAVJGI010000063.1:1824080-1866974 GCA_035590275.1 Ibycter americanus | reverse complement strand
TGCACCCCAGAGATTCACATGTGGGCAAGCGCCAGGTGGGCCTTCCTCCTAATGAACACCAAAGCTGGCCATACAGCCTGCCAAAACCCAGAGTGGAAAAAGATGGAAGGCAGCCAGGGGAATGTGCATCAATAAATAAGTTTTATGGAAATCCCCAGCTTTTGTACAGTTGCTGAGTTTCAATGAATCTTGACAGCTACTGCAGGACGGGATCAGCACCCCCCCTGCATCTGTACATCAAGTTTCCGACACGGCTTCAAAGAAATGAGAGGTTTGTGTTTTCTTTCCTTCCAAAGGGTGGCAGGACACAACCACTTCTTTGTCCAACTTTGCTGTAGTCAAAATTCACCTAGAGTGAGATTTCAGCAGCTGCACCTGCACTTGCGTGGTGTTGGTGCTGCAGCATCTCATGGGGGTATCGCTCCCAGCTTCAGCTGCCTGGGGCTCACACAGCACCACTCCATCAGGCCTGATCATGCATGGCCAGGAAGGTCAGCATCACCTTTACCCAAACTGATGGCCTCCTTGACTTCATGATGTGTTGACAGAGCGATATTGAGAGACTCACCAAGCCAAACCTCTGCAGCGAGGATCTCCACATCACCACCACCAAGCACACAGCTCCTCCAGCCCAGCATCAGATTTATATCCAAAATGTGTTTCCTGGAGGGTGCTCCAGCCCTGTTGCAAGGCAAACCCCTCTTGCCATTGAAGTCCTCCATTGCTAGCTCTGACCATGATGGACATGCAGCCAAGCTCCTACCAGGTTAATCCAGCATCATTCCCACAGAGGAGGCTACAAAGAGCATCAGCTGGGAAGGGCTTTTCACTCCCAAAAATAACAAGCGGTGGAGATGGCTCCAGGGTTTCAGTTCCCCCTCCAAGCTCAACCCATCCTTGGCAAGTGCTAGCCTGGAGCTCCCAGGGGCTGCTCGCAACCACCCACAAGAGGACACCCACTTCCAGCCCACTCCTCCCCGTGCCTGAGCCCTTTTTGAAGGTCCTGGGACACTCTGGGAGAAATCCCTAGGATACATCAGACACCATCAGTGACGCTTAGAGGAGCTCAGGACCTTCCCCACAGCTCTAACATCCCTCGGCCAGCTGCGTTGCCGCATCTAACACTGGCGGCTTCAAGCATCAGGCAGGGTAACAACACTCTTCGTATCGATCGAAGGGCGACTTATAAATTTTTGAAGAGCTTCTGTCGGCGGCGATAGAGATCAAGGGCTGCAAGCAACGTCGATCCACTGCAGACAAAACTGAGTTTGTCAGCATTTTGCAAACGTTGGTTTGATGTTGCTGCACTTGCAACGATGCCAAATGCTCCCTCGTTCCATATTCCCCGTGGTCCTGCCACCCTGCCTGCCCACAGGAATTACTGCAGGGATACAGTTACAACTGCATCCTTTTGCCATCCATATTAGAAAGAGGAGGTCCTGGGCTGCAGATGGCTATGCAGCAGCAATATATTGGCTTGTTCTAGCTCATTTTGACCCCAGCCATGCATACATAGCTATGTGAGATGCCTATATGCATGCTCACATGGGGGCTATTTCTTCCTTGGTTTTCTTCTGCAAGAAAATGAAAGCTCATGGAAAATTTGGAAAAATGGGAAAAAATCTGATTTTTGGAAGCATTTTGGCATTGACAGGGCTTCATCTTCCAGCAGGATGCCTCCACTGAAACATCTTCAACCCACCCCTGTCTATATATACAGCCCCATCACCTACATGTCTTCAAAGGCATCTCGGGCATTGGCACAGTCCCACCATGTGCACGGTGGGGACAGTACCTGGATGTGGCCCTGCTGGGAGCAGGGAGATGCAGAGGGTGACTGGGGGCAGCAGCATCCCATAGCTCAGCCCTTCTGTACTATAAATACTTATTTATATCCTTCCTGGGATAGAAATGCATATAAAATTATATATGACATGATATAATTTTATATAAAATTTACAGAAATTTATAACCCTCTGGAGATATGAGTATGTTCTGCAATAAGGCGTGCTCAGGAGCTTGGACCAGCAGCACCAGGATCAGCAGGATTAAGCTGACACCCCCTTAGTGACCTGTTTGGGGTTCAGTCTGGTGAGATGCAAATTTCTGGGACTGTGTGCTCACATAAGACATCAGCAGTGCTGAACGAGCCCCAGGAGATGGATACTACCCTCCCTCCGTCCTCTTCTTGAGCAAACGCCCCGTGAGCTCCGCCACTGCATAAATCCAAAGCCCCCCTCCAGCAGCACAGCCAGCTTCGGGTTTTTCTGTTTAACAATTCCACAGACACTTCTGGGATGACCAAAACAGCTCTTCCCCTGTAATTAGCCTGTCCCCTTCCCCTCCTTCCCCCTCTAACAACTCAAAATGCACAAAGTCAATTTGCACCTGGGGCACCCTGGAGGATGCTCCAGGCAGGTCCATGCTCCAACAGCCAGCAAGCCAGGGCCACATCCTGCCACCCCATCACCATTACCCTTAGCCTGATTAACTTCAAGACAGTCTCTTACCAGAGATGGAGGACGCTGGGGGCTGATCTGCTCCTGCTGAGCAGTTGGCTTTATGAGGCTCCTCTGTGGTTTTTTGGGCTTGGCCACCAAAGAGCAGAGCTGAAGGAAGATGCCCGCATGACCAGGGACTGAGTTTGGCATTTCCATGGTCCCCTTCCCAACGCTTTCCACCTGGAAAAGATCAGCTTAAAGCAATAAATGTGTCTTCAATTAAGGAAGGATGGAAAAAACCCTGAAAACTACCCAAACAGACTGGACCGAGTGGGAATTTGACTTTTGGTTGCCCATGGGTGGGCCCACCATATTGAGCTCCCATGAGTCAGGGAGGAGGGACCCTGGAGCCACCTCCCCAACAAATTTTAATTTAATTACTTTTCTCAGTTTCTCTTAAAGGTCTAATTTTAACTCACTCTTGCTAAAGGAAATAGAAATGCCCCTGCTTATTTAAAATCAGCTCTGCTCACCTGCACTGAACCATTCCCCTGTCCCCACTGTGGGCACAGCCCTACAAACTGGTGGCAATGCTAAGTGATCCCAAACAAGTGTCCCTTGGCAAAATAATGCACTAAACACATGAGACCAAGTCTTGGATAAGTGGGGCTAGGTCCTGCCCTATATCCTCACACAACTCCACTGGAGACAGGGTATCTAGGAGTGGTACCTCACGACGGCAGCACATCCCCAGATGTATTTTCCCTTTTGCATATTAAATACTTTTACTTAAAAAGAAAAATAAAGCAGAAGCCATCTTCAGAGCAATGCAAAGCTTGCAGGAGCAAGGAGGAACTCAAAGCAAGTCTGAGGCTACCATGCCCCAGCACCTGCTAGAAAATATATCGCATAATCCCACTCCTAAATGGATTAAATTCCTTCTTAAATCCAGATGGCCCCGGCTGTCCTCAAAATCCCTCCAGAAACTCTCCTGACAGCCAAAAACCTTCCGCTAATTTTTTAAGCGCCTACATCCTAATTGGTTATACTACTCATTGCAGTGACTGTGCATCTCGTTTCATCTGCAGAAACAACAAATACACACACCATTCAATTCCCTCCAACTTAAAAGCTGCTTTATAGCCCATAGAGGAAAAGATTACCACTTACATTGCAAACATGGAACACAGAAGCCTCAAATTTTGTACTTTCAAATGCACTCACGTATTTTAAAACCCCCTTCTTTCTCTGTTTTAAATCAGATTTAAAGTTTGCCTGTGTATATTGGTTACATTTTGGTATAATCAAAAACACAGAGTTTGAGATCATACTTACTTCCATAGTAGCTTCGCTTAAATCAACAAAGTGGGGCTGGAAATGCCACGTGCCCAGCAAGAAATTCAGCTTCATGTGGCAGGGGACCGATGGCTGGAAGGATGCCCGATGGCAGCACATCAATGAGCATCCTCTTCCTTTTTGCACCTGCCTTTCTATTTCCACACCTATCAGGGAAGAGCACAATTATTAGCAATTAAAAGAATTAAGAGGGTAATCAGAGCAGGGCAACTGCTGGATCCTTAGCACCCTCACTGAAGACCCTGGAGCTGCAGCTATGTGCAGAGTGGCACCCTTCCTTAAATGTTCGGTGCTTGCACCCTGTTTCCATGATAACGAAGTGGAAGCAAGCGAAAACCAAGCAAAGTTCAAGATTTTTGTGATTTCTGAATTTTTATCTATATTAAAACATTCTGTCTAGAGCCACAGGACATAGAAAGGGACCCCAAACCCATCCCGAGCCCTGGACCCATGGGACATGGATGGGGACTCCAATCACATCCCAAATCCCCGAGCCACAGGACACGGATGGGGACCCCAAATCCATCCTAAGCTCCAGAGCCACGGGGCATGGATGGGGACCCCAAACTCATCCCAAGCCCAGAGCCACGGGGCATGGATGGGGACCCCAAACCCATCCTAAACCCCACAGCCATGGGGCATGGACGGGGACCCCAAACCCATCCCAAGCCCCAGAGCCCCAGGGCATACCCAGGAGCAATTTCAACTGTTGGGGGGGTCTGTGTGTGTGTGTGTCCCTTTTCTGACCCGAACCTCTTTTTCTCTGCACCAGCCAGGACAGCCAGCACGGTACTTCTCCTCCTCCTCCTCCTCCTCCTCCTCCCCTCCACTGTTTCAGCTGCCTGCTGATTTCCATTTTAAGTGACAATCAAATCCCCATCAGAGCTGCCGTTCCCGGGAAGTAGGCTGCAGCAGGGAATATTCACTCCTGGCAAATTGCCCAGCATGAGATGGGTGAGGACTGGCACACACGGGCAGCCAGCCCAAGACCAGCAGCCCTGCCGCTGGCTCCAACATGGGCTTCCCCTCCACTGCTCCGGGTCCCTCCAGGCTGGTCTGTACCATGTGCAATACATCAAAGGGTCTGGCAGCTCACAGGCAGGGCAGGCAGCAGCAGCATTCTCAACAAGCCCAGCAAGCCAGTGACGAATGAAGCATTTTAGGATCTGCAGTAACCTTATAACCTGCCTCACTGCCTTGCCAGCTCTCTCCCCACCCCAGGCAAGCTGCTCCACGAAGCCAGGAGGAGATATCAGCCCACCATGCAGCCAAGTTCATCCTGTTTTCAATAAGGCGCTTGTTATCTTTGCCATTCACCGTGAGGAGCAGCTCTGGTCCCACCGCAGGTGCCGGGAGCCAGGTGTCCCCTAAGCAGCACAGCCATGGGAGCCCACCTAGGACCAGCAAGGTCACAGAGCTGCCCCCAGGGCACCTCCGCTCCTCACAGCCAGGCCATCTTGTTGACCATGTTGTTCCTCCACAATTTCTTTTTCCTTTAATTAAATCAGTGTTTTCCAACAGGGAAAGAAAAGCAACCAAGCATTTCCTCCTGAGAAGTTTTTCCCCACCCTGCAAGCTTCTAGTAGCTGCAGTTGCTCTCCTCCAGCCCCAGGACCTGCCCCAGCCCTCCAAACCATCACCACTATTAAAACACAGGACCTTCTCTCTCAGCCCTCTCCAACCTCTGCCACATTACTCTATCACCCATCCATCAAGCTGCACTTCATGTTTGCCTCAAAGCCAAAGGAAATTCAGTTTATTTGATCCTTAAACTCTCGAGGTTCAATTTTGCAACAGCTGGAGACAAGGATTTATCCCTTGCGAAAAACAGGTACAACCCCTTGTAGCAGCACTGGCCAGCAGCAAGGGATTTTTCTGAATGGGAAGGAAATAAAAACAAGCTTATGTTACTTCTGCAAAGGCAGGGAGGGCAGGGGGAATACCTTTTCCTGCTGTTGGCATGCTGCTTTGATCTTTACTTTGTAGTTACCATAGTGACAAATAAAAAAGGCATAGGTGGAATAAATTGCTGGAAGTTGTTGTTGTCCCATATCTGTTTCTCCAGCGCACATGAGTGCAGGCTGCAAACATCACCCAGCTGCTGCGACGTACGCTCGTCTTTGGTGTATGGCTCACAGGGAGTATTTACGCTCTGCCTTAGGTTAAGTGACATTTAGGCACATCTCAGGCACAGAAAGCTCCATCACTGGTGTTTCATGGTCCGGACCAAAAAGGGTTTGTCTTGTCTGCAAAACCAAGTGGTAACATTGCAACTTGGTGGACCATCATCATCCTCATCTGCGATTAGAGAGGACTTGGGTGCTGAGGATGGAGGAGCAGTAAAAGGGATATAAAACAGCAGAGGAGGAGAGCAGGGAGGGAACCTGCGGCTGATGGTCAATGCAAGAATATCTCTATCATCCGATAAAACTTTTTTCCAGCTGCTCTGAGGTCTGTACTAATACATTACCAGGCTAAAAAATAACCCCTAAATACAAATGTATGAAGTAATTTTTACTGAAAAATTATGCCCCAGATTGCTTTGCTTTCCCCTGGATCGTTCACCCTGAGGATCAAGCTTTAGGACAGAAAGTTGCTGCCAGTTCCCAAAAAGCCAGAAACCTCAGAGATTTCCATTTCTCCTAGAAACCACCCAAACCCCACAAGATTTAACAGTCTGGACAACCTTGATCCCGGCCACTTGCAGCTCTTAATTGGGGCAACCTAATCTGGAGGTACCTGCTTTCCCCCCCTAGCCAACCTCCACCACTACCTCAATACTTCTTTTTATACTAGAAAAGGAGCAAAACCCTATTAGCATTTATTCCCCTCCTGTGGAGAAGTTCATTGCAGGTTTGGATGGATCAAAGCATTCCCAGCAAGAAACTGGGACGTGCTCCCATGCTGGGACAGCCTCTCAGACTGGCCAGTCCCTGTCCTGCGAAGCAAGGGGATGGACAGCTGCAAGAAGCCATGAGATGCTGTCACAGGCTCCTGCTTTTCCCATGTACCGGCAATTGGAAATCACTAACTCTTATGTTCTCATTGATGGAGCCACCAAAGTACTTGCAGGGTGCTAAGCCCCAGCAGCTGCACAAAGGCGCAGAGCAAACAACAATGATGCTGGCCTCCCATCACACATACATGGAATAAAATGTAATAGAAAACAGAGGAGCAGGGCCAGTATCAGCACAGCGGAGGAACTGTGAGGGCTGAAAAAGAGCCGGGGCAAAAAAGAGTTACCACCTGGAGGGACAAGGCAAAGGCAGTGTGGGTTACTGCATCCACCTGGCAGGCAGGGAGGTGGGGGAAAACCCCAGCTACCTCTTTCCAAAGTCCCACAGAAAGACCGTAGGAGATCCCAACCACTCCTGAGCACCCTTCAAACCCAAGAACCCATGAGGACAGAGCTATGTCTGAGACATGCAACCAGCCTCGGGCTTCGCCAACCCCTGCCTTGCTTCGATGCTGTTGACACACAGCTCTTAAGTCAATCCGTGCACAACTAATATGCTACATCTGCTGTGTATTTTGCTCAGCATTTGTTTGCTTTAGTTCTGTTGAATCTCTTCCCGCGCTCCCTGGTAAGCTCTAATGATGTGCGGCGGCTGCTGTTGTTGCACCATTACGCCACGATAATCTTTGGACAATTATTTGCTGGATTCACCCCATTGCTGGATGAAACGGTGCTTTCACCAGCTGTCAGTTATATATTTCTCCAAGCCGAAGCCAGACCGCAGGGAACTGTCCTGGCAGTAAATTAAGAGTTGCCAATGCCAGGAACATCTTAGAGAAGCATCTCCAGCTTCAGATGCTCATTAGTGATTAAGCATGGGTTGGGTGAGGTTGGGTCCTGGCACAGCAGGTGATGCCTATGGGTGATGGAAGCATCTGCACCCAAAGTGGAGGTAGGGATGGGTGCTGGGTGCTCACACACTTGGCTCCTAAAGACACCATTTCTTCTTCAAATATCATTCCAGTTTTTATTTTCCCTTAACTCCTAGGAAAAGCAAGGCTTTTCTAAGTCAGCCTCATACAAGAAGAGGCAGCAAGAGGTTCCAGGCTGATTCCTCACTATGGTGTCTCCTACAAAGGTCACCCTTCCCTGGACCCCCTCGTCTATGTGCTGCCCTGCCATACTTGTGGGGCTCCCCAGGTGGAGCAGACAGCCCATAAATCCAAAACAAATTGTCGCAGCAGAGGGGAAAACCCATGGAGGTGGTGGGTTGGAGGGTCTGGCCTCTGGGTCAAACTTGTAGGGCAGGAAATTACCCAGCAAAGCTCCAAGGGGATCCTTGCTGGAGAGGGAGGGATGTTTCTGTACTGGGGAGGGCTGGGGAGATGGCTCAGGCCCCTGCGTTTAAAGCTTTTAGTCTCAAAGATACAAAAGAAGGGATTATTTTTTTCATGGTTATTATTTTAAAACAAACCCTCAGAAGCTAATTTGACTTGGGGGATCCTCCTAGAACATCTCGGAGGTAACTCGGTTGCACATCAAAACACCTGGTACTTTACATGGAGCTTTCATCTTCCCTCGCCGCCTCTGCTGTTCCTGTAATTAGAGACAAAGGTCCTTTGTCTCCAACTAAACCTCCCTTTTCCCTCTCTCTTCCAGAAGATACCGACTCCATTTGATTTTTGATGACCGGGCCTTTTTTTTTTTTTTTTTTAACAAGCTTACTCCTGCGTGCCCCATTAGCCTAGTTTCGAGCCATTACGGGCTTTTTTTGCAGCATCCTCTTCCCTGCATCATTAATGTTGTTACACATCAGGTCCTAAATACACTCCCCCAACCCATCCACAGGCGTGCTCAAGGCTCGGTGGGTTTCTAACTAACTGCTCCGGTTTAAGTGATGCCCACCTAGGCCAGGAGCAAGTGCAGACATCCTTAGGACCTCAGCATTTTTTTTTTTCCACACCCTCCTCTTTTAAATAGGGTTTTACCTTCCACTCCTCATCTCCAAGTCAGAAAGGAGAGAGGAGGCACTTCTCATGCAGCCCTGGAGCTATTTTGCCCTAGGACACATATTAATGGGTTACAGAGATAAGCAGCTGTTTACATCTGTTCTCCCATTACCTTCCCATCAATGATGCATGAACCCATCTCCACAGGCTCAACCTGTCCTCAAAAACCCAAATTAAGATTGGGATTAACAGCCCCCCCTGGACAGACATTACATCGTTTGCTTTCATTACTCGTGACTAAATGCATCACTCCACTAACCATCGCCACTAACTAACTCCACTATCATCCAAAGGAGATGGTGATGCTGTGCGGAGCACGGGTCATGATGCTCTCAAACCCCAGCAGCAAGGACAGCCGGGAAAAAGAAACCAAGCCAGGACATCATGCAGAAATATCCGATGGGAGAATAAAATGGGAGTCCTGAAGGAGAAACCCAAGCTTGCTTTCAACAGCGGGCACTGGCCTTCAGATGGCCCAGCAGTTTGGGGAGCTTGCCCAGAGTCCCAGGACTCCGCAGTGATGGATGAGGGACATACGTGGTACCCAAGCTCAGTACTCGGTGTTTTCCTTGAATACTGGATTATAGTGCTCATGGGATTTCCAGGGAGATGCTACCACCTCTGTTTTGTCCTCCATGGCTGGCAGCAAGCATTCCTGCTACTGGTACCTCCCTCCCCATTTACACCCATTATACTGAGAAAGGAAATCAAGTAACACAGGGTCTGGATGTGCTCCAGCCAGCATCAGGACCTGGGTGACACACCGGGTACCCGCACACAGGGTCTGCTCTCTCAGCAAAGGCTGAGCTGAAGCATCACCTTTATGAGCCTGAAAATAGGATGCTGCTTTGAATGATGCTGCCACGAGTCCAAACCCAGGGGTGCCAGGAGCTCCTTTTCCCTTCCTTAGCTATGTCCACAATGTGGAACAAAATCCTGAAGAACCCAAAAGCTCAGGAGCTGCCAGAGTATCCTTTGTGTGCCCCACAAGCACAAGCCTTATTTGTTCATTAGGAAAGGATAATGGAAGAATTAGCTGGGAGAAAAGCAAGCAGAGAGCAGCACAAAATATCCAATATATTAAAACCACCAAGAAACCACCACAATTAAAACCACCACAATTAAATCCAGTATTACTCTCCGAAGGGTCTGTAACTCACGTCCTCTTGCAATACACCAAACCACCCCAAAACCTGCACTGAGAGATTCCCACACTTCTTGTGACCAGGGGAAAAGGGAAACAAGAGGTAAATACATCCACCCCTGGTCCAGTACAGTATAGGGACCATGCACAAGCCAGATGCTTTCTGGGTGTAAATACCACTGCTCCTGTACAACAGGCATTTGCTGCTGTCCTGTCTCCAGCAGGATGAGCCAAAACCGGTAAAAACCAGGGAGCAAAAGACCTTTTGGTTGTTAGCCTGGCTGCCTTTCTAGGAAAGGAGAAAATACAGCAGTGAGTTTCTGGAGCAGCAAGAGTTAAAAAGTTCTCCTCATCTGTCAGCATCATCCAGTCTCCTATGAAGTTGAGGAAGAAAAGGAAAGGGAAAAAAAACCCCTGACAACATCAAATTAAAACGGCAGCCGTCCTTTTCTCCCATTACTTTAAAACATGAGCTCACACAGCATCCTGCTTTCAGGGAGAATCAAAGTGATTTTATTCCCCTGCAAAACAGATGCTCGAGGGTCTGGCATGTCACGGAGGGACATGGCCACAGCAGCACCCTTTGGGCAAGGCACCCTCACACAACATATCAAACGAGCATCACCATCAGCTGCCTCCATCCATGGTTAAATCAAACCCAATTATGACAGGTGCAATTTTATATCACCGTTTGGCTTTTATTGCCATCGTAAACGGTCCAGCTGGCATCAGGCTGGCGGTAGTTCATAGCGAGAGATGTGCTGAGATGAATAAAAGGAGGAGAGAGGGTTTTTCTTTCGTGCTGTTCCTGAAATCCTTCCCTGCGTGGCTCAGACCAACCCTGGGGCCAAGGCTGGCTGCTTCCCTGCTGGCTCGTCCTTCAGCACATGGGGACAGCCTTCTCCTGCAACTTGCAGATCTCCTTATTAAAGGATGTCCAGCCTTTCTGGACACCTTTGCCCTTCAGGCCTGCCTCCCAAGGGACTCTGTCAGCCAGGCTCCTCAAGCAGCCAAAGCCTGCCCTCCAGAAGCCCAGGGTGGCAGTTCTGCTGATCCCCCTCCTTACTTCTCCAAGAATCAAAAACTATCATTTTGTAATCACCATGCCCAAGACGGCCTCTAACCATCATGCCACCCACAAGTCCTTCTCTGTGCACAAACAACAGGGCCAGTGGGGATCCAGGATCAGCCGAGAAGCATCCCTAAAAACCCACCTATCCCACCCGCCTTGAGGACACCTTCTCCTGGGGGAGCATCACCAGGGATGGGAACAGCAGAGTTTTAAGAGCAAACAGCAAGGGCAGCTCCATAAACCAACTCCATGATCTCCCCGTGGTGGGGAGGGACCTGGAGCACCCCAATGGGAGATGTAGGGGACTTTGACCCCATTTTAAATTAATGTGAGAGTTTTTCAGTTAACTCCAAGAGCTGAGAAAGGCCAGCCCACCCTCTCCCCAGCTATTTAGAGCCAATTCAAGGCAAAAAATAAAAAGCAAATAAAAAGCAAACGTAGCAGGAATCGCCCCGTTTACCCAAGCGATCGCACAGCTCCAAGTAAACCCCGGAGGAGGATGAAGTGTCTTGGCCGCTGCAGTAGAGCATCACAGCAGCTGGTGTGTGGAAAGGAGGAAGAGATTTACTATCCCTGGTGCTTGTGTTTCTCCTTCCCCACCCCCTCCTTTTTGTAATAATAATTGTAAAACGGGGGGGGAAAAAAAAATCTCCTGCACCTCCCCATGATGCTGCCTTATTAAAAAAAGTGACAATTAGTCATTTGAAGAAGCAACAAAGAGAGCCGTCGTCGGAGAAGCGCGATTTGAATTTCAATGTGCTATGGGAGGGATGGGGAGCTGAGGCTCTGGGAGGAGAGCTGCCAATCTCCCTGCAAAACCCACGGCCACCCCTTTCCACCCCAGCTCTTACTGCTCGGGGGCCCAAATATAGCTCACAGCAAGCACCCTGTTTCATCTCCCCCAAAATCCACCTTGACTTGCTCCCCTGGCTCAGCTCTCTGCCAGATTTCAGCACAGGAGCTTTGCACGGGACACTGCACAAGGAAGGGATTAGCTCCCCTGTAAAGCTGCTTTGCTACTAGACACCATGTGCAGAAGGGCTGGGGGCCCCAAAAATCTCACCCCAAGGCAGCTGGACCCCAACAAGCCTGACCCAGTAGCCCTGAGCAGCTTTCTGGGTCTCATGTCCAGGCATGCAGGCTGGGGTGGGAAGGGTGGGTGGGTGGGTAGGTGGGTGCAGGCTGGCGTGGGAAGGATGCAGGGCTCCCCTTCCCCATACCTCTCCGTCCTTCCCCGTTCAATTCCTCCAGAGAGTTTTAATGGAAAATTAAGCTGAAGGGAGCTGGAGATTTAATATAAAAGCTGCACCTCACTTTGTATCTGATGAACGTGTTCATGGTCTCACCTGAGTTCGTGCATCCCATGAGCCTCTGGCTCTGATTTGCCAGGAAAAGTCCCAAAACATGACCCAGGATCACCCCGAAGACTCAGGATCAAACCTATGAAAACAGAAACCAGACACATTTCTGACCACAACAAAAGGTGCCCAAGGGGGTGTAAGGGGTTATGGCCCCCCCCCCAGCCAATGCCCCTGGCACAGGTAAGCCCCCAGACCCCATCTGCCCCAGGGAGGAGGCTGGGGGCAGGGTCCCAGCTGCTAGCCCTTCTTTTACAGCACATTTCACATTTTACCCAGGACACGGCTCTGAATTCAGAGGCGGAGAGCCGCCAGACGGAGAGAATATTAATGCAGCCCAACAAATGAACAATATCTTTATTAGCATCTTCCTTTTATTATAGGTTATAGTGATACTTTTTTTTCCCTTCGCTGCCTTTCTCTTCCTTCTTTTATTCCCATGAACAGTGACATTTATGGGACCAGACGGGCAGGATGTCTTTGCCCAGCATCCCCCAGGGAACATAAGGCCACCCTGGGGACACTGGTCCCCCTTCAAGAACGGCAGCAGACAGGTATGGTGAAGGAATTGCAATGGCTGAGAAGGGGCTGGAGCATTTCTCCCATCATCAGCAAAAGGGGGGAAAAAACCTGTACAACTTCCCAAAGCTTTCATTTCCCAGCGAAAACGCTGAGCCGGGGGCTCACCGCCCCGACGAGCCAGACATCGCAGATGGAGGGACGACAGGCAGAGCTAGACACGCTCTCCAGCGCCAAATATAGGAGACCCATCTTCTCCCTGCCTTGGAGCCAGCCCGTTTACACTGCAAATAAAAGCTCCCTGATTATCGAGCTGGAACATCCCTTTGCCCCTGCATTCCTGACACCACGTTCCCCTGGGGACCTCCCATGTCCTCCAGCATCTTCAGCTGCCACAGTGAAAGCTCCCTCCCACCCATCCGCACAGGCTGCTCTTGGTACCCTGCATCCTGGGGGAGACAGAGATGCTCGGTGATGTGCTTAAAAGCAAGCTGACCTCTTTAGCCATGCATGGATGCTGCTGAACAGCCAGCGGGCCAGGGAAACATCTGCGGTTCCCCCTCCCAGGGGATGCAAACAGCCTCCGGGTGAGGCTGGGGGGCTCGGCAGGATCAGGCCCAGCACAGCTGCTGGAGGTTCAGGCAGGAAGGTCATGCTCAAGAAAAGGGTGCCTATACAATAATAAATATATCGACCGTGTGCCCACCCTAGCAGAGCTGTGGGCTTCCTAAAACCATCCCAACCTGCTGCTGAGATCCCCAAGGAGCAGCATAACTTGATTTGCAAAGAGAAACAACCCCATGGTTTAATCTCAGTCCCTCCTCACGGAGTGAAAATGGATTATTTTCTTTTTTATTATTATTCTTTTTTCTCCCATCCTGTAGGTGAGACTTTGCATTTAGAAGAAAAAGCAGATTGCAGCTTTTAATTAAAAACTCTAAGCCTTTTCCTGCTTTGAGTTGACTAGGAGCAATCTCTACACAACGTTCAGCAGAGAGGAAACAGCACTGACTGCTGCTCTGCTTTAAAAAAAAAATTAAAAAATAAAATAGCACAAGCCACAGAACAGGGAGTTCTTCCAACAATCTGTTTTCTGTACCCTGGAAAATAATAGCAACCCATATGGAAAGCCCACACAGCTATTTTCCAGGTGCTTTGTGCAGCGTGAAATCCACAGAATAAATTACCTGTGTAACGGGGTAGGGGGGACGCTGAGGCTGTGTTTATTTGCTGCATCTCATTCCCTTCGGATGCAAACACGCAGAACGGTGCAGGATTTTCCCCTCCATAGGAAATGTCACCCTAAATATCAGCAGCATGGGGCATCACCGCAGCAGAGCCCTGTTTCCAGCCCAGCCGGGAGCAGTTGGGGAGAAGGAAAAAGAAAAAGGCTGAGAAATATGTACCAGGTATATCTGATCACAGAGTGGTCAAGTGTAATGTTTTTTCTCCATGTTGCTTATTCAAGGTGTTTAGGGGGTGCCTGGATCCTCCAGCTGAGCTGGCATCACGGTGGGTACCTTTAAGGGGCAGGGGTGAGGGAGAAAACTGAGCACTAGAAGAGACACTGAGGCACTGCAACAGCAACAGATTTGCTTCAGGACGATGCTCAATCATATACGTGAAGGAGACCAGAGTAGCCAAATAAGTGATGAAAATATTCCAGTTGCGGAGAAGCCAGCAAGATTTTGGCTGGTCCATGAACACAAACCTGAAGCCACTTGCAGGCATGAAGGTTTCTTTCTCACACCCAAAGAAGCTCCGCAGCATTCCCCTGCACAGCCAACCAGCTCTTCTGTTCCACGAGGAGATGAAGGACATGGGGACAGGCTCTCGACGAGGATGCTCTTCTTGGCTGGACATTTCCCAAACACGTTGGAAAGCTGTTTTCACTCAGAAAGCACCAAAAGGCATGTGGCAATTCTGTTCTCCTTCTGTCTCGGCTCTTAAACCGTTGGGGTTTTTTTATTATATTATTTTTTTCCTGGCCAAAACAACATTACTTCGGGTACGTGCTCAGGCTGCCTGAATCTCCCCTTCAAGGATGTGCAGGAGCTGCAGCAGGTCCTGGCGTGGGGTCACCATCTTCTTACAGCATTGAGCACGCCCTAAAAATCCTCTGCATCTCCCTTTAAGCCCCCTAAACTGCCTCTGAAACATTTAATCCCTTCTTCCTCCTGTTTTTAACCCGGAGCAAGCAGATCTCCACGGCTGGAGCCTCCAGGACAGGCTCTGCTCCAGGTCCTGGAATGATTTGATCTCCTGGATGTCAGACACAGATGGCGAGGACAGAGCCAGGCTCCCATATCCCAAAAATTTATTAGGGATGCCCCCACAGGGACTGCTCAGGTGGGATGCAAAATATATGTAATTAAACCAGGAATTAAAGGCTTTTCAACCCAATGGGAAGAAAAATAAGCCTTGCTTTCTGGAGAGCTGATGCCAGCATCCTCTCGGATGAAGATGAATGAGATAGTTTGATTTCTTCCCTTTCCTTGAAAGCAAAGCATCCAAGAGAGAGCTCAACAAAGACCTGCACAAACTGAACATAGAGGCTCGAGCTCCCTCTCCGCCTCCTGAACTGCATCGATATGTTTTTCCCACCTCCCCACCCTTAAGCCGCTTACTTACAGAGAGATGTAAGCAAATCCAGACAGAAAATTAAAATGTTGTAAAAAAAGTAAGACTAATTAAAGCTACAATCATTCCGCACTGCAAAATCATTTCAGGTTTTTGTAGCCGATAAATCAGAGGGGGATGGTGCCTGGGATGCTTGTCCACCTGGTTGAGCTCTTACAGCCATTTACCCAGCATTGCAAACAGATTATGTGATTAGGAGAGAGTAATTAGGAAGCTGGACCATAAACTTTTATAATTGATGAGCTCTTTCCCTCCCTTCATGTCTGCTCTACCTCAAAGGCATCACCCAGTGCTACCTTTGATCCCATCTCCTCAATCCCTGGATTTTTCTTTTAAACTCTCTATCCCGGCCTGATAATCCATCCTTGCACATTGTCAGCTCCGTTCTCACCCTCTGCTTTTCTTTCAAGCCTTCCTAAGCCATGGGCAGGAGAGCGGAGCAGGCGGGTTTGTCCCTCCTTCCCATCCTCATGGGACATCACATCCCCTGCCAGGGCTGAAACGTGGTTGGGGAGCATGTGCAGCTCCAACATCTCTCTCGGGCCATGCTTTTGGGGAGCCCTATCTCACTGTAAGGTCTACAGGGAATTAACAAAGCCTCCAAAACCTGGCCAACAAAGAGGTGGTTCTGCCTCAAAATGGGGGTGACTATGGGTACCCCGGTTTGTTGCAGCAGAATCCTAATGGGTAGGATGCCAGGCTCTGCCCCAGCCAGCCTGGTCCCTCACCCCCATGCTGCCTGCGAGCAGGTCCTGCCCCATCATGTCCACCCTCCCCAGATCCCTCCTGCCACAGAGCCACAGCACCCAGCACGATGAGGAGCATCCCTGCAGGGCTGGCACAGGACAGCATCACCCAGGGACCCACCCTGACCCTCTCAGCCCAGCAGGCACCTGCTTAGGCAAGGACACCCATCCCACAGATCCAAATCTGGGGTCCAGTTCTCACATCCCGGTGAGGAGAGCCATGCCCCAGAAGTACCAAGCAGCCCCTGTGCCTGGCAGCAGCCACATTTGGGGGATGCTCATTCCCAGCCTGCTCCCCAGGGAGATGTTAGCAACACTGAAGGGCTCTCTAAGGTCTTCAGACCTCCCCCGAGACAGCGAGAGAAGCAGGTTACAAGGTTATCTCACACCCAGAGGGGAGAGCAGGGCGTCCCCATGCATCAGGGTTTTCCCCCGCCCCACAGGAAGGGACACACAGCAGCATCAGGACAAGCCACAGAGGGGAACATCCCATTCCAGGGTAGGGCTACTATGGGGGCTGCCCAGCAGCCTACAACCCCCCAGCAACCCCAACCCAACATGCCCCCCACCCCACCCCCACAACAGCCAGCACCAGCCTCCTGCTTACCTACACCCCACTCACCACATGATGCCCTGGTTTTAGGGGACTGGTAACGGCACATTGAGGGGTGCGGGGGATGGTGGTCCCTGCAAGGACACACACTCCTGAGGTCCCCATAGCACTACAGCTCCTCCAAAAATACAGCTGCCACTAACTCCCCCAGCCCTCTAATAAAACCTCAGCAGCACCCACAGGTGCCAGCGGTTGGGATCCTGCCTCAAGCCCACCCCACCTGCCGCAGCAACAGCAGCAATTAGAAAACCCCAATTAGAAAACTCAATTTCAGGGCATTAAGTGCACCGACAGGGATGTGGTGGCAGCGGGACAAGCCTGGGTCTGCATCCAGACAGGCAAAGCCGAGGGATGTTGAAAGCCCTTGCACAAGCCAGGGACCAGACCAGAGGATGGACAAGGACTAAGTTTTTTTTTCTACTAAAGTGATTTTTTCTGTTCCTGAAGAATCTAAAATGTTTGAGCACTGTTTTTTTAAACACAAGCAAGAGCCTGTAATCTGTTTCCCAGCCCTGAATCCATGTGGCTAGTGGAAAAGGCTCAGGTGCATCATTTTGGGTGCCACCCATCCCCGAAGTTTCTTCCTTTGGAGCCATCCTGCTGTGAATAAGCAGCACCCAAGACCCATTTCCCCCTGACATACCAACCTCTCTCCTAAATTTGATTAAAACCAGACAGTCGAATAACCTCACAGATGGAAAGATGGGACAGATGGATGTATGCAGAGCAGCCTACTTCTTCCAGAACTCCCCCAAAAAAGCCATCAAGCAGCCCCTGCTCCCATCACCTCACGGGGGACAGACAACCATGTACCTCCAGGGTTAATATTATTCTCATTTTTGGGTGCTGGCTACCAAAAACACATTGTTTGAGCCCTGGGGGGACCCTCCAAGCCCTCACCCTGAGCAGACCCCAGGGAAGATGCTTGTCTCCAAGTTGCCTGTCAACCTCAGCACCAAATTTACAGAATAAAACCAGCCCAGGGTGTGAAGAATGTAATAATACAAGCTGTTGCATGACAAAGCCTGGAGAGTAATATCCATATTATGGTTATTATTAACTCGGAGAAGCTTCCTATGTTTTGTCCTGCCTGTAATTTAAACAGATCCTTGGTTATATTTGCGTCCTTTCACAGGGAAAAAGTCACGAGTTATACCCGAGGAACCATTAGAAGTGTCTGATGAGCAACATTTCTCTTTCTAGATCAAAATCTAAATATGAAAAATATATATTTAAAATATTTTATAGGGTTTTTGCAACCTCCTAGCACTAGCAAAGGCTTTGCCACCACCTTGCTGGGTGTCCTTGGCCTGGCAAAGCAGACGTGTCCCCATGCAATGGGACATCTCACACGGGGAGCGGACAGTTTCACCAGGGGCTCCCCCGAGGCATTTCAGTTCTCATCTGATGGAATTTCTTTCCTTTTTTTCTGGCCTTTCAATGTCCCTGCTTATTTGCCCAGCTGTTGCTCCTGAGTTCTGCTGGCTGGCAGCACTTGATGAATGCCACAGAGCTCCTTCCTCATTAAAAACTGAAGTTCTAAAGTTTAGTACCCAAGGAAAGGAAATAAAAAAAAAAAGAAGAAAGAAAGAAAAAATCCTCACCGATTCCCCCAACTTCAAAGCGCTTTTGAAGATCAGTCGGGAGAGCACCAGTGGAGTTGCAGCCTCTCCCATCAACCTTCCCTCCTGGGAAGCGGTCAGTCCACAGTACGGAGCCAGTGGGTGATGGAGTGGGATGGGGGGTGCTCTGCAAGCGCCACAGGGTGGGGTTTGGGCTGGACAACGTCATGCGACAGAGCCTGGGGACCACAGTGTTGGCATTTGCAAGGGCTTCGTGGCTGGCTGTGTTTAAATGTTCCTATTTCACCTTTTCCAGTACCAAGGATGCTGCTCCTCGTGGAGGGTGCTGCTGCAGGGAGCTCGTCCCCAGCACTTTGCTTTCCCTGAGCGGAAAAGCACTCTAAAGTTCAGTATTCCATGCAAATACTGTGCAGGAAGACTGCAAGGAAAAGGGAAGTTTTCTTTCTGGATCACTGGAAATACCTCACTCACCAGGCCTGATGAGGAGGTGACGGCCACTGGCTGCAGCGGAGATGAGCCGTGCAGATGCCTGAGTTGGGAAGCTAACGCCAGGCTGGCCCGGGCGTTCCGAAGTGAAGGATTAACATCATTTGCGCTGGCGTGTGAGCCGACGTGCTGAATTAGCAAAGCCGGGCTCAGGGGCAGAGACCACGACTCGGCGCAGGAGCTGGTGTGACAACGCCGTGGCTGCGGCCAGGGCTATTTATAGAAAAGCTGAACTTGGCTCTTCCCTGGGCAATTTTGCGGAGGGGAAATAACTTCTCGGCTTCGCCGCCAGGTTTTTCGTGGGGAATATCAATCAGTGATGTGACAGCTGGGTCGGAAACGGGGCTGGTGGTTCTATGCCGAAGAAAGCTGCTGCAGGGGACCACAAGTGAAATGCCTTGTGGTGGGTCAATGTGACTCCCAGTGCTGGATCGCCTGCCCCACCGGACCCCGGGGCTTTCACACCCCTTTGGGGGAGCGGCGCCCTGGGGCTGGGCCATCCCCAGTGCCAGGGCTGGGTTGCTGCTTGCTGCCACATGGGATGTCTGAGCCAGCACAGACCGGGTGCCACCCAACCTCAGTGGTGACCGAGGTGCTCCTGGCCTCGTGCCTCAGTTTCCCCTTCTGCTGCATGGGTGCAAACAACGGAGGGAGCTATTGATACAGGAGCTCAGCTAAGCAGGAACCATACCAGGGGAATGATGTCTGCCTCTACACGCCCCAAAATAAACCCTAAAACCCAAGAGAGGACCTAAATAAAATTAAATGGAGATGCCGCATGATGAAACCAGGAGAAATGCCCGGCGAGGGTCCGTGGGCAGCCTGAGAGCCAGAGCTAACGGAGCCCTTGTGCTGGCTCCAAGGCTCTCTGAAGGGACTGGAGAAAAGCAAACAAAACCCCTGAATCCCTACGCAGCACTTTGCAGGATCAAACTACCCTCCGGAGCCAGGCCAGCCTCTCCGTAAAACATGCAGCTCTCTCAGCCCACCAAATTTAAAAGAAGAAAAGAAAATATGTTTCCCAGTAGGTGAAAATGAGTTTGCTTCTGGGAGGTAGGAATCACCTTTTCCTGGTAATTATGAACAAAGAGCATCATTTACTAAATGCCTGCAAGGTGGTTAATTAGCAGAGAAGTGAGTGTCTAGCAATTAAGAGGCATTTTTCCAACGATTCAGGGTGGCAGGGTCAGGAAACAGGAGAAGCAGAGTATCAGAGAGAGCACTTGGCTTCAGCATCCACAGCTGTGCAGGGACATGGAAGGCTTAGCCCCAGGGGCAGCCCTGGATCCACACTCCAAAAAAATAAAAAGCAGAGGTATTGCATGATTTTGGGTTGGAGAAACCATCTCTCATGTAGTCCTTATGCTGCGGGGCTGCCCCGTGCCTCAGTTTCCCCACCAACACCGCTAACAGGTATGGGTGGTGGGGACATGATGCTGTTGGTGCTGGTCCTGACTGAAGACCATCTGCTTTGAGATATCCCCTTCCCCTCTCTGTGAGCACCTCCAGCCTGGCTAATCCCCCTACAGAGGCTCTTCCCTGGGGACACAGATGTCACATCCTCTCCTGTTTGTCCCCAACATCCCCGGGGCTGCCTCAGCATTACAACAGCAGATGGATTTCGGCAAAGCCCCAGCCCTCCACACCACTGGGGCCATCCCTATTTAACGGGTTATTTGCTTCCCCTTTCTGCTTCACCACATTTCAGCATCTGCAAATATGTCCAGCGCTTATTTTATATCATTTTTCAGCTCAGTGACAAATATAGCAAAGAGCAGAAGAGCAACACTGGCGATCTCTCCATTAACTGGTTTTTAATCCATTTAACACGGGCTGCGCAGGGCTGGTGCGGTGCTGGATTTTTATCAGACTGGGATGCACGATTAAGTCAAATGCCTCATAGAAGTCGAAGTGCATTAAGTCAAGTTATCTTTATCAGCTGACCTTGTGATCTAATAAAAAAAATAGTCTCGAGGTTCCTTGGCAAGAGCAGGCTCCAGCATCACTGCAGGTTTGAGGTAGCAATAACCCTCCATCCTGCCTGCTCTGGGATGGAGAAACATGTGCCATACCCTTGCCTTCATCCCACGATGTGTTGTCATTCAGCAGCATCACTTTAGCACAAGGAGAGGATTTAAATACCACTCTGGGGAGAAAGGAGCCTTGGAAAGGGGTCTCCTTTGGCCCCATGGACCAGGGATTGCTGAGCCAAGGAGGTCCAGGATGCTGGGAGACGGCAGCATCCCTGGGGGAGACCAGGAGGGGACCAGATCCCCTCTCTTCAAAGCCATACATGTTGGGGATAAAAAGTGGGTGGCAGATGGGGACATCTTGGGCACAAGAGGAGGGCACAGTGCTGGCAGGAGCTGCTGGGGACATCCTGCAAACACCATGGGTTAGGATGTGGTGCTGCCCTTTTGGGATCTCCGGAGATGTGAGCACAAGAGGGGGGCCGTGGCTGCAAGGAGAGCTGACTGCAGGGGCACTACCTTCCCTCCAGCCTCCCCATCCCAGCTGGAGCAAATTGAGGCCATTTCTTATGGAGGATCCCACAGCACCTGCCCGTGAGTCACTGGTTGCCGGTCTGTGTGAGTCACCACACCCCCAGAGGCAGCAGCCACCTATCTCCAGGGATGCACAAGCATCCTAAAAAAGTGACCATACCACCCCTGTATCCCTCCCAGGAGCCAGGCGGGGCTGCCCAAAGGGCCTCCTCAGCTGTAAACCATCCTGACTGCCAGGACTCTCCTTCCTCAGGCTTCCCAAGTGCTGAGGACAGCCAGAGTAAGGAGAAAGGGAGGGATGAGAGAGAGGACAGGCTATGGAGGAGAAAGCAGGTTTGTCCTGTTGGATAAAGCTGGGAATGATGAATATTCAGACAGGAGATGGGGACACCTTCCCATCCCAGAAAAGTAAGGTTTCTGCTCTGCCCTAAGAAAACAACACCAAAACGTGTTGTTCTGGGTGGTTTGAAAGTATTAAAATGATGAATAAACCCAGGATGCACCAAGGAAAAGAGGAACAGCAAACCCCATGCTCTCTCAGTCACGTTTCTGCAGCTTCACCTCATTCCTAAAGCATCGCTGATACCCTCCCTGAAGCCCTCAAATCCCCAGGGCAGAGCAAGGACCAAATCCCTTACTTGCACTTGCCATCTCAGCCCTGCCCTGGCCAAGCACCCCCAGCTCCCTGCAAGTACATTTTTGCTGGTCTTGACTTTTTTTGTTTACTTTTTCATAAGCTCAGTGCAGAGTTTAAGCTCAGACTGTCAAGAGCAGGAATTAGCGGGGAAGGCACCCAAGCAGCCCTACCCTGGATGGCATTCCTATCTGATCGTAATAATTTGAACAGATAAAATTTGATGCCTGGAGGGTGACAACGACCCTCTATATAATTTTTTTTCCCCCTTCCCCTTTTAAATATTCCGCTTTAAGGAAACACATGTGCATATTGAAATCAAAACAGCTCCGACTGCCCATTGGTGCTGGGACGTAGCTGTTCAGCTGCAATGGGACTTGCTGCGATGGGCCTCTCCAGGGCTGGGCAGCACAGCAGCAGGTTTGGGCATCTCTGTGTTGGGTGGTCTGGGCTACTCTAGGTCCTGTTTTCTATCTGAGAAATGGGGACAGCATCAATTTTTCACTCTGTTACGGGGAAAAAAATGGCTAGCCTGCTGTTTCCAAAGTGCTGGCACGGCTGGGTGCCTCCACGTGCTAAAGGATGCTCTATCATTGTACCACGCAAGCAGTGCTTTGGAGACCATCAACATGCAGCCAGCATCAACCTCTGAACCAGCTTTTAGTTCTTTCTTCCTTCACTGAGCAGATTTGCCATTCTCAAGAGCCCACCACAAACCAGAGAAGTTCTCACACTGGTCCAGCATTAGATGAGCAACCTGCTTGCAACCGCTGGCAGCAAACAAGCCGTTCCTTCAACCCCAGCAACCCTGGCTGAGATTCAGAGTGTATTTCCCTTTGCTTGGTCCTTGCGAGAGCAGGGTGTGGGACTCTGCACAGACCTACCTCAGCACACATAGCTTGCAAAAGCCTCCTAGGTGCTCCTATGGCTTGTGGTGGCTCTGGTGCAGACGATGGATGGATAGTGGGAGCTTGAACAGCAGGGTTTGAACATGCAGCATGGTGGGATGCAGAGTTGTTCTTCACGTTCTTCAGCTGGGCGACAAAGGAGAGAAAGTACCAGTGAAGGTTTGTGTCTGCCCCTACATGGAGCAGGTAGCAGTGTGGAGAGTTAATTCAGGGACCAAACCAAACCTTGAGGAAACAAAAAATATTTGGGTCAGTGCAAAACAGAAAATTTTGCAGAAAGCTTCAGCAAAATCAAAGAGAAAAAAAATGGTTTGAGGACAAGCAGAGATATTTTCTTTGCCTTGGAACAACGTGTGCTTTTTGCCCCAACATGGCATGTGCTGTTTCAGGCTTTTATATCCTCTATTTAGATCCATTTTTAAATTAAAAAAATCAAAATTTAAAAGGCAAAAGTCAAACCAGGTTGGGTTTTTTTTTTAAATTAGCAGTGTGCCAGGATGCCTGAAACAAAAACATTTCATTAAAAAGAAAACAAAAAGGCAAGATGAAAGATCTCAGACGTTCCTCCTTCACTTCCCCCAAGGGGGAAGGTGGACCCAGTGCCCCCCACACCCCTGAAACACCAGTGCCCACCTACCATACTCACGGAAAAGCTGCATGGATGGCCACATACAGGCTTTTCTGAGCATCCATCCCTGGGGTGGGACCTGGCTGGTGGGACCACTGCGAGGATGGGCACCCAAGCGGCTCCCAGATCCTGCTCCTTGGTCTGTATGGTTCTTCTGAATTGTGCCACCTCCATCCAAGCTCAGGTTTGCAGGGTCCTCACAGCGAGCGACTTCGAGGCCCCCTTAGGAAGGGCCCAGGACATCACCTCTGCTTGGTTTTGGGGTAAACCTGGAGGAAGTCCCCTGCCCTGGAGCAGGGAGCGACTCCTCTGTGCCCGAGGCCTGGCAGCTGGGAGGGACCTTCCTTCTCACAGGGACGACATCTGCATCTCGCCGGCTCCCTTGTTTATCAGTGAGTTTACTCCGGGAAATCTAATCACCATTTTGGAGTTAATCCCTCTAACAAACCCTTGCAAATCCTTTCATCCAGAAGTTTATTAATATTAGCTCCTCTCGAGCAGAAGTGAATTAAGCGCCTTTACCTCCCGTTTGGCTTTTTGTTCCTTTTCTCCTCGCCTCTGTTAACGGGAGCAATTCAATTAAGGAACAAACGACTTCCCAATAAAAATCCCTCCTTGCCGCCTCCCTCCTCCTTTTGCTCAAGGACTAATAATGTTTAATTGGGGAAATGAGCTCGGCTGGTGGTGCTGGTGGGGGTGAGGGCAAGCCCCAGCAAGTACAGCCCCCACAGGCTCTGGGCATGGGACAGAGGGGCTCAGCTCATCCCAGGGAAGGGGGACACTTGGCTGGGAACACCTAAAACCCCATCATTTGCAAGAGAAAGATCTCCCAGCCCCAAAGCAGCTCTCCCAGTGCCCAGCTGATGCCATCCTGCTTGCACACAGTCGTTCATGGAGTGGAGAACACTTGAAGGTTGCAGAAAACTGGGACTGAGGATGGCAGGCAGTGCTCTCCAGCTGCCCAGCATCTAGCTGGTGTTCAAAAAAGCCCTGAGATTTCCTCCACCTTGATGCAAAACCCCATCCATCTCAGCAGGCACTGCTGCAGGTCCACCGGGATGCAGGTCTGAACCCAGCACCAGTTGAGCTCACTGCAGTGGGGGGCTCAAGACCCACATCCAGCACCGAGCAAATGGGGAAAAGGGATAAAAGCAGCAACAAGGCTTGAAAAGGGGACAACAAGCTATGGGTGTAGTTTGCACCCTGTATGCAAAAGTACAAGCCCCATCCAAGGGGGGCTCCAAGGGGTTCCAAGCCCCCTCCAAGGGGTCCAAGCCTGCCTTTGCTGACTCCATCTCCCAGCATCATGCCGCTGCAGGCACAGTCCCTGCCGAGCAGCGCTGGAAGAGGAGGCTCAGCCTGCCCAGGGAGTCGTGCCGCCCGTCAGCTCAGCTCCATCGCAAAGGCCACGGCATTTCCCGGCTGTCAGAAAGGATTTGTTCAGTGCTGCACACTCCCTCCTCCACCTCCTGCGGTAACAGAGCGGCTCTTCCCTTAAACCTGGGGTTAGCCTGGGAAGGGACATCTCCCTGTCCAGCCCAGGCTCCTTCCATGCGTTTGGCTTGTACCCATCTGCATCAGTGGCAGGAGGACAGGATGGACCAGAGATGCTCAGACACAAGCTGAGGTACCATCTGCAAGGAGAAGACACATGTTAGCAGGGACAGGGAGCAGATCCATGACACAGCAAATGCATCAGCCCAGGAGAGCTGGCTTGGCGGGGGGAACATTAAACACCAGATCCCCCGATATATACCCACCATCTCCTCCGACCTTCTGCTGAAGCTGGGAGCAGTCAGACCCAGTGATCCCCCTCCCTTTTGGGGTGCCTCATTCACTGGCCCAGCGCTGCCTCTTCCATCCCTGCTCCAACCGAGACCCGAGAGGCTGCACCACGCCTTCGCCAGGACTGATGCTTTTTAATGATGAACTGATGTGAGAAGTCATGGCACGGTCTGGGGTGACCTCTTGATGTGCTCCACTCACACATCACCCCAGGGCCTGCCTAGCGACCCTGCAATGGAGACCACCCCCATGCTTTCATCCACATTTTCCCATGGTTTTCCTTCCAAATTATCCCCTTTTCCACCCTTCTGAGTCATTTGTCACAATGCTTTCTTACCTTGCCCGGGGATGCGTTGAGCAGCATCCCCCTACCCTGACTGCCAGCAAGGGAGGATGAGGGACGGGCACCCAGCCTCACTGGTGGCCACGGAGCAGCAGCAGCAGCTGAAGTGATACAGGAATCCCTTTGGGAAGAAACATGCTACTGAAATGTCAGTGGCAGTTATCCTAATGGGAGAGATGGGTCTGCTGCCAGAGGAAGGTTCAGATCAGGACGGATACCTGTGGGGTTTTGACAAGGGTGCTTCAACCCAAGCAAAGATCTGGCCCCAGTCTCGGGGCTGGTGGCCCTGCACCCTTCCCAGTGGACTTTGAGCTGACAGAGATGGTACTGCCAGCAAGGAAAGGGCCGTGGGATGCTCTGGCAAGGGTCATGTCACCTGGACTGACCCATCTTTAGGCAGGAAGGCAGACAGAGCTGCACAGCTCCACCTCCAGCTTAATCTTGTTGACCAGGGACTGCGCCTCTTCTTGGAGCTGCTGGAAAGCCTCCAAGACTGGGCTGCAGCAAGGACAGAGTGGCTTTAAGAAGATGATTTCCATGAAGCAAAGCGGATTGAGCATACCAGTGGTGAAAGAGGTTTCATTTCCCCTCCCTGCTTCTTTAGATTCCCCAGAAGTCACAGTGGTCACATCATCACCAGGATCTGCACCTGGGTGTCCTCCAGACCCACGTTCCTTCCAGACTATTAAGTTTGGACCCCAGAGTTACCCACACAGAGAGGGTCCCATCTTTATCCCATCAGGGTTGTTGCATCCGGCCCAACCCTCCAGTAAATTGGGTCTCACTTTCGCGTGGTCAAAGTGATGGAGTAGCAAGAGTGCTCATCCAGGAACGTCTGCACAAGGGTCATCATCTGAACAACAACAGAAGCTTGAGATTAATACATCAGGAAGCATACAATGGCATCCTTGG
Organism: Ibycter americanus; assembly: GCA_035590275.1. NCBI lineage: Eukaryota > Metazoa > Chordata > Aves > Falconiformes > Falconidae > Ibycter > Ibycter americanus. Next base: position 1,840,337 of record JAVJGI010000063.1, on the reverse strand, counting down.
GGGGATGAGAAAGGGACTATTCCACCTCCTGAGGCTGAAAACAGTAAAGAAAAACCCAGGGATGAAGCTCTCTGCATGGACAATTTTTTCTCCCATGCAAGTAGAAGACACCAAGCTGCTCCACAGAGCAGGTAATACAGCTAACAGCCCCCCTTTGCCCCTCCTTGGGCTTTGCTGAAGGGATAGCTGCTCATTAGTGAGTGGCATTAAGAGGAATGAACCTAATTTGCAAGAGCAGAGCGAAGAGCCTCCACCTGCTCTCCTTTGCACCTGCAAGCAGCTTTGCAGGGGATTATTCAGCCACTAGACCATGTTGAGGGCAGTAAATGCTGGACACAAGTATGTCCCACCTAGGGTGAAGCAGCTCCTCTGGGGCCCTCAGGCACTTGCAGACCCAGATCACAGGAGTTTCAGCAGAAAACAGACTTTTTTTTTTTTTAATAACACTCACAGAAAAGCACAGTTGAAAGTCTTCCCAAACCTTGATGTGCCTGCCTTTGATTTCTTCAAAACAAAATGAGGTTTCCACAAATAAATTAATTTCTTTTAAACAAAGAGTTTCTTGTCAGGTCCTCTGACACCTGCTGACCCAAAATGGAAACTCTAAAAAATATTTTTTTCCCCAAAAAAAGATTCAGTTCACATTGACCCAGATTTGGAGCTTATTATTAATTTTGACTCTGGACGGTGAATGGAAGCAGCCACCACTCTCCCATCACCAGGGGACACCCAACTGGTGATACCAAGCATTATGAGAACAGGAATGTTATAAAACTTCCAGGTGGGATCAGTAATTCCCACCTCCGAAGGAGACCAGGAAGAGATGTGGAAGCTTGCAAGCAGCAAAACAAGAGTGCAGGTATGTTCCTCCTGGATTTAGACACTCATTGCTGGCTTTTAGCATGTCCTGGGCACAGGGATGCTGGAGGCTGAACCCAGACAGTGCTTAAAAGCCCCTTGAAACCTCTTCTCACAAGCTGGGAAAGCCCATTTTTACCTCCAGAGCATCCTGCAGCAAGGAGTCCCACAAGTGAACATCCCATTGCAATGAAATGGCATGAAAAACCAGGTGATTTGGGGTTTTTTTAATTAAATTAAAAGACAAACCAAGTAATATAGGACAAGCTCAACCTTGGACCTGCCAGGGAGCTTGGCAAGACCTGGCTTGCAGATGCAAATGGGGAAGGAGGAGAAAGCTGAGCCACCAGCAGTTCCTTGAAGCTCTAGATTTCACCTTTAATGTATTTCAGTGCATGATTCAAGCACATTATCTGCATGAAATGCTGCATTAGCATCAAAATGAGGGGAGTTCTGTTCAATATATTAAAGTGTCTCTGATGGGTTTGAAGGTAGCTTAGCGCAAGAGAGGCATTAAGGAAGTAAATGCCACATTTGTATTCAAAAGAGCTTTCTTTTTTTCATTTAAAGCCATTGATGTAAGAAGTGGTGCTTAAGACGGGCTTATAAAAGCAAGAGTGCATCTTTGCTATGAGACAAAAAGCTGTGTTTATGGCAAATGGTAAAGGAAAGCAAATAGCCCATTTAGAAAATGTATTTCTTTGGAGTTTTGGCACATCAGCTAGAGGAGGGAGGGCTGGCAGGGACAGGGCCTTCAGGTGGCATCTCTGCCTAGAGCCATTTTCTTCCCTGCTATCTCCTGTGATGGCTTTTTTTGGTTCGAGCCTGGAATTAGAAATGGCTTGTCCAGGCTGGCCACTGCCACCATCCTTTTTCCTGGAAGAAGAAAAAAAAGAAAAAAAAAAAAAGGAGATTTATTGACCCAGCTGCCTGGCAAACACCCAGTTTGCCTTTTTCTGCTAAATTTCAAACAAAACAAAAAAAAAGGGGCCTATTTAGGCATTTTATTATTTTTTTTTAATTAGGATGACTTTCTGCTTGACAAAACAGTTTCAAACTTTTCATTTGAACGTTAGAAGTTGAAGTCCCGTCAATGCAAACAGCACTGATGTATCAACTAGGACAATTTCAGTGGTCTTGTTCACCAATAATTTTAACAAAAAATGTTAATTCTGCTTCAGAATATTCTTTATATCTTTATTCCACTGAACTAAAAAAAATCTATTTTGTAATCAGCTCTGAGAAAAGCAGTTTTTGCTCTCCCACCCCGCAAACAAAAATAAAATAGATTAAAAAAATCACACTCCACACCACAGTCCTGCTTCGACCACAATGAATTTTTACTTGCTCTTAGTGCTGGACGAGGAGCATTTTAGCTAAAACCACCAGGATTTCTGCTGAATTTGGGGGATCAAACTGGTTTAGTTTCATTATCTGAAGCAAACAGAAACTGTACTGAAAGCTCAGGGCGAGCATTAACTGGCTTCATCCATCTTTGCCACCTCCAAGGGCAATTAATAATCCCTTGTCTTTTCAAATGGAGAAAGTGAGGGGTTAAATTAATTGCTTCTGACCACTTAATGAGTCAGGGAGAGACCCTGGGAAGCTTGTCTTGCCACTGCCTGCAAATCGGCCGGAGGAAAAATATACTTCTCTTGGCCAAGGAGCATCACCTATGGAAATATTTATGCCTCGGAGCTGGCACAGGTGCTATCACCCCCCAGACATGGGGCTGTTGGAGGTCATCACCCTGTGAAATTCAACCACGTGTGGCTTCCCTGGCCCTTGGGGTGAACTGAATAAATCAGAATATTTGTTCCGAGGGGAGCTGTGAGCAGCACAGCTGGGAAAAGCTGCGGGCACTGTGAGAGCACAACTGAGGCTGGATACCCACCAGGACCTCCAATGACCACAGTACCAATCTGTCACCAATGTCATCCCTCCCTGGAGAGCCATGCCAAGAGGAAAACATACCAAAAAAAAAAAAAAAAGCTGGACGCCTTGCAAGTCTTAATAAATTAACACCCCCTTCCTGCCAACGGCACTAAATCACAGCCTGGAGAATGGTCGGTTTTAATCACTCAACCTCCAGCCTTCCTCCCTGCACCCATCCCTCCCATTCCTCCATCACCCTACAAAGCAAAACGAGTTGTCTGGGGGACATCTCAGCACTCCCCACCTTTCCACCCAGCTCCCCCAAACTACAAGCTGTCCCAGCGGACACCCAGTCCATGGACCATCTCCCATGCCCACCCACGAGGATGGGCTGTTAGCTGGAAAAGCATCCCCCTGGTCTGGGAGGCAGACCCTGCTCCCACCCAGGAATCTCCCACTCCCAACTTTCTTTCCCATCACAGCTCATTTTCTCCCTCCTCCCCACAGCAGATTGTCATGTCCCAGAAGAAGGGACGGAAACAATGCAGAGAAAATTGATAAGCATGGCTTGAAACCCAGAGAAAGGGAACATTTGCCTGGGAGAAGCTGTGATTAGATCCGTGTGTGTGTGTGTGTCCTTTGCCAGCGCTCCTAAAAATAGAGCTTGGCTGCACAGACTGTCACACGCATGCAGACATGCTCTCGCTGCAGCTATATTTACCAGTCTCGGAGACAGCCAGATTCCCATATATGAGCCTTACGTCCCCCCCAGGACTATCATGCAGGGTTCAGGCAGCCAGGCAGAGACCACAGTGGTAGTGAGGGACGTCCCCAAGCATCCCTGGGAGCGTGGGGGCACAAAGAGAAGTGAGGTGGGGAGCATAGGATTGGAGAAATTAAATTTCTGGAAGGTCCTTGAAAGCATCTAGAAAAGCAAAGATCTCAATTTGGAGTCACACATTTGGGGCAAACACCAGAAGCCACCCAGATGGCCAGCGTGCTCCTGGTCTTACCCCTCTGCATAACTTCCAACAAAGCAGCTCCCGAAAGAGGTACTTATACCCCAACCCATCTTCCCATATCTGCCCAAAAGCCAGCACTCGTGGCCAAAAGCCAGCACTTGGGGCCAAGCCCTCCAAGCCTGTTATCTGGACAGCACAAATATCTACAGCCATGGGCTGAAGAAGGTTCAGTGAGCTCCACCGCTTCTCCAGTTCATGCGACCACTGCTCGGTGCCATCGGCCACGATGCTGCATTCGTGGGTCGGGGACTGAATAGGTTTGGAAGGAAGAAGGTCCCACAGCTGCTTACTGGAAAAACAAAAACTGGAGCATGACCTACATCGCCTGCTGGAAACCAGCTCCTCCGCCCCCCATCACACTCATTAGCCTCGTGATAAAGCAGGGAGTGTTTAAAGGGACAAAAATGATGCATTTTAGTTATATTCATGAGTTCTGAAGAGGATATTTGAAGACCAAGGTATTATTATCTACATATGTCTTCACAGAGGTTGTGTGCAATTAACATTATTCAGAAATACGCAATTAGCATTATCCAGAGATATGTGTTTTGGGTGGGAAAATAATTGGGTTTCTTCCTGAACTTGTTTTGTGCCCAGTTTTCTCAGCTCCGAGCATTTTGGTCCAATTGGAAAAGTGCCAGTTGCCCCAGCTTGCCCCTGGAAACAGAGCCACCAGCAGCAGAGGATGGTTCTGCAACTGCAGCTTTTGTTTGGTGAATTTTGGACCAGTTCAAAGCGCCTGCAGATCCAGTGGGCACCTACGCAACAGACTGGCCCAATGCCACATGCAGCATCATCCCCTGGTGACCAACGCCACATCCCCAGCAGCTCTGCTCCCCATCCTGCCCAGTGCAGAGCATCTGCCCCAGTCCTGTGCTGTCTCCAGGAAAATGAGTCTCATCTTCAGATCAAGGACCTGAGTCGTGGCTTTGGTCATGACCCCTACCCTCTGATGCCTAGGGGTGATGCTTGGGTGGACCTGGGCTGCTGATGGGTCCCCATGGGGGGAGCAGGAACAGCAGCTCCAAGGGTGGCTTCACTTTCATGGCCTCTTACCAAAACAAAAGGATCTTTCCCCACACAGAGAGCAGCAGATGCCTTCTGGGACTCGTCTTCATTTTTCAACTCAAATATCCTCTGTTTAATCAGATGGTGGTAATATCACCTTGTGAAATGTCATTAGCAGAGGGTGAGAGGTGAGCTCCGTCCTGTTATTGAAATGCAGCAGCACGGGGTGGCTCGCCCTGAGCACACAGGTGTGGGTGCCTGGGCACACAGGTGTAGAGGAACTGTAGAGGGTTAATTAACATTGATGATATACAGCTGTGGGCTTGCTTTGGAGTGGTGGGTTGGCTGATGTGGGTCATGTACAGCTGTGGCTGGTTCCTGCTAAGTAGCTAAATAGAACTGAGGAGCCTAGAAGAGAAGGAGCACTGGGTGAAGAGAGAGGCAGGGGATGAAGAGGAGCCCTGGATATAGGAGAAAGAAGGAGAGGCCCCTGGAGAAACAGAGAGAAGGGGGCTCGAATGAGGAGAGGCTGGCTGGAAGAGAAGCCAGGAGAAGGAAGAACCCAGACACAGCAGAGGCAAGAAGCAGAGTGGACTGGCCTGAAGAGGATGAAGAAACAGCACAGACAGTAGATGAACCTTCGAAACCTTGTATGTGAGACTGATGGTGGCGTTGAGGCATGAGAGGGCTGGTATGGGACGGTAAAAGCCTTGTTGCAGCTTGATAGTTTGGTAGTGCTGTGACACACAGGGAGCACCTGTCCTCACCAGCCTCAGCGCACAGCACTGGAGGTGGCAGCAGAAGAGACTCTCCAACAGGGAAAGATCGATGAGGTTCACTGTGCTAACAGCCACTAGTTTTGATAGCAAGCTGCAGTACCCTAAATCATGCCAATAAACACTAAAACAAGGAAAAAAAAATCAGCTTTGATTTACCTTGGTGAAGATCTGAGCTGTATATAAAGAAGCATTGTGTAAATTAGGAATTTGAGGGTCATTTAGTGAGGACAGCTCCATAAATCCAGTCCTTTTTTCCCCCCCTCTAGCTTTACAGTTAAAAGCCTAGGCAAGGGCAAGGTCTAGACCTACCCAGATACTCTCAGCATAACTTCACCACTTGCAGGAGTTGTCCTCGACATGAGGACTCCCGGCAATCACTCACTCCCAGCCAGGCTGCAAGCACCACTTGTCTCACTCCAGGTAGGTCCTTTCTCCATCGCTGATGGTCACCACATCCACAGGGTCCTTTGATCTGCCAGCTGGCCTCTGGAGATGTTAGTGCCCTCAGGAGCCAACTGAATCTGCCAAGTGATGTTTCACAGAGCTTTTTGGGGTGTCTGACTTAAAATTGCTTGAAGGGACCAGTTGCTTGGACCTAGCGGAGTACCTTGATATAGCAGGTGACTTGAGATGGGACGGTAGAGCACAGCCCAGGAGCATCCCCTGTCACAGCCACGCAAGGCTCTGGGAGAACTCATTCCCAAATCCTCCCCCATCCTCCTAGGAGGCAGGTTAGCCTGACGACACAAGCACAGAGAAACCATGCCGCAAGGTTAGACGTGGGCTGATGGCCATGCCAAGAGCAGACCCCAATGCCCTGACCCCACCGCGAGCTCTGAGAGCAGCCAGGCATCACTGCACATCCAGCCCTGCTTCTCAGCTCCAAGGGACCACGGGGGCCACCACACAGTCCTGGTTTTCATTTCAGAAAGAGCCAAGCCCTGCAAAAACACATCATTTGTCACCAGCAGTGCTTGCTCCAGGGCATCCCATGCCAGGTGGCTCCATACTGTGCCGGTCCCCAGTGACACTCCCTGCTCTCCCTCACTGCAGCCGAGGACCTTTACAAATAAATAATGTTCCACTCCAATCTGTTTGAACAAGCTGGCCTCCTCGATGCCACCGGGGAGGGTAGCAGATGAGAAAGGGTTGAGAAGCTGCATGGAAAACACCTGCCCATTGCCCAGAAATGCTTGTAAAAAGCAAACAGGCTGCCTGGGTGCTCTAAAAATATCTGAAATTAGGAAATCTTGACATTGCATATGTCAGCGTCACGGCCAGCACCAGCTTCCAAAACATCGTGGCAACCCCAAGAGAGATGCCAAAGACCCCAGAGCCTCATATTAAGGGCACGAAGGCGTTCCAGGGGCTGGTGGCCCAGGGTGAAGGGCTGCTTGCAGTGGATGGTGGCCAGAGGCAAGCACCAGGATGAGCTCACCCCTGCTGCAAGAGGAACTGTTCACTCCAGGCAGCTCCAGGCTGGGCAGGCGCTTGCTCGTTTGAGCACAGATGGCTTTGCATCCATCCTCGGGGCTGTTAAACCCCTTCATTTCCCCAGCAAGAGCATCACTTAAGTGCAAGCTACGAGCAAAGCCACAAGTGGGCTCTGGAGCTAATGCACAAATTATATTTTGAAAGCACTTCTCCCCAGCGCTGGCTACGTAATACAGGGAAATTGCTGTAATAAAAAGCCATGCTCTCCAGATGCAAAAGGTGGCAAGAGGGGCAGGAGGGAGCAGGGGCCTCACTGGAAGGCCAGCAGCAGGGCAGTCCTTTGGAATAGGATTACACAGCATCCTTCACCTACAAGTACAAGGTGATGCTCCCCCAGGCACATGGCCAGCGCAGGGCTTTCCCAGCATGATTACTGAGACACGGAGATACAAAACTCTCTGGATGGGAAGGAGCCAAGGGTGAGGAACCCATGCTATTAAAAATAAACCCACAGGGTGCAGATCCTGTTCCTATACCAAAAACTTCCAGGGTGGGCTCCGGGGCAGCATCCCCAGGGCACAGTTTTCTCTTTAGCCTCTTCCTGCAGTGTGCTTTCTAAATCTGAGGGTAAGCATCTGATGATGCAGGTCATCCTTAAGGCTCTATGGTCACAGATTAAGCATGTGCAACCAGTGGCAAACTAGCACAAAGCCCAGACTCACTGAGCCTGAGAGCAGAAACCTGCTGCTGGGCCCTTCATGCTGAACCCAGGCACTCCAAAGCAGGGTTGTCCCAATAAGTCATTTATAAACGAGCAATAGAAAAAGGATTATTCATGCAGGAAGAGTCATTTCCAAGAGCAGAGTGCAGTGCTAGTAACACTCAGCATCCTCTTTTCACAGCAAGGTACAAAACCTGCTGGAAACGAGCTGTTCCAGCCAGGACCCCGAGATGAGAAGGTGCAAGGTGAGACACCTCAACCACTTGTTCTTGCATGGCCACGATGCCTCACTGCTGACCGCCACACCCAGCCACAGAAGATGCAAACCACTGTGGCCCTTCCACACATACAACCTAGTCTGGTGCATCATCACCCCAGAAAAGCCAGCCCAGGGGAGCACCTGGAGAGAAAACCAAGCTGGAGGACCCCTAATGCCCACACATACCCCAGGCTGGCACCCACAAAGGTCACTTTTCAGGCTGAGGGCAACTGAGGGGCTGCAGGGACCTGTCACCCATGTTGATCACCCCTCTCCTCACCAGCTGGTTACATGCTACAATTTGTCATCACTGGCAAAAATCACCCCACAAGCCCAGCTTCTGAAAAACTACTAGTGCTCAGGAGGGGCTCAGCCTGCAGCTCCCCCCAAGCAAAGCTGAAGCATCATCGATCTGACATGCAATTTGGTAAGATCAGGCTGATTCTCGTTTGGGGTCATTTCAGCCCAGAATCGGACATATCAGTGTACAAATTTTCAAGACAATCAGCCAGCCACAACCATCCACCCATCCAGGGCTGGGGAGGAGATACAGGAGCCCCAGAAGCCCCATATTTGCTTTTTTTTTTGTGCCTGTGCACCATGCTCTGCTCCACACACATGAGCCACTGCTACAAAAGGCTAAAAGCAGCTCCCTGCCCTGACTGCTGCCACTTCCAGCAAAGCAATGCTTAAACTTGAGGAAGCAAAGGGGAGGATCAAACAGCATCATCGGTGTTAACCAGAAAGCCCCTGCTCCTCTCCACCCTGCTCTCAGCTCATGTTGCTGTGCAACCCCTCTGGTTTGGGCATTGCTCTGCAATCACAGCTGGGAGTGAGAGGTGCTGAGAGGATGCAGGAGGCGGTTGCAGCAGCTCTCCAGCTCCCAGCACCTTCCCAGTAGCCCAGCAGAGGAGTCCCAACCCCTGCAGCATTCAGAGACTGTGCTGGGATCCTTGCTCCTGGATCCAAAAAAGCCTGGAAAACACAACGTGGATGGACTTTCAGGATGCAGGATAGAAACAACCCAACATTTTGGCAAAGTTTCCTAAGACTCAAGAGGTGGAGGAGATCCACTCAGCCAGGGCGTAGCAGAGCAGAGCTGCCCACCTGCAAGAACAACAAAAGACCTGTCTGAAGGCAAACCCATCCTCTGCTCAGCCCCATGGGGTGCAGGATCAGGTCAGCCCTTTGCCCCATGGGTTAAGGCAAGGCCAGTAGGACAACCCAGATAAATCCTGCAGGATTTGATGCATGGGGAAACACTCGAAGAAAGCCACCAGGGACCCCAGGCACATACCAACCAGGTCCTGCAAAAACTATCAGAGAACTGGGTTGTCTACCTCTGATAAAAGCCCAGGGCACAAAAAGACTAAATTTTCATGGAAGAGGGAAAATCCAAAGCTGCCTGAAGTTCATAGTGGTTCTTCCACCCATCTCATGCTTCCAAACTCGTTAGCCACCATCCGATTCTTCCCCGCCAGCAGGATCTCTAATTTTGCACATCTCAAAATAATATTTGCCAAGCAGCACTCCTCGCTATGATTAAAACAATATCAGGCACTAAAAATATACAGCTCCTGGGGGAATCCTGCCTGCCCAAGACAACAAGCTATTTAAGACACATCAAGGAGGAGCTTCTTTCCTATTAAAGGCAAAGCGGGTCCATGCTCCGCAACAGGGAGATCAGGGGGGCGGGTAGGCAAAGAGGGAGGGACAACAAGGGGTGGAAGAGGTTGCCTCAAGCATGAGATATCTGTGACGGGAGAGCCAAGGCTGGGACAGGGATAGTGGACATCTACCAGTGATGAAGCTCAACACCTGGAGATGACCCCAAGTATCATCTCAGTACCCTCCTATATGGCTGCTGTCTGCAGGTGCTCCCATCGCTTGTCAAATCACCTTCCCAAATAGGTTACCCTGCTAATAGCCCTTGCCAGCTAATGGATGAAATATCCATGTGTAAGCGGTTCGTTATTCAACCAGCCTCCATGGCCAGACACAATTCATCAAGGCAAATATTTGCCTTTTTATTCCATCAACTAGCAAATGAATTACCAGCCCATATCTGCTCCCAGTCCTCAGCAGCGGGGAAGCATCTGAGAGCATCTCTCCATCGCCGCAGCTTTACATGTTTGCCACCCTGTCCACCCTCTGTACGTTTGCTCCCCATTTCCAACAGATATTTCCCATTTGGTTTTGTGCCAATGTTGTCTTTTAGCTTAACCTTTCCCCAGTCCCTTGGTCCTCTTCCTCTCCAGGGCATTTCCCCGATGCCTGTGGGCGGCGCAACTGCCTTGGAGCCAACACTGTGTTTCTGGGCCAATGCAACCCAAGAACTGCAAAGCCCCGTGCCCTTCCCCAGCTAAATAATAATCATTTCTCTGATCCTATGATTAGCATGGCTGGCAGCCAAGGTCACACCACAGAGCGCTTTCTGGTGGAGATCAGCCTCTGATGGATGCCCCATCACCTTCAACAGTCCAGATGACAGCAAGGAGCTTCTCAGGAGATGCTGGGGCAGGTCCCCACAGAGCAGCCCCCACAGTGAGCTCTGGTTTTGAACTCAGCCTGCTTGCTGCTCCCTTTGATCTCCCCTTCATTAGTCTTTCTCCTTCGCTTTCGAGCGTAATTAATACTTCCCTGATCAAAAGCCCCAGCGCAAGGAGAGCTTTAACAACTCTTGTTTCACGGTGTGTTCCCATTAAAGGAGAGCTCAGGCAGAGCAGAGGAATGAGACCTCATTTGGAGCTTCAAAACTGCAGCCGTTTGCCCTCCCTCTGCCCCATCCCCAGGATCTCACTGCCAGGACTATCAGCAGAGTCGGAGCACGCCGTGTCCCAATTCTTCCCGGCACCCAGCCACCCAAGCACTGGTTCTCCAGGTGACTCAGGACCTATGTGATGGCTGCGTGGGGTCTGGCCAAATACCCACCTAACCCTAACCCATCAGCAGCACCCAGAGGAGAGGACCAGGGAGACCGTACGGGGATTTTCCCCCAGCACCCAGGTGCTGTCACCTCACTCCCAAGCTGGTGGAGGACCATGTCGTACCTAATGTTCACTGGATTTTTACAACCTGCCCCAGTTCTTATCACCAGCATCAAACTCCAGCCCAAGCTCTGAGCAACCCTGATCTCCTCCCAACACCCTTATAACTCAATCAACAGCTTTGCTGCTGGGCCACTTGACCCACAATCAGATAATCCAAGAGCCACATGACAAAAAACCCTGGTTTAACCTCTTCCACTGCCACAAAACCCCAGCAGATGTCCCATAAGGTCTTAACTGGCTCATGGGGCTGTGAAAAGCAGCCACAACTGCTGAGATTGGAGGGGGGGGAACGGAAAACAGCACAGGGTGGGAGGTGGTTTCTGAGATGATTGAGAGTACTGGGCACCCACAAAGCCCAACTTGGTCCCTCCATTCCAGCACAGAGCCTCTCTGGACCATTAGATGCTGCTTGCAAGGGCCACAAAGCATCACATGATGTCCCTTCTGTCGGCCACATGCCTCTCAGTGACCAAAACCACCCACCCAGGATAAGCCAGAGCTGAGCTGCAGCCCAAGGCACCAGGAAGACGGTGCTGATCCAACCCCCAGGCTTTGCTGTCCACCAAGGGTCTCCAGAGCCCCAGGTCCTCCCCACACAGGGTAGAACAAGGCAAGCTGGGGAAGGAGATGCAGATCTTACATTTTCATCCATTAGTTCTCAATTTTGCTGAGAGGAAAAGAAAACAAAACCACCATCTAAAGCATGTTCAGCCATGGCCAGATACATTTTCCCCCAAGACATATGAATTTTGATAAAAGCGTGTTGCCTGCACACAGCATCCCCTGCCACAGACTCCTCCCCTCCTGCTTCCCCTGCAACTCAAAGACAAAAGGAACCAAAGACATTTTTTACATTAAGCGTTGCTTTTTGGCCTCGCCAGAGCTTTGCTAACCTGCTCGTGTCCCAGCCTTTGCACCAGCCAGGACAGCAGCATGCCCCATGCAGGGACCTGCTGACACGGGAGCCAAGGTCACTGCACCCAGGTGACATTACCCAGCAGGCACATCCAAGGGGTTGGCTTTGCTCCCTGGCACCATCAGCCTGGCTAGACCTTGCAAACTCACATAAGGTGACATTTTCCAAAGATTTTAACTCACCCTGATAAAAAACCTGTTTAAAAATCCTCCTGTCTGTACATATCCCTGCAGGGAAATCCTGTTCTGGGGGGAACAGGCTGGTGTTACTGGCATTTACTAGGGAGAAGGAAAGGAACAAGCTCCTTCCCAAGGTACGAACCACATGAGAAGACTATTTCCTTTGAAAAGGCATTTGGTTGGGCTTTTTTTTTTTTTCCAGTTTGCACTGCAGCAGGCACAATGATACATATCTGTTCAAAGGCAAAAGGAGAACACAACGCTCTGATCCGCTCAGACAACCCCAACTGCCCCCCCCTCCCCGTATTCATGGTTCAACTTTACTCTCACTGAAAACATTGGCTTTCATTCCACCTGCAAATGAGAAGGAAACCGAGCAGCGAAACACGCGGCGATGCTGACCCCTGGCAGCCCTCAGGCATTTTGGGACTGAGCCTCTGCCCCCCAAAACAAGGAAATTTTTTTTCCCCTCCTTTTCATCCTTGCAGCAAGCAGGAGGAAGATGCACACTTCAGGGTAAAGAGCAGGGAAAAGACTGAAGCTTCTCACATCAGGGAAACTACAGAAAAGTCTCATTTCAAGATGTTTTCACAACCTCCCCCTTGCCTAAAGCTGCTGCCACAGACACAAATCACAGCCCCCTGCTCAGGCAGGCCAGCAACTGGAAAATGTGGCTTAGGAGCAAAGATTTTATTTGCCTTGCCTTAGCCTTGTGCTTTTAATGTAAGAGGGTGGGAATGGGGTGATGCTGTACCTGGGGGGTATCTCCTGGGGACCAGCCTGCCCAGCTCCGGGAGCTCCCATGGCTGGAGAAGGGTCTCAGCGGGGCTGGTCCTCATATGTAGCACAGGGAAGGAGCAAATTAAAAGAGCTAAAAGGAGATGTGGTGTTCATGCTGAGGACTGGGGAACTCAAATGCAAAACAAACCCCAAAACACGGGGAAAAAAAGAGCAGCAAGGCAGAGGGGCACTGGGTGCATGCTGCAGCCCAGGATAGTCTGGTCCTGCTGCCACCACTGCTTGTCCAGGCTGTGTCCTCCAGCAGAGCAAGGACCAAGCCCAGGGGCCACAAACACAACCGAGCAGCCAGAATCTCACCCAGCCCTTTTGCCAGCACAGGATTACTGCACAGAGGGGGGTTTTTTTGGCTGGTTGTCTGTTCTGGCATCCCTTAAGACACTACACCATAGTTCAGATCCCAGCCCATACCATGTTCCAGCTGCTTCGCTCCTGCCTAAGCTCAAGCTGCCAGCAGAAAATGCCTTCTACTACTTAAAAGCCATTTGAATATCACTTAAGAATAACTCAGAGTTACTGTCAACTTCTTTATCAATAAGAAAAAGTACTTTCTCAAAGAAACCCTAGGATAGCTGTCCCCTGACAGGGCAGCCTGTTCAGCATCTGTCCCAGGCAAATCAGTGCCTGCAGCAGGCTGGAAGAATTCATCCAGCTCTGACCACCACCAGGAAACACGACCAAAAAAAAAAAAAATAGAGACAGATTTAGTGTCTCTGGACAGGGAAAAACCTGTAAAAATTTATATTTTTTAATGCACCCAGCTGCAGAAACTGGGGAATATTAGAACAAGTAGACTGAGCACGGGACATTAGGAAGAGTTTTTACAGGCACATTTTATTTCAGTTCCTCTCCTTACTGCCCAGTACATTTATTTCTTGCTGTCCCACTGTGCCTTTTGAAAACAGGGAAGGCATGACCTCTGGATAAATCTCCTATAAGGGGTGCACAGAGAGAGGGATACAGGCTCAGGGAATTACCGTCAGAGTCAGGGCTGGAGGCACTAAGTTGTGGAGGTTGGGGCTTTTTTTCCCCCTTTCTTCATTTTCTAGTGGTATGACATAACCCTCTCAAAGCTATTTTTAAGCCCTCATGACTTTTTCCATCTCAGGACAGATGCTGATCCCAGTAGCTGGGGGTAATTCCTGCACAGTGGTGTTATTCTGGGAGAGATGGCACAGCCTCAGCTGGTCACCTTTTATACATGCTGAAACAGTTTCTAAAAATACCTGAGTTTTTTGTAACAGAAACAAGGGAGCTGGAGAAGACAGGGTGGAAAAAAAAAAATCCAAGTTTGGCTTTCCTGATGCCTTTCCTCACCCCTGCACTCACCAGAGGGCATTGCTGGGGACAAACAGCCCAATTTCTCCTTCCCAGAGCCCATACCAGATACTGTCGTTTTGGGATGCACCACCAGAGCTGAGGGTTCTGACCACTTTTGGATAGCAGGGAAGACCAGGACTGCCCCTTTCTTGGAGGGCCTCTTCCCAGGGCACCTCTTTGAGCAAAGAGGAGCATCCTGCATCCAGAGCTACCACAGGGGCAAGAGATGGGCAAGGACAAGGTTCAGGGCCTCCAAGGTTGCCGCAGCAGCAGGAAGGGCAGCATGTCCTCCGAGGTCCTCCTCTGCCTCAGAGCTCCCATTGCTCTCCCACTTCTTTGCATGAAAGAAGTTTGAGGGATCACAGCCTCAAAAACCCACAGTGAGGGATGAGGAGGTTTTGTGGGACATCTCCAAGCTGCTGGATTTGCAAAGTAACTGTACGTTTACAGCCTGGGTGCACCAGGGAGCGTGCAAGTGTTGCTGGATCAACCATGGTCCCAGCATCAGGGTCTGAATGGAGGCCGTGGTGCTCCTGCCCCACAGCCTCAGCATCCCTGGGGTGTCCCACTGGGCAGATGTGCCTCCAAAACAAAACCAGCCCTCCTGCCTGGTCCCAGCACCTCCTCTCCCTTTCTGCAGTTGGGCAGGGAGGGCTTAAGGTGGGGGTTTCAGGTGGGAGAGCAAGGAAAGAAAACCCTGGGGAGATGGCAATCTGCAGCCAAAGCCAACCATACACACCCCCAGCCCACCACCCCCAGACAGCACCCAAACCCCATGGCAGGGTGGCTGTCCCCTCTCACGTCCAGGTTGTCTCCCTCCAGGGGATGCAATGCTTTGAGGAGGGGATGCCATACCTAGATGCAGGACCCACCCATAGCACCTGGGGGCTTACGGGGTGCTGTGCACCCCAAACACAACAGAAAACTGTCCAACCACAGCTTCAAAGCCTCAATACGTGCTGGGGTGTGGGAGGGCACAGCCTGGAGCTCGCAGGGCTGTCACAGGGCAGCAGCCCGTAGCTACGCACACAAGGGTTAATTTTGTCTGACTCTCAGTATGAGGAAAGCTGGTGCTTTCCTTTTGCTGTGCAGAAGTGGAACAGCTAATGCTGCTGCCGGGGTGGGGAGAGCATCCTCCAGATGCGCCAGCAGCACTGAGACCCCACACCAGCCGCTCATCACCCCCAGAGCTGAAACTCAGCCACAGCCAAACCTCGAGGTGATCTGAGCACACACGCGTGTGCAATTTTACACACACACCCCATGAGCGAGAGCTCAGACGCTCCAGCAATACATCCCCACCTCACCCAAACACACAGCACCCTCCCTCGCTCCTGCCCACGCACCCGCAAAGCTGTTTAAACAAACCATCCTTTTTTTTTTTTTCCCCCTGATGAGCTTTAAGGGAAGCAATACATATATATTGCAGTTGCTTCGATACTTAAGCGCTTGGCTCTTACCAAAAAGAGGGAGCAAGGCAGGCAGCGATGGGTAATCCAAGCCTTGTAGCAGATGTCTTTGAGTCAGAAAGGTTGAACCCGTGTAACTGAAGTGATGCCTTCTGAAGTTGCAGGCATGGCGCACACATCTCGCCATCATCTCTGAAGCAAAGGAGGTTTCAGGAAAATTTGTCTAATCCTTTCCAAGTTATGAAGATTTAAATCCTTTGGATTTTCATCAAGTGTATTCCGGCTCACAAGAAGGAACGGATTCTCTCTAAGCACACTGAGAAGAGCGGAGTCAAGCACGCATGGGGTTCAGAGCACTTTTTCCACAGTGTCCTATCCCCATTCCATCCCTCACAGGACCTTTCAGGGGGAGGGAAAAAAAAAAAAAAAAAAAAGTCACAGAATTATTTATGTCTATTTTCCCCAAAGCTCAGGAGCAGCCAGCTGTATTTTGTTCAGCCTGTCCCAAAAGGCTCCTAACAAAGAGGATCCCAAAGCTGGAATATGTGCCAGATGATTTTGAAAGCTATGAACGACGGCAGCAGTGAAGCAGCTGGGACGTCCCCAGGCAGATGCAGACCATTCGGATG
>JAVJGI010000063.1:1768283-1807739 GCA_035590275.1 Ibycter americanus | reverse complement strand
AGCGCAGGGTCCCAGCCCCCCCCTTTGATCTCCCCACCCCAGCCCCCCCTTCACCCGACAGGACCTGCCCCGAGCGCCGATCCACTTTGCCCATCTGCTTCAAAGGCCGTGCCGGGATGAAGGGGCTGTTAGATTGCACCACTTTGATCCCAGCATCTTCCAGCTCCTTCCCCAGCCTCGGGAGTATGCATTACCAATTACCGGCCACAAAGCCTTTGAAGTCCCCTCTCATCCTCCCGCCTCATCCTTCGCCTCTTCAGCATCTTCTTGAGCTTCCAGGAGGTTTTGCTCCTTGATAGGAAACAGCATGGCCAAAATGTGGAAGCTGGAGCCACCAAGCCCAACCCGCAGCCAGGGATCTTGGTGCTTCATTTGCAGCCAATAACCAAAAATCTCATTAAAAACAACGATGCTCCAGATGTTCAACATCTGCCTTAGCTGGGGAGGTAAACATCTAATTTGGGGCACCCAGCCTTTTATCTGAAAAGCTTCTGGCTGCCAGCAATGTCCATGGGTGCGGGTGACCGTCCGTGGGGTGAGGGGAGCACCCAGCACTCCCAGCTGGACTGAATGATGGGAGCTGGTTTTTGGGGTGGGGATGAACTGGTCAGTACCGTGGTTTAGCGCATCCTTGCTCAGTGCCCACGGGGATGTGGGCCCATTCCACTGCAGCACTTCAGATCATCCACTGGCTGCTCAAAGCTCGTCCCTTCGGGCGAGAGCTGAGAACCCTTGGCCACCCAGCACTTGCTTTCTGAGCACTTGGGCACAGCAGGATGAGGCCCCTCGGTGACACCACACACGAGGTCAAGGGGAATTATTTTTGCTCCCTATTTTGCTGCTGCCGGGTAGCCCTGTTTTGAGCAGGGATGCTCTGCTGTCACCAGAAAGGTGGCTCTTTGCAGCAAGGTCAGACCTAAAGGTGAGGGAGGATGGGGACACGTCCTCTCTCAGTCACCCCCACGGCACCTCCAGCACATGCTGAGGACACCCCAACCCTCCTCGCCTGCTTATAGGGGGACAGAGGCACCCCAGTTCATAGGGGGGATGACAGCATCACCAGGGTCTCACCCCAAACCACCCGATCCCAGGTCTGGTCCACCCCCCCACCCTCCTCATCGCTCTCACCCCGGCTCCCTCTGCCAGCAGCGATGGCCTCAGCTAAAAAAGCTTTGACAACCTGCCTCAGGAAGGAGAAAAGCAGGGAGAAAAGTCCAAATCCTACTTTACATTGAAATCCTCAGCGGGTACCAAGTGTCACATAGGTATTTAACACCCCACCACCCCCCCGCGCCACCACCACCCGTTTAAAATAGAAAGCACTCCTAAAAATAGCCCCAAGTGAGCCACTGCTGATGTGACACTAATCCCCATGTGCCGCGACGAGGACCGGGATGGGGACAAGGCCCAGGATGGGGACGTGCCTCCTGCTGGCACCAAGCAAGCCCGATTGCAGCGGGTGCCTTTAATGAGGATGAGGAAGAGCAGGGACCCCGGGTGACAGGGACCCAACTTGAAGGCCAGGGAAATGCTGGCCCTGAACTCCGTGCTGTAATCACTGAGCCTTTGTGAAAACAGAGGTGATCTCATTTTAGCTGAGGGTTTCAGCAGAATCATTTGCTGCCTTATTAAAAAATAATAATAGCCGGGTGTTTCCCAAAGACAGCTCTTTTCCTGCCCTTTTTCCTAAATCTTTCTTGTCACTGAGAAAGAAGAGGTCACATCTTGTTTTTTTCCTCTTTCCTTGAGTTCCACCCTTTCTCCCCACCCAAAGAAAAAAAAAAAGAGAAAAAAGGGGGGGGGAGGGGCACAGTGTCTGGTGGTGCATTAGGAGCAGAAGAAAGCATTTTTTCTAATTTCAAGACTTACGGATGCTGATGTGGATGCTCCCAGCTCACCCTCTGCACCCTTCAAAGCCAAAGCTTGAAGGATGGGTGGGTCCCTGCCCACCCTCCCTGGAGGTCTTGCTTGGGCAAGGAAGCAGGAGGAATAAGCAGGAGATCATGGGTGAGGAGCTTAGGTAAAGCCCATTGCCTTCTGCTGCCTGGGGCGAGAAGCACTCAGCTCACCATCCCCAGCATTACCCTCCTCTGGGGACCCAAAGTCCCTCCAGGAGATGGGGACATGATGTAGGTGCAAGGTCTATCCTGCAAGCAGGACCAGGGCCAGGCTTCAAGGGGTCCATCCAGGAGACAAACAACCCCTGGGGCCAGCACATGGAGCTGGGGACATGTTGTCAGGCAGCACAACTCAGAAGACTTGCAGCCCAGGACTGAGCTTATATGGGCTGGGGTGGGGGTCCCAGGTGGGGCCGATCAGGGCTGTTAAGGTGTATTAGTGCCCATCCCTATCTGCTCAGGTCTGATGGTGGGAGCACTCGTCTCTCATTCAGCTCTTTTTCTCTGGAAAGTTGGTTTTTGTTGCTAACATGTCCAACATGCTCCTGGGCAGCAGTCCCCCGCCCTTCCACCTGCATTCTCCTGGTGACACGAGTTGGTCCCACCTCAGAAAGGGTCGCCTCGCTCGCAGGTATCCCCAGTTGCTCTGCTCCATGTTTGCATCAGGCAGCAAACGCGCACACCCAGCCCCACCACCCTCACCCAAATCCCATTGGAGCCCTGTGCCCCTTGGAGTTGTGCCCCCATGGCCGTGACACTATTTTGTCCTCCAGAAATGCCCATCCCAATTGTCCCCAGGTTGTCACACAGCGTTTGGTGGCCCAAGAAATGGTCCTAGCTGCAGCCAGAGCCTGGAGATGTCCCACAGGGACCTGCAGCTGATTTAAAAGGGAGGGTGGTGCGTGCCCATGGCTGGAACCCCCTCAACAAGCAACTGGGGGGTTGGGGTCCCTCATCCTTGGTGTTGTCTCCTCAGGAGCTTGGCAGCGCAGGAGAGCTGCATGGGCAGGGTTGTCAAAGAAGTGAAATTTGGAGCTCAGATATGGGAATTTTATTAAAATTAGGACAGCAGAATGTAACAGAGCAACTTTGGCTGCTGGCAGCATAATCATCCCTGCGGGCTCCGGGTTTCAGATGCCCAGACACACTAAATTACCCTTAACTCCGCCCACGCGTCCTCACCCACAAGGGTTTTGTGAGGAGCCTGCCCTGCTGAGCTCTAGTTTATGGTGCCTTTCTAGTGATTTAGTGTTGACCCACACCTCTGCACGCCAGCATCTAGCAAAGGGATGCAGAGACCAAGGGCAACCTAGCACCGTGACAGCAGCTTTCAAGTGCCCCTCCTTGGTCACCCCACATAAGGATGGGATGAGGTGTCTGAGCCTAAGGACTCAGTTTCCCCCAACAAAATGGCTCAAAAAAATGGAGTTATAGAATAACAGCAGCATAAAAATGACAGAGAGGTGTGCCATGCTTAATTATGCTCAGTGGCTGAGGAGGTCCAAGACCCATTGATGAACCATGGGACTGGTGGAGATACGGCAGGTCTTTTCAGTGGCATGAGGAAAAGGAAAGGAAATGTGTCTGGCAAGATACTGCCCATTGATTTTTCTTCCCTCCAATAAGGTGGGAAATTTGTGGCTGATTTCCACCAGGAAAGGACATGTGGAAGGGCAGTGGAAGGAAAAACGGATAGAAAAAGGCCATAATGAAAAATAACCAAGAAAAACCATTTATGCATGGAAAAACCACCTGGAAAAAGCCACGCAAAGAGGGGGGTTTTGCTCCCAAATGCCCTGTGTGCAGGATGGGGGGGGCAGGGAGCGGTGGGAAGGACATAGCCCCAGGGTGCCACGGGCACCGATGCCCGCAGATGCCCGTGTTGAGGATGGGGGGGCACAAAATGCATCAATTGGGTGTACAAACAGGTACGAGGGGTATCGAGGGGTTCCCCCTAGCCCCCCCCTCCTTGTCTGCCGCTGCCCACCTCCTGCTTGGCAGCACTGGGACCAGCCAGGCCCGCTGCCAGCTCCCCCAGAGAGGGGGGGGAGGCAAGCCAGCAACCCTGCCAAAAATACGCACTTCCAACTGCTGCCGAGTTGAATTTTTGTGTCGTGCTCTGCCTCCCACATAAAATAAAGCCACACACACCCCCGCACACGTATATACATGCAGAAACACCAGCCAAGAAATACCACAGGGAGACAGCGATGACTCCATCTGGATGCCGCGGCAGTGGGTGTTCAGGTGGGATTGGGGTACCCTGGGCAGGATTAGTGCTGTGCTTGGTGCTGGGCAGCCGTTTTGCTGGATGGGATTAAAGACTTGAAGGTGGGTGATGAGCCTCTTGGGTCTGAAACCTCAGCAAGGTCATTAGACGAAGACCATGGTCCATGGGAGCCATAGGAGGAAGGAGGTCCTTCCTCCCTTCCTTCCACCCCTGCCTGTGGCTTGAACATCAGCTAGGGCACTACATTTCTTATTTTTAATTTTTTTTAAGGGCTTGTTTTATTCATGCCCCACGTGGGGTCCATCCCCTGCAGTGTGCTGGGGCCATGACCCTGTCCCCAAGTCACCCCAGGTCTTGACATACTCAACACTTCACAGGAGATGAAGGATTGGGGACCAAGCCCATCAGCAGCCCAGCCAGGGCAGGGATGTCCCCGCAGCCCCTGCACCTGCTCATGTATTTTGCCCCACGACCTCGGGACATTTTCCACCCCCTGACCAAGTTTACCCACCTGTGGAGCTGCCTTTTCCAGGGGGAAGAGGTGGCGGTCACTGGTGGGTCCCCATGGTCAAGTGCAAGGGACCAAAGGACACCATGTGCATGGGGATTTGGGGTGGCACTCATGGTCCCAGGGGGCAAGGCAGACCCCAGGGCCACCCTGGGGAAGGTCCATCCTGCTGCACTGAGCACCCAGGGGCACCCAAGGCTTCACCACCTGCTTGGGACCCGTGGGTGCCGTGCCGCCGGGTGGGCTTTGGTCCCTGCCAAGGGGCTGCCGGAGCGGTTCCATTGGGCTGAGCCCTCCCAGCTCATCCCACCGGTGGTGCCAGGGGAAGTGGCAGTGATTTAGGGATGTGGTGCTATTACGGAGCAAAACCAGGAGAGCCCTGCCCAGCAGCTCCTCTCTGCCCGTCCGTCTGTCCGTCTGCACGCAGGTGGTGAGCCAGATCGACCGGCTGACGTCCGACTTCGAGTTCGAGCTGGAGCCAGACGACTGGACGACGGCAACGGCCAGCAGCACCTCCAGCAGCGAGAAGGGGGGGGGCACCTTCGAGCTGGGACCCCTCGATTTCACCACCTCCGACATCCTCTCCGACAGCTGGGAATTCTGCTCCTTCCTGGATGCTTCCACCCCCTCCGACCCAGGCGATGGTCCTGAGCCCTCCCGGCCGCAGCCGCAGCCCCCACCGGCTCGCCAGCTGGATTACCGGCTGATGAACGGGGGGATCCCCATCACCAATGGTCCCCGGGGAGGGGGGACCCCGGATTCATCCAGTGAGGAAGCCTTCAGCGCGCCGGCCGGCCAGAAGATCTCACATCACCGGCCAGCTGGCACGCGGGAACGGGTCCGGTTCAGCGACAAGGTGCTTTACCACGCTCTGTGCTGTGATGACGACCGGGACGGTGACAGCACGGCGTCCCCAGGGGATGATGGCCCTGAGGAGCCCGGCCGTAAGGTGCTGGCGGGGCCACCCTCGAAGCATCCTTCCATCGGCGGCGGTGGGGGGAGCAGTGGCGGACCCCCGGCGCGGCGACTGATGAGGAACAGCAGCACGCAGACCGTAGCCGATAAAAGCACCCAGACGGTGCTGCCTTATATCCCGGCCAAGCAGAAAATTAAAAATAAAAACTGACACCGGCTCCGCCGCACGGATTTGGGGAGGGCGGGTGGATGGGGGGATTCCTGGGGAGGGACAGAAAAATATATATATATATATATAAATATATATTTAAATAAATCAATACTAATAATAAAATCAACATGAAAAGGTGGCAAAGAAGACAAATGTCCCAACTACCTACCCGTCATTTTCGAGGCTCAGGGAATTTTAAACTGTTTTTTTTTTTGTGGACAGACGCTTCAGATCAATAAACCGTCCATCATGGAGAAATAATAACAATAACATATATATATTATATGTATATATGTACCAAGAGAGGGAAGCCTATATGAAGGGGAGAACCAGCGCCTCTGAGGTTGTGGCTGGGGGATGGATGGGGACATGGGGACACTGGAGGCGGGAGGTGGCTGGACCAGGGAGGACAAATGTCCCTCCCTGGGACATTTGATCCCTGTTTGGCTTAAAAAGAGCTGGTGTGATCTGCTTTGTCATACCCGATGTCTGAGCGGAGCAGGGATGTCACTGGGATTGTCACCCCCTCGGCCAGCACTGGCCCATGAGGGCTGTAGAGGGGCTTGTATAGAGCAAAACCAAACCAGTGCCAAGGAGCTGGGGTGGGGAACCACTCCCACTCCCCAGTTTCCATCCTTTATACCAGGTCCAGGGGAAACATTAGTGACCTCCAAGTCTTGCAATCACCTTAAAATGATGCAGGAAATGTCTCCAGCTTTTTTTTAGGTACCCGCGTCTGGTTTTGCATTTCAAAAGCCTCAGCCCCAATTTGGGTGTAAAAAAAAAAAGCTGGATTTGCTCTAAAAAATTAAGGAATCTGGACGTCCAAATCCGCCCTTGGCATTTGTTGCAGCTTCCAGGTTTTGCCGAAGCCTTCAGCATCCAAAGGGGTGGGTGCAGCACCTGGTCCTGGAGACAAACACCCCGTGCCCTCCCCATCAGCTTTTCCTCCCGCAGAGATGCATTTGCACCACCAGCCCTCAAGCATCCCTGGTACGCCGGTGTTTTTTCCAAGACTGGCAGCCAAACAACACCGTCTTGACTCCTTTATTTTCAATCCAGGTCAGAGATGCTCCGTTTCAAGCCTTTTCCCAGTGTCACTCTGAGTGCCAGCACGGAGGCAGGACCCTTGCTGCTACCCAGCATCACTACAACGGGCAAGGGATGCTCATGCAAAACGCCCACCAACGAGGAAGTGGCAGTGATCAAAACACTCTGAATCCAACCCAAATCATAGGAGGAGAAAAGTCTTTCACCCAAATTATGTTGAATTACTTTTTTTTTTTTTTTTTAGTTTTTAGGATCCGAGGGACATGGCATCACCTGGGTGATCAGTGTAGGATCCCACCATGTGCAGAGCCTGGGAGGGTTCAGTGCCTCTGATCCAGGGAGTATCCGTCCGGGTCCCCACTGTGATATCCCAGCTCCGGACAAAGCTGGGAGAAGGAAGAGCCCTGCAGAGGGGACTATGGGGAGGAAGATGATGCTGATGATGCTGATGCATCATCTTCCTCCGCATCTCTCCCTACCCCAAGGCTGGGACCCCAAGGGGAGCATCAACCCCTGGTTTTTCACAAGGGATGGGATGTCCCCATCCCACATCCCAAAGAGGGGACAGCCAGACTCACCCAGCACCAGCACAAAGGGATGTGGGATGGGACAACTCCTCTCCACTCCCTCCGTTACCCTGCATGTCAACAGCTGGTTACTTATTTATTTTTATGAGCTTTTTAAAGCCTAGCCCCATTGTAATAGCATGATTAATAGATGTAGCTTTGTTCTTTAATAACTCCTCCCAAAGGATGCCAGGAAGAGCACAAAGCAAAAATTCGGAGCAGCGGGAGCTGCACAAGAAGGTGCTTTTCAGCTGCTCCGCATTTGGGGCACCTGCAATGCCTGCAGCCCCGGAATGAGCTGCAAAAGCAGCCAGAGGGGAAACTGAGGCACGGCTTGGGGATGCAAAGCTCTGGCTCCTGCACAGCGCAGGGCAAAGCCGCTCACCTTGGGGCCAGGGATTTAAAGCCAATTGCTGTAGCCAGGGCCATATGGACAAGGGTAATAGCTTCTTCCCCCACGTTTCTATTAAGAATGAATTTATAGCCGTGCAAGCTTTATTTCATGCTCTCCGATAAATCCAGGCGGCGGCAGTGGTAAGCACTGTATTAACCTTTCGGGCCCACGGATGGAAAACCTCCATAAAACAGGGGTAAACAGAGATGGGGGCAATTCCTTCACTCCCCTCTGCTCAGGGTAAGGGGTAATAAAAACCAGCACTGATATATGGAGAACCACGGATGCTGTCCTTGCTGCTCCTCTGCACACCCAGAGGGGTTTTGCTATTATTATTTAACAGGAAAATCTCCTGGTTTGGGGTTTTATTAGGGTAAAATTCAAGAGGATGGGAATGATTATGAACATGAATACGGAGAAACCATTCAAACTAGTAAAAGCGGCTTTGTTACACCAGTAACAAAGTTATTAAAGATGTTATTAATTGTACCACCAACCTAATTATTAATGACGTTGAATTAATGGACTTTGTTCTTGCAGGGACAAGATCCAGCTCATCAGGGTTAGCCCATGGCCGCGGGGAGAGTGATGGGGGATAGAGCTGGAGCTGGACTGGGAAAGCACCTTATCTTTCTCTTGACATTATATATTGAAAAATTAACAAGGCTTTCCCCCACAGCATCCCAGGAATGTCCCTGTTTTCCACCCTCACACCCCTCTCTGGACCCCAAAACCTGTTTAGCAACACCTGAAATGGCAACCAGAGAGCCACCAGAGCTGGCAAAGGAGGGGGGAGAGGGCTTGTGTTTCCTCCAAGAAGCAATAAAGAAACCATCAGCAAATAAAACGAGGACACAGACCGGCCAGCAATCCAGAATGGCTGGTACCTCTGCCACGCACCCTGCTGATCTTTGGCTGGGAAGGATGCTCAGCGGCTGCTCTGGCCGGGGCCAGGGTTTGGTGGGGTTTAAAGCGGAATTTCAGCTTCACATTCGAATCCTCCAGCTCTTACCCTCCCCACAGCTCCTATCTGAGTTGACCTGAATTACAAGAGGCTCTGCTGGGGTTTGTGTTTTGAAGAAACTCCTCCGAGCTCACCCAATCCCTCTGGCTCACGAAATCCAGCTGGAAAGTTTCCCCCCCAGAAGAAGCTGTCTTGCTACATCTTGCTTCATCGAGGGCTGAAAATAGACCCCAAGTGCCTGGAGACTTCACTTCTGAGCTCGCTGACATGAAAGGCAGCCATCAAAGTGGGTAACGGGATATTTGCCGGCCTAAGGAAGAGCTCCGGCTCGGGGTCGGGCTTTGGGAAGGCCACTTCTGCAGGGGATGGGATGTGCTCAGGAGCCCAAACTGCACCTGTGGGTCGCTGTGCTCCCCCCAGCCGCCCCGGGAAGCCAAAATCCAAGCTGTCCCCATACACAGATGCATCTTTTTTGCTCAAATCTATTACAGTCCGCTCCCAGAGGACTGCGGCAACCTCTCCTCCCGCAGACATGGGCTTTATTTCACATAGCCCTGGCTCAGACCAGGCTACAACCAGCCCCGTTGTAGCTCATCAGCCGGTAAAAGTATCCCTGGGTTTTAGCTGCCCCCCCTCGCCCCCCGCACTGCTTGGGGCTGGTTGCTCACTGCGGCTGGAAGACAAATGCTTTGTTTTCAAAGGGAGAGTCTATGCCTCCTGCCTCTGCTAATGTACAGCATCTTGTCTTATTTGTTCCTCACTGTTCCACAGCTGAGTTACTGCAAGTGATGTACCAGCGCTTTGTACAATGCTGCTGCTTTATAGCTGCAGGAGGAGTGCTCCTTCATCCTCACTTTCTAGCTTTCAGGAGTTAAATCCGTCTTGTGTCCTGCAAGGGGACCATGAAGGCTCTTCCCACCTCACCTTCATCCCTCTGGCCAGGGTGCTCCACTCCATGGGGAGAAAAGGAGCATCCCCCCCAAAAGCTACAGTCCCCACGGGCCAGTGCAGCTCAGCTGCATCTTCCCAGCTTGATTTTGCTCCATGGTGCAGCAAGCAGGGGGTCGCATCCTCCCCACCTCTGCTTATCTCCAGCCTCAGAGCCAGATAACTCGCTGGCGGTGCTTATCTCTTCGCAAGAAAAGGCTGCATGGGGAGGAGGCGAGAAGCTCTGCACCAAGCAGAGCATACCCAGGCTGCTCACAGCACCCTGAAACTCTGCCCATCCCAAGTGCAAACCCAGCTCTCCCTCCCCGGGATGTTACTGCAGCATCCTGCAGCATCCCGCATCCTTCACCTCCCCGGCCCTAGCCCAGGGCATCCCTGTTGGAGGAGAAAGGCAGGTTCAGGGGCACCCCTGAGCCAAGAATCAGGGCACTCAGTGGCTCAGCGCTGGGTTATAGATTCACCCCGATGCAATTTGGCACTAAAACCCCAACCAGGGCAGCTCCCCTTCTCGTGCTCCTCCCTGGGCTCTGCCAGGCGAGCCCTCCCGGCAGCCACGGAATGGAGATGTATAAGCCGAGCCTGGCCAGACATGGGCCTGAAACAGGTGCTCATGGCCATGGCATGCTAATTAATCCTCATTTGCGCCTGGCGCTTGCCAGCCTGTAATTTCACAGCTTGCTGGAGGCCTCCATACCACAGGATGGCTGCCAGTCACTCCTTGGCCGGGGCAGCTTCCCCATGCTTATGGACGGAGTGGTGGGCTCCAAACTTTTCCGGGGCTGATAACCCGATGATGGAGTGGTGTTGGCTGGACACCTGAAGAAAACCTCCTTCTCTGCCAGGAAAGGATTGGGGAACTGGGATGGATACCCAGTGGTGGGGCGGTAGCTGTCACCCCATCCCAGTAAGGTGGGATGAGGGGCTGCTGGTGTCAACGGGGAGCTCAGAGCATCAGGCAAGGTGGTGAGGATGAGGCAAGTCCAAGGCAAGGTGGGAATAAGTTTGTGGTAAATGGTTGGAGAGCAGCATCCCTGCAGCACAGCTTAAGCAGGGACCGATAACCCCAGGCTGAGCTTAAATGGGCTCCTGGGGCCATGTGCAGGGTGCCGGTGGGGGTCCTAGGTGAGGCTGCCCAGGCCATTTAATTCCCCTAGGGTGGTGGGAGGCCAGACTCAAGGTGAGGGTCTCTGCCTGACATGCTGAGCTGTGCTGCAGCTCCACCACCACCTCCAGCCCAGCAAAACCCTCTTCTCCAGCGGCCATCACTCCAGGAGCTCAACCCTCCAATACCTGGATATGGCCCTTGCTATGCCAATGGGAAACATATATTTATTTATTATGCTATCTCACCTTATAAAATGCATTTTGCTGGGTGCTGGCTGGGTGCTCTGCCACCACTGGGTGGCAGTGGGCACACACACGTACACGCATGCACACGCACACGCACACGCGTGCCCCACGCAGGGGCTGCCTCCGTCCCCTCTCCCCCTTCGGAGAGCAGTGCCAGGCACCGAGGCCGTGGTGGCCCCACGTCACGTCACCTCTGTAGGTAAATGTCGTCATCACCCCATGCTTGGTGGCCGCTGAGGACGTGGGGACCGGGCAGCTGCAGCCTGGCTGCATCCTGCTCTCAGGAGGAGAGCATCCTCCCAGAATGCAGCCAGAAAGGGCAAATTCGAGACCAAAAGTGCTTCTTACCTCCATACCCTGAAGGCAGCAGCAATCTGGATCTTGTCTTGACCCTGGGAAAAGGGGTGCTTGGCTGGAGCACCCCCTGTTTGCAGGGTAGCACCCCCCCAGAAAAGCCCCAGACTCCCCAGAGCCGTGGGGTCCAGCTGAGCCTGCCACAATACAGCCGCGCCGGAGGAGCCCTGGAGGTACTTGTAAGACAAGGGATGACATGCTTGATGGGACTTCTTAATTAGATCTTGCTAAACCAAAATGTACCGGGGCTCCCCTGGCAGAACAGCGTCAGACAAAACATTAATCACGCTCCAAATAAATAATTAAAATGTTGGGGCCCTTAGAAGGGAAAAAAAAAAAAAAAAGAAAACCCAGGAAAAATCAAAAGCATCGGTGCCAGCCCATAATAAGTAACATTGCAGCTGGGTCCAGCGATGCCCTGGCCTCAGGGAGGAGCGGAGCTGTGTCCCCAAGACCACTTGGGCCAGGTGGGACCCAACATGTTCATTGAAGTCGGTGCCCAAAGTCCCAGGAGGTGTCAGGATGAGGTTTGGGACCTTGTAACCTTATGCCTGGAGTTGTGGGATTACATCCCCATCTCAGCTTTACATTAAAACGTGTCTTTTCACAACTAACACCGATGGACTCAAGCAATGGATTAAAAAATAATAATTATTTCCCCACTGGTTGGCTCATGCAGTGCCCTGAGACATCATCCATGGTCACCTTTGGGATGCTGGACGATGCCCATATCTTGGGCTCTGGCAGGTGCCTGGTGCAGCACGGGAAAATCTGTTCACCCAGCACTTAGGAAACACTTTTTGGGAGAAAACAACACAAAAAAGGCTTGAAAAAAGAAAGCTCTCCCTCCCCATCCCCTCTTAGCCAGAGCGGAGATGATTACTCAGTGTAAGCAACACAGAGCTTAAATTATGCATGGAGCCATTTGCATCAAAGAGCACGACTGAGGCAGAGCCAGTCCCATCCCTCCCAGCTCCCTGGCCATGAGGCAGGATGGCTCCTTGGGACCACGCATCCTCCATCCCAGCATCAGCCTTGGCCCAAGCCGCTGGGGCAAGTTTATGGAGGAAAGAAGATGAAAAAATAAGTGTGAGGGGCTGCAGAGCAATGTTTTCCCCTGCATGGCCATCAAAGCCACTTGGGTACCAAACTTCACAAGTAAGTGTCACCTGTGCTCTGCTTTCTTCTTCTGTACCTTTCCTACAATGTATTTATTAAAAAGCAAGCTGCATTTACTAAAAAGCAAAGCCAGGGCCGCAGTGGGATGGAGCCCACAGTTGATGACGGATTTAATGCAATGACCATATTTTTAGCTTCTGGGTTTCCCCCCTGTAAGGCTGCGACGCTGCAGGGAAACGGGGTGTTTTCTGCCAAGGATTGGGCAACCCCACAGCCCTTGGACGTGGCCACCAAGAGATGATGCTCCTCACCCAGAAGCCGATGGGAACCCCTAAATCCTCACTGGTGGGCAGCATCCCTGACCTTCCTCCCCCTTCTCCTCCTCCCAGCCCTTCCCCAGCACATCACCTGGGTGCAAAGCTCACTGGGAAGGAAGGACTCCACCAAAACCCGCTTTATTACATTAATATGTGCCGGTAATGAAGCTAGCTAGCACTTAGAGTTCCAATCAAATTAGGAAAGCTATAATGAACAAGAAGCGGTGCATTAATTCATTAGCAGGGAATTACACTAAATTATCTCAGCAAATACAGCAAAACTTTAATTTACCGGCGGTGTTTTCAAATGGCTTTTACTCCTTCGTCTCCATTTACACCATGGCGTATTTTTTTCTGGCAGCAAAAACACGAGAAGTGAATTAACTCCAGTTCCTTGGGGAAATGCTTTTGTCTCTTGGATGCGAATAAATACCTGTAAGAGATAACACAAATTTTCCTTTTCAGCTTCTTCTCCAAGTCTGCACAGAGAAAATGGATATTATTTACAATAAACAACTTAAGTGCTCTGAAAACACTGTTGCAAAGGTCACTGCCTGTAAAAGCTCCACCACCAGCAGCCCAGGGTTTAGAATAACGTTCTGCTTTGCTGATCATCACAGAAAGGGGAAAAGGAGGAAAAAACGGTGTAGCAATTTCCTTGAACATATGCAGACAGCATCCAAGGCTTAGAATAATGTTCTGCTTTGCTGATCATCACAGAAAGTGAAAAAGGAGGGGAAAAAAAATGTGCAGCAATTTCCTTGAACATGTACATTAATAATGTACATCATTGGGAAATTAGCCCTGATACTCAGCTGCCAGTTCGTACATGCTTAATGCGTAAATTTGGGCAGCAAAGTTTAATGGCCTCTCTAATGTCTGCATGCAGAGGGCTGAGAAAGGCCACAACTCATGTCATGTCCTCAGCCTGACACGACTCAGGAAATAAATCCCTGGACCCTTTGCATCCAAGCACATCACATCTGGGCCGGTGCAAGAGCCAGCCTCACCCAACAACAGAAATGGAAAAGCCCCTCTCACACCCCCTCTTCCCAAACCTCTTGGCTTTAAAAAGAAAAAATGAAAGATAACTTTTAAAAACACCAGAAGGTATTTTTCCTGCTTTTTTCAGTACAGGGAATATTTACTTCTTTTTAATGAGCCCCCTGTGTGTTCACAGGACTCCAGGAGCTGCTGGTGCTACCTCTGCAATAGGAGAGCAGGGCTAAAGCCACTGAAATGGGGTCAAAGTGCAGCCAAAAAAGCCGAGTGAGATCTAGAAGGCATTTTGGGGCAGAAGTAGCATCCTTGGGACATCAGGGAGTTTATTCACAGGGGTAAAATGAGGGTGGAAAGGAGCCCCTTGCACCACAGGGCACGGGTGCCAGCAGCCTCCTATTTAAATGACCAGGTCCGCAGTGACAGACACGAAGCATTTAAGGCAAGAGGGCTCTTGGCTTGGGGAAAAAAAAAAAAAAAAGCAATAAATAAGGCTGGGAAGTCCTAGGGCTGGGCAGCTGTACCTCCCTGCGGCTGCAGGGCTCCACAAACCAGGTTGTGTTTGTGTTTAATTGCAAGGCAGGCAGCTTAGGGATAACAGCCGAGGCTCCGTCCCTTCAGAACTGGAAAATCACCCCCTGCAATGATACCCTGGCCACAGCCACCCAGAGTTTTCAATCAGGTTTGGAAATTTTGGGTGCTTTTTTTTTTTTTTTTTAAGGTATCTACATTATGGACCAGGAATCTTTTGCAGAAAGGTCCTCCTGGTGTAGGACGGACAGCAGCGCCGTGAAGGGGACAGTCCCAAGGGAGGAACTGAAGCACCTCGAGTCTTGCCACGTCCAATACCCTGCTTAAAAATAAACTGCGGCCCCTTGAGTTGGAGGATAAGGATCAGAGAGAAGGATGCCTGGCTACACAAACTCTTTGGGTGCTGTAAGAAGACATTAAGGAATGGCTGCAGTGAACATTTCCTTTCCCCTCAGTTTTCCCTTTCCCTGGTTGCTGTTGCATCTCCAAAGGAGGTCACCTCCAGCCCACCCATGGATGCCACAGCAGCACAAAAAGCTTGTGCACCCCTCCCTGGTTACTCAAGTGCCCGCATCCAGGCTGGTCCAGGATTGCTGCTGTCTCGCCGAGATCAGTCCCGTGGGGATGTGGCCAGGCTGCCCACCGACGCACAGGCAACAGGACCTCCAGATCCACCCAGACTCCCTGCAGGCCTGCAAAGGTGAGTTGTGACAAGTCTCAGCTCACTTCTTGGGAAAGTCTTCCATTATTTGGCCCTGTCTTTAATTGTTCTTACTGTCCAGTAACAGATGGGCCATGCCCAGAGAGGGACAGGGCAGAGCAGCTCCTGCTGCGCAGAAAGGAGGTGGGCATTGATGCTCACACCACTTCCATGGGACGGTGCAAATTTGCAAATGAACATACCAGGCAGCTCACTTTTACCCTGACATTCCTGTGAGCACGACTCGATTGTTCTCCTATGTGGTAAATTATTTTTCTTTTCCTTAATTGCCTTGAAGGCCATGTATAGCATATCACCAACATCTCCATGTAATGGGACACTTACAGCAAGCTGGAGACACATGTGAATAACCACGATGCATCCTTGTTCACATTATTAAGTCCCACAAATTGATTGTTCTGCCAGCATCTTACAGCTTTCTAATTAAGTCTTTACTCAGGTGCTCATGTGTGTGAAGGAAATGAATGCTAATAAAGTCCAGAAGCAGCAGTTACAGGACTGGGGTTGGTGAGGCTCGCAGTTGGGGCAGAGCAGGCAAGTTGGGCATCCCCACCAACACATGCCATGCACTTTCTCTCTTCATCCATCAAGGAATTGCACAGGGCTATGTTAAACCAGGCAGGAAAAATGAACCAGCAACATCACCTACTACAACTCCAGCAAGATGTCTCAGTGCCCTTGGGGACAGTGGAGCAGCATCTGGCCCTGCCCAACTCTTGAGAGCATCCAGTGGCAAATTCCTGCCTGGTCCCATAATCTGATAAACACTCCAATATCCTCCATGAGACACCTTTTCTTCCCTGGCTCCTTAATCCACCTACAGCAATCCCAGCTTTGGGAACCCTAGCTCAGGGATGGATATCTGGGAGTCATTTCTCCACTGAGCCCTTCTCCTCAACGCTCCTATCAAGTTTTTCCTGGTATATAAGGGAAAAACCAGGCTGCATTAGGATTAATAATCTATTAAAGAATTAATAGCCATATTAAGTTACATTACTAAAATCCACAGATATGCTGGTTACCACAGGGGAAGCCAACAGTGTTAGAAGTACAACAGTAGCTGACTTGCAGCCCCTCCTGGGCTGGGAAGGGGGTTGGCAGGAGGGGAGGACAGCCCAGAGCACAGCATCTCCCAGCACAAATCCTTCCTGCTGAAAATAGGCCTGGAAGGAGGATCTGAGCACAGGCTGAGCGATTAGTGCTCGTAGGACCAGATCCAACAGGGCTCATAGCCCAATGTCAGGCTCCTCTCCCATGCGATGCCACCACTTGGGCTGCTGCCAGCATCATGGCCATAGGTCAACAAAAGGCAAAGAGGGTTCAAGCTTTGGGCACAGGTTACCTGCCAGCTTGCTAGTGAAGGTTTCTCTCCATCACAGTTAAAAAAGCAGCTCAGGAGGGCATTTCCAACACTAGCCAAACTGAATGTACAGGTCGACAAGGATCATGTGCAGCCCCACGTTTGGCACAGCTCAGAGCAAAGCCTTTCCATACTGGCATGAGCCCAGCAGCTCCTCAAGCACTCCCTGCACACAGCATTTCTGGGAAACCGCCATGGCAAAGGAGGATTTCCATGCCATAACTCAGAAAATCCAGCCAGATATCCTCCACATTTCCTAGCCTGGATACTGAAGCCCTTGGAGGGGAGACAGTAAGTCCCATAGCTGATGGATGCCTCCTTAGAGGCTGTACTACAGGAGCTCACAAGTCCATACCTTGAATTAAGAAGAAATAACAACAAAACTTGGTTTGTTTATTAAGCTCCTCATGGGTTTGGAAAGTGTGGTGGCAGTGGAAGTACCTGCCCAGCATGGGACTGGGCTTTCATAGCTGCAAGAGCTTGCAGGAGAGATGTGGTACCCAGAGGAGCACAGGTTTCCATCAAACCCTGGCGGCACAGGACAACAGTGACAAGAACAGCAGATCCTGCTCAGTAGCAGGTTTCTTTAGAGGGTGGGAAGAGAGTGGCTTTGTAAGTGAATAAGCCTCGAGACATATGGTTAGAAGAGGACCGTGTGTGTGGGACTGCCTGTGAAGGACAACCTCCAGCTCCCACCCGGAGGACACAGCTGGGTCTCCCTGCCCTTGGGAGGGGCACCAACCCCCTTTGGGAAGGGTGGCATCACAGCCCGGCCACACACTCAGCCCAGCCTCACCGTGCATGTCACCCTGTCAAGGTAAAAATTAAGAAAAAAAGGAGGATTTAATCTTCTGTAGCTCCTTCAGGAAGGAGCTTGTGCATAAAACATGAAGGCTGACAGCCTGATCTGGAAAGATTTCAGCCAAAAAAAAAAAAGCTTACATGGCTGCCTCATTTTTCCACCTGATTATTTCAGCTCAGCTGCTTAATTCATCGAAAACAGAAGCAGGAAACATTTGCCCTAAGCACATCATCCCTGGGCTTTCAAACCGAGCTTGCCTGGGGAGGGGGGGTCCTGCTCCACACCCTGCCAAGCCCACAGAGCACAAGTGCCAAGCTGATTTCTCAGTTCGGGAAGGCTCATTTGCAGCGCTGTAGCTGCGCTCGGCTTTGTTGGAGTCCGTTGCAAGAAGAATCAGCATGGCTAGATTGCAGCCTAATGGCATGGGGATTGCAGCCCAAGGGCCTGAGGGCAGAAGCACTGCTTCCAGCCTTCAGCTGCCAAATTTAGGTAATGTCTTTAACAGCCGTAGTTTTCAGAGGGCACTAGCAAAAGCCAAGCACCAAACATCCGAGAACTGGGGCTGCTGGCATTGCTCCCACTCAGCCGTACTGCTTTGCCCCTTTTTATCCGGGGCCAAGCGCAGTTTCCTCCACTCAGAAAAAGCTGTTGCAAGCATCAGGTCTTTAACTTCTCCCAGGTTACAGAAAACCAGAACATGAGGCATAAGGTCGCTCACAAATCAACAGGCTGGGGGATTCTCCCTGCAAAGCCCACAAGGGTCACCAGCACCAGCCAAGGCACATTCATGCTTCGAGGAGTCTGAGCCCACTAGCGCGCTCACCCAGGGGTACAGGGTCCCACACTACATAATCCAAGGTGATCAGTCCACCCAGTGCAGAGCTATGATCTTTATACCAGGTAACGCCTCAAAGCACATGGTCCTCCAGCCGTGGAATAATGAAATCCTGCAGCCTCCAGCCTGGACTGGAGGTGACCACTGCTCCCGGGGCACGTGGCTGCAGGTGGCACGCAGCCCAGGGTAAGCAAGCCGCTTTTGAGGAATACTTGTGTTACTCAAGCTCCTGAGAAGTGCAGCTGGTGTTCAACTTGCCGCATCAGGAGTCAAGACACCAAGAGCCCATACCCAACTTGAATTCCACCAGGCAGAAGACATCCCCAGCCTTCAGCAGCCTAAGCCAAGAGGTCAGGATAAGCCTGTGTGTGTAGGAGGGAAAGCCACAGAGCAAGGAGAGCAATTTAACACAGCTTTAAGGCCCACCTCATGCTTATTGCTCTCAATTTAAGAGTGATGAGGACTCCTGTGTTCTGTAGCACAACTCCCCCAGCACAGCAGGGACAGAGCCCCTGAGGCTGCTGCAAGGGGAGGTGATAATCTAGGCAAGCCTACTGGGTGAGGACATCCCCTTTTATTTAAAAAAAATAAGATGTTTAGGGTGGGTGGACCAGTACCTTCCCCTGTTTGTTCCCCTCCTCTTGATTAGGCACTACTTCTACCTCCCCATCCAGCCACTGGCCCCTGCTCTCTATACAGTTAGAAACAGCATCCATCTTCAGCCCCTGTCCACCTCCAACACTGAGCTTTTCCCAGTTCTCCCAACAGAAGCCATACTCAGCCCCAGCACCCACAAAAATCCCAGACCTAGAGCAGTTGTTGCGTCCTGCAAGAGGTAGTGCCTCCTCACCCAGGCTGCAACAACTTGCACCAACAAGCCTGAGACAGAGTTGTATTATCACATCCTCCAACATCACCCCTGCTAAGAAGGGGTGAACAGGACTTCTAGAGCCAGGAACCCGTTTAGCATCTGTTAGCAGCACCAATTCTTTCCTCATTTACCTGGAAGTAGGAGCCATACCTCGTTTGCAGCCAGTATTTAGGATTCCTAGCTGTCAGGCACAGCATTGCAGGCCAAGCGTACGACGGAGGGAGCCTCAACAGCAGTGCCGCACATTTGGAAAGTCCTCCTGCAGAGAGGCACCTTCCATCTTCAAGTGCTGTGGTTTGGGAGATGCTTTCAGGTGGCAACAGCTCAACGCATCTTTGGTCACACCACTGGCAGCTTCCCAAGGAGTTGTGGCCACCGCAGGAGATAGCTTAGTTGGGAGACTGTGCACAAACACAGCTCAAACTCCCATCTAAGCAGACCAGAGCAAAGGCCCACCACTGTCCCTCCTCCCCACTGAGGACACAAGGGGAGGACAGACATGTTTCTCTTTATTAGGATTGGGAAGATACAAGGACACTCCAGGAGGGCAGCTACATTTTTCTGCACACAAGAAACAGCCCCAGAGCAGTTAGGCTCAGCACAGTGACTGCTGTGAGCATGGCAACTTGGACCAGCACAGGAAGTCCTTCAGCAGCACCTGAAAGAGACAAGAGCCACTTACCACACATTTAACATCTTCTCACCATCTGTCAGTGAATGACCTTGCAGGCAGCTTTGGAAGAAGTCCCCCAGACTGCCTTTTGGTGATTATACCAGAAAGTCTGTTCAGGTGTGAAGTCATGGGGATTCACAACCAGATCAACCTGGAGTCACCTTCAATTGAGACCTAAAGACAGTCAAAAAACCCCATCACATACCATGTGGGGTCTTCCCCGCTGGTGCAAGACCTCCTGAGGAGCTCCATAATCCCTGAGCTGAATCAAGGATCAGTAGTGGTCCAACTGAGACTTCAGCCTCTGCTGCCTTTGAGGACCCACCTAAGAAGAGATGGACATGAATGAGTTCACAGGGGGAGGTAATTCCTGCTTAGTCCGGATTTCAGGGCTTAGAGAGGTGGACCCTGCAAGAGCAGCTTTCTAGTAGTCTTAGATACAAGGACACAAACACAGTTACTTGCCCAAGGACATAGGAGAAGAGCTGGACTTGCCCTTAAAATGAGATGCACTTGCTAAAGACCTTCCAGCATCTTGGCCATGCCAACCTGGAGGGCCACCCTGCCCTGCAGGTACATGTTGGACACAGAGCCCTACCTTGCTTGGAAGAGACATCTCTCTTCAAGCGCCTCCCTGACCATCTGGCCGGAGGATTAATTCTCCGTGAGTATCTTCCATACAATGGACAGTTGCCAGTCTCACAGCAGCTGCAGATGTCTCCAGTACCCTCCACAGGAGCCCACCTGAAACAGAGTTACCTGTAAACCCTCTTCTCCAGGGTGGTCCCCTCCCTACATGCACCAACTACTCACAGGCTGCTGGCTTTGTTGAAGGAACAAGCCTTGTTCAATGGATTTGGGGCTTGGTCCACTGGGGAGACCTTCAAGTGGCAGGTGATGTAGATCTGAAAGAGAAATTAAACCAGCATCCAAGGTTTATGAAGTTTCTTCATGCAGAGCAGCACAGCTTCTGAACACACTGCGAGAGGAGGGGTGGGCACCACATCTCACCAAGTTTCTGTCATCTCCTGCAAACTTGAACGCATCAACCATGAACTGCAGTGTTTCCTGCCTCGGCCTTGGGGAGATGAAGGCTGAAGTGGTGTCATCTGATCTCCCATCCACCAAGCACCTGGACAAGGGTCAGGAGTCAGGGACATCCCAGCCAGCTACAGCAGTAGCTCCCAGAGAGCACCACACCCCTTACCCGCTGAGGTCAATCAAGGCATACTGGGGAGAGGAGCTCCTGTCTGGACTCAGAGTAGCAACACACTCATCCACAAAGAGCCTTAGAGGTACATGGTTCCCAGAAGCAACATCAGCCTGGAGGTGCAGGCTTTCTCCCAGCTGGAAGCCATTGGAGAGTCTCTCAGCACTCCAGTCATCTGGAAGGTAGACCCAACACTATGGGTCACTTGGGAGAAGAGCACACTTCCCCCCCCTCGCACATGGGACCTCTTCACCGAGCCACAACCCCATGTGTCACTTCCACAAGATTTGCTTTTAGCCCAGCTCCTAGCTCCATCTGGGCTCTCAGCCTGTGGCCAGGAGCTGGCAGGAGCAGGGACCCGAGGGAAACGGGGCTGCCAGGTCTGCACCCACCATTCATGAGGCGCAGGGAGAACATCAGCTTCTCCTCTGCCGACAAGGTGGAGTGGAAGGGAGCCCACGTGGGCTGGACAGCATTGCTGCTCACATTGCTCTTTCTAAATAAAGAAAAGTGTGTTAACAAAGATGCCACCATCACCTCAGGTCTGTAGGAGGAGAGCAGAGCCCCCATTTGCTTACCTGGGATAGTGACACTCTATGGGAACCACAGCTGGGCTGGTCCTTACAACAACCAGGTTGGCAGAAGGAGTGGGTTTGTAGGACAGACTTGTTTTGTAGATCAAGGATTCTGCCGTCATCTGGAAGAAAGATTCAGGAGAGCTGATGAGTCAGTAAAACAAGTCAGACAGAAGCTCAGCACCATCAGATACCCAGCACTGATTATGCTGAGACACACAGGTCCATCAGCTGGAAAGGCACAGGCTGTCCTCCACATTCCCAATCCAGTGCATACAGGATGTCAGGAAGCTTTGTATTGGCATCCCAACAAGGTGCCAGCCCTGCAGGAGGTTAGCATCAAGGACTCTGGCACACCAGCAAGTACCCACATCAGGTGGGCAGGGGCTGGAGGACAGTAGGTCTGCAAACCCTCTCCCCCAGGTGAGCTGGAGCACACCAGCTCCAGGCAGCCCTTCTCTCCTGCGGAGGACATCAGCAAGT
Source organism: Ibycter americanus (assembly GCA_035590275.1). Taxonomy (NCBI): domain Eukaryota; kingdom Metazoa; phylum Chordata; class Aves; order Falconiformes; family Falconidae; genus Ibycter; species Ibycter americanus. Next base: position 1,785,855 of record JAVJGI010000063.1, on the reverse strand, counting down.
TCCCTGCAAGCTCCTTTCTCTGCTTTCCCAGCAAGTCAGCGTAATTTCAAGCTATGCCCAGTTCTCCCATGGAGAGACGCAACTGGGTGCATGTGTCCAAGTCATAGCACCACTACAACGCCTCGCTTGCTGCAGAGCATGTGCCTCATCTAGGGCTTGAGGGTGATACCCATACGGCAAAGCCTAGCTCTGCTCTGGTCACCCCACCCCTCACCAGGCAGCTGCTGCAGCCAGATGAACCCCTCACCCCAAACCCTGACATCACCTTTACCAGGTCATTTCTAGGACCAAGACCTTTGCCAAGGTGAATGAGGCAGCATGACAGCACATCGCTCTTTAGCGGTTAATGCTGCCCACAATAATTCCCATTTACCTATCCAGCACTGCTCAAAGCCCAGAGAAGCTCCACTCTCTACACAGGGATGGAGCAGCTCCTCACCCCAGCATCCCACCTCACCTGCAAGGTGCTGCCACATTCATGCAGCCCAGCCACGAAGGTCACCGTGCTCTCAGCAGCACTCTGGGCCACAGGCAGGCAGCCAGCCGAGCCCAGGGTCAGCTCCGCAGCCCTGACCAGGCGCCCCGTCCCAAAGAGGTCCCTGTGCACCGTGACCACCACCTGTGCCTCCTGGCACTGCACGGCCACGGGGTGCAGCGGGGCCACAGCCTGGAGCTGGGACACATCCACCCATGCCCAGGGGGAGGGCTGGGAGAAGGAAGGCACACGGGGCCGGCTCCAAGCAGAGTCCCCCCGGACCCTCAAGACCCCTGAGTCCCTTTGAGGGAAACCCCAGGAGCTGTAAGATGCTGCTTCAGCCAGCACCCAGCAGAACAGAGCAACACCCAGGCTGCCTCCAGACCCCATCCTGACCCCAACAAAACCAGCTCATAGAGATGCTGCTGCTCAGGAGCCTTTTATAGCAGCCCAGGTGGGGTACACCTGGGGCTGCAGGCAGGTCCCCACCCAGCGAGGAGCAGCTCAGGGCAATGAGCCTCAGCTGGGACTATCCCTCCCTCTCCAGGCATGGAGGGTAATTTCCCTGGACCTGATAGCTGGGAATTGCCCTGGAGCAGTTTGTCCCATGTCCCTCTGTCTTGCTGTTTGGGGTGACATCAGCTGCTGCCACCTCGGTGGCCAACTGGTCACAAGCCCTCTGCTTTGTCCCTTGTATCTCTGCCCGTGTCCTCTTTGCTGTATGAGATGGAGGCAACTTTGGCCACCAACGTGGCGAGGGTTGGTCAGGCTGCCACAAGCAATTCTCCCCGGTTCTTCCCCACATCAGCACCACCAGCAATTCCCCAAAACTCAGGTTCTGGAGCACCACTCGAGGTGGCACGTTCAGAAATGGAGAGGACTTTAACTGCAAAATCCACCTGGGCTCTGGCCGGAGCGTGTTGGCAATCTGTCCGTGCTCAATTTCATGGGTATCTGTGCTGGGTAATTGTATATCGAGTAATGAAGGCATCGTAACTGGCTTATTTGCATAGAAAGCAGAGGTACAAAAGCTGATCTTCCCATAATAGCAGCTGATAAGTGAATGGCAGGCATAATCAAGAGATTAATTGGCCTTCGTGTGTTAATTATGCTAATTGGCATAGCTGCTCGTGTGTACAGTACGATGACTAATGGCTCTACATCGCCAAGCTGGATGAAGAGGTGGAGGGTCACTCAGAGCTGCTTGCTGCAGTGGCAGAGCCTGGTGAGTGGGGTCTCCTTGACATGGCGGTGATGCCCTGCGCACACCCGTTCTTCAGCGGTGTGGCTGAACAGGCTGGGAGGGGGTTTTTAGCCTGAGTGGTTGTATTCGTGGCACGTTTCTAATGGTGCTTTACATGGGTGCCCAGCGAAATGGGGTTTATTGGCTGAAGCATCTTCCTCCTGGTCTGCTGGGATCTGTGGGATGGGTTTGGGGTGGGGTGACCTGCACTGTTTGCTTGTAGGGGAGACCGCAGCGATGAGCTGGATGAGCAAAGCTCCCACCAAGACCACAGTGGTGCACCCAGGTTCCTGGTGGGATCCCCTTTCTTCCCTGGCCCATACATTAGGCATTGGCTGCTGTCTCCCCAAAGCATGAATAATGCTACACACGCACACCATCCTTTTCTGGCATGATCTCCGTGTCCCAGCCTTGCCCCTGATATTTTTATGAATGATGAATAAATGATACAACAAGAAAAACCTCTCTGGCAGCTCAGCCTTCTTTATTAATTCAGCAGGCAGCAGGTTATCTCCAAATCCAGCTCATCCCTGTGCTAGGTTGGTGTCGTTTACTCCGCAAGCCGGGTTTGCTCTGGGGGCTCCCCTGCAGCCGAAAGCGTGCAGGAGGATAGGAGGTGATGCTCGTGCTGCCCACAGCCACATCACCCAGGCTGGCAGTGGGACAAGGCACTGAAGGTCCAGGGGTTGCTTCATGCAACCTCCTGCAAACCAGCTCTGTGGGGAACCAGGTCTGCACGGATGGGTGCCTGCACCCCACACACCTTTGCTTCTGTTCCAAAGGGAGAGATGCAGCTCATCTAGAAACACCAGGAGCCACGTACAGCCCAAGCCCCGTGTCTCATGCTAACACAGCCTGAAGCTGCTCTGCTCCAAGGTGGGTTTCTCACACCTTGCGATAGCTCCGGCCAAATGTTGGCAGGTCAAAGCGTTGGGATTGGGATGGTGGGAAATAAGTTCAGGCATCTGGGATGAAACGGGCATGGGAGATTCACTGGCCTTAAAAGCCTGAACCTATTGGGTGAGGAACAGCTTTTGTTCTCGTTTGGGTGCAAAAGAGATCAATAGGCAGCAGCCCCCCCGCATCCACCACCTCTCAGCTCTCGCGCCGCAGCTACTGCCGCATCCATCACTGTAATCTGTATTTAACAGCTCTGAAGGAATAGCCCTTTCCATCTGCACAGTCCCCTGACTACAGATTTCCTCTGGGAATGAAGGACATTGGGGACCATCTCCTTTTTGCCGCAGTGGCCTGTCCTTCCCTGGGCTAACAGGAGCTCAGGGTCTTCACTGAGCCCCCGCTAGAAGGGGAAGGCCAACAGTGGTGTACGCCCCATCCGTGCTCCTTGGAAAGCCTTCGGATGAGCAGGATGAGTCCCACAGTGGAGGTCTTCGCTGCATGCTGTAGGAAGCAGTATCACATCCTCACTTCGCGATGGGTCTCCTCCTGAATTTTTCATTTTCATACACAACTTCACCACCTGAGATGAGAAAAATCATTTCTGTTGGGCATGGAAAATAGCTGCGCTGTCAGCACTTTTTTCCTAGATGGCTCATCCGAAGGCATCTGTTTATTTACCAGGGTGCTTTTTTACTGGAGTGTTAAATACTGTATTAATAGGGGAAATGAATACTTCTCTAGCACTGTTTAAGCAACATCTCCTTCCCTGAGACACCACATGCTTCTCTAAGGCTCATTAAACACCACCAACCTCTCTCCACCGGTCCCCAAGAAAATGATGCTATCACCGAGCCTGCAGCGCACGGGCTCAGATCCTGCTTGCAAAAGCATTGCCGGGGGCGGGAGCGGTTTGTCTCACCCACCATGAATAATGATGGTGAAATGACATTGAAATGCCACCCGATAGTAAAATAACATTGAAACGTCACCCCAGTCCCCTCGTTCCCACGCCACGCTTCAGCTGCGCGTCCCAAAGAGAAACAAACCCCGCTTGACTAACGCAGAAACAGAGCGGGATTGGAGTTCGAAAATTATATCGCTCATTAATTTTCCTGGCTGGAGACAACTTCTTAATGCCAGGTAGGGTTTTTTTTAAACAACATCACCGTTTCGTTTCAAATCTCTCTTAAATGACTTCTGAGTCACTGCGATAAATACTCCCTGCGCGCGCTTTCTGCTTCAGATCCCTTATAACTGCTGATGGATAAATTGCTCAAGTTACCCAGGATAAATCACGCAGGATAGCCAGATCTGTAATTAAAATGTCTTTCAACCCCTCTGTTAACTCTGACTTAGCGGGACCAGATGCATTGCGGCTCTGGGGAATAATCTGCTTGGGATTGGGCTCTGAAAATGGGTCCTGGGAGGGAGAAGCTGGCTCTGAAAGTGCCAACTCCACGCAGTTCCTTTGGGAATACCATGGTGCTCTTCATCCCCCCTCGAAAGGATTTGGGCATCAGGATCAATGGCACAAGTTTGAGAGTTTTTCAAGGCCTTTTTTTGCTGAAAAGGTGCTTTGCATCGGTTCCAGCTTGCTCATGGAAAGTAAATTCCCTGAGCAGAGCTGGCACAGAGCTGGGTGGTTTCTCCATCCCAGTTGTTGCACCAGGAGGAAACAAAAGGGGTAAAAAAACCCCACAACTGGTTGTTCACAGTAAATCCTGGCTTTTAAAATCAATTTATAACTTTTTTGGATGTTGCTACCCAGGAAAAGCTACCAGCAGAGGTAGAAAGTGATTTTTAAAATTCCCTCTGCCTAAGATGAGCTCTCCCACGGGCTCACAGCCCTGGCCTTGGGGCTTTACTCCTCACCTTCAGCAGCTGAGTGGCAGGAAAATCCAGCCCTGGGGCTGTTTCTGGGCTCTGCCTTCCCTGGGAAAGTCAGAGATTACATTTGCAGTGGTTTTAAAATCAGAAAGCAACTCAGCCAGGTTGCTCTGAGCCTTCTAGCTGAATTCGGGTCTGGCCTGGCAATTCTGAGGTCCAGAACTGGGTATCCAGGGGCAGTGCAGGAGCAGGATCCTGCTCATCCTGATGAAAAGTGTCTCGCCCCAAGGGAACAAGCCCATGTAGAAAATGGTGCTTCTTGCAAATCCTTCATCTCTGGAAAACAACACTGACCCACAGTGCAGGGCAGGGGCACCCATGGGTGCGGGCAGCTCTTGGATCCGACCCAGCTCCCAGGGTTTCCAGAGCATCCCTGCTGCCTGCAGGGACATGGCCCTATCCATGAACCAGGGCAGGACAAGGGGACAACAGGGACAGGCTGCAACACTGCCCCAGCACTGCAAGGGCATCATCCGTCCCATCCCATCCCATTGCCCATCATCCAGCCCACGTGGTCCTCAGGGGGAGGCAGCCACAAGGCTCAGCATCTCTATCCTCCCCTCTCTCCGGAATTAGGTCAATAGAAGAAGCAGGAGCTCTTTATTATTGATGGAGAGAATCAAGCCGCCATTGATCGGTGCTCAGGAGAGACTCGCCCTGGCGCTTTCTGAAATAACCTGCCAAATGCGATTTTTGGGTTTGTTTTTTTTTACACATCGAGGGTGTTTGGATGAACTCGCAGCCTCGCCTGCTCCCAGGAGGGATGAGAGCAAACACGAGCGAACTCCAGCAGCTGAGCTGCTGCCAGCTCTCAGTGCCGGGTCCTTTGCACTCTGCATCCCTGTTAAATCCCACTTTCCCAGCTGCCAGCTTCACCATTTTCTGGGAGCAGGTGGAGAAGGATGTTGGGGCTTTTGGGGAATGGAAAAAACCTGCACAACAGCAGCATCACAGCCAACCAGCCTCATCCCTGCCTGGCTCACCCGTGACACCCATAAACCAGTGTGTTGGATTAAAGAGACCCTGAAGAAGAGGATGGATGGTTTCCTCCCCCAAAAAGACCCATCACCTGGACAGCCTCAAAAGCAGGATGGCACCTGGGGACAAAGGGGACAACTAAGCTCCTCCTGGGGTGCTTTATCCCATGCCAAAGCACAGCACACCCTCTCAGGGACAGCAATGAGCAGCTTAGTCCCAAGCAGAAGCTCACAGTTCGGGACAGCTCATCACCCTGAGCCACCTAAGCAAGAAGTTCCCTGGGCTGCTGCAGCTTAATTATGATTTTCTCCCTTACCACCCTCAAGATTTCCCTTCCCTGCACAGCCCAGGCTGCATTTTGCCAAAAAAAAATCTCAAATCTGCCTAAAGGAGTGCCCCAGAAAGCTCCCAGCTGAAGGAGACATCTCCCAGGACGCTGGCACCATCTCAGGACCTTTAAAGATGTCCTGGACGTGGGGACAACTCACCCTGCTGCCCACCAAGGAGCTGGGGGTGGTTAATGGCTTCATTCCCCCAGCCCAGTGTCTGGGTGCTAAATAATATTAATGGTACCTCCTGGCACCTTGTTAAAAATTGTGCCGGCATTTAATTCAAGCTGTAGATCAAAACCACTAAATGAAATCACCATCCATCCCCTTCCTAATAAGGGTTTGATACCAGCACGCTTTCCCTTGTCTCGCTTTTAGAAATATTTTTCTATTAAAATGAAGAGCCTGGCTTTATGCCTGGGGAAGGACAGCTAAAAATAATCCTCCACAGGTGATTTAGGAAAGTCCCTTCCCGACCAGCCCCCACCAGACCCCGCTCACATCCCATCGCTGGGATTAACCAGCCCGAATATCAGAGCGATCTCAGACAGATGACAATGTCCTTTGGGATTTTGCTCTTTGTTCTGCTGCTTGAGGTATTAAAATGAAGTGGAAGGATGAGGGCAGGCATCTCTCCATCGCTGAAGCGGTTTTCTCCCCGCGCTGGGTGACGGATGAGGGTGTGAGGCGCCGTGGTGGCAGCAGGGGACGGAGGGACAGATGGAGCTGGGCTGACAGGGCGGCATGAAGGTTTTGCTCTGGGAATTTTGATACTCAAACTATGGCCAAAGCTGCATCCTGGAGACCATGCCAAGCCTGGAAAGCGTTGTCCAAAACAACCCCCAAATTTATTTGTCAAGGCACAAAAATCCCCTTCAGATTCTGGATTTTAAATAACAATGAAAACCAGCAGAAGAGCCATTGAGGGGCACAGCAGGGACTTCTCCACCCACCCGAGTGGGACCAGGGACACGCCACCTTGTTCACCCCAGCACCTTGGGTGCCCCCATATACGCTGCAGGTACCCAGCAGCAGGGGGAGGACTCCCAGGACATGCACAGGGGCAAAGATCCCCGATCCCATGGGAAATTTGAGGGCTCGACCCCACACAACAGCCAGGTTCATCCCCACCAGTGCTTTAGCCCCCAAAGCATCAGCTTTGTCACCACAGGGAGGACAGGGGGGCTCCACCCATCCAGCAGGTAGCCCCCTAAGTCCTGCCTTTCGAGCGCCTCTCAAAAAATCCCCCAGGTTAATTTAAGGCAGGGGATAACCACCCATCTGGGGTTTTGCATTTAAGACAAAAATAAAAGTCCAGTGGGAACCACAGTGGTGCAACGTGAAAAATTAACCGTGCTCATGCATCCCTGGAGAGGTGCATCCACCGGGGCTAAGAGCACCAGCTCTGCCCCCCCATGCCTGGGGGTCCCACAGGTCTCATCCATCTTCCCAGAGCCTCCAGGGCTCCACTGGTCGCTCTCAGAGACCTCGCTGAGCCCATCACCCCTCTTGAGGCCTCTGGGCTTGGAAAGGGCACTGAAATTTGCCCTGGAAGGCACCTGGCAGGTGGCTGGCTCAGCTGCAGCCACGCGGGAGCAGGCATAGAGGGTGCTGGGGGGAATGGTCAGCCCTGGCTGTTCTCAGCCCCCCGTGGGGACGGAGAGATGGACAGTGGGGAGCCTGGCCGCATGCACACCGTCCCCAGGAAGGATGCACCGATCTTCAGGGCTCGCCAGGGATAAAGAGATGCTGCCTCTCTCCAGCCCCAGGGTGCCCCAAAGATGTCACCAGGGAGGGAGGAGGGTGACGGGGCCTGGGATGAGGGATGGTAGCAGGTTTGTGCCCTCCCCAGAGTCCCGGAGCTTGTCCCCACTGGGGACATCTTGGCTGGTCCAGGGCACAGGGTGCTGCTTGGGGGTATCCCAACTCCTGTCAATCAATTTCTTGCTCATTATCTGGGGAGAAAAAGAAAAGACTAAATAAAAATTGGCAAAGATGTTAAACAAGAATAATTCACAGGTCCAAATTAATGAGTTCATTAGGTTGTCAGCAACTCTGAGCTCTCCTTGCCCTGGAAAACTGGCATCCCCACACCCAGGGCTGATGCCACCACCCTCAGGCAAATACAACCAGGCACATGTAGGTGTGTTTTTATCCCTCCATCCCTCCTCCTGGCTAGAAACACCCCCACAGCTGGCAAACCCCATGAGATGTTATTATTCAAGCTTTGTTTCTGCTGAAAATTGGTCAAGGAGCAAGCAGGAGATGCCTCACACATGGGGTTAAGCAAACAGGCTGCATTGGGGATGAGAAGCCAAGGGGCTGGGAAGCCAAGCATGATGTGCAGCAGCTTGCAAGGGGGAGATAAGGGCAGGAAGGAGGAAAAAAAAAAAGGAAAAGTGGAGTCGATTGATGCTTCGCTAAAGGTGTGAAGGGGAAGGGAGACAAGGCTTTTATAAACCTATTGGGGTGAGGAGGGAGACGGCATTAGAGAAAAAACAGGGCTGTTAATAAAAGAGGAGGGGAGGGTTAAATTAGCAGCAATTCACCAGCAGCAGAGGCCAAGCCTCTGCCGTTAATAAGAAAGGAAATAAATTAAAAGATTGATATCTTGGGATGAGGATGAATCGGGGAGGAGCAGGGCTGACCAGGCACAGAAAGTGCTGGAGCCCATCACTGGGATGGGATGGGTGATGGGCTGTTGGCAGCACCGAGCCAGGAGGCTGGGAGAAGATACTGAAAGGCAGAAACAGGAGCTGGGACTCCAGTTTTCAAGAATCTCCACCAGAAATTCAGCACCAGGCTGCTGCTGGGGAATTCTGCATGGGTTAGGGATGAAGCTCATGCCTCCCTCTTTGCAAGATGAGGAACCAACCCCATCAATTCCTCTCCTCTTGGCAACTGATGGCAGCGCTCAAGAGAAGACCCAAATACATCTCAGTGACCTGGGCTGGTGGCAAGAGGCTTTTCTCAGCCCCAAGGTGCCCAAGAAAAGGAAGGGTAAGAAAAGAAACACCATGTCAAAACCATCAGCCACATAACTCCATTGCTGCTGGGAGATACGAGCAGTGGCCAGGGCAAGTGCAGCCCAAATTGGAGTGAAAACGAGTGTTAGGAAAGAATTGATGTGGGGAAAATTGATTAAAAACTAGGGGGGGGAAATGAAAAAATTGAGGAAGAAAAACCCCAAACCCCACTGATGGATGATGGATCTGCAATAGATACTTTACACCTAGATCTCAGCATCATCTCCAGCGTGCTTAGTGAGAAACCTTCATCACAAGCCAGCTCACGCTTCTATGCCATTGCCTGTCACACACACTCACCATCTTTGCTCTCCGCACTCTTCAGCGGCTGTAGAGCTGTGAAAAGCAAAACAGCACATGGTCAGTCCACACTGTGTGGGATGGGGGTTTGCAAGGGAATGCCTCCGCAAAGGAAACAGCTCATGCCCCCATTTTGTGGAACTCACCCCAATAATTGCACCCACCAGCTTCCATCGCAAGCCAAGCCCTGGTCCCTAAATTTCCCCAGCAACGAAGGAGCCGACATCCCAAGAGGGCTTGCTCCTGCGCCAGCAGATAAAGGCAACCGCTGGGCATATAATTAACCCATTTGATGACAGTAAAGCACATGAGTCTTTTTTATTAAGAGATAGGGTGGCTTATCAATGAGCTGCCAGCCTGAGGGGGTGTGTCAAAGAGTGGGCAAGCATGGGGATGAGGGGGGGCTTTGCATTGATGGAGGGTGCAAAGCACACCAGGGTGTTTGCTTGTGCAGGGGACAGTGGCACGAGCACACACTGTAATGCACTCACATATATAATATGCATCATGCACCCACCTGTCTTGGGTTCTTCCCCCTCGTCCTGCTCCTCTGTCCCTGCAAAAGATCAGGCCAGAGCATGTGAAGCATCTGCCGGACTCCACCCCAGTGCCCACCGTGAACCCCACCTCCCCGGGCAGCTGGGTTTGGTGGGTGCCCCCTGGATTGCCGCCGTTCCTGGCTACTCGGAGCCACCCACGATCACCACATAACCCAGGGGCTGCTCAGCACAGCAGTGACTGGTACCCACCTGCACCCAGCACTCCCCTCCAGCACCCCACACCGGGTATTTCCCCAAGCACAAGGCTGTGCTGGGGTGGCACAACCCTACGAGCAAAGCAGAGAAAGCCACAGCTCCGGGCAATGCAGCGCAGCCGCTCTCCTCCCTATTTATAGCACAACTGCCATCTGGAGCGGCACTCGGCAAGGGGCTTAGCAGGGAGACCATGGATCCCCCAACACCTCCAGGACACCCTGCCAGCACTGAGGGATGAGCATCCCCTTCTCCCTGCCACAGCACCCAGGCTGCCACCCTGTCCTGGAACCTGAGAGCTTTGCACCCAATGGGTAAGACCTGCCATGATGCTGTTCCTGGCCAGAAAGATCAGCAAAAATTGCTGCTCCTGCCTCGCACAGCTGCCAGGTTTGTGGGCAGGGTCCCTGCCTGGTTTCTGGCTGACCAAAAGCCACAGCAAAAGGTTGCTGCTAAGGGCATGCAGCCATCGGTGCAAAATATCATGGGCTGGGAGCTGTGTCTTGATGCTAAAGGACTGAGGTCAGCTGGCCTGGGGCCACAGCCAAGCATCACGGCACTGCAAATCTGCTGGCCAAGGAGAAAATACTCTGTTACGGAGGCAGGGGGAAAAAAGTATTTTTATATGTATCTCCTGCAGACAATTTCCTGGGACCTGCTGGGGAAAAATCCTCTTGGCCCCCACCGCTGGGGACACCCAACAGCCAGGCATCATGGTGGCACCGACGTCCTCCCCAGTGGAAAGAGGAGCGAAGCGGGAGCACCCGGGGAGGGAGGCTGCGGGTGCCGGCCCCGAAGCACGATGCACAATGCTGGCAGGGGAAGGCTTTGGCACAGCAAACGCCTCAGGAGGCAGTGAGAGAAAACAAATGGGGAACGCCAGTAAAGCTGCTTCTGCAGCCATTTTCAGAGTAAGGCAGCTTTTTTAAAGCAACAAAGCCCTCCTTTTTGTGCAAACACCTCTCCATAATGAAAAACAAATCCACAAACAGTAGAAGGGTGCAGAAAACAAGAGCACGGAGCATCTCTTTCATGTTATTTCTGCGTGTCAAAGAGCTTGGCATTTCCATGGTGGCAAGTGCTAGAAGCACCTTCTCAGAGGAGACGCCCCATGTACACCAGGTTGTGGGTACCAGACACGCAGGGGATGCTTGGAGCAGGAAGGTGAAAGGGGCAGACGTGCTGGGTGGGAGGAAAACCAGGTATATGTTTGAAAGAGCTGCCTGGAGCAATGCATGCAGCCAGCACAGGCTCTCCGGTACAGATCTGCTGATGCCCACCAACCCCAGCAGCTCTGAGCTTCATCCTTTAAAAGATGCTACCGCCAAGACAAACATGTGCCCATTAAAATTTGCTCCTGCTTCCCTCATCCATCACCCTCTGCAAACCCCATCCCTTCTGGGGGGAATAGCCATGACATTACCTGCATTTTCCTCCTCTTCCTCACAGCTCTGGCGGATTTTCTTTTGGCACACATATGCCAAGACAGCTAGCAGCCCCACGACACAGATGGCGAGTCCCACTGTCACCCAGAGAGCCACGGCAGGGAAGGCGAGGTGTTGGCCTTGCAGTGAGAGGAAAGAGAAATACCACCATGGTGAGAATCGCTGCCTGACCAGGGGCACGTGTGCCTGGTGTCCAGGACCCCACGGTGGCAGGGGTATGTCCCCATGGAAAGAGTTGGTGGCACAAGGGGTGGCTTTGGAAGCAAAACTATTGGTGCCTCTAATTATGGCTCCCTCAGCAGGTCTGGATCCAGCCAGGGAAGCAGCAGGTTGACTCACTCCCTAAAATACTTCATTAACCTTTAAATAATTGCACTAATAAATTCAAATGGCAGCTGACCCCTTGCTTGCTAAGAAGTTCAAAAGAAGCATTAGCTGATGCTGCACCCACTGTCTTTCCCTTCTCATCTCACACCACAGGGCTGGGAAGGATGGGAACGCTGTCCCCAGAGTCTGGGATGGCCTGGCAGGGACCACCAGGGCTTGGGGGATATCTCCTGGAGCACTGGGAATCCCATTTTTCTCCGTAATATTGCTCCTTCTTCAAATAAAGTCTTGTCCCAAACTCTGCCCCTCCACAGACGTCACCCTAAGGCTGACTATTTGTTCGCAAGCTTGGGAGCCCCTGCAAAAGTCACCCCTCTCTCCCCACCCAGCAGCATCCACACAAGTTTTCCTGCGTGAGTTTGGTGCATCCAGCCATAAAGTTTATGCTCCACCAGGGACCCACCTTCCCAACCCAGCAAGTGCTGTACCAAGGGTAATTAAACACTAATTAATGCTACCAGGGAGTGCACAAGGTTATAAAGAGCTCTGGGCGGGCAGCAGGAGGAGCTCGGAGTGAAGCAGCAAGGCTGAACATGCTTGATGAACTCCTCCAGCCTGTATTTCTGAAGTAGGATTGCTGCAGCTGGCATGGAGAACCCCAGATGGAGAGCATCTCATGGCCACGCGCTAAGGAGAAGACAACTACCATGCCCTGTGCTGGCCTTCTGGGGTGATTTAGACTGGGATGGGGAACTGGCAAAGCTAGAGACTAAGAACTAAGGACGCTGGTTCTAGCTGGGACACTGGCATGGGGTGACAGGGGAGGACAGCACAGCCTCAAGTCACCCTTGTAGGTCCATGGGGGGAAAGGCAGAGCAGAGATATGGGGTAGCAACCCCCAGAGTGGCTCTGGGCCACAGTAAGGATCCCAGTGCCACCACAATCACCTTCTTCAGACATAGCCCATCCCTTTCTTCCCCCAATTTTGGCCCTTGCTGGCTCACCCGTGATGGTGACAGAAGCTTGGGTCTCCTGCTTCAGCACCGGGTTTCGCACCAGGCAGGAGTAAGTGCTGCTGGGCTCCACCAGCACCTGGAGGACGCTGTGCACATCAAAGAGACCTTCCTCGTTGGCCACCTGGGATGTGGTAACGTTTTCTGTGATGTTGCTGCCCCGGCTGTCCTGCCAGAGGACACTGGCCTCAGGGTAGCCGTGGGAAGCGTGGCAAGTCACAGCTGCCAGATCGCCTGGCTTCAAGTCCTTGTTGGGCTCCAGGTTCATATTGGGCTTGGAGTAGGGAGCTGCAAGGGAGAGGACAGCCAGCATGACGCGATGGAGAAGGCCAAAGGATCAGGATCTAGAGCAACCCAAGGAGGCTGGGCAAGCCCCAGGACAGACTCTTCTAGCTGATAAGACCAACCAGCTGAAGCCTCCCCAGCTCTGGTTCATTTATGACCATGCTTCCAGGTGCCCTCTCAACTGAAAGCCTCTCCCATCATGGGAGGGAAGGCACTGCACCCCCACCAGCAATATTATGGAGAGATGCAACTGGTTGGTCTCTAACAGAGACCTGACTTTAGGGAGATCACAGCAAAGGTGGAGAGAGAAAGAGGCTCCACAGAGGCGCAAAGCATGATGAAGAACCCTTCTGTTTGGGGAGACATGTAGGGACACCCCAATCCTCCACCTCTCACCTGCCACCTGCAACGTCACAGCCGCGCTGCTGTAGTCCCGGACCCGGACAAAGCAGGTGAAGCTGCCCTCATCTGAGATCTCCACGCGTCGGAGAAGCAGTGACACGTTGCCCTGGGCCAGCTGGTCATAGAAGAGGGCCGTACGGTTGGCGTAGCCCCCACCCTGGTCTGCCAGCTGGTCCCGGCCACCGGAGAAGCTGTGGACCAAGCGCTTGGTGTCTGTCAGCTGCCAAATGAGGCTCAGGTCGTTGAGGCTGAAGTTGGCCTCGGGGGAGAAAGAACAGCGCAGGGTGGCATCTCGGCCAAAAAGAGCGACCACAGGTTCATCTGGGACCTGGATCTCCATGGCACCTGCAGGAGGGTGGCAAGAGCAAAAGCATGTGGTGGTGGGACCCTGCAGAAGCACCTCCTTAATGCTCCATCTGGATAACTTCTAAACAAATCAAGGGATGCCCATAGGATGGACCCATGGACAGATGGCAGCTCAGGACCGTCCCCACCACTGACCCCCAGCCAAGCCCACCCTGCTGGCAGGGAGACCGTGCCACACGCAGCACCAAACACAGAGAACTACTGCCTTCAGCCGTCAGCTGCGGCCACAGGCACCCAAACCTGCACCCCCCGGACATGCAGCCCAGTTTCTCCCCATGAGGAGAGGAGGTCAGTGGGTGACAGCAGTGGGGACGCAGTCCCATGTCCCCAGGATGAGCCAGCTCCGGGCAGTGCCATGGCCAGGCTGGCAGGCACTAGATGGCACCAGTGCTCCAGTGCAATGCCAACCAGCAGGCCGTGGCGAGATGCCATCCTCATCCCAGTGCCACGGCACAATGCCAACCATGCTGCTGAGCCGTGGCAGGATGCCAACCCTGCCGTGGCGTCAGGGGGCAATGCCAACCATGCCAGGGCTGCCAGACCCTCCGCGGTCAGAGATGGTACCGGGGTGCCAGTTGGCAGCAAGCAGCAATGTCCCCCAAATCAGACCCAGGGCACCACCAGCACTTCATTCACCAGTTCCCCCCAACTCCCAAACAGGGAGGGGAAAGGGGGAAAAATCTCGCCTCGGACCAAGGATTTGCTTTATATTTCAACCTCAGCACCGCTGCAGAACACGACAAAGCCGTTACCCACAGCAAATACCTCCCTGGGGACAAGGGCAGCAACAAGACATTAAATGTTAAGCAAGAGCCCGAGCGCAGAGGATGAGGAGCTGCGGGAAGGAGCTGGGCTGGAGGAGACCTGCCAGGTGCCGCAGACGGGCAGACAGGCAGGAGAAGAGTGCTCGGGCAGCCTGCCTGGCTCTAGGCAGACTCAAGAGCATCATGTCTCCCTCTAGCTAATAATAAATGCCAGCAGGTTTTAGGAACGTTACCCAATCTGGCCGGAACTGCTACTGGGCATCCCAAAAGGATTCAGCCCTGAGGTCTCTCCCAGATTGAGCTGCTGTAGCCTGGAGGGCCAGGAGCTGCAGTGCGTGGAGCCAGTAAGTCAGAAACCTTCAGGATTTAGTCCTCCCGTGGCTTTGCCATTCCGCTGTAGCAGGCTGGAGGTGGCGTCCCCTGCTACGAGGGTGGCCCACATGCACCAGAAACCATCACACCCACGGGGTGATGGCCTGGGCAGCTGGAGGACCATGAAACCAGGACAAACACGTTGTGGGCACTGCTATCAGGAACCACAGGTCAAAGGCAGCTTTGTCAGAATGAATGTGGCATCTCCTTTGGGGTGGTGACACACAGATCATGCCAGCCCCAACCCCCCAGCCCCGCTCACCTGCCAGGCTGAGCACCAGCACTCCCAGGGCAAGCAGTGGGCAGAGCATCCTTGCTGCGAGCAAAGCCTGGGTAAGAAAGCAGAAGCGAGCACGGCCCCGGGCGTTCTTTTCACAGGGAGTCTTCTCTCTCACAGCAAGTGCCCTGAGCTGAGGAAAAATAGAATGAAACACTGAGATGGCACTGGAGACCAGGGACAAAGAGTAAGAGAGGGGAGGAGACCGGCATCAGGCAGGGGATCCCATGCCAGCCATCCTCTCCAGCTGCCAGGCAGCAAGTGGAGCATCCACCCCGCTGTAAAAAGCAGGACGGGGTCTGCCTCCAATCTGGCACTGGCCAAGGGACCGGTGCCTCCCCTGCATCGGGGACGTGACGGACTGGAGGCAGCTCTTGTGCTGGAGGTGTTGGCCGGTACCCCAGAGAAGCCACGTGAGCCTCTTCCCCTCCTCACTGCTTCTCCTCCCCTTTTGTTTCTCTCTGTCCCAGCTTTTCCCTGCAGCGTTGGGCTGTTACATCCCTGTCCTCCAAGAGGAGGCAACCCACTCCCGGTGTCCAAAATGGCTAAAAATTAAACATAAGAGGTTTGCAGACTCTTGGCTCCGCCAGCGGCTCCAGGGCTGTGAGATTCATCTCTGCTTGCGGCAGAAAAGTCTCTGGCATGAGGTTGCCCCGAAAAGCAGGGAATAAAACCAGAGCATATCAGAGCTGGAAGTAGGGAGAGGCAAGGGCAAGTTGCCCAGCACCGCTGGCTACTGTGGCTCACTTCCCGAGCATCCCTCCCCAGCCATGACAGGAGCTTGCCAGGCCCCTCGTGACCCACGTTCCTCCCTCATAGCATAAACGCGCCCCATATATCGCAGCCAGCATTGCTGCTGCCATGTCCCATCCCTGTCCCAGCACATCCCAGAGCCCCACTGCTCCACCCAGAGCCTTTAGTGTGACGAGTTTTGGCACAATAGCTGTATTTGTTATAAATTGGCAGCACAGCACCAGTTTCCCAGGGCGCAGCGGGAACAGCTTTGGCCATCAGCTCCTTCCTCTTTAAACCCCCTTTAATGGGGGAAATGGCAACCCCTAAGCTCCGCTCAGCTCAGCTCCGACAGGGGAAACTGAGGCACCGGGGGGAAGCTGAGGCACGGGGCGGGGTGTGGAACTGAGGCACAGCTCTGCACCAAGAGCTCTGGGAGAGCACCCCCTCTCCTTCCCTCCTGAGCACAAGGCTTCTTTGGGGAACACAAATCATCCAGCTTTTTACCTTAAACCATACCCCTGACTCTTGCCTTTTCCCAAGCAGACGAGCCTGGAGCCAAGCCTATGCCAAACCTCAGGCAGCCAGGAAGGGAGGGAGCTGCGGTGGGAGAGGGCACGGGGCATCGCTCAGCTGCCCGGGCAAGGGAAACCGTGACTCATCCCCATCACGCTCACCCTTGGAGCTCTTTCCTTTTCCTGGTGATGCTAAAATGAATTACATTTTCTAGGTTTCGTGACTTACGAGTCCTGTCAGACCATCGCAGAGGTGTCACAGGAAGGGAACACCCATGTCCCCAACCCTCCTTCTACAGCCAGGAGTTTTTCAGTGGGTCTCTCGCCATTCCGTGACTCAGTTTCCCCATCCCGGCAGCGTGAGCCCCAGCCCAAGGACAGGCTGTGCTCCAGGCCTGAGCTTTCATCGCAAATCAGGATATAACAAACCCCACGAACGCGTCCCTTGGAAGAAGGATGCCCTCGCGCAGGGCAAGCCAGGATGGCTGAACCCTCCAGAACCCCAAGGAATAATTAAATCCTCTGTTGCAACAGGACCCTGGAGCCCACACATCACCCGTTCCCCGTTTTAATATTCACTATCATGCAACCAAACCGCTGCTTTTTTTCCAATATCCAGATTATCAGCTGCCAAATCATCGCCCCGAGATGGGTGGAGGCTACAGAAACCATCAGCTGGTGCAGGAGAAGCCCTCACCCACCGGCCCGGGTGGGTCCCAGCTTTTGTGGGCGCCTGGGCTGAGCCCCCCGCTTTGCTCCTCTGCTCCCGGGGTTTGTGCCAGCAAAGAGCCTGGCTCCGCTCTACACTATTTTTAGTCCCCGCTTAACTTCTCGGTGCGCAGCAGAAGCTGCCCGTTGGCGAGGTGGGACCCCGTGGGGACGCGGGGCACGGCAGAGGAGGGGTGCAAAGAGGGGTGCAGCCCCCGGACCCCGGGGGGGGGGGGGGGGGGGGCTAGGGACGGGTTATCCTTTCGCTCGTCCCGGTGAAAAGGGGCACGACCGCTTCCCCTCGGGCCGCGGGGTGGGCTTTTAGCCTTAAATCGGGCATTTTAAAGCGGATGGATGGATAAGCAGCCGGGGATGCTGCCGCCGCCCAGAGCCCGGCCCCGGGAAACGGTGCGGACCCCGCCTGCCCCCCCGGGAGGCCGCCGCCCCCCCCAGCAGCGAGGGGGGGAACCCCGACA
>JAVJGI010000063.1:1751205-1768082 GCA_035590275.1 Ibycter americanus | reverse complement strand
CCGGGGGAGCGCAGGGCCGGGGGACTGGGGAGCACACTGACCCGGGGCATTGGGGTGCGCAGGGCCGGGGGTTTGGGGTGCACTGACCCGGGGCACTGGGGTGCGCAGTGACCCAGGGCATTGGGGTGCGCAGGGCCGGGGGTTTGGGGTGCACTGACCCCAGGGCACTGGGGTGCACAGTGACCCAGGGCATTGGGGAGCACAGGGCCGGGGGTTTGGGGTGCACTGACCCAGGGCATTGGGGTGCACTGACCCAGGGGACTGGGGTACATACTGGGCCTGGACACTGGGGTACACAGAGCTGGGGAACTAGAGCATATGGAGCCAGGGGGACTGGGGTGCACAGAGCCAGGGCATTAGGGTGCATTAAGCCAGCAGATTGGGGTGCACAGAACCAGGGAACTGGAGTGCACCAAGCTGGGAGATGTTGGGGTGCACAGAGCCAGGGATTTTGGAGACCTCAGAACAGGGGGACTGGGCACAGAGAGCCAGGGGATTGGAGCACCCATACCGGGGGGCCTTGGGGTGCACAGAGCTGGGGCTCTGGAGCCCTCAGATTCAGGGGACTGGGGTAACAGAGCTGGGCCGCAGCGAGGCAGGAGGGCTGAGCCTTCTCCTCCAGGGAGAACAAAAGGCAGCTGGAGTTCCCTGTGGAGAGGTGCAGGCAGCTTGCTGGGGAAAAACCTGGCTAATGATTTACCCACACCAGCTGCCCAGAGGCACCAGCAACCCCACACCATGCTCAGTAGAAAATGCTGCTGGAGGGTTAAGGGGGACCCCCAGATAGTTGGGAGCTGCAGTGCTGGAAGGGGACACTCATGAGGGTCCCCCATCTAGAAGAGGACCTCAGACACACAAGGCATCAGGGTAGCCTCCCTCCTGTATCAACCACCCAAAGGGACCAGTTCCCTTGGAAAAGCCATCTCACCACCATTTCAGGTTTGCCCTTCTGGGGGTGCAGCCCAGCTGGCGGTGTCCCCCCAAAGCCCATCGCTCCCACAACTCATCGGGTTGCTTTTGGCCGGGGCAGGGCCGTGGCACTGAGCTTCCTCCCACACTCCCGCACACAATGTCTCCTTTTATACAGCCTCAGGCAGGCAGGCACCCCGGCCTCTCCCTGAGATGCAAGGGAGGGATGCATCGGCACCAAGACCGGGGAAAGGAGCACTGCAGGAAAGGAAGAAGAGGATGAAGAGCAGGGCACTGGGAGGGAGCCAGGCTCTTTGCAAGGGCAGTTTTTCAGCAGCACATGCACAACAGCTGTTTCCCAAAGGAAGCAGCTTCTTGTTTTTAACCTGTTTTTCACAGGGGGGCCCTCAACACCAGCAGCTCTTGCCATGTCCCCAAGGCTCCAGTGGCATCCCAGAGGCTCCGGTGGCTGCAGTCTGTGCCCTGGAGCCAGGTGCCCGTGTGGGAGGTTTGAATCTTTCATTGCTCCGGAGCAAAGGAAGCTACTCACCCTTTTGATTATAGAGGAAAGCTGGAACAACCAAACCTGGAGAGCTTAAAATTAAAAGGCAAATAAAAATAACCCAAAACATGCTATATTTAAAACCACTTTATTTTTTTCTTTCCCCTTGCAGGCAAGGAAAGATTTTGCAGTGACAGAGCTGGTAATAAGGCTGCATGCCTTGACCCAGGCACCAGGGGTGACAGCAGCAAGAATGAGAAAGGATGAAGCCAATATACTTCAAAAGCCTGCGACTAAATCGGGAGCCCTGTGCTCGATTCACAGATGTGCCCTGCAAATCAAGAGGATTTCTCTTTCTGTGCCCAGCTCGGTGTGGGTAGTGCTGGATGTGCAGAGCAGCTGCACGATCCCAGCCTGTGCTAGCTCCAGCTGAGGAGCTCCGAGAGACCAGACACGAGCCATGTCAACCCTGTGCACACATTGTCCCCATCCTTTTTCAGTGGGTGATGGAGAAAATCCAGCCATCAGCCCCCAATGCTGCAGCAGGGAGACAGGGGTGGGTTGCAGGAACCTTCTGCATGAGATTATTCCCTCTCCCAGGAGCAACAGGTCCATGGGCATCTCCAGCACCAAAGCTCAGCAACCCAAAAATGCAGGTGGAACCCAAGGGTTTCATGAAGACTCCCCCCAAAAAGCCACAAAATCCCAGCGCTGCCCAGGGCAGGGCTGCATACCATCACAGCTTCATCACTTTGTCCCCTCTCCCAACAGTTCACATGATAAAAGCAGCATCACAGCTTTGATATCTTAACCACAAGTGCAACTCCACGCCTGTTAGTCTTTGAAGCTACAAAGCAAGCATCTGAGCACCAGGAGCTTTCTTAGTGTTAAATAGAAACACCAGAAGAAAAAAAAAAAGTAAAAACTAAGGAGCTTGGAAGCAAAGGCAGATTTTTCAACATCAAAACTAGCTAAAAATTAAAATCCATGCTGCTTGCAAGTCTGCTCATAATTAACAATGAAAGGGCTTCCGGGGAGGAATTTAAATACTAGATGTTCTCCATACCAAATGATTATTTTTGGCTAATTTTCCTTCCTCAAACCCTGCAGTATCCAAGGTATGTGCATAATAATGACAAAAAAATACAGAAAGGCAAAGAAAAGGGCTGCAATTTGCAAGTTTAATTTCATGCTCAGGCAGAATTTGATCAAGGGGAGGAGGAATAGCCAGAGAGGATGGATGGAGGTGCCAGAGCGAATCTGGAGCTTCCCAACAGTGTGTCCACAGTGTGCAGGTCAGCTCTGTGCATCTCAGCAAGGCTTGCATGGCTGCTTCTCCTTCCCAACAAGACCACAGAAATATTGCACAGCACCAGCAGTTTCCAGCTGCTAACAATGTAGAAATCAAGTATGTGATGCCCAGGAGGATCCTGTATTTCCTTCCAGCACAGGGCATCTGTTACACATCTTCACATTTGATTCAGTACAAGGCAGAGAGGTGGAAGGTAAATCCCACCTTGGCTACACGCAGACTTCCATCCCACAAAAGCTGCCAAGATCATCCAGTTTGGAGCACTTTGGAACAGACTATCAGCTGAATCCACACGGTGGTAGCTGCATTATCTCTATGGGTGGGTGGCTGCAGCTACTACACTGCAGGATCCTTGGACATATGGAAAACAGCTCTGGCTCCTCTCACTGCAGCCTCAAATAAGTGCAAGGAACATCATGGTGGCAAAAAGCAAAGAAACTGGAGGAGCAGGAAGGGGGTTTTGAGGCTGCTTAGAACAAAGAAGCAGAGCAGCAAGCCAATCCCAAGAGAAAACAACCACCACAATGCTAACCTGGGGCTCCTGAGCCTTTTTTGATGAGGCTGCATCTGGATAACCTCAATCCTGCTCACTCAGGAGGAACAGAGCTGAAACACTTCGGATGTGGCCATCGTGAGACACAGGGTCAGGGCTGGGGATGGTGAGTCACTTGCCACCACCCAAGTGCAGATGTTTTAGGTCTGTGCATGTGGCAGGAGGCTGCTTTGGAGAGAGCTCAGCATTTTTGCAGCACACAAGGGTCATTCATAAGCAGAGAGCCCGGCAATGGACTCCAGATGCAGAACCACCCCAGTGGGAAGCTAGCAAAAATGGGATGAGTTTCCAGATGCGGGTGCACGCCTGGCCAAGCCCTGATCCTGCACTTGGGTGGCACCCAGGTATGCACCAGCCCTTCAACCTCTCCTTTCCAAGCAGACCCAGCAAGTCCCCACCACCAGCAGATGCTCAAAATGGGGGCTTGAAGCCTTCATCCGTCCTTCAGTTTAGACCAGGTGCCACAAATGGTTCCCTGCTAAATTCAGGGGCACTTTATAAGCTGTATCTGCACTATCCTAAAATGTGGATAGGACCCAGGATGATAACAGCTGGAAGTGCTAAAGGTCTGGATTGCCAGTGCTAGTGCTCCCACAACCGCAGATGAACCAATCTTGCTGATTTTCATTTGATAAGTTAATAATTTATTGGGATCAGCACGCCAAATTTGCCGTGGGGAGTCCCTGTACAAGGGAAGGGGTAGTAGCATACACAGAGGAGTGGGGAAGGGGCCAGCACTGCAACAACCTTTAGTTTTGCCCACACCATTGCAAAATTGCCCTGAGGGGTCTACAAGGGGTAATGAGGGAGGATGAGCACAAGGTTACCCCATGATATGGGGGTCTGCACCCACTGGAAAACACTTACAAAAGCCCATGTCAGGAGAGCCCTCCCAACACAGATACCTGCCCTTGGTATGCATGTGTCTGCTGTGCCCTGCAGGCAGCCAAGCCCCCACAACTTTCCCAGTCACAGACCCAAGGGTATTGATTTTTTTTAATGGTATTAAATTCGCAGCAGTGGTGGAAGCAATCCTTGCACTGGATCCCTTCACTAGACCTTGCCTGTGCTCTGCCTGGGCACGGCTCAGGTGAGATCCTTGGTGGGACTGGCCATTCCCCAGAGCAGAGCCTGAGCACATTAAGGGTTTTTTGCCCAGATCTGGGCTCCAGGGATGTCTGTCTGCCATTGACACCCCAAAACCACATCATTCCCTTCCTCCTCACTTCACACAGGGCCTCTCAGGAGCAGAAAGATGAAGCTGCCCTGTTTGCAGAGGTTTTTTTGCAGCCTGCCTTGGAGCAGACACCCCGAATGAAAAGGCTCCTCTTTGTCTCAGCTGCATTGCCTTTGAGGCCCAAGAGCAAGCTGTTAGGCTGAGCTGTGCACCAGGCCATTGGAGAGTACTTCCCCTCCCCCAGACATGGAAAATGAGGCTTTTTTTCCTCCCTCTTTGTTTCCACATCCTTCCCAGGCATCCCTCAATCCTCCCACCCACCCTTGCAGACATCAGCATGTACAGCATGAAACACCTCTCCTGCAGCTATCACCTCTGCTCTCCAGCAGCCCCACTGGACTAAGAGAGGCTGGGGCTCATCATCACCAAACCACCAGCAAGGAAAGTATGAAGAAGGAAAAGAGGTTTTCCCCAAATCTAAGAAATATAAGAATTACTCTCCCAAAGGCATTGTCCCTCTGCTTATCTCCAGGCATCATCAGAGCCTTCATCTGTCCACACAGCATGCTCTGCTGTCCCACAGCCACCCTCACAGCAGGACAGCCAGGGGCTTTCCTCCTTCATCCTCCTCCAGCCAAGCTGTGGGTGCCAGCCTGGAAGGCAGCAGGCAGGAGCATTGCACCTGCAAAATCTGAGGCCAGAGAAATGCCCCAAGTCCAGCACCAACAGTTTTTCGAAAGACATCTCCCTGGCCTGCAAGTGACTGGGACTGCTGGGCACCCCCAGCTCTGGTCCTGCCATGTGTCCTTTTCAACGTAGACTGAGCCAGAGATGAGGGCAGAAATGCGAAGCTGCAGAGTCCACCCTAACATGAGGTGAAGCTCCCATAGTGCTGGCAGCTCCCTCCCGAATCTCACATCGCAAAGGCAGGAGGAATTTCCCAGCAGGGATGTCTCACAGGTCACATCCATGCATTTCCCCCCCTTACCTGATAGCCCCCCCGCCCCCGTTAACCCCCACAGCTTTTATTGCTTTCCAGTGACAACAACCAGACACAGCCTTCCAAACACTGCCACATGGCCACCTCCTGCCTGCTTGCCATCATCCCTAGCAAGCACACTTAAACCAGTGTCCCCATACCCATCATCACTGCATCATGGGCTCCATCTCCTGACCACACCAGATGAATTGCCTGTTCACAGAAAAGCAGGCAGAAGCACAGGGTTTTCTCGTTCAGTTACAAAGCATGCACTGCATTTTGATCTCCCAGGAAATTAATTCAGTTCAGAGCAGGCTAGCTATCTGTAAATATTAGGAGGTATTTTCTTATCAGAGAAAAGTCACAAGGCTTTTCTTTTCCCCAGTAACACCTCTGCAAGATTACTTTCACTATGGCTTTCATCAATTCATAATTTGAAAAAAAAAAGTTTTATCTCTAAAGGCTTTCCTTAAGGAGTTTTCTTCAATAAACTCAAAAACCCACATTGCAACAATAAGCAAACTCCATGTAGGCAGCACAGCGGCAACAGCACAGCCAACCTCAAGTACATACACAAGGGAAATCTAGTGGAATAAATACCTGGGCCGTGCCAAAGCAGAGCCGCAGCACTGTGGGACGGGATCACTGCGTCCGGAGGTAAGCGGTGACATCACAGCCCAGCCATGCAGAACTTCAAAAGATCTCGCACTGGTGAAGAACAAACCATGCCTGGGCCATTAGGTACTCAACCCGCTTACACGCAAGATAAGCTGCAAAGGATACATGCTGTTCCCAATTTGTGTGCACACAGACGCTAGCTTGCCTAAAAGCCGCACAGACTCTTAATGCAAACTCCTAATGATTGACTCAACATCTCTATTTACAATTACAAGGTATGTGAAGTTGGTCAAGCCTTATAGCTTAGCAACTGAGCTAATGCAAAAGCTTTATGCTATTCCCCCACAAAATACAACCTTAAACATCCATGGGGCTGACTTGATGTAAAGAGCAGGGAATCCAAGGCTGCATTACATCCTAATACTCTTTGGACCTCGGCTCCTGCCTGGGAGATGCCCACCAGTGACCGTGCAGGACCTGGCAGAGCCATGGGTGGCAGGTCTCACTTGGCAGCCTCCACCACCTGGTCGTTGCTCACCGTATGCTGTGCGAGCTCTGCGGCAGAGCCTGCTGTCAGCCCACAGGCACACACACAGCCCGGACCTCTCCTGCGCAGCATCTCCACCACTCCAGCAAACACCTCCACAGCATAGCAGCATCTCTAAAGTAAAGCAAGCATGATGCCATTAGTGTCCCTGCTGTTAAACACACCAAATATCCCTTTCGAGCTCAGTTTTAGGGAAACTAAGTGCTGATCACATTGCTGGCTGTCCCTCTTCTCCCCAGGAATGCACTAGCAAACTTTAACCTAAGTCTGACACAAGATCAAAGCCTAAGAGGTCGTTTGGCTCCTACTAGCTTGGGTAGAAATGCAGCAGCAGGAGTCAGAGCAACACACGCAGCCTGGGTTAGCAGCCGGCTGGCATTGCAGCACATGTCCTGGCTGCCCATCAGCTGCTCCATCCTAGCCATAACCTGTACCACAGCTGTCCCCAGAGGTCACAGGGGAGGAGGAGTTATTACAGCAGTGGGAAAGGGATGATTTGAAGGAAAATGAAGCCTTGAGAGGGAATAACCCCTATGCTGCTGCTTCTGGAGCAGCTGATTTCAGGAAGCAAGTGCTACTGCACCACATTTCCAGACTCACCCACACATTTTTGGAGCCCACCTTGTGCTGCACAGAACAGAGCTTTTTCCAAGAAAAGCCCTTCCCAAAGCAGCTCCTCCATCTCAGCACCATCATCCTCCTCATTCTCCTCTTCCTCCAAGGCAGCTGCCAGCAAAGAAGGGAATATGGCAACTGCAGAAGTCACTACGAAGCTTGTCGGCGGCTGATGCTTTAGGCTTATAAATTGCAGCTGTCCTGTGGCAACGTGTCAAATGTATCACGCACAAGATGCCACATTCACACCATTATCCCCATCGCAGTCCTCCCCACTGCCATCTGTTTGGAGCTGGGCCCCCTCGACAGGTGGCTGGTGGGACGGCAAGATGAACCATCAGCTTTTTAGTGGATCTTGCAGCACAGGATACACTGACTTTCTCCCAAATATCCTGCTGCCTGCTTAGGAACAGTCCCACAAGGAGATTCCCACTCACAAAGCCGGGCAGAGACATTGTCATGACAAACTGAAAGCCGTGTTCCACACACACACACTTTTACAGCAGCTTGGTGGGCCTCAGGGGAGGTTTGCAGCATGGATCCCCTTGACCTGCAGCAGGACCCACCTGGGGATACAGCCACATGTCCTACCTGCCCTTCCTGACCTGAGCAAACTGCCCCAGTGAAGCCCCATCAGGAACACAGGTAGCTTCAGGACAGTTATTTGAGCTCATGCAAACACACTCCTCTAGCAACACTTTTTTTTTTAACCTTTAGCCTCTGGTTTGTTTGCACTGTGCTCAAATCAAGCCCTAAGGGCAGATGTCAGCAGAAGCCTGAAATAACCACATACCTCTGCACCCTCCTCATCTGCTTTTTCTGGAGACTGCATGGCCTCTGGACCAAGGTTTATCTGAAGTTTGGAAACCATTCCCAAAGCCCACCAGCATCACAGGGTGCAACACTGTGTGCTGGAGCCTGGACACCCTGGGGAGGGGATGGAGGGTGAAAAGATGCTCTGGGTCACACCTGCACAAGCACCCACCTCTGCTCCTAGCACCCCAGCCTTGCTGGAGCACAGCCATCCTCCACCACCCACCCAGCCACAGGCTTTGAGAGGCAAATGAGCCAGGACTGCTGGCAACAACCTCCGGAGATGAGATTTCCAGCCTTCCTGCCACTCTTCAGTCTTTCCCAGACTTGCCTCTTGCTCCTGGCAAGCTCACAGCCAGTTCACTTTCCATGCATACAGCTCCAAAGCTCAGCATCTCTCTATAAGGTCCCTTTTAACACATCCTTCGCTCTTCTTTAAGGGCTGCCCTGCCCAGTTTATCATCTTTTTTTCCAAAACTACTTCTGCCTTCTAAAAGCACATGGGAAGGAGGTTTCAGACTTCCCACTGACACCGGCTTTTTCCTCCACCCATGCTTCCCTAAAACTGTAATTCAAACAACTTTAATTGTACATTATTTTCTCTCTGAATTGCCCCTATGGATAATTTATCTTCTTTTAGTGTAGCTGTAAGGAGTACAATCTTATCTTTCAGCTCCAGCAATGCTGACAATTTCCTATCTTCTGATGCCTTCTGCTCTTTACTATGTTGGGGCTTTGTTATATAGTTGATTAAAACAAAATTGCTTTTTGCTGCAGTTTTACTGCAATCTAACCCAGAAATGCCCAAAGAATCATAGTCATCTTTCACAATGCTCATCTGTTCACTGCTATAAAAGTCCTCCCTGCTCAGTCTGGAGTGTCTCTAATTCTGTACCAGCCATAATGTTTGCCATCAATTAAACCTCCCCTATTGACACCCCTTCAAGCTTTTGTAGGTGAGATACTGAAGATATCCAGGTGAGCCCACAGTCACTCACTGCTATCCCCTATTGTTCATTTTTTCCTATTGCTAAGAAATTCTTCAGCTCAGTAATTGCTTTTCTTTTCATGTTTGCATCCAGAAGCTCTTCCCAAGCCCTCTCCACTGCAGCTTCCTCAGTTGCTTTTGCTCCTCAAAGGTGCAAAAAAAGTCTGAAGCCCACACATTACCCCTAACACGCAGCCTAAAGCCTCCATGAGAAACTCCTGATTCTCCCAGTTCAGCTCATTCCCAGGCCTTAGCAGGGCACAGCACTGACCAACAACACAGTCCCAGCCCTGAATCCAGGGGTTATACTCCAGTTCTCAGGGGTTATAAAGATACTTTTTGGCTGTCCTAGGTGACTCAAGGACTTTGGCTATCCCCAGCCACCTGGGAGAAGGTTCCTGGATAATGCATTACACCCGAGTTTCTAGAAGGTTTTTAGCTGTCCCATGCTTCAGCCCTCCTCTTTCAGCTCCCAAGGAGGGACAGCCAAACCCATCATGGAAACAGCCCTTTTCATTGCCCTGACAATGCCTTGGAGTCTCACTGGGTAAGCCCATGCTTGCTGTGATGGGGAGCCCAAGCTCCCACCTCCAGGCACAATGGGCCCCTTGCGGCTACACTGGGGGCACAGCTTGCAGACCAAGAGACAGACCTGGCACTATCCCAGGGCAGGAGACCTGTGAGACCCTACCTGCTAGGAGGGGACATGCAAACCCCCACTTCAGCCACCAGCACATTCTACCTTGGTGCTCAGGCAAAAAGTCACGTTCAAGGAATAGCTCCTGGGTCAGGCAGGAGGGCTGAGGCTACTGACAGCCCCCCCAGACCCCACACCAAGGGGTGCCCACACAGAAGAAAAGCTGGCCTTTGCATGACAATAGACCCACTGCCTTCCCCAAGTACTAGTGAGGAAAAGGAGCGGAGCTGAACCAAGAAGCAAAGGTGACCACAGCACAGGCCTCACCACCAGGGAGCATTCTGCAGGATGCAAGCAGCCCCTGGGAAGATACCTGTGTTGAGGATCCATCCAGGAGCAGTAAGACAGAAAATAGGACTACCTACAGGAGATATCTAGATCCCACCCTAGAAAGGCCAGTTCAGGAGCCTGAGCTGGGACAGACTCACCCACACTCCAGCTCAAACCAAGAGTGATTATCTGTCTCTCAGCTTATATGGATCAATGGGCAGAGGAGGTGCAGGTGGGGGTCCCAGGTGAAGATGCTCGAGGCCGTTAAAGCTATATTAATACCCACATGGCTAGACACAACTCTTTCTCATGACTGGCATTTGTTTTAGGTGTCATACTCTCAAGGAAGAAGGGAGCTTCAGGTTTCATGCAATCACTTTTATTAAACCATTGCATCATTGACTAAAACAAACGTGCCCCAGCCCAGCACAGGCAGCCCCATCTCAGAAAGCCTGACCAGAAAAAGCTGAGAGCCATGAAGGCTAGAAAAACCCCACATGTCTAGTCTGACCTGCATCACACAGGATTAGGAAAATTGTATCATTTGCCATACTGTAAAGGCCAGTTAATACCTTTAATTTTGATTTAGCTGGTAAAGGATGACCTGCAGGGGATGTTGAAAATAAGTATTACATACAATAGATACGATAACCAGCACACAACCTGTACAGCCCCGTACTGCCCACAGTCACAAGCAATCTGTGCTGCTGCAGGCTGTTTGTCAGCTCGGTAATGAACTCCTGGCTGGGCTGTTCCCTCTGTCATCCCCCCAGCCATCCAAGCCTGATCGTCTTCATTTCATTTTAATCATCAGCGTTTAGTCAAACGTATTGGCATTTCTGCCTGGTTGGCTGCACGTGGCTGGGACTCAGGGGGAGGCAGCAAGAGGACTGCAGTCGATGCGAAGCCATGATAGCACAGTTGTCATCAACATTTGGGTCACTGGGCTGCCTCCAGCACCCCCAAACCAGGCTTAAGCATCCCTGCAGTGACACCCATATGTGGGTGCTCTTTTGGGAAGAAATGCATGTTGTGGGGGAGCTGGGACCAGGAACCACAAGCCCAGGAGGGAAGAGCAGAGCCAGGGTGGCATGGTCAAATACAGCTCTGATGAGGAGACGAGGGACCACATAACTCACTGAGGTGTCCCGTGATGTAAAAAGCAGTGCACGGCACTTTGGGGATGGCACAAGTTCTTCTACCTCTTGAGAAACCTATGCGTGCAGGCAGGGTGACAAGTCCCGGGGGCACTAACGGCGCCGAGCAGCCCCACCTGGGACTCCCACAAACACCTGCCCATGAGGTTGGGAGCCCATTTAAGCTCATCCCAGGGCCCTCAGTCCTTGTTTGAGCTGTGCCTCTGGGTTGCAGATATGTAATTCAGCCCGCAGCTATACTTGTTCTTAACTATGGGTACTGATGACCTAGATCCTGATCCACTGATTTCTCAGCTTGAACTGAGGTGCATTTTATCACCTTGGACCAGCCTGGAGATCACCTGGCTGTGTCTGACCCTGGTTGGCCTCACCAGGATTGATCCTAAGCTGTGGATTGATTTTGCAGCTCTATCTCAAGCCTACCTTATTTCTGTGAATGTGTCTGATGACTGGGGCTTTTGGCTGAGCCTGGCTGCCTCCTGCTCTCCTTTCTAGAGTACCTTGGGGCTGGGTCTTCCCTGCTAGCCATGGTGTCCCCCTTGCTCCCTCACCTCTTAGGGAGCAGTGCCCTTGCTGCTCCCTGGCACAATGCCCCTGCTTGCTCTGGGCACCCCTTGACCAAAGCCAAGCTTAGTCCCCAGGCTAACAAAGTGTGATGGGAATAGCCTGAGTGGCCTGTGGGGAATAGCCCCAGGACACAGAGATGTCCCTGCATGCAAGCAAAAGAGCCCATTTCCCTGCTCTTCTACCTTTTCAAGGAGATGAAGCTAAACTGTCGCTGCAGGCATTGCCCAGTCTGGCTCACACTCACCCTGAGCAAGCCCTGCGCTAATCCATGGGTGCCACCTGCCGTCTACTTCTGATGGCATCACCCACAGCTTCACCTTTGCATCATGTAAATTGTTCCAGATGTTCAGGTTTTTCCCCTGTGCCTTCTCGGAGACCTCTCGCTGGGACCCACAGCCTGAAAGAGCAAGGTGGGGTGCAGCACGGCTGTCCCCAGCTGTCCTGCCTGTGGCTGGATGGAGCTGCTCCCAGCAAAAGCAGGAAGATAATGTTATCCCTTTCCTTGGGATAATGAGGTCAGGGAAGAGCTCTTGTGTGTCTGCAACTGGAAACCAAGCTGTTGGACCCAGTTCCCTAAAAAATTGGGTGGAGAAAACCATTACCGCATGGCTGAGCTGGATGAAAAATTTGCAATTGAGAGAAATAACTTTGGAGTTGGGTCAGAGAGGGAAAAAAGCACTTTCTTTTTGTCCTCCTTGCTGCTTTTCTGCATAAAATAAGGTTAGCCAAACTTCAGATTTTTTTCATAACAGAGATGAAATCAAATATGCTGGTATTTCTCACTGGACTGTTTGTTTACATTACAAATCATTCTGACCAAAAATTACTCTTTCTGTCACAATGTTTGCTTTGCGTGAAAAGACATTTCTTCTCAGGAAAAAATAAATAAATCAGTTAAAACATTTTGGCCAGTTCTGACAGGAACATTTGAACATGTAGGAGGATGGGAGATTGCTCAAAATAACCGAACTGCCATTACCCAGTGGGGTTGAGATATGTAAAGCCAGCTTTCTGCAAAGTAAGTAAGTACATCTATATTCTCTTCTTATTACTACCCTGGGATCTTTTCTCCTTTTCAGAAAGCCCACTTTCCTATGATTTTAGAAGCTTTTCTTTTGACTCTCATTCCTCAGAGCATGTTTCTCTATGATTTTACAAGCTTTTCCTTTGCTTCTCATTCCTCAGAGCACTACTTTTTCAGTTCAATCTTTCTCTGGCTATTTAGGATGAAAGCTGGTAAGGAGCCCCCATTGCAGTACACCCTTGTCTGTAAAAGAGCTAGAGAGCTTTTCTGGTGCCTCTCTGGGGGCTGTCACCTCTGGTGACTCCATTCTATTATCTGATTAGGTTAATGGTGTTCCCCACTTGCCATTGTGCCTTTGGGGAGATGAATATACATTAATCATATGTATAACCCAAAGGCCAGAGCTCCTTTTTGGGATGCTTTACCTCCAGCAGTACTGCTTGCTGCAGAGCTGCATGCCTCTGCCATGCTGCAAGGCAGGCGAGGACTGCCAAGAGCTGGGAGCTGGAGTTTGAGGCTGGCTGGCTTTATATAATGTATATACTTGCATACGTGCATTGCACTCTTTGCTCATTCATCTCTTCCCCGCACGCACAAAACAAACACAGCATGTTATCTTGATCACGCACGTAACAATGCAGTCTTACAGTGCTGAGGCATTCTGGTTTGCAAATACACTGCATGCCTGTGTCTGTCTACAAGCTGATGTGAGCCTGTTGGATATGGATCTGTGTTTTCCCTAGCATGTCGCCCTCAAAGTATTAACTGACATTATTCAGCATTTCTCAGCCCTGAGAACAGCTGCAATAGCTGAGTTTTGCTGCTAGACGTCAGCGAGTGTATCATGCTCTACCCTACATTTTCAACTTGCCAATAATACACTCAAAAGAAGGTGACTGAAAGTGAGACTTCTAGAGGCAAAGCTTTCTTCAAGTCCCAAAGCATATCAATAAATACATCAAAATAACGGGGATCTCTTAAACCCTTCTAGTTGCAAAAAGACAATCTGAAAGATCATACAGAAAAAGGATGCTGCCTCTTTGTTGCTCTGCAGTGTGAGAACTGAAACTCTTCCCTGAATTTGCTGCTGACTATACGTTTTTTTCCTTCCCCTTTGCTTCCTTTGAATCCCAGATTTTCTGTCCCCCTTTTGCTGAAGTCCTAAGGAATAATCAGAGAATAAACAAAACTGTGACATCCCACATGAAAAGAAGATGAGTCTTGACTGAAGGGAAAATGCAGGGATTTTGAGTTACTGTGTTTGGAAAGTTTGATGTGTCTGAGTTCCCCCTGCCACTCACAAGGTCAGCAATCACCATACCCCCACAAAAAAAATGCATGACCCATAAGCCTGGAGAGTCTCAATCTGGTGCAATACCAGCCTTTGTAAGAAACCTCTTTCCTTACTACAAGCCACTGTGTTGAATCCCTTGCTGGCGAATCTTCTTTTTCTCCACAACTCTAAGTGCAACCTGTTGCAAGGGGATACCCTTGTGCATGGCAGAACAGGTTTTTATCCTATACTAGCCATGGCTGGGTACCTGAGTATAGCAGGAACAGATCTCACTATATATTAGGGATCTGTAGGAACCCTGTTTATGTTCCCCAAAAGACTCTTGAAGGCAGTAGCAATCTTCAGATCGGGTGTCTCAGCACAGTCCTCTTCTGGTCATGGTGATCTGCTTTGGTTTCTTGTGTTGTATGTTCACAGCACCTCTGTGTCAAGCACAAGCCCACCGGCTAGCGCAATCTGTGCAGCATCTTCGTTAACTGCTGTGGGTTAACCATCTCCGATCAGAGCCTTCGAGGGAAACCCTGGCAGCTGTGGCTCCGTGGGGCAGAGCAAAGCTCCCCATGAGCATGCGCACCAGGGTGAAACCAGCGGTAAGCAGGGCAGCGTGTCCGCAGTTGTCCCCAGGACAGAGCCAGAGCAATGTGAACATGACGCGTGAGTTATGCAATTGTGAGGAGAAGATCTAGCAAAACAACAGTGTGCTGAGCTGGTTACAGAGGTAAAAAAAAAAAAAAAGCCTTCTGCTAACTTCGGCCCAGGCCTCTGGCAGCATGAGTCACTGTGAGCTGCCATGGTTACGAAACAAGTATTACTGTGCAGATACAAACCATGCTCGGAGGCAAGTACATTGCTAACTAGTTCCAAACTTGGGAAACTGTCGAGTGTAGGTAAGGCCTAATACCGAGTGGGTGTTTGCAAAAAGGAGAGTTATGGCAAAATCCTCTGGAGCTAATATTCAGCAGGCAAAACAGCATGCAAAGAGCAGAAAGGACACCACTGTGTGAAACCATGATTTCTGGATCTTTTTGCCTATTCCTTCTGGTTAGGGCTACTGTCAGAACTGTTCCGCAGAGATGGAAAAGGAGGATGTTTCTGCACCATGGCAAGAAAACAAATAGTAGTGTCACAGATGATTCAGCTGGCACGAACAGTGAGTCATGGAAATGCACCATGGAAATTCTCCAGCGCAGGATGCGCGGCACAGTGGAATCTCTCTGATGCACATCAAATCTAGCACCATGGCATCCTTGGAGAGTGAGGGGCAGCCAGGATTATGTACAGCACCAGCGCATGCCCAAATGTTTCTCCCGTGTGACCTCAGTCCTGTGAAGCTGCAGTCGTTAAGCCCAGGATCGTCATCAGAGTCTTGAAGTGCTCAAGCAGTGATTTCACTGGCTTCAAGTGAACAGTAGAGTTTTCATGAAAAAAGTGTCCAATCTTCTTCTTGTCTTTGAGTCACACCAACAATAAAAGGACTTGGAGTCTGTTTGCTAATGATCAGCTGAGAGTAACCAGGCCAGGGTAAAGGATGAGGGATACAGTCAAGCAGCTGCTTCCAGGGATGGGGAGGAGCCCGGGCGCGATGTGTGCAGCTGCTGCAGGCTGTGCCCTGGTCAAACAAGCTCTTGCTGCCGCGGTAGCACAGTGTGAGGAATTACAACTGCTTCGGGTCTTACCACCACAAGGCAAGCAGGCACTGCACCGGCTCCCCCAGCCCGCCCACAGAGATCTCTGGGTTGGGAACAGAGCAATCTGCAGAAAGCAGAAAATCTGTTTTTGAGGGATTTCTTTGCTTTTTGTTCCAGCACCCTTCTCTGCTGGTCTGTCCCACGGTGTCCTACAATTCTTGTATCTCCCTACTTCAGGTATGCGTTACAATGACGGGCTTGTGTTCAGCAGCAGGCTCCAGCCGTTCGTGTCGTCCTATGCGGACAGCAGTCAGAAATGTGGCTTAAGTAGCTACACTGGGCTTACTTTTGGCTGGGGTTACCAGTGTGGTACAAAGCAACCAGAGTGTAAGAAGTAGATCAGACCTGGTATCTGTTTTACAGGCATGAAAATACAGAGAAAACCTGCCCAAAGCTCATCAGCAGCCATTTCTCAAGGCACTTGGCCCGTCTGGTGAACCAGACGTGAGCTTTTGTGCTTTCTGCCCCCAACTCCACCATGAACCCAGGGCAAACACCTTCGCTTCTTGTGGCCTTAGCTTCCTACTCATGCAAAAAGCACAGGACCCTGGAAAAAAACACTTTTTTTTTCAATATTGGTGGTGATTGATAAAATAGTGTTTAAGATCATTTCAGTGTTTCACAGGTGTGTGGACCTAAAGCTGAAGACTTTGGGACAGATTTGGCATTCCTCCGACATCCCCTGACCCCTGCAGAATGGCATATAAACTCCTAAATTACTCTTGCACCTATGACAGAAGCCAAAGTACCAGCTCATGGCGTGCCTTCCCCTGTGCCTGCTGGTGCTTTAAGCCCATGAAGAACAGAAACGTGCAGGTACGTGGTGCTGCTCAGACTGCAGCTTTCCAGGCAGCAGGAGGGACTCCACCATCCCACCCACAGCACTCCTGAGGTGACTGCAGCCTCAGGCAGGGCCCCCATCCAGCCCACAGCACCCCTGAGGGGACCACCGCATCAGGACAGGGCCACAGCACCCCTGAGGGGACCACCGCCTCAGGCGAGGGTCGCAGCACCCCTGAGGGGACCACCGCCTCAGGAGGGAGCCGCAGCACCCCTAAGGGGACCACGGCCTCAGGCGAGGGCCGCAGCACCCCCGAGGGGACCACTGCCTCAGGAGGGGGCCGCAGCACCCCTGAGGAGGGGCCCGCAGCGCCGGTGCGATGCCCG
>JAVJGI010000063.1:1681137-1750784 GCA_035590275.1 Ibycter americanus | reverse complement strand
TGGGGGGATCCCCCCGCCGTGTTGCGGCTCCCTCAGGGGAAGGGGGGGCTGGCAGGGCCGCGCCGCGGCGGTTGCCCCCCCCGCTTCTCCTCAGGCGTCTCGTGCTACCGGTAATATGGAACATCTCCTCCCGCCTACTGAACCTGCATCTGCTGGGCTGCCTTAAATCATTTATAATGCAATAAACCCGTAGTTCCTTAGCAACTAAAGAGGTCCTCTGATAGGAGAGTAAAAGAAGGAGAGGGAAAAAAAAAAAAAAACACCACCCTTCTTTCTTCCTTGTAGGATAGCATGAGCTAAATCCAGCGCGGCATGCCTCCTCCCTGATGAGTTTGCAGCCAAGTGCATGACAATTAGTGGCAGAACGAAGTGAGGCCAAGAGGCTGGCCTAACCGAGGGCGAGCCTCCTGCGTGAAGGAAGGTCCTGCAGTGCTCATAAAAATACATGTCTTATCGTGCCATCTGAAGGCGTGAGGGAGCCGTAAAGGCAGGTTTCATCTGCTCCAGAAGTGCCTGAGCACAGTCTTTCTGGAGCAGCTTCTTATGCAGCATCATGGTGAAACTAATGTCAGGGATGCTTTGGCCTGTAAGTGCTGTGAAGGGCAGAGATCTTGGCCAACAAGAGGCTCGTGTCTGTCTGCATTGGGAAAATTTACCTGGAAGGAAGGTATAGCTTCTTAATATGCCAATCCCACAGAAGTTTTCATTGTATCGGCCTCCTTTCCTTAATTTCTGCTCTGTAGGTATTACTCTGTCCTAGTGTTTTCATTGTATTGAGGTGAATTGTGCCTTGCAGCATGAGGTCAGCTTCGTTGGCTCTTTGCTCTAGAAGAAGCATTGAGGCTTTTGGCATATTTCACAATGACAGGAGGGATGTAGATGAAAGAAATAATGTCCCAAAGATCCCAGATCAGAATTATTGCCTTAGTATGTGCAGATTTTCAGGCTCAAGTCTGTTTTCAGACTACATGTCTGTGTTTATTAACCAAACAGAAGCAGCTTTGACATCCACACTGTATGAATGAAAACTGTAGGCTTTCTGCAGTATAAGGGACTTTTTGTGGAGCGTAAAAGAGTCGGGGCAAATTTCCCTAGACTTCAGTGGGAATTAAGGACCTGACATTTGTGAGCTCCCAGGAGCGTGCTAGTTGGGCTGAGTTGCAGATAAGGCTGGTTTTCTGTTGCAGCGATGCTGTCTGCTTCCAGTGGTAGCTGGGCCTTATGAGCATCATCGTGGCAGGGTTAATCTGCCTATGCTGTGTTTCCCCTTGTATTTGGGTGGAGCAAGGTGAGCAGCCTTCTGACAAGCAAGTTAAATGGGTTGTGTGCCTGAAGCTGTTCCTGTGCAGAGTTAGCAGGCAAGGTGTCAAATGCTGGCATCTGGTGTAACAATTCCAAATAGCTGGTAGGCAGTGCAGACATTTGGTGTTTGACAGTAGTTATATGTCTGGAGGTCAACAGTGAAATAAATTTTTGGGATAGGTGGAAGGCTTTAGCTTTTCAGTGTCTTAATCATGATTTCCATTCCTGACATGAAGCTAACCAAGCAGTAGCAGATCTTGGCATGAAGTAAGACTGCAGACCCCAGGCGTATCCTGAAAGCTCATTAATTTTTATTTGGTTAACTAGGGTCATCCAAGCAATTAAATGGTAGGGGAGTCTGAGTATCTGTACTGCTGTAAGAGTTTACACAGGTGAGTGGAAAATATTCTTGGAAAGGAGTAGAGCACTTTCAAGCCAAGTGAAAGATGGAGGTCCTTCTTAATAAGGTTTATTGCTTCTGTTGAATTTTTACCCTAATTGGAATGCTGTTGTAACAGAGGGAAACAGATTTAAAGATGGTAGGCCCTGCCGCAGAGGAACTGTTTTCTTTCAGCAAATAATGGCCAATGAGATGCTTTATGAAATGGAACAATTCCTCTTTTGTTTCGGCATGAAGAATAGGTACAGCCATTTTCTGAATTGTATATACTTCTTGTAAGTCATTAGAAAAATTACGTGGTTTGAATGGGCATGTGCAAGTATGTCAGGGACAACTCCTTTAAAGACAAAACACATCTAACACACATGCATGCTCTTTGAAGGTATACAGAAGGATCCCAAAGTGCATATGCAAAAATTGCATTATCTATTATTGATATGGAGTCGTTGGTGTAGTGAAAGGTGATAGTCCAAGTACTGTTGAACGTACAGTAACACCATGTGAGTTTAGGACGATAAAGGAATGGTAATGTACTTGAAACGGCGGGACAGGTCACCACTCACCTGGCACAGAAAATGCCCAGTGGAATGCAGAGTGTCTGTGGGGAGCAGCTTTTTTTTCTGCTTGTGACAGGAGATCACTGTTGAATTGGCAGTGATTTTTGCAGAGTTAATGTAATTCAGAATATTTTGAACCAGACTCACCTATAGACTTAAGCTTACTGAAACTGGAAGTACGTTTTTGACACTTGCATGGATTATTTTTAAAGCTCTTGCATAAACACCTGAAGATCACAGAAAAATTTGCATGTTGGAAATTTAACTTTCCTGAATATTATTCTGAGAAGATTGTCAGATTCTTTGGGCCTGCATTTCTGATGCACGCTAGCTTGTCACTGATATCCAGAGCATAGTTTAGATGAAGTGACAGAAAGGAGGGTTAGAAGAGAGATGAGGAAGCATGAGGAGGAACAGCTGGAAAAAGCCAGTCTGTCAAGGTGATGTGTGTTAAACCTGTAGTTTCCAACTGGTATTTGTTGGAAAAATCACTTCAGCGCTTCAAAACAGACAGCATCCTCCTTATGGAATGGTGCTTGACTTGCTCTTTGGTGATGAATAACATGCCTCTTCCAGTTGCTGTTTTTTAACCTTGCAGTATCTTTGTTTCTTCAGCTGCTTGTTAAAAATAAAGACTTCAGTGTACCAACACTTTCACCTTAGAGTGTTTGGATCTGAAGGAGCATGGCTGTATATTTACTATTGTCTGAAATAGATCCTTGGACTGCCCCCTTGAAATCCACAGTGTGTTTCTTCAGCACATCAACACGTGAGTTGAATTGCTAGCAGTTTTTCAGGTTCTTCCCTTTTCAGAATTTTGGTCTGGCAAAGTGCGGTTAAAACCAGACTTCATCATGTATTGTGTAGAGGAGGGAATTAAACATCATCATTTTTTAAAACTGAAAGCTGACTTGATAAAATTGCTAGGGTTATTCAAAGCTAGACATATGTGCAAATAAAAACAAGTTAAGGTAGATGGTACTGGTTTAGCTGTGCTCTCTTCATCCTCTGTATGAATGTGAAGGAACTAACTAGCTGGCTAAAAATAGAATGTGGCTTTTCTGTTGGTAGAAACCAGTATAGAAATGACCATAAAATCAAGAAAGAGTGGCTTCTTAAAATTAATTTCTTCTTAAAAGAGTAAGTGAAAAACCTTCCTTTTATCCTTGTAATGCTATTTCTGACTGCCGATTCTCATCCATTTTGCACTGATTGTATTCTGACATGATTTTGATGGTCCCCAGATAAAACTGAAACAGTTTCATACAGCATTTATGGAGCGTGAGTGTGGGCTGAGCATCGAGGAAAATGTTCGAAGTTCTGTTCTCTTTCCCACCATTGCTATTCTCCTTCCTCCTACAACTCCTGCATAGGAAACTTAAATACAAGCAATACAGTTGAAAATTGCACCGAATTCTGACAGATCTCAACTAACAGGTAAAGAGGCAGTAACTGCTAGTACTGACATTTCAAACAATAGTTTTAATTATGTTGAGAAACAGTTCAAAGCGAGGGACCACTTTTCAGTAATGAAATACACTGAGAGTGTTAACTCTCCTTACCACATACTACTGTATGAAGACTACTTCTTGTTAAATTCATGAATGAAGTGCATTCTCTCCTGCACAATGAGCTGTTTCTTTTGCTGTAAGCACTACTTTAGAGGAGGCAATTGTAAAAAAGTTGCATTGTAAAGGACAATGCTAGCCTGTGATTCATCCTTGAGTTGTAAAGACAGAGTGTTCAAACCTTCCTTAACTTCAAGTGCTGGAGGTGCTGCAGCTCCCACTGTTAAGACTGGGAATTTGGTAAACTGTTTCTGCTTATCTATTAGCTGGAACGTTCTTCTGTAAATCTAACCTAAAGCTTTTTGTTCTTTTTATCTGTGTAAATTGAGTGGGGAGGAGGGTGTTACCTTCTTATCAGCAATTACCATCTGTACTTCTCCAGGTTGTCATGGTCCTTCTTGGTAAGTTGTATTTTCCTGACTATTTCTGGTGCTTTTCTGTGGATTTTCTTCAGTCACGTTTTCTGGAGTGTGATGTGTAAAACTGGACACACTTCCAGTTGGGACCAGACCAAGATTCAGTGGAGTGGAAGGGATCACTCAATGTGTCTTGCATATGGCATTCCCACTTGCATCACAAGACAAATGGTTTCTTACAGTAAAACACTTTTGACTCGTGTCCGGTGGGATCCTTTATGGTGGTCAGATCTTAAATTGCAGGACTGCTACTTTGCATTCCTTTACTGCCTAAACCAAGTAATTCTTAAATGTTCTTAACTGGCATCTCACCTACTTCTGATGTCTTTCCCCAGTTGTCAAAAGTCCTATTTTATCTTCTTGAGCGTGCACCCCTACTTTGGCTTGCTTTGGCTTTATCAGCTTAAGAGACCCTCTAGCCCATCATTGGTCTTACTTCATTCTGTTTTCCATCTACTTATTCATGTACTGTATCTCAAAAAACACACACATGGTACACCAAGCTACATTAATGAGATTTTATTTTTG
Organism: Ibycter americanus; assembly: GCA_035590275.1. Taxonomy (NCBI): domain Eukaryota; kingdom Metazoa; phylum Chordata; class Aves; order Falconiformes; family Falconidae; genus Ibycter; species Ibycter americanus. The sequence continues at coordinate 1,746,013 of JAVJGI010000063.1, read as the reverse complement.
ATTATGAGGCTCTTGTATAGGGCAGTATTAAAAGCTTTACTAAAATTAGGAAAACTGCGTCTGTTCTTTCTCCTCTACAGTCACCTTTGTGTTTTAGTAACTTTATAGTATAAGGTTAGATTGTCATGTCAAGCTGTATCAAACTACAGGTAGGCAGTGCAGCTCAGTTCTTCCTTCCCCCAAGCCCTTCTGTATTTTTGAGCACTTCAAGCAGCTTCTGTATTTTCTGGATGCTGAAATTGGACTGATTGGTCCCGCAACTCCACAATCGTTCCATTTAAATGTTTTAAACATGGGCACTGTCTGCCCTTCTCTGCTTACCTGTCTTCCACAAGTACTGCAGAAGGAGTTGAAATAAACCCAGCAGCTTGACACTCCCGTACTTTCCAAAGCAACCTGTAATCTGATTTTAGAGCTCTTCCCTGAGACTGTTTATCACTATGATCATACTTTGTTTGGAATGGCGTATGTGATGGCAGGATCTCTTTCCAGTCTTTTCTGTGCACCTGAGCTTTCTGCCCATGCCAAAGTCCTGCTGAGGTTGTTCATAGAAACCCACCAGTGGTTAAGATGCTATTCCTACTGCCAGAGCCAGGGGCTGGATGTGCAGATACAGTATATGATCCTGCACACAGTCCATTAGGTGCTTGAGAACAGCCTTTATGTGTTCAGTCAAACTTCTTAAAACAAGCGGCTTATCAGTATTTTGTAATGATTATAGTGGCTTGTCATTTTTTCCCCAGTTAATTCTGGAATAAGAAACATGACTTGTATAAAGTTGGAGGGAGAACGGCTGTTAAAACATAACTCGGGAGTTATCAAAGCTCCGTATCAAACATAATATTCAGTTGTTCAAATCAGGTTAATTATCTGAAACGTTATTTCTGTGCTTTTAAAAATCTTGCTCGATATGCTAGATTTATTTTCACTCGAAGTTACACACGTTTTTGATGTCTTGTAATGCATGGTCATCTTTTGGTGTTGGAGATTGAGTCTAAATATAATTTCAACCTGGATTGAATATCTGTATCTGTGTCAAAACTTGGAAGTATTTATCCCCTAGTAAGATAACTACTGTAAACTTTTAAAAATTCATGCCCTTTTTTATAAGCTTGAAGCTTATTTGGATCATCTGTGTGGCTGAAGTCACTGAAGTCACCACGCACTGATGCAAACTCATTCAAGAAAAAAGCCAGTAATTTTGAAGTTGTAAAGGGTTCTTCATCATACGGTGTCAGAAGCGGTAGATCTCTGCTATAATTAAGAATGAGAAGTTTTTTGAGAGCGAGATGGGGATTTATTTCCACCATTTCAGTTCAGAATGCAGTGGAAAACAGCACCATGATGTCAGCATAGTATTTCGGCAGCTGGAAGGTGTGTATGTGTGTGGGAAAGCGTGAACAGTGGGCTCTGATCCTGGGAAGCAGATGTTGAATAAATATGACCCCACATGGCACACTGTTGAAGAGTTGTAGGAGAGGAGAGCCTTCATCCTTTTCTTAATGGCTTTGATGTTGAAACGGGGTAGGGTAGTAGAGATCTCTGCTTTGCAGCTGCTTTTGAAGGAGGGAGGAAGAGGCACCGTGTCTGTCTTCCACTCTTTGGAGGTGTAGTTGGAACTTCAGTATGTAATATGGAGCCTCAGGGACACAATGTTTATATCAACTGTGTTATCTGTTGATATCAGGTTGAAAGCCTTTTAATGTATCAAAGAAAAAGCAGGGCCAGGGATGTTATGAAAGAACAAATTTTCCAGATGAGGAGGAGGAAAGTGCCCAAGACAGTAGGTGACTAGCGAAATGGACTTGCATTGTAAGGCCTTTTTGTAGAGGAAAAGTAGATCATAACGACCTGTTCTGGTTTGAATAAAGGGCAGGGGGGAAAGTCTTGGATTGCTCTAATTCATATAGTCTTGTTTTACATTACATGTTTTAAAATGTCGCATTAACGAATCTATTGAGCCAAAGTGCTACGTAGTGTAGCTACTTACTACCCACATTTTGTGAATCATTGCTAGCTTTATAGGGACCACAGTGGCTTTCCCTATAGCTTGTGCATTTGTTTGGAAACCTAAACTAAATGCATTTTCTGAGGGGCATATTGAAGACCTGAGAAAATAAGAGGAAAGGGAATATAATGGACTAGAAAAGGGAAGGCGTGAAAAGATGCAATCAGTCCAAAACTGTGGGTGAGAAAAGGATTTAATTCTGGGAGGTTCGTAAAACTGACAAAGAGTGTATTTTACATTAAAAAAGAGAAAATTGAACTGAAATGCCTAGAAAAGAGCTTGACAAGGATTTTGGCTATGCAGTAGGCTCCCAACAGACATCATGGCAGACCAAAGGCAGACCGAAATAATTTGTTGAAGGCGTACAGCAGGAGTTTGAAAAAACAGATGCTTGAGTGCATTTTTAAAGACAGAGTAGATACCGTATCGACTGATCACTCTTGGATTTTTAAATTTTTTTTTGCCTAGTTTGTTGGGAAAGCTTTGTGGTAGTTAACTAAGATAATCTACCTTAGCAAGTTCAAGTTGTAAATGTGGAAGTATTTTAGTTCCTGTCATATTAATTCAAAACTCCTAATAACAAATTAAATGAAGCTAAACTGGATTAAATGCAATTATAAATTGGAGTTCAGCTGCACGATTTCTGTTAGTCTTGTTAAATTCATGCAAGTGTTGTAATGTTAAGAAGCTCTTGTCTTTCTGTGTTGCTAAACACAATATGTAATGACTGACATAAATGTTCAAAATATTATGTGATACCTTCTTCCTTGAGGAAAATCTGAAATTAATCTTACACTCCAGAGCCTAAAAGAGCAGTGCTCCAGAGATGGTTGTGTAAATTAGGGTTGCTTGGCTGGGAAAGGAAAGGAAGGTGCCTTGATATAGGGTCTGAGATTGTGAAAGACATCCTGAGGATCGGGCTATGGGTGGGTTTGGTTTCTGTTTGTTTTTTGTTTTTTGTTGGTTTTTTTTTTTTGCAAGTTTAGTTGCTGTTTTGTTTGGTTTTTTTTTTTTAAATTCTCAGTACAGTAAAGGATAATTAATAGAACTGTAGTTGAAAAGGACAAAACAAATGCTAAGTGGGGATTACTTTGATCTGCTATACACAGCTTTCCATGGCATTGTGAAAGCTGGTCTCTAGTCTTGGGCACAAGACTGACAAGATAAGCCAGGCTACTGTGTGTGCAAGGATTATCTTTTCCTGTGAATTATTGGTGGGGTGAGGATAGCCTAGTGCTAAAAATCCACAGTGTTACAGAAGATGGGCTGATTTTAATTCCCTGTTTGAGCAGGTTAGAATCATTGTTACCGGGAGGCGTAATGCAGTCTGACTGAGCAAAGAATTAGAAGATCTATAACATGTAGTTTTGCAGTGTGTGGTTGATCATGTCTTCTACATATCTTCAAGCAAGGACAGCAAATGTCTGTTTGTCACACTCTGGTGGTTAATTTCTGCTTGAAGGAGTCTAACCTGTATATCCCGACAGTTTACCTAAAGCATCCTTTCGCAGGGAACTTAATATTATTTTGTGCTCTCTCCTTTGCTTTAAGCATCCAAGGTTGCAAGCAGCTGAATCCCATTCTCACATTTTATAGTATTGCATATCTATAATTTTTATAGAAGTATGTTGACATAATTAATTCATGTTTGGGGGGGTCTAGTTTGAAGTGGGAAAGACTCATATCACAGTGTGTAACTTAAAATGTTTTAGTTCTGTGCAGATTCTTACCCTGTGCAGTCCTGTGTAATCTGTATTTAGAAAGGAGAGAGTGTAGCAGGAAAAGATTGAAAATTGTTCCAGTGAGGTTTGAGGAGAGAGTTAAGAGGCTAAGATCAAACAAAGCCAGGAATAAATGACATGGAGGACAGAAATTATATATTGTGGTGGTTTGACCCTGGCTGAATGCCAGGTGCCCACCAAAGCTGCTCTATCACTCCCCTCCTCAACCAGACAGGGGGGAGAAAATATAATGAAAAGCTTGTGGGCCAGAGATAAGGACAGGGAGATCACTCCGCAATTACTGTCACAGGCAAAACAGACTCCAGTTGGGGAAAATTAGTTTACTTTATTACCATTCAAATTGGAAAAACACCTTGCCCCCCCCCCCGCCCTTCTTCCTGGGCTTAACTTTATTCCAGATTTCTCTGCCTCCTCCCTCCAAGTGGTGCAGGGGGATGGGGTTATGGTTGCTTCTGCTGCTCCTTCCTCCTCACACTCTTCCATGCTTCAGCGTGGGGTCCCTCCCGTGGGAGACATTTCTCCATAAACATCTCCAACGTGAGTCCTTACCACGGGCTGCAGTTCTACACCCTGCTGCAGTGTGGGTCGCTCCCACGGGGTGTGCCGTCCTTCAGGAACAGAGTGCTCCAGCGTGGGTCCCCCGTGGGGTCACAGGTCCTGGCAGCAAACCTGCTTCAGCGCAGGCTGCCCACAGGGTCACAGCCTCCTTCGGGCATCCCCCTGCTCCAGCATGGGGCCCTCCATAGGCTGCAGCTGAATATCTGCTCCGCCATGGACCCCAAGGGCTGTGGGGGGACAGCCTGCCTCACCATGGTCTTCACCACAGGCTGCTGGGAAATCTCTGCTCCAGCACCTGGAGCACCTCGTGCCCTCCTTCTGCACTGACCCTCATGTCTGCAGAGTTGTTGGCTCTCACATAGTCTCACTTCTCTCTCTCGCTGGCACAAAAAAAAAAAAAATTTCCCTTCTTAATATGCTATCACAGAGGCACTGCCACTGTTGCTGGTTAGCCTGGCCTTGGCCAGTGGTGAGTCTGTCTTGGAGCCGGCTGGCGTGGGCTCCATTGGACATGGGGGAAGCCTCTGGCATCTTCTTACAGAAGCCACGTCTGTAGCCCCCATGCTACCAAAACCTTGCTGTGCAAACCCACTGCATATATATAAGGCAAGTCTGTTGGTCTTAGTATACTAAGAAATGCAGTAACAGGATGTAGAAATTGCAGTTTTAAGCCAGGTAGTCACCAAATAAGCAAACTTTTATTCTGAGCATGAGGCATTATCCTGTTTTCTCAAGTTTGTAGCTGAAGACTTGCAATGTGGGTAGGCTGTGTCAGGCAGCTTAGTTTACACTTGTGATAGATTACCTTAAAGAGTATAGGAAGTGAATAGGAAGCTCATTATGTGTAGATATCACTTTATTTGGTGTTTGCGTATGGTAAGACAAGTTCTGCAGCTGAAGTCTTCCTCTTGTTATGACTGCCAGGCTACATAAACAGTGAGTTTAGTTGTTAGTTGCTGTTGAGGCTTACCACCTCACTAGGAGAGAATTGCCTTGGGGAAGTGTTTTCAAAATCCCGAAGCAGCTAAACGTCATGGTTTTGAGACTTGGTTTTGTGAGCCAGTCTGCACCTGGTGTTTGGAATTTGGAAGCCTCCTCTGGATGGGCTCTTTCCTGTTTATGTATGTTGGGAAGCTAGGCCTTGTCTGGTCTGCCTTCCACCCCTCCCTCCCCTTGCATTTTCATGCTGGGGGAGAGTGTTTAAAAAAAAAAAAAAAAAAAAAAAAAAAATTGAGCAGAGCTGTTACTAGCTGCTTACGATCCATCCCATTAGACACAAGTGGGTTTTGTTTACCCTAATGGTAAAATCTGAGCATGTCTCAGGCATACTGAAGGACTTGGTGCAGATACTTCCAAACTGCAGGTGAAAAGATTGTCTTTGGCAGTTATTTGAACAAATAGACATTTTAGTTATACTTGGAGCACTTTTCTTTGGTACAATTGCTCTAAATCTGCAAGAAGAGAAAGATACTTCCAGGTTGCTGCTCCCGTTATGCCTCATTTTGCTTTAAGAAGTGGTACATTTGATGCCTGTTTGGTGCCCAGAATCTAGAAACTGACACTGCCAGTTATTTGTTTATCTTGTTTCATTTGGGGACTTGCCCTTTTGCTCTTACAAGCTTCACCCCTCTGTCCAGGCCTGGGGATGACCATCACTCTCTGGTCTGACACCAGTGCTTTCAGAACTGCTAAAAAGGTTGCATTTCACAAACTTGTGTTCTACTCTATTTGGGGTTGTGTTTCTGTTGATGACTAGCACCCATCATAGAACACTTTAGGTCATGTTCATCTTTAGATTTCCCCTTCCAGTGTAAGTGCTATCACCTCTGACCCTTGTACTTTTGGCAGTATTTGAGCTTTATCCTGTTTGTGCTGATTCTTTCTTTATGCAAAATGATTGGGAATGGTTACTTGGCTGTAAGCATTCAGGTAACCATTCTGTGAGGGCTTTTCTGCTTGTTGTCAAATACGACTGTAATATAAATGTTTTTATTTCCTTCTGTTGTGTTATTTGTATTTAGATCTGTTATGGTGCAATTCTCCCCATTTTTTTCCCCCTGCAACTTCGGCAGAGAGGACAGTGTGTGGTAATGCAGCGTTCCTTTCCTGGCTGTTTGCTTGCAGAAACAAACTGCTTGTTGTTGACAGGATAGTTCACATCTATCCCCAGTTTTGAGGATACTGAACCTAATATAAGACTTAGATATACAGTACTGATGGTCTACTTTCAGACTTAATTTGTTAAGTTTTTAACTGACAGGTTTTTCAACACTTTGCTGCAAGTTCTGTAGTGCTCAGTAGCAACTTAGGATCTCACTTAAGGGTGTAAGATAGTTTTAAGCAAAGCTGCATGTTTTGGGTCTCAGATTCTCAAAGCTCCTATTTTTAGCAATAGGAGGATCAGTTTAGTGACCCCAATCTTGAGCCATATGGAGTAAGAAAAGAACAAAAGTTGATTTTGGTTTCTAGGAAGTGAATTAGTTGGGAGAATGAAGCAAAAATGACAGGACAGAGAGAAATAGCTTTTAAGGAGCTATGAAATAATGCCCAAGGCAGTAACTGTAAAAGGGCATGGATGAATACAGTACTGGTTAGAATATTCTCCTTCCCTGTACCTCCATCTTCGTAGTCTCAGATCTTGCTTTAAGTAGATACAGTGAGGTGTGTGGCTCTTTAGTACCCAGTAAGTGTCTGAGAGTTATAGTTGCTTGTCAGTAGCCTCCATTTACATTTTTCAGCAAAGCATTATCGCATTCTTTTTTGTTGTCCCTTTATTTATGCCTCTTCTAGGCAGCAAATTAACTGCAGAGATGATTTATCCTTTTAACAGCACCTACCAGATGTTAACCTGGCATTGGCTGCCCAGTCAGTACCAGTATGAGTGTGCCTTGTCCTGCGTTGCTGCTCTCCTCTTCTGGGGCCTCAGTGTGACAAAATGAAGTGGATTTATAATTCCCAAAGGGTTTTCCAAATATTATACTGTTGTCCTCTTTTTGCAAACTGAAACAGAGCTCTTGCCTTGCACAGATGGAAAATTACTAAATAAAGCTTTTTCGTTTCTTGGTGGAAATGTAAACTTGCTCTAAGATGGCAATGAAAATGTCACCTTTGGTTTAGGAAAACCCTCAGCAGCAAACTCTTGAAGGTTGGCAGAAGATCACGACATGTTTGCCCTATTCTTATATCCTTGCTGCAACCACCACTGTTGAAGGCCTGCTACAGGATAAATTTTTTCAGTGCTTCTGTCTTGTCTGTAGTAAGGTATTCAATAAATACCTTTTAATGCTGTTGTGAAGTGACTGTACAATTGAATGTGGTCTTTGGTTCGAGAGCATGTGATAGACTACTTAGTGTTGTCATCATGTTAAGTATGACAGCTCTTTACCAGCACTGTGCTGTAAAATAGAAGTAATACCTTTTTTACTGGAGTTTGGGGAGATGATTCAAACTAGGTTTTAACCAAATTGTTTAGGTTGCCATTTATACCTTTCTCAAACACCAAAAAAATCTCTAAAATGTAGTCTAATACTCTTTTAAATATCTCTTAGCTGTAGGTCTGGATTCCCTGTTATCTTGAGTAGACTGGGCTTGAGTTCTCCTGATGGTTCAGGAATGCCAGATCTTGCCACAGACGTCTGTGTAGTACTTTTTTTGTTTGTTTGTTTTTCATCTCTCATCGGTTTTATAGTGAAGTCATCTCAATCCATTGCCTTTCAAGCTTCTAATTTTCACTCCTATCAAGCTATCTGCGTAAATGCATTGTATCAGTGATGTGGTGGTACTGCTGCTGAGTTCAAAAAATAAGAAGAATTTCCAAATTAATGTTTAAAGGCTGCTTGGTTAACCGTTAGGGGGCTTCACTTCTTTAATGCTTGCAGAACCCTTATAGCAGATACAGGTTTTGGGTTGTGTCATCCTGTCCCCCCATGAGTACTGGTAGCATGGTGGTGGTGTTTTGTAAGTTTTCATCTTTATACTGAATAAAGGAACAGGTTTCTCTCAGTATTTTATGTCAGCTCCCTTTTACGTTGCATACTTGAAGAGTCCAAATCTGCTTGGCCCTTAATTGGATTGCTGCTTTTGCTGTAAAAGAAATAGTAGGGGAGCCAACTCAAGAGGGCCCTAGGCTGCATTTAAAGCTGTAGGGCTGACTGTCTTAGCTAGAAAACCCAGAGGCTCAAAAATGGAACCCTTTAACCATGACTGGTGTTTTGGGGGGGTTTGTGGCCCTTCAGCATGTAATTTGTGTGAGGCGTGAGGACAAAGTCAGGAGATTCAAGTGGCTCGGTTCCCTGAGATGAGCAGCCTTTGGCTGCAGGAAGGCAATTTCTACATGTGGATTAGGATGCACAGTGTGTGTAATCACCAGTTAGGTTTGCATTAATCTTGGCTGATGCTGAACTTGAATTTCATCTCATAAATAGCGATACTTGATGTGTAGAGGAGCTGCCCTCAAAAGTTTATTTTTGTCCTGATAATCTAAGTGGTGTCACTAGGCCGTGTGAGATCAAACCCCCAGTCCAAGAAAGGATCCGATTTATGACGTAACCCTGATGCAGCTGCAGGTACTGGCACAAAGCAGTGGGAAGGGCAAGGCTATTTCTACTGGTATGTCCTATATACAAGCGATAAGTGTTGGTAGACAGCTTGGTGTGGATGTCTGAGTTAGCAAAGCCTTCCTGTGGTCACAGGCATGTTTTTAGAGGAAAAGGCATGTCAAAACAGGGAGAAGCTGAACTGGGATGCAGAAATGGCTTGGCGAGAAATATTATTTAAAAATGCAACTTGGAACAAAAGTCTCTCAATTGCAAAGGAGCAGAAATCTGGCAAACCAATTGCAGCATTTCTGCTACTTTTTAACATGTTGCCTTCCCCTGCCGCAGCCTTCCCTGTAGCTGGAATGCTATAGTGGTGTTCATCTGGAGAATACCCTGTCTTTGGGCTGTCTGCTGCCGCTTGTATACACTGCATAGCTTGTCTGAGCAGGGAGATCAAGACCTGACCTGGTAGAGGTGTGTTGCTCTGGAGTTAGTAGGCAGTAATTCTCTCCAGCTATGGTGAGCATAAGCTTTTGAAGTAAATAAAGCATCCCTCCTCTAACCCAGTCGCCTGCAGCAGAGCCAGTATTCTTACATATTGTTATTAGGCAGATCTTGCTCTCTTAAAAATTGAACTCTGATTTACATTTTAAAATGTATAGTACCTAAAATGTAGCACACCTTCTGCTAATAGTATGTCTTGTGCACATAGAGGAATATTTTTTTTTCTGAATTACTTGTTCTTGGTCCTGCCTCAGATTGCGTGACCTGTTACATAATCCAACAATTGTGCAGAGGGCATTTCTTTTAAAGGGCGGTGTATTGAAATATCCTACTTCTTCATCATGGATGAGATGGAGCAGCTTGTACTTCTGCAGAATGCACAAAAGGCAAAAAAGAGGTTTGACATTCAGTATGTGTTTCCTTCATGCTAAAGAGAAATGTAATCAGTCTCTTTTCAGACACATATTTGTTGGATCAGGAAAGGTCAAAGCAAAAGTGAGGAGTACTGTAAACCTTTAGCCCTCTAATGGCATAGTCTGAGGATTTTAAATAACTCATCTGAACACAAGATACTTACTGTTATCCTCACCAACATTTTATAGCGTTTTCAATATCTTTTAAGTTGCAAATTTAATGGTCTTAAACTTTTTTGAGATCTTTAGCACGCAGGCTTCAGTTGCTGTGTTACATGTGAACATTAGACAAATTTAAATTGCCGTCTGCTGTATCTCTGCTTTTCAGTGTTGTGAAGCTGAATTCCTTCCCGCTTATTTTCAGGGAGTGGGTTCCTAGTTAACAATTATTTTTTTGGCAATATACAGGAGCCTTTCTGCTGCTGTGTCTTTCTGTTTTACACAGTTTTTTGTATATTCCTTAGTTTCAATAATAATACTTCTGTAGTGACTTGAAAAAAGGAAATAAAACTAACAAATGCTGTCTTTTTTTTTTCTTCTTTCTTTCTTTCTCCCTGCATGGATGATTGTAAGTCTTTTTGTCCATAAGTTGTGCCAGGGAGAAGCATAAATGGAAAGAACAGGAGAATAATGCCTGTCTTTCCTGAGGATGATGCAAGCTTAATCTTTGGAAAAACATTTGAGAAACTAGCCTACAAATTCTCCATGGAAGGAAATCTCTTGTGATATATGCTTCTTGATGTGTTCAAACCAGCTTCCTGACAGCATGCGCTCTTTAGAACAACCAGGCATGCAAAAGCAGCATTTGCTACACAATTACATGGTTTTAAAAAGCCTTGGTGTGGCATCCTGCGCTACGCCAGCATCAGGCAAGCAATAGTCCCAGCTCCTTCAGGTGATTAGGTTGGGTGCCTGATACCAACAGCCAGTTTGAGTGTTTGTTCTGTAAGTGTCTGTAGATAAGGGGATTTTTCCCCTTCAGATTAGAATAGTTTATAGCTCAAGGTCTTACTAGAGGGAGAGCATGGGTACTTAGTGAACCTGATTACCACTTACATGTCTGCTTTGAATCCCTAATCAGTTGGCTAGAGAATGAAAACTGCCTTAAGTCACTTGACTCTTGCATCAGTCCTCCAATGCTGAGCCCTTTGGTTTGTAGTCGGCCCAGGGGAACGTTTTCTAGTCATGCATGTAGCATTCAGGAACGTGATGATGACAAGCTTCTTTGGGCTTTTAAGATATTTTATTATTAAGACTGGCTTGTGTTCTGCTGGCATTGCCCTGAACTGAGATGCATGCCCTCTGTGGGGAACAACTTATCATTTTCCTGGAATTGCTGAAATGGCTTTGTCATCCACATTTGTTTAATTGGTGTTATGTAAGTTGTTGGTCTACATGAAATGCTGAATAATGAAGTTACCCAGGCTTGCTTTCTTTAAAGCACATGATTGAAATGCCACATAGCTAAAAATAATTCTGTTTAAGATGTTGTCTTCTGTGCTACTTGTGGTGTATGTGAGCTGCTTCAAAGATGGCTAGGAGTAGCTCTTGACTCATGTCCTTTTTATATTTTCTTTGAAATAAGAAGAAACATGCTTTTTATGGCACTGAATAAATGCATGCACTTGCTGTTGATTTGGATACCATTAACTGTTTCACAGGGAAATCAAAATGTGCTTCAGATTGATCAGAGTTGGGTTCGTAATGTCTGTAGATCTGTTGTTTACTTGGAGAGAGTTGGTCGAAGCATCATAAGTAAATGGGAGATTTTTCTGTACCTCCTATAGAAGTAACTTTTTTAATACCATGTCTGCAGTGATATTTAAAAATGTCTCTTGAACCAGGATGTCCAAAACAGAGAGAATCCCTTTAATACATAAACTCACAGGGCAGAGAGGCTTGGAGCTTTCTAGTTCATACTCCTTCAATGCCTCTTAGCAGATAGGCTTGAAACAAAAAGCCAACTTTGATAAGGAGGAAGCTATAAACTGAAGATAGAACTTGCACTCAGTAGAAAATGAGCTATGATAGGGACTGCAGAATACATTTTGGGGACAAGCTTATGCAAAAATAGCATCTTTTTACCCTATGCCTGCTCCTCATGTGTCATTTGAATAGTTAGTTTATACATGTAAACCACTGCTTTAGTTATCAGCACTTGTAAGTCCTTTGCAGAAAAATAAAGGAATTGGCAAGTTAGAGATCCTTAACAAAAAGCAATTAAATGTTGATATCAAGCTTTGCTTACTGTTTTAGAAGTGCAACATATTTCAGTTTCGGTCTATCATTTTCCCAGTAACTAATTGAAATACCAAGTTTCCCAGTTGTTTGTGAAAGACCCAAGTCAGTGTTCCACTTACTTCTTCAGACTATGCTCTTTTATAGTAATGGAGAAATAAAAGAACTTTATTCTTCCCACCTAAAGAACTAGGAAAAAAGATCTGCCAACTCCTACACTTCAAAATGTGACTATAGCCAGCAGGCTGACATCAATATGGAGCTGAAATGAGGGAGTAGATACTAATTTCTTGTTCTGTTCTTCTCTTGCTGGATATCCCAGTCTTTAATCTATAATCTACTTTCATGCCTTCACCTTACAGTATCAAACATACTGGTATGGGGTTGATGCAAAAGTAGAAGAATTGTAAATACTTTCAGAACTCATGAAATTGTGTGTGAATATGAGAAAGATGTCTGGAGAGGGTTTCTGAACTCGAAGGATTTATATAATGAGAATGTATCTGGAGTGAAAGTAACTTCCTGGAATCAGAAGTGCATAGCTGCAATTGCTATGACACACCAGTGTCTTTTCTACCCAGTAGTGTTTCTATGAACTGTGCTTTGTGGGGTTTTTTCAGTGAATTGTCATTACTGAGATCCTTTTCTGCACAATAAAAGTGACCATAAAATAATACTTGCACTTGAAAGTCATTGCAGTGTGAAGTTAAACATTGCTTTTTTATTCTGAGGAAATTCTTGAACAAAAGCATGAATGTGATGTATGTGGAACAAGATGAATAGACAGCTTAAGGGCCTCAACCTGATCTAAGGGTTTTATGTTTGGGGGAGGCAGCTGGACTACAGGACCTTCAGAAATCCTTTCAAGTCTGAATTCTCTGATTTATAGCCCAGAAGCTGATCACTGTGTGTGTCCTTTCTCCATCCATCTGTGCAGAGAAGTGTCTCTTGGCTACATGGGGCATATTCCCAGGATGGCCTTGCAACAGTGAAGACTCTGAAGCCATTTACTTAAGGACTTTGAATTTTATTTCAGCAAACAAATGCATTAGTTTGTCCATAAGTCTTTTTGCATGTCAGACCAAGCAAGGTTTTCTAATGCACAGAGAAATGAGGAATGTTGGTCTGAATCCAGAAAATGTTAATCCTCATGTCTGTGGACCTGGAGAAAGTAATCCTCAGGCTTCCCTCACTGTGAAATGAATGTAACGCTGTATCATGGGCTGATGCATTTTATATGATGCTCTCTGGGTAATGTTTTCCTCTAGCAGGTCATAACCTATCTTCAGCTATATAAAGCTGCATGATGAGATGCAGGAATTAATTTCATGCGTTGCTCCAGTTCTCAGTATGCTTATAGACAGCATAGGCTCATCTGGGTATCTGATATGCATGTCACAATGCTGCTTTTAAAGCTGTTTCTGCAGTTAGCTGAAGAATAGGGCAAAACAGACAAGAAAATGAATGCCAGTTTTTTTAGTTGATGGAGTTGGTTCTATGCATTTTGGAGACTATAGCCAAATGTAGCACATGATGCAACACATGATGGTGCTACTGCAGCTGGTGAGTCCTATTCAGCAAAGAGGGCAGGGAGTGCCCTGTAAAACTTAAACCCATCTCTTATCAGCGAAGTGATTAAGACCAAACCCATTTCTTATCAGTGGATTAAAAACCATGCTCTTTAGTGGTAAAAGAATGGGAAACCATGAAACCTACTAGATGATAGGTGAAAACAGGCAGGATGCTTTAGTGCTTTCTGTGGAATTGAGGTCATCTTCACCCTTCTCTGCCTGGCATGTCAGCTGTCGCTTTTTTGTAGTTTTGACTAATTTCGAATACTTTGGTTTAGTAGAGGTGAGCATTGGAAAGAAATTAAACATTAATTAGGTTGCCTTTTTTTCCATCCTAAATGAAGTAAAAATGCAATACTTTGACAAATTGATAGCGGGTTTTTTCTACTCTCAAAAAAATTATCACTTAATTAACACCCTTCAGTGAAGAAGAAAAAGGTGTTAATTAGAGTACCAGTCTATGTAGCAGACACTTGGTGCATGTTTTCAAAGTTTGGATTATGGGTGCAGTAGGAAAATGAAGAGGGGAGAGGAGGAAGGCAGCTTCTTATTGCAGTTTTCTTTGATACTGTGATGCAAGTTAGAAGTGAGACTGTTGCCATGTAATAAAGGTGAAAATAAGCTAAAGTGAGGGCAGAGCAAAGCCAGCTGAGAAGTGCTTTGTGGACTGCCCAGGATCAGTTTTTACAGCTAGAGCTTAGTTTTATCCTGTTCCCTGAAACTGCGATAAGTGTGGTTATTCCCTGGAGCTCCAGCCATGCTTTGAACCCGAGTCCTGGTGTCAGGACCAGACTTCCCTTGGGAGGAGGTGGTTGTCTCTGAGATAGTACAAGTGCAGTGTTTCAGGAGCCTGTTCAAGTGTTTGCCTCTGGTTATATTATATTCTTTGCTCTTGAATCCTCATAACTGCAGTGGTTTTTTAACTCCGCTGCAGAAGATCAAGTGATTTATCTAGTCACTCTGAAGCATGTGACAGTGATGGTAAAGCTTTGTTCTGTTTTACCTGTGCAGAGCCTAGGGTACTTGGAAAAGCTGGAAGAATTTTTTAAAAAATCAGACTGCATAATCCAGAAATCCAATTAGGAAAAAGGGGTGAAAACAGTTTAATGGAGACATCACTGAACGCTTCAATCCTAATGCCTACTTTGGTGGCAGAACTTCTATACCAAGGGTGATGTCATTTGGCAGAGTAACATACTGATATTTCACCTGGAGCATTTTGGATAACACTGGTCTATAAAACATAAAAATTCACTTTGGCAAAGATACTTTTTGCTATTCCATTTAAGAAAGACATTCCTGAAGGCATGTATTTACAAAAATTAATTACACTGTATTAATAAGGAGATTTTTTTAATGGATTTTCAGAGGCAAAAGGAAACAAAAAAAGGGCTAGCTTAGCTCTTTTTTATTCAGTCTATAAATAAGTGGAGTTGCAGGCAAATCTCTCAACCAGTGCGCAGAAATAAAATCTCCAAAACTGTACTAAAGGCCTGAGAGCAGTGGAGAAGCAGTGAAATACAGGCATATGGTGGGCTAATAGGACAAGTAGGAAATACCAGCCTCTTGCTGGTTGTGATGGTTTTCATTGTAAATACAGACAATGTAAAGTATTCCGTCACTAAGTAGTCTACGTTTCATCTGTGTATTGTGGGTTCATACTGAAAATCAGGTTTATTTTTGCATTAGCTTTGCAAACTCTCTTTTTTGAGTTTTAAACTGTGTTTTCTGTCTTCATGCAAGTGGAATTCACCACTGCTTTGAACCTCTGTAAACAGGCCCTTGTGTTCTTGGGCTTCATAGCTTGTTTCCTGATCTTTGCAGACTTTTCAAGATGGTCTCCTATTGCTGTTCGATGTGATGGTTTTGTGCTTGTTTTCAGCTTTAATATTCATGCTTGACATATGTAAACCTGAGAGAAATTAGTTTGTTCTGCATTGCTAGGGCTTTTTGCAATACCTGCGTTCAATTAAACCTGCTTGTTTCTGTCTTTGCTGGGACTGGTTTAACGTTTCCTTTCCTCAGCTAGCACTTACCTATGTTTTCTTAAGGCAAAACCCTTTAAAATCCCTTTATTTAGACCAGATTTTAACTTGGGGAGATCAGTATTCTCCCCGCTTTCCTTCTCCAGTGCCATTGTCATTGATTTTTTTGCAGCCTAGTGCATCTTGTGTTAAATTTCAGTAACAAAAGGATATTTAAATTAATGGTGCAATCATTTCTGCAACTCAAGGATGATTTTGTCAGGTACTGCTTTCTGTATGTTCTTAGGCTGGTAGATTGCTGCTAGCCTATTTTATAATTGCTGATATCTCTATCAAGATCCAATTTTGTGTGTTCATTCTAGCAGGCAAGGAAGTTGGGAAGCTCTTTGGTCATTGCAGTACTAGTATTAAGCTGTTCAGGGGGGCTCCGGCCAGGGTAGAACACAAGCTAGTTAGAAGTTAGTCAAAATTAAATATTTCTGCACGGTTCTAATACATATAAATTCCTAGTTGAATGCTGTATTTAATCCTGCAGCCCCATGATCATGTCAGCAAGAGGATAAGCTTTGTTCCTTCTTCCACCTGCACCTCTTCCAGAGGTACTTGGTTACCAACTCTTCTCTGGCTTCTGTCAGTGAGGGAAATAGCTGCAGTTGGAAGGGGTACTGCTGCTGTGTGAAGTTGGAAGGGGTATTGCTAGTATGTAAAGCTGTGAGTCATTTATATGCCAAAGTTGGAATGTAGCTTGGCTTGACCTCACTTGCTTTTGGCCAACAGATAGCTCATAAATATTGGCAGAAGAAAAATTAATCTGAAAAGGTGTCTTCCATTGATAAAGCCTCACTAATGCAAACAGGTTGCTCAGGAGCGGTAAAGCTAAGCTTTTATGCCCATTTAAACTCTCTGTCTTCAGGCTTGTCCACTGTCCTCTTCTGAACTGCATTTGTCTGATGTGGAGCTTTTCCAGCTTTCTGGCTCTGGGAGTCTGCTGTACATGTTTCTTTTACTGCATATGGAAATTTTTGGCTGCCCTTTTGAATAGCTCTTAGCTTCTCCCCCCATTCGCAGTTCAAGTGCACCTGTCTTTCAAAATGCCTTTTTTTTTCTTTTCTTTTTTTTTTTTTCTTAATTTGGATCTAGTGGTTCTTCACTGCAATACAAATTTTAACAGAGCTTGGAAATGTGAAGAGCCCTGCTGCACGCTGGATTTCATTAGTCTTTGGCAGAATTGTATGTGGAGACTAATTTGTTTCTCGAGTTCTCTAGAGCAATTAGTCCATTGCTTTCCTCACCTTTATCCTCAGAATTGGTAAATGAGATCAAATCTTCAATAAACAAACATCATTTCAGAAGTGATTCATTATTACTGCCACTTGTTCTTCATTCTTTTCTTCAAGCAGATAACCATCAATTAATAAGAATAAAAAAATTGGTTGGAAACGTAATAGTGTACTTGAATAGCTACACCTTCTGGACCATCGTGTGTTATTTTTCTTCCATTCTGGTATATTGTGAAGACTTCTTTGTGAGGGGTATTTAACAATAGATTTTCCCTTGTTCTTTTATGCATGACAGCAATTAGCTTTAAAAATATCCAAAACCTGAACAACCCTCCCCCTCAAACACCTTTTGCTTTTAGTGAGGAAAACTCACTGTGTAATAGAATAACTCATTTATGACTATAATGAAATAAATATGGCTGTCAATATAATGAAAATTTACAATATCAAAACTTCATAAGAATATTTTCTTGTAAGTGCTTGAAGGTGCTTACTTCTATTGTATTTGACATTAAGGATTCACTTAATCTGGGCTATTCTGCTACTTCCTGTGAGCCTATATGATCTTAAGGTATGATCTATAGATTATTGCTTCCTTCTTCCATCCTCCCAAGAGCCCTGACCTTTGAAAGCTCCTGAATGTTGGTGGCAGTTTTGCTGTGCTATTCCATACAGGGCTGATGCTTGTAAGCTGAGAACGGTTCTTGCAACCAGTGCTTCCTACAGGTTACACTTCGGAAGTAAGACAGCTATAAATTACAAATAAGGGCAGGTGTGCCGGCTTAAACAGGTATAGTATAAGTCACTTTAACGAAACCTTGACCTCTTGGCTTGAACTGTGTTTTAATATGCATTTGTTCTTTTGATGCTCCTGTCTCTAGAATTGTGCAGAACGTGGTAATAACAAAGCAGTGAGTACTCTTCTTGGAGAAGACCAAGTAAGGAAACTGTTGGGCTCCAAAAGCCTCTTATGTAAGCAATGAAATCTGTATAGTGTCATTTTCTGTTTAGTTCTGCACAATTATGGAAATGACTCACTATTGCCAAAAAGCAGGAGTACTTAAGTTTCCAGACTCTTGTTGTGTTACAGGGAGCATTCTTTGTAATATTTAGCCTTTTTTCCCCTTTTTTATTTTTTTTCTCTTTTCTTTTAAAACATGTCTGCTTGGTACTGGCAGATTTCAGCTCTTTGTGCAGCTTCTGGCTAGATACCTTAATCGGAAATGGCCCTCTGGCAGATGTACAGTAGCTGGAAGCATTGCCTGAACTTACTGATGCTGTTTACTGTATTGCCTTTGCTGTTTCTGAATGACTGAAAAAGCAAAACAGTAACCTGAGACTCTTGTGTAGAGTTTTTAATAGCACTGCCAGTCCTTTGTAATGCAGAGTTTTTATTACTTCGTATATGGAGGCTTTTCTACCGCCTTCATTCCCATTTGTCCTTCCAGGATTTTATTCTAACCTGGAATACCTTTTCAAAGAGCATTTTTATCCCTTGGTGGGGTGGAGAGGGCCACCAAATTCAGTTTGTGTTTTCTCTTTGCCGTCATTATGGCGTTATCTGTGCTGATGACATGATTACTCGCATGAGGATAGATTGTTGCATTGAGATATATCGTAATCTGAGACATTGTTTTTCAAGAGGATTTGAAACTGATGGAAATGTAGGGTTTAAAACTTAAACCCGGAGAATATTTACTAAAGAGACCTTTCGATGCAGTTGTCCAGTTTAATCTTTTTAAATTATTTTTAGGCTTTGTGCAAAAGTTATAATACTTTTAACAGCTTAGTGGATGCAGAATCAGATCGAAACCTGAAAGCTTTTGACAGCTTGTTTTATCCAAATTACTGATACTCCTTTTAATAAGAGGATTTACAGTACTCTTTCATACCACATATGTCTATTGTGTAGCCCCAGCAGCAGTGCAGCTCAGTTATTTTAAAATACACAATTACACCCCTTCATCCCTGCTACAAAGGCTAGGTAAGCAGCCTTTCTTGCAGAAATGGTTGCTCAGTAGCTGGGGCAGCTGTGGAGGTAGGATTGAATTGCAGCTTTAGGGTTTTGGGTCACTTGGCCTTTGAGTTCAGGGATGTGTTATGCGACAGGGGAGTTCATCATCTTTGTGCATCAGTGTGTAGTGGAAACTGAGAACCTGTAGCGGGGGATCGCTTTCTGAGCAGTCTGCCCTGAGCAACTGTCATCTCTTCAGCTGTGGGTGGCATTTCAGTATTATGGTGGAAGGCTATGGTATAGGAGAGAGAACCACTAAGACTTGGAAATAAGCTAGCCTATGCCATATGCTACTGCTTTAGCCTGTTGTGTCTAGTAAACCACACTGAGATAGGTGCCAGTCTTGCTGTTTGATTTATGCCTCTACAGGAATACAAAGTTATCCTTGTTCAGCATCCCTTGAAATGGGGACAGTCCAGCAGAGTAAGATCATAACCCAGTCTCCTGTGTTACCTCAAGCAGCAGTGTTTGAGGTTAACAAGTGTCCTTGTTAACCTCAAGGGACAACAACGGTGGTCTTAGTGCAGTTTGTAACCCCTAGTAATTAGGGCACTTCTAGTGCAATAGCTTTTCCTTTCTCTTCGTGCAATGCATTACTTGCTGTAGTATTTCTGCTGAGCATAGAGCTCGCTTCCTTTAGTGTTGGAGTAGAAGGCTGGCAAATCCTTCTCAAATGAGTTTGTAATTGAAAGAATTTCTGAGGTTAATATTTTTGAGTGTTTGTTCTTGTAGCTGTTACTTGCAGCTACAGCACAATTGCTCTTCAAATGGGACTGTGCCAGCAAGGAACGGTTTCTGTGTGCTCTGGAGACTCTTGGTCTTGTTTTCTTGCCCAAATGATTCTTCGGGGATGCATCTATAGTGCAAACTTCCCATGTAATTGGCAGTCAATGTACGACTGTTTGTTTCACTGTTTCATGAGCGTGGTCAAATGATGTGTGGGGGGAAGTGCTATTTGATGAGTGTACATCAGAAATTTTTCCAAGGCTTGAAGTCCACCTTTCAGTTTTCTAAAATCTGTTGAATTGTCTTTCAATCCTCTTCCTGAAAATAAGCTGTGAATTTGAGGAGAGGGATGAAACAATCTGAGTTTTATCAGCTGTGTCGTACTCTAACTCTGCTTGCTGATGAGAAGTCCTGCTGCCCATGGAACACAGCAATATGACGGGTTTTGCTGCATAATCTGTCTGGCCAGCTGTATTCTAATCTTTTAGTTTTAGGGGGGGCCTGGCGGGGGAAGAGACTAGCTTCAAGGCAACACTGTTTTCAATAGATAGCTTTGAAAATAGGATTGAAGGACAATTTAGTGTGTCTGTGCTCTTAACACAGCTCTGAAGCTGGTAAGTATTGAAGGATTTCGTGCCATAATAAGGATATTTTGGCCTGACCACTGAATGTCAGCATGGCATCTCATTTCAGAAGGCAAAAAATCATGTGGTCTGTTGAAGTACCTTTGCTGTCTGTTTCCTAATGAATGAAGCTATCTTTTGGCCTGTCTGTGTATATACCACTACAATTCTCTTTACCTTAGAAGACAGTGAGGCTCCTGGAGCTGTGGTGATCTGGCTACTTCAGGAAAGTAGGTCACTTGTATCTTGGGGAATTCCCTGCCTCAGAAGTCCAAAATAGATGGAAGAAAAGGTCAAAGCAGAGTTCACAATTGTGAGCTATGTGGGGCCCAAGATTAGGGCTTTTCCCTTTTTTCTTATGTAGATAGGTCATATAAAACAAGAAAACTCTGAATCAGAGAAAAGACATCTGGCCATGAACACTGAACACTTGCCAATTACAAGGTCCATGCAACTGTTGAAGGCTTGAAAACCCATCAGTCTGCTCTACAGCTTGGAGGTACCTCCGAGCTGGTTGGTGTGCGTTGCAGCCCATGGCTTTCCAAGTACAGCTGCCATGGATGGATCCCCCAGAGTGGCGAGGGTAGGCACTTCATGCCGTGAAGCTGTGCCTCCTGTGAATACTCTGGGTGGGGGTGCACTGCTTTCAAACTGTTGACCTCCGTCTGCAAGTGGTCCATGTTGTGCTTTTTCTATGAAAGTTTTGTTATCATAGATGCTAATGTCTTACTTAACTCTTTGTTTTCTGCACCTCATTGCTTTGTTCTTTATAAGATCTTTTGTTTTCTGCCGCTCTGTCACTGCGTTTCTGCTGCCCCTCCCTCTAGCTGGGTTTGTCAAGTCGCCCATGTCAGAAACTAAACTCACGGGGGACGCCTTTGAACTGTACTGTGATGTGGTTGGGAACCCCACTCCAGAGATCCAGTGGTGGTATGCTGAAGTCAACCGGGCTGAGTCTTTCAAACAGCTGTGGGATGGCGCTCGGAAGCGCCGTGTCACCATTAACACTGCCTACGGGGCGAATGGGGTGAGTGTGCTGAGAATAACCCGCCTTACCTTGGAAGACTCTGGGACTTACGAGTGCAGGGCCAGCAACGATCCCAGGAGGAATGACTTGAGGCAAAATCCCTCCATAACGTGGATTCGAGCCCAGGCTACTATAAGCGTCCTTCAGAGTGAGTCCGGCACCCTACAGTAGTGGCACTGTAGTATCTAGAGACAGTCTAGTGACCCTTACCCTCCCATTACCCCAATAAAACCCTCTGCTACCTTGTCCTGTTGTTTTGAACCCAAGACTGCTCCTCTACCTGTAGTGCTGATGTTGTCTGCCATCTGTGTCTCTTCTCCTTAGGATCAAAGAACTTGGGAAAATCTATGGATCTGTTTTATAGCTTCCGTGTGAAAACAAGCCCTGTGTTGAATTTGTTTCTCCCCTACCCCTTTTAGTTTTGTGGTAGGTTTCCAGCCACCGTAATGCTGGCTTCTCCATGAGTGCCTTTATATTTGATTTCTCTGTTCTTCCCAGGTCTAACCGTTTTATTTTTATTTCTTCTGTTCCCTTGGAATTTCTCCAAATGCCTTCTCACATGGTTTTGGTTGCATATATGCTTCTGTTCAAATCCTTTCCTTTTAGTTACATGTGATGTTTAATGTTTAGATTTTTCCATGAAGTTGTGGTGTTTCTTTTCCTTTCTGAGCAGCGGCATGTTCCTAATGAGTTCTCTGATGCAGCAGCACTGAACTGATGCAGCTATTCTTAATCCAGCCTATGAAAGGAGGGAGGGGGGAATATCCTACTCCAGTGCTGAACTAATAACTTTAGCTAAATGACTTTCATCTGAGAATGTAACTTTTGGCAGCAGAAAAGCTATGAAAAGCAGAGAATGTGGTTGACCCAGAACTACTTTTTGTTCTTTATTTTGTTACAAGACTTTTCTGCATTCAGCTCGCTTTTAAAGTGGTCCCAGACAAATTTGGAAATCTGTAGCGTCAGAGTCCGTAGAGAAGAATCCTGCTTCATTTTGTGTAAGATGCAAAACTCCTGCATTTGCTAACAAGGTGAAGCAAATGTCTAATGAGTTATAGGTAGAGTCAATTAAATTTGCAACATGAGCCTCCTGCATGGAGGTATAGGAGAACTTGCTTTCTCAATGATTTTTTCAATGTCCTAAGGTGACAAAGAGTAGAGCATAGGTGTTGTCTTGCTACTGTGCTCTGTGCATAAATAAACCCTTTATGTACCAGTTAGAGCTTTGTCTGGGTACAAAAATGTCAAACTCTGTAATTATGTCTCAGTTATGTTTTTGGATACATTAAAACAAACAAACAAACAAAAAAAAACCCCAAAAAACCCCAAACAGAACAAACCACCCCAAACTCCCTAAAGCATGATGCTGCAGTTGTCACTGCTGGATCAGAGACCTTCCCCCTGGAAAATGGAAAAAACATTGATAAGTGTGAAAAAACAGACAGTGAATCCAATGAGCGGATTGACTTGAAAACTTAAGTGGCATTGGGTGGTTCAGCTCAAACCTGCTCAGCTTTCAGTCCTAATGCTTGATTCTTCCTTTGTCCTTTGAGGTCCCAGAGGACTCAGATGGATAGATTGCTTGCATGACCTAAACAGCAAGAGCTGGGTAACTTTAGGAAATGATACTGCCTTCAGACAAAGCAAAAAAATTTGTCTTCTAGGAAGTAATGTCTTCTGGAAATCCCCTGGTTTTGAGTGTGGCAAGTCTGTGGTGGTCCTGTGCACCTCTCTTTGTGTCCAGTCAGTTTTAGTAACCTACTGAGGGAGAAAATTCTTTTCATATAAAAAGTCACCATTTGGGAACGAATTACTGTGAAGATGGCTTCATATGAAAAGTGGATTTTTCCTCTCTCAGGGCATTGATACTAACCTGCTCTGGGGACTGAAGTTTAACCTTTTGTCTTCCTCCTCAGTTAACATCGTCTTGTTGCATCTGGTGCTACTAACTCTGAAGTGTGTATCGTGACTTCATTGATAAGTGCCTTGTGCTTGGGATAATGCTTCTGCTTCGGTGTTTTACTTGTTGGGGGGGAAATGCTGAACCAAATACTTTATTGCCTTTACTCTGTAATACTGTATATATTAAGAGATCTGACCAGCTACTGCTTGGGAGACAGACCACTTGGACATCAAACTCCTGCATGACCGTGCTGGAAATGGAGCTAAGCGGGGGAAGCAGGTTTCCAAGCTGTCCCTGGAAGGTGGACACAGTCTTACTTGAAGCTGCCCAAAATGCCTCAGCTGCTGTATTGTGTGTGTGGACACAATTTGGCTTTGGAATGGGAATTTTCTGACTAAACAGTGTTGGAGTTTCCAGCTAATGCTGGCTGTTTTGCTGCTGGCTTTATTTGATCACTGAAAGGGAACATCAAACATATCAAAAAAGCACAACCTCTTTTCACTGCCCTTTAAATCACAGCTTGTCTTAAATACCAGAACTTAAATGTAGAGGTCAACTGCAACTTGATTTTAAAAAGTTAGTACCCAAGAACTAGTATCTGGCTTCTATCTCATTCCTAATTTGGAAAAAGAATTTCACTTATTGATGGTTGTGAATTTGATTGTTTTTTAACTCTAAACCCTTCATCTTACATAAAATGGGCAGTTTAAGTGATGTGTCAAAAGAGACTGTTCAGCATCTTGCTCTTTCAAGTGGATGTCCTTCTTTGGATGTTACTGTCCTGGTAGTATTCCATTTGCAGTGTGTCTTCTAGAATTAAATCAGGCTAGGACTGCCCAATTACTTTTTGAAAATATAAACAAATTAAAGAAACATAGATGTAGGTAAAATATGTAAATGAGCCTGCAGCTGCCTTTAATTTTCTTAACCTAAAACTCAAAAAGTTGCAAGTCAGACACAAAAGGCCCCAGCAAACTTTGCCCCAAGCAAAGCAAGCTCAAGACAACTGTAAATATTTTCTGGACATCACAGCTTAGCAGAGAGGTAGGTAAGAAAAGGTGTCAGTTAGCAGGAATAGTCATTTGGAGCTCCAGGCAGGTTTTTTCTGTGTTCTGGTTCATCAGTGTTAGAGGCTGAAGAGTCCATTATCAACAGAATATGAAAGCCAGAAGATTACCACTGTCAAAACCCTTCTGGATTAAGTCTTTAACTTTCCGTTTTTTGTAGGAACTAGATTAATTTTTTTTTTTGTGACTTTTTTTCCTGTTGCTAGCATTTGTATAATGCTTTCTGATGGCAGCACGTATGCTTTCCGTTTCCAGGATTGCTGCAGGCTGATCACCACTTTAGGTTGTGTCTCAGCACAGCACAGACAGCATTAGCATCTGTTATAACTGTGCTTGCTAGATGTGTTGCAGTCTCTGTTACAGTGGCCTGAAGCCTGTCCTGCCAACATCCTCCTCCTAAAAGGAAAACACTGCGTTTATTTTGCAGGCTGCAGACTTGAAGACACTGCTTTTATCCTCAAAGGAAAACATTAAAACAAAACCCAGTATGATCAGTGAATTCTAGCAAAATTTTATTTCTCTAACATTCTGACACTGAACTACTATTTCAAACACATTTTTAAAAATATTTCCAGAGCTCTGTTATTATTTTTATGAGAATGCATACAAGCTTTTTGTTGGGGATGGAAAAGCAGACAGAGCAGTCCAGTAATGGTATGGTTGTAATAAAACAGTTTTGTACCCCGTAGGACCCAGACAAATTCTTGCATGGATAAAATTCCCATCATGGGAAAAATGGAGCAGAAATACAGTTGAAAATATGTGCTAGTAGCGAAGTGTCTTCAGAGAAGTGGCAAAAACCCTCTGTTACTACAGTACCTCCCAGTTTTTCTGCAGTCAAATGATACTCCTAGTTTTAAGTAGCTGAGAAAACAAGCTGCGTAGACAGCCTACTGAAGAAGGGGGGAAAGGATATGCAAGACTGGAATGGCTCTGTCAGGTTATTATAGGTAGATATTTTTTATCCCTGCCTTTCTGGGCAGTGATCTAAGTACTGTACTGTTGGATAGATGAATGTTTTATATGTTGAAAAATGTGGTGTTTCTGATGGTACTGGTATTTTCCACTTCCCCTCATTCTGTTTCATAATTTGTGTTCCAAGTGCTTTGCAGATGAATATCCAAAAGACTGCATGACTATGACTAAAGTTATATTCCAAATATGTTACTACAAGGCATAACAAAATTTAAAGGGTTAAAAATCCTGTGCTGACTTGCAAAAATAATGAAGACGTTCATTACTGACTGACTTCCTCACCCTCCTGCCCTTTGCTGCTGACCAGAATGCAGAGGAGGCAGCCCTTGCATTCTGAGAGGTTGGCGCTGCATGAGGGTGGTTGGTGAAATGAGCAGCTACTTCTTTGGAACTCATTTCACCCTTTAAAGTAAGGAGATGCATCAAAGACAGAGGACACAGCAGCAGTTACACAGTAAAGACTGCTCTAGTAGTGGCCTTTAGCTTAAGCTGAAACTACAGCCAATGCTAAATCTAGATATTTTTGGAGCACTAACAGCAAGAATTCTTAAATTTCCTTTAAGCTCTGTCATCCTGTGTTAGGGTGTTTTTGTTGGGTTTTGTTTTTTGTTTTTTTGTTTTGTTTTTTTTTACAGAATACTTGAAACCAGATGTGAGCCATGAGACCTTCAATAGAAAGGTCTTTTTACTAAGTTTGGGGAGAAACTTGTCTCTGAGTATTCTAAAAATTCATCAGCCTTATTTGACAGACATTAATAGCTGTCTGCATGATCTTAAGAAACCATGGTTATTAAATGTAAGGACAGTGCTCTCATACTAATCTTACCGCTTCCATAAGGCTTTCCTCCAAAAAATGTGAGTTTAATGTTACCAGGTAAGATTGTAATGTGAAATAGCCTGGGTTCAGTTCTAGTGCAAGCAGCAAAGCATGTAACTCCTGTCGTTGATTTATGCAATGAGGCTCACATATTATTTTTTTTTTTCTTCATAAATGTTTATGTTTAAGGTTACTTTAGAAAAGAAATAGTTCCCGACTCTAACATGGTGTATATTCTCACTTTTTATTGTCAAGAGTTAAGGGCCACTGTCAGCCATTCTTCATCAGACTTGTGCCTTACTTGCACTGGGTGTTTGCTTGAATTTCAGACACCAGAGAAGTTGTGCTATTTGAAATACCTTGTGTGCACAGGATATTTTCCTTACGTAAACGTTAGTCTTTTTGCAGGGGGAAGTCTGGAAATACTATTCAGAAGACTGTCTAACTTTGAGGGCTATTCCATATAGAAAATGGGTTTGTTTTAAACCTTGAAGTAGAGGAACAAAGTAATAGAACCAATAGAAAGAAGTTTCTTCTAAAGGACTAGCTGATCTCTTGTGTATAGTCACAGGACATGTGTTTTCCCATGTTATGGCCAATGGTGTGTAAAAAATGGTTAATAGTGTTACATAGAAATGTGTAGTGATGTTAAATATTAAAATAAACAATCTAAAATATATAATTTTTTTTCCGTATAGGAGTGCTGATCTGTAAGGTGTTGCCTTCACTAGTGGTCAGCTGTTTTATTGTGACTTTCTTGATGTCTCCCAGATTAGTGCAGTGACATTCCTTGTGTAGTCTTTTCCCTTCCCGATTCCCCTTTGAATTTTAGACTAGTGTGGCACAATTGGCAGTGAAGATTTGTTGCTATCTAATGTATCCTTTATTTCAGAGCCCAGGATCAATGCCAGCGAGGATGTAGTCATTCATCTGTATGGTCCAGCTGTCACATTGCAGTGTAACCTCACCACAAGTCCCAGCCCCCTTTCTGCCAGTTACTGGGTGAAGAATGGAGAAGAGATCCCTGGCACTAGAAAATCTTCCAACACTACAGAATACAAGTAAGTCTCTTTGGGATAACCTTCACGTTACACTGGAGAATGGCAGACCTGGTAGACCTACAGCTTTGGAATAGGTGATGAGATGTTGGGACTCCAAGGTCCCTGGTCCAGCTTCACAGTGGTCACACAAATTGAGTTGGTCTTCATTAAAGGCTCCACAAAAAGTACATCTGTGAATGCATTAGAAGAAAGAGTCTGGAAAGATTGTTGTCTACAGCTGTCCCAACTGGCTCATGTAAATATAATGTCAACAAAAACATACTGTAAACATCTCCTTTCAATCTAAACTTGTTTAGTTCTTCTCTAGAGTGTACATGATGTGTGGACATAGGCACAGACATGCAGTCTAGTTTTCTTTTCCTCTGAGTATATTGTGCAGCCTCTGTCCTGCTTATGTCTACATAAAGATGGATCTGCAGCTGTGCATCTTTGTTGTGCAGGGAAATGCAGCACATAAATCACTGCTGAAATCAGCTGGTTTAGTAATTTTCTGGTCTTGGGAGATAAAAGACGGTGTTCTCTGAGTTGTTACTGATGAGTTGTCAGACCACTACTATGAAACGATGCCAAATCTTGATTAAACCAGTACAGCTGTATCACTTGTGCTTCTTATTTGTCAGTACATCCACATTTTTCAGTATTAATCTCGTCCACGTGGGGATGCTCTGGGTTTGTCTTTACCTTCCATGTGAGGGTGTGAAGGACAACAGAGCATGTACAGCCACCTCTTCTGTTTCACTGTAGCTTGCATCAAGCAGAAATCTTTTGAGCGTTTCTGTATTCCTGAAGCGAGGCTTTCTTGCCACGGAGTTGATGAGAGCATGTGAAGCTTGCGCAGTGATGCCATCAGCAATCTGGTTTTGTATGTGTGATTTTTCTTGCACTTCTGTTTTTTTCTTCCATTTTCTTTACTTGATGCCAGCGTGGATAGCAAATACAACTTTCTGTTCAGTACCAAGCTAAGATGAAAGAGCACTGGAGGAATGTTTTAACCACTGGTGGTAACTTACTCTGGAGACAATAGACCACTTCGGACTCTCCTACTCAGCTGTTACACCAGAAAGAGGTGCCTATGTCTGATCAAGGCCCGCTACATTATAGCGCATCTGGTTTACTGTTCCTTGCCTGTCCACTAAAGCAAGGAAACATGCCTACACGCTCAACTGGCTTCTTTCTGTGTCTAGCACAGTGCTGTGGGCTCTTTACCGCACTAATGTTGCATACTGGCACAGGATTAAGAAATATTTAAGGTTTTCATTGCCTTAGCAAAGCATAGTTTCGTCCACAGTGTTATGGAAGTTGTGTTTGATGCTGATAAAGATGTGTTCAAGCCTTTCCTTTTGTTTTCCGCTTTAGCTCACTTTGCATTATCTGTTCTGTTTTATAGTTAAAAAAATAGTCTCATTTAGTTCCAAAATTACATCTTGTTACTTTCTCAGTACAATGTTTAACACTGGGTCTGAGTTTTAAAGGCTCTACTTTCTTATCTAGCAATTAACTTGATGAGCAGTCTTGTCCAAAAGCACCAGCTTGAGTGGTAAAAAAGGCACTTTGCATCAAGGTTACTGAAAATTGCACATTATTATTCAGGAAGCCAAGTTTCGAGGCGGACTTGTCTATAATCTGTTCCAAGCTGGGGTGGATTTTTCCTTCCAAATTCCTCTGTAAAGGAAGAATTAAACTTGGCTTCAGTTTTAACTTCCTGGAGAAGAAAGAAGTGAGGTGGGCAGACTGTAAGACAGTCTCTCTATTCCCAGTGAATGAAGGGGTTGCTAGAGCATGCCGCAGTCTCAGGGGCAGCTTGAGAAATCAGTAGATTTGCATTTGAAAAGTAGATCTTGAATTCCTGATCATTTTTAAGCTGCTTTGCTGCATGTTGTGGTTTCAGGCTTTCTGTGGCATTTTATTGTTGCGTATGATCACACTGCATTTGATCTGTTTGTTAACTTCTAGTTTGATTTGATTACTTTTGAACGTAGAAATACCAAATTCTGTCAGTGAGGATCCATGCAAATAGTGGCAACATAGTTGTGGTTAAAAGAGGATATTTCATTCCAGCAGTTATTTAAATGCTTTGTTAATCTTTTGTGTTCTAATTATTTTCCTTAAAAAAGCTTCAGGTTCTTGGTTTTTCAGTCATTAACATGTGTTGGTCTGCTATAAAATACAGTTCGTATTTGAAGTTCAGTATTGTTTGCAATCCAGAAAGCTTCAGAATTTATAGGTTAAACTACTTACCTTAAAAATCCTGCTTTATACAACATTAGAAATTGAATACATCTTTCCTAATTCTCAACAAACTTGATGTAGCTGCTCTTGCTGGAAGCCAGCTGAAGTCAGAAAGCTCAAAGTATAGCTTTTTAGTTCACCATTTTAATTAAAAATGGGCAAGAATTATTTGTAGTGTATTCTTTTACAGCAGAAAGTGCCTGGAAGTGGTTCCTGGCCATCCTGTGCTTTCATTGTGGACACCTGTCCCCTAGTCTACATTCATAGTTTGGAGGAGAAAAGTAGTGACTTATTTGCCAATTCCTGATCAGTTAATTCAGAGTTGTGTAGAAGGTTGCTGAGCTAAACTGAAGAAGATGGTTGGTGGCTTTTTGTTTGTTTCTTTTTTGGTTGGTTGGCTTTTTCTGCATCTGCTGAAAAGTCTACATCTACGAAAAGCTGGGCTTTTACTAAAGCTACAGGATTGAAGGAAGTTGTTGGCTGCACAAACTTGTTTTGGGTGCTTGTCTGTCTTTAAAACTGCAGCTGTATCAGTTTACACTTGCTTTAATGATTAATGGTAATAATACTCTAGTACCGGCTGTTGTCAAGCAGTCTGTGTAGAACTAAAAGAATACAGTGTCTTACTTCCTCACCCCCTTCCTTGAAGCATTGACTTAAGTGAATAGAAAAAGAAGTGGTCAGAGTATGATTCCTTCACTATTAAGGACCTAAATGCAATTACAGAAGGCCGGGTATTCTCTGCCTTCCCTCACTATTGCAGAGTCGTAAGAGCTTGGTAATGGAAACAGTTGGGTGGGATTGCCTCATTGCAGCTTGGCGCGGAGTGCACCTTTGCCAGCAGTGTCGGCAGGCATCAATGTTCAGGGTTGCTGCGCACTTCCTAAGGGTGCTTTGCCTGCCTACAGTTTAAATGACAATTATGCCTTTGATGTTTGATGATACTTAAATGGTCATTCTTTCTGTCATTAAGATAATCTTTAATTTTAACTCTATGAAAATTGGGTATATTACTGCTTATCTGAAAGACGTATTAACTTTGTAACTAACTTCAGACTTTCACCAGTGACTCTGGAAAGAAGTGCTGTAAACACAGCGAAGACTTGGGTCAAAGTATTCTGTTAAACTAAGTGGCTTTTTCCATGTGTCTAAGCAGTTTCCATGTATAATTAAATTATCTTATTACAGTGCTCTTCTGCACCGTTTCTGTTCATCTGCATGCTATTTACTTGATGTGTTTTTAAAAAATAATAATAATAAAGCTAAGAAGCCTTTCAGTAAAGGGAGGGAGGGATGGGTAGAACTCTGCCTTGTTCTGTGCTGTGTGGAGATGTAAATTCTGCATCACATCATTGTATGCTTCTCTAGTCTAAGATGTCTTTTGTAGGTAAATATCTGAAGAGCATATGCACAGAGCTTTTTAAGTCATTTGTATCCAAAAGCTTTTTGAAGGACAGCAAAAGCTGGTGAACTTGAAGTTAGCACCATCTTGAGTGTAAAGTCATCTTGGGTGTTTTTTTCGTGGCTGTTTGTTTGGTTGTTGGGGGTGGGGGGTTGGGTATTTTTTGTTTGTTTTTGTTTTGCATTTGTTGCAGCTCTGATTTTCTTCTGGCTGGTTTGCTCCTGTTTTTTCCTCTACTAGTTGTCATTGCATTAGTCTTTCCTAATTTCAAGTGGCAGCAGATTCCTGTGTGGTGTCTTCCTTCATGAGTTGACCAGCTTTTGCAGTTTTTCCACATGCAGTTTGAATCAGAGAAAGCCGTTAATGGACCAGTCTCATATCTGTTATGAGAAAAAGAAAACAGCTTATGAAATGACAGTGTCAGGCTTGATTGTGTTTGTAGTCTGTTGCTTTCCAATCGGCCATGCTATGATTTTTTTGAATGCAGATAGTACATACAAATCGTGTTTCTCCCTCAGCGGGAGGTGGTATCTGCCTAATAGCCTAGCGACTGGAGCGTGACTTGCATCAAACTAACTGTAGTGCATAATTAACAGGTGTTGGGCTCCTTCTTTTCTTTTAAACTAAGTGCAGCTTCTGTAGCTAAATTGGTACTGACTTTCCAGACTAGAGCTTACCCTTTTTCTAGGCGTACAACATCGCTTATTTCAAGTAGGTATGTCTGTACAACATACCTTCAATTAACAAATGACAGCTGTGAAATGCAGTTAAAAGATTAAAGGGGGAGGGGGGGAATAAATTCCTAGCCTGCTCATTTTTGGTTGCTAACACAGTACTTAACACGGCTCCTGTGTTCTCTCCCTGTCTGCAGGATTTTGAAGCCCAGAGCAGAAGAGTCAGGGGAATACTTGTGCGTGTTTGTGTTTTCAAACTCTCCTATAGCCAACGCCACTATAGAAGTGAGAGGTACTCTGTTTTGTTTTGTTTTGTTTTGTTTCCTCTCCCTGAAAGTGAAGTGCTTCCACTGCCTCTGCCATCATGCTCAGTGTCTGTACAGGAGAGCTAACTCAGGAGGCCTCTCCTCATGATACACAGCATGTGTCCAATTCTTGGTTATAATTTCAAGGGAAAGTCTTGCACGCAGTCGTAGAAAGATCTCACAGATACAAGATTATGACCATTGCGTTTGTGGTCCACACAGGAGGTACTAAAACACCTTCTAGCACACTTCTGCCCTCCTTTGGTAAATCTGGCTGTCACAAGAGCATACCTGTCCAGCAGGATAGAGATTGCTGTAGAATGTGTCTGTGCTCATGCAAAGACAGCTGTTGTTTCCTCCCTCTTTCACAGTAAATGAAGCCATCTGAATGTATTCAATATACTTGTTCTGAATAGGAAAAGAGTAAGAACCAGCATCTCTCGTGTGGCAGCTTGGAACTGTTTTTTTTGTCTGCAGAGACTATTTCAGTTGCTGGGAAAGCCTGGGTTCTGGTTGGGACAGATTCCTGTACCAGATTGGGGTTTTCTACTTTCATGCACCTTTCTTTCTGTCTTGTGCATGTTAGTAGTCTTCTGACCTCCTTAGGACCCTAAAATAGTGGATAGAAACTGCAAAATGCGAAAGGTTTGCACCAAGTTTTATGGTAGTTCTTGAACAGAAGAATAGTGTTTCTGTTGGACATACAACATAGAGGTGATGGTGGTGTTTTATACAGTGTTAAACTGCTGCCACAATATGGTTGTTTGTTCGTTGAATAACTGTGGAAATTACTGGCCCACTGCTCTGCAGTAGCTGTGGTTTGTCCCTTATATGCTGCAGTAAGATGGAATTGATGCATTATGGCAGCTTTGTTAGTCAAAGGCAGATGAGTTTACACAAACAATGTGTTAAAAAGTCTTGCAAACAGCCTATGCACGTCTAGGACTATACTGATGCTGGTTTTATGAAGGTGTACTGTAAACTTGTTTGAAATTTAAGTTAGCATTACTTGCCATCTTCCTTACACCTTCAGCTTAAATGTGGAGCTTCCACTACTGCTGTTTGAAAATAGCAAATGGGAAGGAGGACGGTTCATGCTATCTCTTAGCACCCCTGTGCCAGTGATGCAGCCTGTCCTGATCTATATTGTGATCATTGCTGTTTACATTAGGTATCGCAGATCTGTAGCAAAAGCTGACAGCTGAACTCGTTCCTGGGAACTTCTGGTGCCCCGCTGCATGGTCAGGTTCCTGAATCCGAAGTGAGGAAGTGGGAGTAATTCAGCAGTCTGTGTGAAATGACAAATGCAACAATATTATGCTGAATGCCATCTTTCCTCTCCAGAGAACAGTGCTTTTTGAACCATACAGTTTCCCGGGGAAGAGAAATATTACCATATAAATAAGCATTCTGACTGATTATTGTACCAAGAAAAGCTTGCTGATTTTCTGTATCGATTTTAAAAGTTTTTTTCCCCTCATGATTTTGCATAAAACAACCTATCAAAATATAGCCAGTGTTTAACCATATCTGGCGCAGAAGCTATCTCTGCAAGGGAAAAAGGAAATTAAAATACGTGCACATGCGAATGCGCCCCAAGTTCCTGTTGGCCCAGCTAAGAGGTGTACAGCATGTGGACACGTGAGAAATGGACTGTTACTGATTACAAATCTGACTGCATCTCTAAAAATAATTATTGCCTTGCTTACAGCAAGTTGAATTCAAACTTACATTGTATTTCTGGTCACCTTGTCTTTGGGTGTTGAAGGTGTATAGGTGTAGGATTTTTTTTTTCTTTTTGGGGGGCTATTTTTGCATTCTGCTCTTACACTGTAGTTGCTAAATCTTCTAATATCTCAGTTAACAACTTGTAGTCCTTTCTGCCTTCTCTAGGTTGCTTTGGGGGACAAACCACTTCTAGAGACAGGAAATTTAACTTTGGTAGTAGATTAAGACCTTTTTAAGCTTTGTATACATCTCTCTGCTGTCCGGTGCCAGACAGGGACACCAAGAGAACTTGGCAGAGAGGTTTCCAGGGGCATAGGATTTAACACTGTAGAAAGAAAGAATCATATCTGAAGTACTGGCACAAAGGGCACAGGGAAAATAATAACTAACAACTTTTCACAGGTAATTTATTCATGAATACAAATGAGTAGTCATCAGTTAGAAGTTAACAACTCCAGCACCACTCTTGGGAGGTATTACACCTGCAGCTTGCTCCGCACAATTCCAGGACTCTAACTCTATTCTCCAGCTCCTCCTTAAAGCATTGCAAGAGTGGCTGATGTGCCTCAAATTCCTCCTTGGCAGAGAGAAGTACCAGGGCTTGTCTGGGGTGAGAAGTACTTTGTCAAGTCATCTGCAAAGCAAATTGGAACACATGTGTACTTTTAAACTGAAAAGACGCTTTCGTATCGAACTTCTGATATTTGGAAACTTAAGTAGTAATAAATTGGGACTGCATTTAAAAGCACAAGTTGGAGAACTTCGCAGTCTTTTTGCAGTCCTAGCATTGTACGTGAATTCATTCTGATCAGAGAGTACTCATTTGAGTCACTGCTCCTGGAAGAGCCATACAGCTAAACTTGTATGGTATCACACGTACTTTCTTGGATGTAAATGTCTCTGAATAATATCCATGCTAGTGGCAAAGAATATACAGGCTTTTTTTTACTTTGCCAGGGAAGGCATTCTCTGAGACTCCTGCGGTTTGGTGTAAATATGCTACATGTTCTGCCAAAGCAGTTCTAGTTCTTGAAGCAAACAGATTTTTGATACTACTTCACGTGTGGAGATGTTACCTAGTTGTTAATCAAGGCGTACGTGATGTCAGTGATGCATGAATCTTGTTTGACCTTGCAGATGCCATAATTTAATGCTTACCTGCATGTGAGGCCTGTCGCAGTATTTGTGGTTCAGCAATTGTACATAGATTTAATGGCTTAATTGTGAAT
This sequence comes from Ibycter americanus, assembly GCA_035590275.1. NCBI lineage: Eukaryota > Metazoa > Chordata > Aves > Falconiformes > Falconidae > Ibycter > Ibycter americanus. The sequence goes on along the minus strand of JAVJGI010000063.1, from coordinate 1,711,396 downwards.
TGTAATTATACTGCAGTTTTTAACTGCTGATGCACATAGAAATGATGGTTCTGAATATGAAAGTGCTTGTAGACCAAAATAGTGACTTTCTGACAATGTGTGAACAACTTTAACAAATGCCTCGCAGCAGATGTAATCCAGGATATACCAGTGCCATTTGCCTTTTATGTAATGTTGCCTGTTTTCTTCCTGAATCTCTGCATGTGCTGCGTAAGAAGATAAAAATGCAGAAACATGAGCATTGCTGTTAGAATTGCTAGGTGTGCTTGCCTATTGAAAGCAGATTTTCTTGGTAAAAAAAAAAATTAGTAGGGCAGCAGTAGTATGAAAATACTGGGGTTTAATGTCATTCTCTTGGAGTTCCCAGGAATGGCTTAAGTCTGGCTTCCCTCAGACAGCTGTTGGATAAAGTGTCTGGTGGAGACTTTGAGTATTCTTGCTCAAATTCTGAGAGCTGTTAGGGCATTGTGTGAGTGCAGCTCTAAGCCTGAAATAGCAGGCTGGGCAAATGTGAATATTAGGAGGATTCTGCCTTGAAGTAGGGATCTTTTTCCCACCCTTTGCTTTTGCAGTGAAGTCAGCTGGCTGAGAGCGTTGCAGGTGACCAGGCCATGATGTATGATGTGGCTATTTTCAGCAGGAACAGTGATGATGATCCTGCCAGGCACTAGCCGGGATGCAGCATGTGCTATCTACTAAAAAAGTAGGCTTTTTTAATTGCTCCGGTGCCACACGGTGGAAATACCTGCAGTGCTTTTGCTGTGTTGTGATGCGAGAGCTCTGAAAACTTGAAGATAAAAAGAAAGGAAAAAACCCCCAAAATACAACTCTGAAGAATTCTGCCTCTCCAATCTTTTTGCTCTTATCAAGATCTTGGGAGAAGGAGGATGAAACAAGTTTGTCTTTCTATCTTCTGATACTCCAAACCATCGTCCAGTGCAGAGCAGCTGCAGTGAAAACTAGATGGCGAGGAACATGCTTCCAGTTCCCTCTGTCTGCCCAGGAGTAGTGCAAGCATCAAGGAAGATACTGATGTATGTAACATGGCTGATGGGGAGGGCATCTGTTCTCTCTCTCTTCAAGGCTCCCTTCTCTCTGTGCACCTGTACAGGTAGAGTTTTTTAATGCCTCTTCCTATAAGGCCTTTCTGCCATTATCTCATCAAGGGAATTCTTCTGAATTCCTTCCTCATCCCTCGCTCATTTTGCACCTTTCTCTTCTTATCCTCCCCAGTTGCTATTGATTTCCCAATAGCAAGTGCTCAGACCAGTCCTGTTGGCTGCTTCTGAGAGACAACCACTTTTGAAAAATACTTCATTATACCCCCTAATTTCAGCTGAGCCGGGGGCTCTTTGTTTCACATGCCATACCTGCACTCAGAATGTTACTCTTCCACTTTCATGCCAAGCGGCATGCTGGAAAAAGAGTGGTTATTTCAGCAGCCTTGGAAGATCTTGGTTTCTTGACTCCTGGCTGTCTTAAACCTCTGCTACGGTTTCACAGTGCTGTACCAGAAATTAATTATGAAGTTGGGCGTTCTCTTAGCACAACTGTATTTTGGAATGATCCTAAGCATTACACTGAAAATGCATGTCACGTACTCCCTTCTCACGGTACCCAAATGGCGTCTTAACTCTCTGCCCAGGCTATAAAGGTAGACATGGATTAGAATTATAATGCAGAAAAATAAATCTTTCAGAGCCATTTTACTAGGTCACCCATAAGACATAATAGTTTTTACATACAAGAATATTTTTAGGTGCTTTTGCCCTTGCTTTAATTTTGTCTGTTAATGGGAAAACTTGAAGGGGTTTTGTTAACTGGGACATGGTTTGGAACTATTATGCATTATTAGTTCTCCTCTCCTTTTTAGCAATGCTAGTAAAATACCTTGAAAATACCTGGATGAAGGGCTGAATGTCGCCTTTTATCAAGAAATGACATTGTATGCCCTGTAACAAGAAAAAAACCCACACTCTTTTCAGGGCTGTATTAAAAGCATACCATTCAGAAAGCTGCTGCACAGTATATTTTGTGCTTAAAGCATGGAGGTCCAGTGTTTACTCTGGCACAAACCCCCTTTCTGATGTGATTCAGTGTAGAACTATCAAAACAACACTGCTTTTCAGAAGTCAAGAATGGCTAAATCTGTATTTATTCTGATATTTTTTTTTTAGCTATTAGTTTAAACTAGCCCTGCCTCTTTTTGTTCTTCCATGTGCTGTTTCAAACAAACCTTCAGTATTTAGTTTTCCTGTTTCACAATGTAAGAATAAAAAAATTTGCTTTGTTTTATCAGGGGCAATATCTTAGTTTCATTGATGTAGGAGTTGACGTAGCATGTTGTGCCCACGTCTCCACAGCCAACTGTATCTGAATGGAGATGTGGATTCTGCTGCTTAAAAGATGAAGTGAAATCCTAAATCTTTTCTGAACAAAAACCTGCTTCATTCGGTGCTTTCTCTGTTACTGGCACTGGAGCAGAATGGTGTAAGAAAAATCATGACCTGAAATGCTTCACAGGAAAACGTATCTCTCTTGCTACATCTGTGACTGGGGTCAGTTGCAGCGGTATTTTATATTTTGTGTCGCAGAATACAATTTGCCAAACAGTGTGGTTGAATAAGTACTGGATTAATGTCTCAGCCGTATCTTGAAACAGGCTAGCATCATGGCTTGGAATATTAATATTCCATGTAGCGCTCCCCTCAGACTACGTACAAAAATAACCCCTGTCCTAGTAGAGCTGGAAATGGCTGCTGCATAACTCTGCCCAGCAAGGGAAGAGAAGAATGTATTCTTGGCACTTATGCTCTCATTGGGATAACCTGGCAAAATGTCCTCTTCTTAAAGAAATATAATTATCACTTGGCTGTAGGAGAACAGTAGGTCACCCTGCGGTAGAAGTTAAGGTGTCCTAGAAAGCTTTTCTCCTTTCTTTCTTTACCTATCAGCAACCTTATAGAAAAAGTGGGGCAGCTGCAGTGCTGACTTACTGTACCCTTCTCCCCTGCAAGGCTCTGCTGTGCCTCGCTGTCTGCTGGTAGATGGCAGTGAAAAACAGAGTGCTGACAGATGGAGACTGTGTGGGGCTTCAACTTTAAGCTGTTGAATCCTATTTCTTCTTTTCCTAATGGGGGTAATTTGTAATCACTTTTGACAGCCCATCAGTGCCAGTTTTGGGACCGTTGCCTCGCCACCTTAAATCTGTCTCTTGTGCTTTGCTTCTGCTGGCCTTTCATTTTCATTACGTTGGATGAGATCTCTGCGTATCATCCTCAGCTAAGCAAAAACTGCAGGGAAGTCACTGGGCTTACCTAGTTCCTGTGTAAAAGAGAACGTTCCAAGCCTAGCAAGGAAGAGACAATGCCTTTCAGTTGATCACAAGATGAAATTCACTTCTTGTTGGAACACCATCTTTTGGAATAAATGTTTTTATTCCTCTTTGAAGCTGCAGACAATGGTATGGAAGGACGTTGCAGGTGCACATTGGTGCTCAGTATCCTGAAGACGTAGTGCAGCACGCTCAACTCTAAAGCTGATACATTTTCTGCTTGGAGACCTTCAGCTGGAAAACTTAATTTTCTCCAAGTATTATTGCCCGCTGTAGAAATAGGTAATGTGATCACTTAGCAAATATGGAATGTTCTTGCCTTTCCAGCTTGCTTCAGTTTCTATACCTGGCAGCTTCTTTTTGCACAAGACCAGAGAATTGTTACGATCTGGTGTCTTCGTTCAGTTCATGTTTTATGTTTCTCAAAGTGTTTTTGTGTTTGATGTGTGAAGAAACATTTGAGGTGTCCGTTTTCTTAAAGATAAATAAAATACCTAGCACCTTGTTCTTACATATCATGGTTATGGTTAGCATCATCTTGCACTTAGTCGGCATTAGTCTAGCTTCATCTGTTGGTCTTGCTGTATGATCATGCATGTTGAGTATTGTTAGCAAAGCCATTATTTGCCTGTGTGGATACTTACAGACTCTGATCAAGTACTTCCTTCACCTTCTTCCTTACGGGAGGATGCAACCATAGTATTTTTCTTAGGTAACAAGCTCTTTTTCAGCTCTCTACTGAAAAGGTGTTTACTTAAATATCGGTGTGGGGTGGGGAAGAGAACGTTTAACATACTAAAATATTACAAAATGGCATCACTTCCTTAAGGGTTCTGCCAGAAGTGCTGGATTTAGTTTTAATTTCTGGTGGGCAATTATCTCTGCGAAGAAGCTGGCCTCTGCATCCTCTGCAGCAGCATCTACCGTGGAGGATCTGTTCAGCTGGTCTGTGCATGCTGACAGCTCTGGCTGCTCCTGAATAGGAGCAAATCATGCGTTAGAAAATGCAGCTGAGTGTAATAATTCTGTAAGTGGGTAAGTGTATGTTTCTTTACATGGCAAATGGTCAGAACTTCTGCAAAGCTCACACGTGTTGGAAATCCTGTTTGAACTTACCTAGGCATTTTGAGAAAAGCCTAGTTTGATCAGCCTCTCCTGATGGTGTTTTTCCGAGTGAGTATGCACATACTAAGGAACGCTGTAGCTTAGGTATTCTTACAACTATGATTTTTCTGTTGTTCAGAAGCTTATTTTAATTCAGCATCTAACAACATTGACAATCAGCTGCATTACTGTCCAAAAAGAATTTTGCAGGAGTAAGGCGTGGGGTGCCTTCTGTATCTGAAAAGCCCTTGCCTTTGAAATATGATAATTCCTTTAGCATTTAAACTTGCTGAACATTTTCCCAGCGTTGTGATGTCATTTTTGGGAAGAGCAGGTTCAGCTGATGCTGTCTGGGTGCACAAGATGTTTTTCTTGGTTTTGTTTGCTGCAACTGATCAGAACTGTGAAATTTGCTTAATTTTTTAGCTTGCAGCTGCAGATGAGCTGCCAAAACCCGCTACCTGCATGTAGGGGTTGCTAGTAGTAAAGAGAACTCTCCTTGAATAGACCCTTGTAATAAATTCCAGTGCCTGGGGGGTCTTTTCCTGGAGCACTCTGGCTGGACTTTGACTGGATTAACAGGTCAGTATCCTGCGATCACACAGCAGGCCACGTGTGACATAATTAGCAAGCTAGAAAGCGAATGGGCTTTAAAGGTGGTCACTACAGCACCAAAGCCATCTGCTTAAGCGAAGGTTCAGCTCAGGCAGTCTATTGATCCATCGTAATCTCTCGTAAGGTATTAAGCTGCAAGGGGCTGCTGTGACAAACGGCAGTGACGTTATTTATAGATAAATCAATTACAGAAGACCCTCTGCTGGTATTCAGGGCTGTGTGTTCCTTTGTTGAAGTTGCCCAGCTTCACCTGTAACCCTCCTTAAAATATATGTATTTGTGTATAGGCTAAACAAAATGATTCTGTGTTGGAGGGATTTTGACTTCTGATTACAGATACCCAGCGGTGCCCAGGAGTAGTGTCACTGTGAGGCATAACAAGCAGAGAGTGTTCACAAATCACAGCATGTCTGTGGACCGAATCTAAAATCTTGCTGCAGGGAAGGATACCTTGATTCATCTTTCAGAAATTCATGTTAAGGCAGTATCAGTTCAGCATCCTGATGCAATGGGCAAGCTGTAACCAGAATCTCTGACAGCTCTGTTTCAAAGCTGAAAAGGTACTGCAGAGCCGCAGGGACCTCCTGAGCGGTGGGGAGGGGGACGTCGATGTTTCTCGGCTTCCTGCACTAGGGAACAGCTGGGCCATCATAATTTTGTAGGGTTTTGGTAGATAACTCAAGTTTGATGTTGAGATTCTCTCTTGTCCGTCAATTTGTCTGGCAAATCAAGCCTGAATGACATTCTTGCGGTTGAGATGCTGCTTGGAGAGACACAGGAATCACAATTTTTCTTCTGTAAGATAGACTCAGTGTGGGAAAGGAACAGCTTCCAGGGAACTTGTCACTTATTTTCTGTTCACATTCTCAGAGCTTGAAATACATCTGTCTTTAACGAGCAGCTTGTAAACACAGAGTTTTTCTTTTGTTTTGTAGCTACTCCTGACATCACTGGCCACAAGCGAAGTGAAAATAAAAATGAGGGGCAGGAGGCCCTCATGTACTGCAAGTCTGTGGGCTTCCCGCATCCCGAGTGGGTGTGGCGCAAGAAGGTCAATGGAGTATTTGAGGTAAGAAAACTGGGAGTCAGGTATGTATTAACCTGCCAAAACCCGCAGGAAGGAAGGAAACGAGCGCCTTGGTTTTAGGGATATATTCCTTAGGGTGCCTTATAACTTCTCAAAATGCAGTTCCTCAAAAGTCTGATACCTTAGTGAGTGAAGCGAATGTTTTTCAGCAGCAGTGAGTACAGAGTGGATATTTCTATTGCTGTTGTGTGAACAGAGTTGCCCACTGCATTGCTGCTGGGCAAAGTTATGAACTGTGCAGAGAGATACAATGTTCAGGGTATCTGCTACAAATTGCAAGATGTGAGTTATGAAATGTGATTTAAAAATGCATTTGAGTATCAATTTCTCAAACTGCTTTCCAGTTTTACTGGCTGAGCTCACAAGACTTAATATGAGGAAGTTGCAGTGATACCTGTTAGTGTTTAAGTGATGATATTTTTTCCATGTAGCAACCAATCTAGTGAGCAAGAGAATTTGACTAGTGATTGGAATAGCAGAAGAGAAGCTGGAAGTTGCTAAACCCTTCAGCCCACCTGTTTTGTATGTTGCTGCATGATCTGCCAGAGGTAGAAATCTGATTGACAGATGAAGAAAAAAAATGTCAAGCAAAAACCAGTTTTGTTTGATTGTTCACTGTTAAGTGTGAGCTTAAATTTTTATAAGACAGTGCTATACAAGTGACTTACCAAGTGCTGTGAGTCATCAGTCCATTGTGGTGGCATGCAGATTTCCCTTCACGCTGTCTTTCTGGTGAGGTTATTTGATAAATTCATCCAAGATTAACTTTCAGGAAGATCAGACATCCATACTTCGTAAAAGCTTTGCTCCTTTTTAATTCTCTAAGCATAAGCAACTCGGGAAGTTTCTTTTTCAAATGTAGAACGAATATGGCACCTTGAATTCCAGCTTCTCTAAATATTCCTGAAGTTGGTGGCTTAGGCTGCCCTGACCACAGATCTGTGAGCAGTGTGTGTTTCTTGTAAAAACACAGCAAAGGGAAAATTTTATTAGGGCTGCTGTACCTTAAATAGTTAGAAAATGCTATCTAAGGCAGTGTAGAGTAATCTGAACTGGTACTGCTTTTTCTGTTTTTCCACTCTACATTGAAATTGTTTTGTCCTCTGCTAGGGAATGTATCCTCTCTCCTGTTACTTCTCTCATCTGTTTAGGTCGACCTGTTTCATCTTATTGCTGTTAACTGGTGAATGGAGTGTAACGGCTTCTCGTGAAGCAAAAGGCTGAGAACACAACATGGTAGCTTACATGATCACAACTACTGGCTTTTCATGGCTGATACTGTTAAAGTAGGATGAAAACACAGGTTGTCAGTTAAGCTGGCATTTTTTGTTGTTGTTTTGAAGCACAGTTCGCTTTAGCAAGAGATACAGAATAAACGCTAGTAGTGGGCTTTTCTGGCGTGTTAGGGAGCCAGCCTCTTTGCAAGAATCCCTCAAATCTTTTCTAGTTTCCGTGACGTAGAAATGAAGGGGCACCAGAACTTAATAAAGTTCTTGCTCTTTTCCTCTTTCACCTTTCTCCTTTTATCAGGACATCAACAACTCCTCTGGCAGATTCTTTATTTTAAATAAAGACAACTACACTGAGCTCAGCATCACAAACCTACAGATAAACGAGGATCCTGGCGAGTATCAGTGCAACGCAACCAACCAGGTCGGCTCTGTCTCAGTCACAACCATCCTCCGTGTCCGCAGCCACTTGGCTCCCCTCTGGCCCTTTTTGGGGATCTTGGCAGAAATCGTTATCCTCGTTGTCATCATAGTTATTTATGAGAAAAGGAAGCGGCCGGATGAAGTCCCAGACGGTAAGTGTGCTCAAAGCCGCTTGTAAGGAGGAAAAAACCCCAACCCAAACCAAAACGCAAAGCGAACTTGTGGAAGCAGGACGGAGTGGGGCTTTGGCAGGAAGGATCAGCAGCCCAGTTTGTTCAGCTCTGAGCTCTTTGCTGTCTCATCTGTTCCCTCTCCACACATTAAGCCCAGGAGGCGCAGAGGGTCCCAGTACTGTGTGGATTTCCCAGAGATCTCAGACTATGGGGGGGCAGTTGTTTCAATATCTTTAAAGCTTTTGTTACACAAGGGGTCTAGTGCTCCTGTCTCTTTCCTGCTGTAATAGCCCTGAGAAATCCTGCCCGTCAGCCCTGAGGCTCGTAGGGCAGCACAGGGGGAGAGAGCCAGAAACACTCTAGTCCATGATGGCACTCCCTCTTCCGTATGGCATCGGGATTGGACACGGGGCAGGTTTTGTAAGGGAACATTACACTTAAAGGGATTGGGACCACAGAGATGCTTCAAAAATAAAACATCTTTTAAATGTTAAAAGAGTGGGGGTAGGGCTCTCTGGTGTGTAACTGAACATGTATTTAAGGAATGCTCTGGAAATGTATCTAATTGTAATACCCACTGAATTATAATTTCTAAAAATTAGGTTTTTATTACCAGGTTTGATGGTAGCACTTATTAGTTAAACTGTTTGGTACATAAAAAAAAAAGCAGTAACTGTTTCTTTCATCTTTGAGCTGCTTCTGCATACCTTCCTCTTTAAAAGATGGGGGATGGGTCAGTTTGAGGCTAAAAATAAGGATTTGAAAGAACCACATCGAGAAACAGGTTTTAACATGACACCCAGCTGCTTACTACAATGTTTATCAAGAAAACCTGTCCAAGGAATCCTTGTGCGAAGTGGCTGGTGTGCCATTGTGCTGGAGGAACATGATGCATCCAACTAATGGTGCAGGTGCTTTTAAGTACGTGGAGGGCAACATGCTGAGTCAGTGCGGGAAGTGCTGAATCACTGGTGTCTTCCAGGGTTGGGTGAGCCCTCTAGCATGGCAGATACCACACGGCTGCCTTTGGAAGTTAGCTTGTGCAGCAATGACTAATTGTTGAACTGCGCAAGGGATTGGTAACAGTGCAGCATGATGTTTGCCTTTTGAGATGAAAATACAGGTGCTGAAACAGTGACCTGCTTGTGAAGTTTGGGCAAAACCAACTTCATGGTTCCTGAGCTGTGTTTCAGAGAATGAAAAAAAAATAATATCTTGCATAACAGATAATAAATGCTTATATTTTGAGAATGGCTGAGGCTTGGATCTCTTCTGTAGCAGATCAAAACTGTCTTAAGTAGTGCATACCTAGAGGAAACTAGCTTTTGATCGTAACCACTTGAGCAGCATTTACTAACTGCTTATAGAGCATGCATTGAGACTGGTCTAGGCGTGTATCCAGCAAAATTTAAACTGTGTAGTGCATGTTCCTCTGCATAACTAACAGCTTCACAGTGGCTAAGGGGTTTATACTGCCAGCAGTTTGTCCCCAAAGTGGCTCTCAACCAGCCCAGAAAACTTCGAAAAAGATAATTTAAATGTTCTCTTGCCTTTCTCCCATATTGCTGGGCTGTGCTGGCCTAACTTTGCTGTCAGGGTGGCTGGAGAGAATCACACCTCTATGCTGGTGGCTGTTCATAGTTCCCTGCATTTCAGGATCTCATTTGATAAAGTTTCACGAGGACCGAAACACGATACCAGATTGTAATTTGATGTGTAAATATTTACTGCAAACAGCCTCAAACAGACTTAATCCAATAGAAATTGGCTTTGAATTGACCAGATGGCAACGCAGCCACCACGGTAGTGTGAGTAAGCGCACTTTGCTGTGAGGAGTTTACTACCCGTTTATTTCAAAAGCTGAAGTTTTCCTGGTTGGTCTGGCCACTCTTCAGATGCCTGAGGGAACCAGGCTCATCATCTCTGACCGAGGTGTCCTAGATGATGAGCCAAGTAGCTGAGGTTACTAAATCTGCTTGCTCGGTCTGCTGTTATTTTAGAGGCGGCTAAGCTTGAGTCCTGGAGAGCGATGCACCTCTGTGGTGGACAAATAGTTTTCTCCGTCCGCTTTCTTGGAGGACAAAATCCAATACTGCATATCACAGCCAATATCTGTGCATTAGGTTTGCCTGGATGAAGAGACACAGTCGGCATAATATGTTCTCAGCTAAAGGCCGACTTGAGTCCCTTGGGTACTCTTGCATCTTCTGTAATGGCATTTGAAGCTTTCTGTGATACTGTGGTGGGAAACACTCCCTAAGCAGGGGCACTTTACAAATGCGTATGTGAGAAATTGTTGATAGTTTTGCTGATTTTCACACTTGGATGTTTTACTTAGGTTATTCTTATTTTAAATACATTGTTACGAAATGCCAAAGTTATTGTTTTAATGCAATGGCATGCTTATCATTTGGAATTGAAACTCTCTGCTTTCAAAATCATACATCCGCCTCCGCATGCTGCGGTGATCTGTAGCGGGTAACATCAAGGAGTCTACAGCTGAGCCAGCAACTCATGCAGATACTGATCTAAGCACCATATTACTTAATAGAAATCTTATTTAGCAAGAGCAGTGATCTCTCTCAGCTATCAGCTGGTTTTCTGATATTTTTTTTTCTTTTTTCAGAAAAGTATTGGTTTTGATGGGTTAACCTTTTAGGACAAGGGTTGTGCTTGTGCCAGATCTTCATATGAAGCTGCTAGCAATAATGGTTGAGCTGTTGGGCCCTCCTGGCTAACAGGGGAAAAAAGCCTGGTAGCCTCATCAGCAGAGTAACATCACTGGTGGCTGTTCTTGCTGGGATGTGAATTTTGTCTTTGGACCAGTCCACATTTTCCCTTAGACACTGAGATTCCTTCATATTCCCACCATCACCCCACTCCCCCTGGCGGAATAACTCTGGACCTTCCTTAGTCACCAGATTTCTCTGTTCTTCCTCTGCTCTGGAGTAGCAGGTAGAAGCAGCCAAAAAATCCCAGCCACATTTGAGGACGGATGGCCATTTTGCATCTTTCCTTGGACCGCTGCCTAGTGGATCGTTACCACTCTGCTTGGCGCATCCTCCTGCTGCAGGCTGTCTGTTGCTGCAGATGAGGTGTCTGCTACCAGCAAACAGCCTAAATGTTGGGGTGCAAGCTTTTTACCTGTAGTCTCGCCCCTCTGCAGTGCTTCAGGGTGGCCTGAGGGGTGCCACAGATCCCACCTTAGGGAGAGGGGTCTCCCATGTTCAGTCAGGCTTGCTTTCCCCTTGAGAATCTGCTGACGTGCTGGCTAACGTCTGTCCTGTTGAGAGGATCTCAGGAGTGAGGATTTCTGCATAGACCTAGTGCAAAGATGACTTATTCAGGACACTTTAAGGATTTCTTTAAAAGTTTTGGAGAAAAACGGTGATGCTAAATACAGTAACTTCCCTGTATAGATACAGAAAAATCAAAGCCTTTCTGGAGCTGAAGGAACTGTTAATTGACAGTCTGGCAGTGCACCTGCAGCCCGTGCAGAGCCTGGCTGATAGCAGTGTAGGATGGAATGCAGCTGAACGGTGTTTGTCTTGGGTCTTGCTGGGAGATGCTGGTGCCCACACTGAGCTCTTGCCTCGTGCAGTACCCGGGTGACATCGTTTCTAGGGCTGGATTAGTTAAGCCTACGCAAGTTACAGGCAGCCCTTCGGGGTGTGCCATGTTCATTCCCTCGGATGAAACCAGCCCAGGCTGAAAGCTGGAGCAGGATCGCTCCAGGCTTCACTAATAACAGGCATGCTTAATTGGAGTCCTCTTACTTTTCTCAGCCCTACTAGCCTGCCTTCGCTGGGGTGCTGCCTTCCAGCCCATCTTGCTGCGCTTTCTTGAGAAGTGTATTGAACTATTTAGCATTTCTGCATCTCCAAAGAATCCTCCAGTTCAATGTAGCATAGGGTAGTGAGACGGGAAATTCTGAGGGACCCCCCACTCCGCCCTGACTGACGGAAGAACTGTTTGTAGAGGAGTAAGGCATTTCTTAGACAAACCTCAGAAGTATTGATGAAAAAAAAACCCTCAACAAGCCAGATAAGTAATTTCAGTGTTTGTATTTGTGGTGTACTTGTATACACACAAGAGCGTATTTGTAAGAACTTCAGAGAAAATCAAGTGGTCTTACAGCTACATCAGAGAAAAAGAAAAAAAAAGCAAGGCCTGAGGGCTTTCCCTTTTTGGTGAGTTGGAACAAAAGTGCCAAAAAGGACTTTTGATAACTGATGCTGAACAGGAGCACCCAGTTACTGGTGGGAGATGTGACTTTGGAGAGAAATGTTATCTCTGTCCTGGAAGGTGTCTGGGATGCTTTCCAGAGCGCTTGGGAACTCTACCTGGCTGGCCAAAATAAAGACAATTGAATTCCCTTTCCCTCTCTCTCGTCTCCATGTTACACAGGCTAAAAATTACCTGTCTCAGCGTGCCAACCACCTCATCTCTTGGCAGATGGGGAGAGTGACAGATAACCTGGTTAAATTTGGAGCAGTTCTCAATTTACTGCTCAGCTGCAGGGTGAGGCCGCTTAGGTTTCAGAGTTCGGGGGAATAAAGGGCTGTGTGTTAGAAGACACAGTATATTCGCTGGCTGTACGAAAGGTGTTACCTCCATCTGGAAGCGCTGCCATGCTGGAAGAGCAAGGATGCTCCTTTAACTTTGGCATTTCCTCACTGCAGTTTGTTGTGGGTTGTTTGTTGGTTGGGTTTTTTTTTTGCATGGACCTTGCTTTTTGTGTTTAGTTGAACTGCTTTTTATGCCACGGAACAGGGCTGCGCAGTAGCTCTTTCGCTAATGTTTCCTCCTTCACATAATTCAGATTTGTCAGTTTACTCTTTTTTTTTTGTTGTTGTTATTTTTTCTTCCTGCTGCTGTGTAGCAGAAGAAGGAAATTTGCACCCATGAAATCTGCATTTCCACCAGAAATGGTGTGAGGATGGCATTGGTGGATGCCCAGTGCAGGTTCTTGCTGTTGTGCCTGTGGATTAGGGGCATTCTCATCCTCCTGGGAGGGGAGGTGACTGCAGGGAGTACCTCCAGTAACCTGCCCGCAGGTGCGACCCCCCCCCCCGCATCCAAATTATGTGCTGAAAGGAGGAAGGGAGGGCAGATTGCGCTTGAATTCCTGCATCCTTTCAAAATGAGAGTTTTGACTTGCTTTACACATGGTAAAGCAATATACAGATCACATACCTTCTCCAGAGAGCAGCTAGGTTTAGCAAAAGGAAGAGTGGGTGAATAATGTGCAGCTTCCAGTGGCTTTTGGTGATGAAAGCTGCATGACCATGGCATGTCAAGGCCAGAGACGCTGGCGCATCACTGCATGTATGATGGGAAACGGTCTCAGCAGGGGACTGCTGATGCATTTTGCTCAGAATGCAAGTTGCTTGGGCTTCCCTTGACCAGAAGAGGAAGCAAATAGCTTTTTATTCCTCTGTGGTATAGCTTAAGCTGCTTATTTTTGATAGACAGCGATCAGCCATTGTGACCTGAATGTAGTATTTCAAAGATTCCTAAAGAAAGTGGGTTTTGTTGTTGTTAGATCAAATAGCCTAAAATTGGCGGAGGCACTGTTTAAAGGGTGTGTTCTGGGGTAAGTAGAAAGTAAAAACTTCTTGGCTATATTCCCCTGTAGGAATGTCAACAGTTTTTACTTTAAAATCCATATTCTACATGATCTTTAGTTCAAAGCCATGAGGTGACTGTGTTTATAACGTGCTTTTTCATTCTTCCCTTCTCATTTCTCAGCTTAATACAAAGACTTTCCATAAACGTTTTTCTGCTCCAGCTCTGCAGAAGCTCCATCCATATCCCCACATTCTTTCTAATACTCATTCTTTTTTTCTTGACTTTCCCTGTTCCTGCTATTACTGTAAGTAATTTAAAGAACAAAATGTTTTCACTGAAACGGTTTACCTTGTAACAAATTAATTTTGGGGTTCCCCTCCCCTCTTGCCTGCACCTTTCTCTCCCATCCTTAAAATTCATCAAGGGGAGAAAATTGTCAGACAAGCACATGGTGAGGCTCTGCAGCTATGGACTATACCTAATGGCAAGCATCATTGTATCACAGCGGTAATTGAACAGCCTGGCTCCTCTGGGCCGTTGTATACTAATTTGTAGATGCTATTACAGGATCCAAATTCCTCCAGTCTGATGTAAGTAATCTTGGCCAGAGAGCCTCTGCTGTCGGTACACCCGTGCCTTCGCTCCACTTCAGGGCAATGGCTTTGTTCTTACTGGTTTGTGTTACGGAGCGAGACGAGTGTCTCTGTTCACCGCTTCTTCTCCCTCCCTCCAAAATATTCCTGTTAACGAAGGCAAAGGGAAGAGCACCGCTCCGAACCCAGCGTGCGTTGTGGTGGTAGCAGCCGCCTTCGACTCTGTGTGCAGCCGCAGCCCTAAATGGTTAATGCGGGTTGTAACGCGTGCGTCCCTGTGAACGGCTGCCTTCTGAGAAAGCATCACGGTCCTGCGTGGCTGCGGACCGCTTCAAGTGCTCAATGTGGAGCCTTCCTAATGCTTTACAAGTTAAGAACTGAAAAAATTATAAAAAAATTTAACTTTTCCAACTTGGGCAATCACATCTGAATTTTTACAAATGTTTTTCTCAAAAGTTTTCAAGCCACTGTCAAATTTTCTTTTCCCAGAAAGCAAAATCTTAAGCAAGCTTTTAAATATAAAAATTCCCCAGTGGGCTCTGTGATGGCTCCAAAAAATTACTTTGCAGGCTGTAAAATTGTTAACACAGGACCCCAGAGTTGCCACAGATGCTGGCTTTTCCTTTCACGTATTTGAACAGAATTTGAACTTTTATAACATGAGTGACTTCATTTTGATAACGCCCCAGCTCACTCGTGACCTGTAAGGGCAGGCCTGAGGGATGCCCCGTTGCCAGGGCTGCGGGTCCGGGCTCCTCTGTGCAGATTTCTGTGCAAGTTTTGAAGCACGAGCAGAAGCAGAGTCCCTTTGGCTGCAAAAATTTGAATCTTAGTGCTGGAAGGACCGGTGAATTTTTCATTTTTAATTTCTACCGGCCATAAGAGGCTACACAAGATTAATTTGATAGTAAAAGTAAAGCCTGTAGCCTTCCAAAGGAGGTAAAAGAAACTGTGTAACATCTAAAATGCCTTACAAATAAAGGCTGGAAGTTGGGAGGGGCCACAAAACACAGCCCCCTTCTCAGACTGCCGAAGCATGGCTTACATTCCCAGACAGTTAATACAAGCGGAGGAGCTAAAGCAAATCTATTTGTCATCAGCTTGCAATTTTAATGTCCAGATATTTTTGCCTGGAAGGATTGGTTATATGTGTTACATGATGCGTTAAAAGACAGCAGCAATTCTAACCTTTCCGTTCAGAAATGCGCAGTTTCGGGGCAACGCTGAGCAGATCATTGCTGTACTTGCGAGAAGGTCTCGGCTGGTTGGGTTTTGGTGTTTGGTTTTTGGTTGGTTTTTTTATATCTTGTATTATATGAGTAATGGGGGTTTTGGAGTCTGCAGATCCCCTCCAAATTCAAAAGCAGATGCCTGCAAAAGGAGGGGTTCAGCGTGGCCATTTATGAAATCACAGCTCACCCGGCAGTGCTTCGGGAGCCCCGCGGGTGCGGAATGGAATGAAGCAGCACACTGTGGGGAGGATGTTCGTTCTCTACGGCCGTAGGTTTCATGTACTGTTAGAGACTATCAGTTACTAGAGCAGGTCTTCTGGCTAAAGGTTTTGAGTTACATTGATATTTGTCGGTTACTATGACTTCTTTTTTTTTTTTTTTCCCCCCCTTCAATTGCATCATACCCTTAAAAAAATGGTGGTAAGTGTGAGATCTGCATGCTTTGGAGTTTGTTTAATCTCCGCTTCAGTCTATACAATGCACAGTCATAATGTTAACACTTTTTCTTAAAACTTCTTCATTCACGTTCACAACTAATTTGGATTTCAGTTTGCTGTTTTTAATCTTTATTTAGTCTTAATTTTGTACTTATTTTTCTGTTGTTCTGTTGCCCCCTGATTTTGCTAAGGTTTCGGTCTCTGTCTGTACTGTGCTGGGGATGCTTTGCCAGCAGTTGAACGGCCGACCAGGATAGTAATGCACAGAGAAATTCTCCTCGGTCTTATTTTATCTCTGTTTAGGTAATAGATGGGAAAGGGAGGAGTGGTGGTGATCCACCGTATAATCTTAAGTATTCTAATAGGCATTTTTGTTGGATCTTTGTTAGGAAAACACCCCATGGCAGCCTTTACATATGTGAAGCTTTTTTTTTTTTAAACACACAAAACTACTTACCTGAACTAGGCGTTGAAATATTTCAACAGAGAAGGAAAAATGGTTATTTTCTAGCAAGAGAGAGCTTGTATCTTAATGGTGCAGTTTGATATTTCTGAAGTCCAGCCAAACAAACTCTCAAAGATGTCGATGATGCTTGTTAGAAAGCTGAGGTAACAGAGTCTTAAAGCAGAACGGCATCGGTAGCAGTACTGATCTGGGGGGAACTAAGGGCTTGCCACCCGTCCACGGCTCTTCCCACCCAGCGTGCGGAGGGCATAGCGCAGCCTGCTTTAAGATCTTTTGTGAATCAAAAGATGCTTGTGGAAGGAAGTTCTAGATTTACTCTGCTGTGCTCTGTGTTTCAGTACCTGATGTGTCTCTGTATATCTCCACTGTATATACAACAGCACATTGATGTCTGGTCATCCTTACTAGTCCTAGTTCTCTCTGTATCTTGTCCGATAGTGTACTGTTGCTGGTAATGGACTTCTGTGGACACTGGTGTGTCGCTAGTGTGTTATTTTGGCTGTAAAGCTCTTGGTTTGTGGTTAGTTCTTTTATTTTTTTGAAATATTTTTTTTGTTCCGGTCACTGTCTGTGCTAGCGGTGGCTTTGCCTATCCGTTGCCTTGAAGGTACAGGTGGAGTAATGTCCCCTTTGACCGACATTACTCCTAGCGTGTGCTCATGCGGATGCCTACACTGTTAAGACTGTAATTTCCATAACTGCTTCATGTGCACTAAGCACCCTTGTGGAATCCTGCTGAGAGTTTCTTAAAGACTTCAGTGAAAAACTCCCTCTAGCACGGGGAGGGAACGGCAACTGTTGAATGCCAAAACCGACAGGTCCTGAATTGGTCTCCCCAAAATAATTCTAGAGGAGCGTTAACTTTCTGGATTGATTTTTGTACTGCTGTTCAAATGTACTTCTGTCTTCTGTACTGCAGCTTGAGAGCAAAATAAGGTGTGTTAGAATTTTTAAAAATTTTTTAAAAAGTTCAATTGGTCATGAAAGAGCTAATGTGAAACCGTACTCATTGGCAGATATTTTTTTTCCCAATTCTTAAAAGAGAATGGTTTTGCCAAGAGCCACAGGCAGAACAATGCTGTCAGTCTTCTGTAGCTGAAGTCTGGTGTCTGGAGGTATCGCAACGCCCCTGACTTTTCCTGGTGCTTTGAGCCCTGTGCTCTACTGGACGCACGTGCAATGCCTGCTGCTGCCCAAGGATGGCCTTTGGATACTTGAATCGAGTATTGCACCTCCAGCCTCTGCCTAACCTGGGCCCTTCTAATTAGACACTGAGAAAAATGGAGTATGTAGAGGTTATACCATCCGTGGGGGAAGATAAGCATATGGTGTATATACCCTGTTGTGTATATACCAGTAATGACCCATCAGCAGTTGAAGAATGGCTTTAAAAAAAAATAAAATATATATACATTAAAAAAAAAAAAATCAATGCAAGAAAACAACCAGCAGGATTTTACAACTGAAACGTTGGTTTGTCTTCTCATCTATTTTTTATGAGATTGAACCACTGGAACTTGGGGACAAGATGAGTCTGACCATATTGCAACAATCTGTCCGCTACAGTTGCAGTTCTTCATGACAAGCATTCAAAGTGTTAACTAAAACCATTGAAGCAACATACCTGCCATTAAAACTTGAATCCAGAAAAATAACTCCATGAATCTTTGCACTACCAAGTGGAATGGCCTTTAACGCTGTAGATAGATCAGTTTGCTGTTTGCAGTTCAGCCAGCGTACGGTGCAAAGACTGACTCTCTTTTTTTTTTTTTTTCCTTGTCTTTTCCCGGATTGCATCGGAATTCTTTCTGCAGATGATGAACCAGCTGGGCCAATGTAAGTGCATTTTCAGAAAAAAATATTGCTTAGCTTAATCTGAGGGTTTATGGGGGTTCACGGTACGTAGGATTGACGTTTCGGGTGACACTGCAAATGGCAGTGGACCCTTTGGTTTGTGGGTTGTTACACTGGAGTAAAGAAGAGTGCTGTCTGCAGGGTCCTTGCTAGGAAAACATACTGAAGGAGTTGGAAAGAAATATTTGTGCTGAAGCAACACGTGCTCTCCCTGGCTGCCTGCTGTAGCTGGTTTGATACACTTATAAAATGATAAGCGGGGGGAAAAAACCCACAAAAAAAACCCCACAACAACTTCAGTTGTAAAAAGGGTGCAGTAAGGCTAGGGAGCAAAATGATGGAGGTAGGAGGTGGATTGCTCTGGGTAAGAAGGTGGCAAGACACACTGTCTAGAGGCTGCGTTGTCTTCAGCCACTTGAGTTAAGAGGTGGAAGGATGAAATGCTGTTTAACTCGTGCAAAGCCATTGTTTCCTACGCTTGTGACTGATTTTGGTGCGTTCTGTAATTTCTTTCTCCAGGAAAACCAATTCTACAAACAATCATAAAGATAAAAACTTACGCCAGAGAAACACAAATTAAAAATGCTTATCATGTAAGTATGGCTCGCACGCATCTCCGAAACGGGCAGGCTAAGCTCCTCCTTTTTCTGTAGTGGTTGGGGTGCGTAACAGTAACTTGCTCGGTGTATTACCAAGTTACCAGCTGCTCAGGGGGTGGCACTCCCCTTCCTGCCACGCTTCAAAGCGCACTGGGGGTTATCATAAGGTTTTTTTCATAAAATATGCAGGTAGTTTAATGATCCGATAGCTGTCGAACTGTACATAATCACTACTACTGCTAATAAAAAAACAAACCCCAAACCCTTCCTCATTCAACCTTAAAATCTGGAAGCCAACCTTGGTTGGGAAGCCTCTCTCTTCATTTAAGACCGAAACGGATGTTAAGCGCTTTGATTGCACGCTCTTACGGCACGGGATGTTGGAAATGCTGCCAGGCATTGACTAGCACCTTTTCTCATTTCTTTTTTAGAGCTTTAAGTTTCTGAGAGACTGATGGCAATATGACCTGCTAAATTTAAGGGTTGGAACTCTTGGTTCTAGAACTCCAGTTCTGTCTTTTTTTTTTTTTTTTTTTTTTTTTTTGTGTTGTCTTTTAAAGTTAGCAACAATATGACTGTCTAAAGCATGCCTTATTTAGCCTCTCCTGTAAGGATGACCTAGCCAGATCAATTTTAATAATGCTTCAGTGTAGAAGGTGTAAACTATTTTGGGCTTGATGTGCTGTGAATGTTGCTTTTTTTCCCCCCTTTAATCTATTTAAACATTAGTAGTAGTAAGTCGGTTCACGCATGCGCCATTTTTTACTTCCTGTAGCTGTTAAAATTGGCAAAGCTCTAAAACGCACCGCTGCCATCTAGTGATACTTTTTGTAAAGTACAGCAAAACTTAAAAATATATACAGTATATATTTATATTTTGGGGGAGGGGGAGAACCAAAATACAGTAATTGTGTTTCATTTTTAAGCTGCTGATATTCATTCCTTACTGTATGTCTGAAAGATGAGAGAATTATACTGTTCTGGTACTCAGAGAAGTAATATAAATTGAAATTATCTTAAGGGCTTAACCTATATAGAGAGACTTGGGTGTCCTATAATCAGACTTCAAAAGCTGGAATGGTTCAACGTGGTGGAATGCAGTTGAAAACAAAAACAAACCTTCAGTTTATAAATATATATATATATATGATTGCTTTTTAAGTGATTTTTTTTTTTTGTTAACTCATGTAAATTCTCAAATCCTTTTGCACTGATGTGTTCAACATATTCTTGTACATTCAATTCAGGCAAACTTTTATAATTTTTTTTTTGTTTGTTTAAATGATGAAATGTTACAGCATGGTGATATTCTATGCAACTAGTTATACTCTTTAGTTTGACACTGTAATTTCTCATGATTTAAAGATTGTAGAAATAGACCTAACAGGGTTCTCATGATGTGCGTAACTGTAGATGCATGAACTTGTGTTCTGTGTATTTGTTGAAGTGCAATGATGTATAAAAAGTGGATTCACCTGTTTTTAAAAATAAAACACTGACAAAAAAACCACATGAGACTCTTTCAACTGTTTAATCACACCTCTGTGATTACACACGCACAGACGGTGTATCCTCGGTGCTTGGCATCCTGGAGTGTGTATTCCTGTGGCAATAAGCTGGTGTTTCTCAGCCTTCTGTGAGTTTTTTCAATTCCTTCTCCACATCTTCCACAAAAGCTGGGAAATTCTGATCCATAAGACATAAGCGAATGAAGGGCCCCAGCTCTTGTGCACACCACGCCGAATGCCGATAGGCAGCGGGGAGCTCGGGCTGCTGTTCCAGCACAGACTGCGAAAGTGAAAAAACCAGGCGTTGCACTAACCTTGGACGTAAAAGGTAACTCACGCGGTTCTTGTAGCAGTGCAGCCACGTCACAGGCTAAGCCGAGCCTCTCCAGCTGGGAGAGGCCAAATTGCTGTTGACTCCAGGCCCCAATTTCTGCTGCTTGAACCTGAAACAGGGCAGGGCAGCTGGCAGCTGGCCCAGGCACGCTGGAACCTGTAGCTGTGTTTTCCTTGAGGAGAAAAAAACCCCACAACAGATCTTATTGTTGGTTCGTGTTGCGCTATTGCTGTCTTCCTGGTGGAGAAAAATACCTTTAAAGATTGTTGAGTATCTTTTTTTAAAAAATCTGCAAGAGAATGCTTAAAACCAATGCTTGTGCTAGCTTCTTGGAGTGGTGGAAATGGAGAAATTTAGCTCCAGAGTGTTCCAGGGCACCAGCTGAAAGGGTGTTTCTAGAAAGTTCAAGTGGGGAAAAGAAGCTCAGCCCTGAGCAAACTGTACAGCAAGCCTGTGGGCCAGGGCATGGGAGACCCCAGCTCAGAGCGCAGTTGTGTTAAGCTGATGTAGAAGTAGAGGGGAAGTAGCAGGAGGACGTAGGAAACTACTAACATCAAGGAGTCTTTGTGCTGGGGAATTTGTTAGTGATTCAAGCAAGAGAGGATGAGTGTGTACAACGAATAAAGGCCATGCTGGTAGAAAGCTTGGTTGGAAGCAGGTATCGTGCTCCCATCTTACACAGGGACTACAGAACAGCAGGGGTTAGAAGGTGTTTACAATGGTGTTAACTTATGTTTCCTAATATTGCCCCTTAAAGCAGAGACTGGTCATGAAAAATAACAGTTGCTAAAGGTAAACTGCCTTGTTTGGTCACTCCTGCTTGTTGGTGCAGTCTCGCTGCATTGTACAAGGACAATAACGGAACTGCTGGGAATCACACAGCATGACGTGTACTACAGCTCTCGGCACTGAGAGGCGCGTACAGGGAGCTCTTTCTGAGAACAGGGGTGTTGAAAAGCTGTCTTTGAGTTTGAAAGAACAGCTTCCTAATAGGGAGCGTGGGAATTGTCCCTGATACCACTGATGGGACATATCCTGTGGATATGGAAAAAGGGTGAGACAGACCCATAGATGCAACTGCAGAAAAGCAGAGGTTGGAAAGAGCGGCGTTTTTTCCTCAGGCATCTGATTCTGCGCTGTCCCAAATTCACAGTAAACAACAGTTACGTTTAAATACGGCTTTACCCTGGACTTCTCAGTGAAGCCATCAGCTGAATCAGGGGATCGTTTGCCGCGGGTCAGGGAAGATTGGTGTTTATTAAACTATGACTGCAGAAATCAGTTCTGCAGAGTCAAGAGTGACAAAGCCATTTATTTGGATACGACCTCTGGGTATTTGTTTGCTCTCAGTGTGTGGTTTGTTCTTATGCAAACGGAGTAATTACACCACAGAATACCTGGTTTTGCAGCTTATTTCCTAGCTGTAGATCATTACACAAGATCCTGTGGTTTTGTTGGTATAGATGATAGCGCCCTGATGTTCAGTGAAGATGTTTACCAGATGTTTACAGAATATGAGATAGCTTGCTCTCTGTGCCCCACAGATTCAGTTACAGGGCCTAAATAGTCATTATTATTTTTTTCTTTTACCTGCGCTAGCTGTGTTACAGATCTTCTTTCTCCGAGGCTTGTACAGGAATCGGGTGGAGGCTCATCTGGCTAGAAAATATCAAATGCAAATAAGGGCTGGTTACCAAGCAGAGTGTGGGTATGTGCAAGAAGGGAAGTAGTTCCATTTTTAGAGATACCAGGAAGAGAATGTGCTCAGCTACCTTATGCAGTAAAAAGGCATCTTTTTATGGAACCTGAACACACATCTGCTCAAATCTTTAAAAATGAAAGACGTGAAATAATGGGCCTGTAGTTAAACTGTCATGTCTAAACTAAGATAACTTTTAAACTACTGACTGGAAGTAACTTTAAAAAATACCGTGCCTGAATGCTCACCAGGAGCATGCTTTTTTCCTTCCCGTGGGTCACATCACTGGAAAGACAGTCTAAGCTGTCAATTCTATTTCCTGAGTGAAGTTTTCAGCCTAACTTGTGGAGCGACAGCATTATTAGTACCAACAGTATGACTGTTGCTGTTCAGTAGCATTCTGCCATGGCAGACTTTCCTTACCTTTCATTCTTGGCTTTAGCTTCTCAAGAAGTGAGCAAAGCCCAAAGTATAAGTAATCTGCTTAAAGAACAAACAATAAATCTTGAATATTAGCTGTGAAGGTCTCCCATATGCCTTCCTGGAAATGGTGAGTCAAATTAGCAAGATATCCACCCCCTCCCCGCACTTTCTCTGCCAAATAGGATTCTACTGTCCAGTAGAAACTTCCTAGATTGTATCATGAAAATGATGTAGCTGAAAGCTTTGACATTCCCTTTTCAGGTCTCAGTCTTGGTCCCAATATTTTGATCACGTCCCCAAGAGCTTTCCTGGCTAAGTTAGCTGCAGGGTGTTTTTTAGAGCTGGTAAATGTGATCCTCCAGATATCCGAAAGAGCACATATTTAAGAATTAGCCACCCTCAGAAACACTTTGCCTTTTCCATTTACCTTAGGTCTTTGTCTTGGAGAGGGGAAACATCCTGTTTCTACTCTGAAATCACTTTTAAATGTGGCAGGTTAAGCTCAAATTGATACAATTATGTATTTGTAATTATTAACACTGCAAAACAGGAGCAGGTAAACACAAAAAGGAGAACACAATTCATGGTTACTTAAATGGCTCTAATAATTTTTCTTACGCTGTGTAATTTATTTGAAAGTCAAGCAGGTGGTTCCCAGCAGTCTTAGCTGAAATCCACACTGATGAGATTGTAGACATGGTTTATTGGTAACTGCTCAGCTCTCATCTTCTGCCCCTGTTCTTGTTTATTGACCTCAGCAGAAACCATCTAAGTCTTTCACCAAACCATACCACCATCTGATTGGGAACTGGTAAATAACACCTGGCTGTAGCGTTTGCTGCAGTTTCTTTTAGTGATTATTAACTTCCTATGTTTGCTGGAGGCCTGTGTAAATTGTTCTCTTAATTTCCAGGCTCCCTAGCTAAAGAAAAGTTCAAACCCCAGAGCAGAGCGTTTTTCCTACCTATAAATCTCATTCCATATGCTTGCTAATATTCCTCCTACAATCACATGAAATGTGTGGGTTAATTTTGGTTATTAGTGACCTCTTGGAGGCCGAAATGAAGGCAGCTGATTGCTTTGAGATATGTTACAATAAGCTTGAGGAGCCAGAACCACTTCTTTGACCATTGTTCTGTTAACTTTTTTGAGGTACACTAAGAAAACGGGAAGACGATAGCCAGCTTCAGCAGCTGCTTTCCTGAGTAACTCTAGCCCTGTTCGCTAACCAGGTTTCGCTGCACAGAAACTGAATTCAGGGTTTCCCAAACTGTATTTCATTTGGATGGTCTCATAGCTGCAAAAATCCTTCTTTAGAAGTAAAATCTGTCATTTGCAGATCTAATGCTAATAGCTGGTTATTTTTCTATTTTTCTGTCTATATGTTCTATCTTACTTACCATGTGTAGTACTGATGCGTTTTGTTCGGTGTCCTTCATTTCATTTTCACCATTAGCCTGCTGACTGAGACTGTGATAGAGCTTCTGGCTTTGTTCATCAGTTACTTCAACAGGTACGTACTCGGCAAGTTTCTGAACGCAACTGGAGCAGTGTTCCAGCATCTGTTCTTTTGAATCTCCACCAAACTGAACACGAAACATGCGGCATTCATTCTGCTCAAAACCCAAAAGGAAGTGAAATTAGCTGTGAATCCCCTCAAGCTATTTTGATTTATTAAATTCCTATTTGTTACAGTTAGGAAGAAGGTGATAAATTTTTGGATCGCTGCACCAATTTAAAAACAAAGAAACGAGTTTTCACTGCTGTATCTTCCATTTTTCCCAGCAGGTAATCCAGAAGACTATGATTACAGTTCAAAAATCAGTTTAAAAAAAACCCAAGAAAATGGTAAGTGTGCAGGGCCACTTGTCAGCTAATTCAAAATCTAGCCAAGTGAACAAACCTTGCCGTGACAACAAGAGTTTTTACACGTATAGCAGGGAAATCAAGTTCTTGTTGTTGCTGCAAGTAGCATCCTACAAGAATATGCCAACTCTGAACAGTTGTGTGTGACAAAAAAATTAAACTACACTAAAGCCAGCAGAAGTTAACTTCGGAATCTAAACGAAAAGTTCTGGGAACGGGATGTTCCATTTAGGATTTATGTTACTGTGGGCATCAAATCCAGCCTTACCTGCCTACCTGGTCTGCCTGTGCGTAGCTAAACACAAACTCAGTTTGGCATTCCAAATGAATGCTGCTGTTCCTCAAACAGAAGCTAACACAGTTGATTTGGAGTGCAAGAAACTCAAATGCATTACTTTAAATAGTGAAATAATACTAAAAATAAAAAAAGCCTGGATAGTTCAGACCCCTCAGTGTAGGTTGTGGGGCTGGTACTGTATTTTATGTATTTCAAATACATGAGGTTCAGCAAACTGCACTAAAAATGTGACTGAAAAGCCTGCTGTGCATGGTAAGCTCGTCCTAAGTACATTGAACTGATGTAAGGCAGGTGTATGTTGAATGCTCTTGTTTAGGAAGTGAGTTAACGGGACTTTCAGTTTGAACTTGAAATTCCAAACTTAAAACAGTTGAAGTACTAGAAAAGCAGCAAGTTTTCCTTGGACTGACCTAGCTTATTTAGGTCTTCATCTTTCTGAGATTTTAACGTCAAAACCATTTTTTTAAATGACTAGACACGCTGCGAGGCTGCTGATTACATGGATACAAGGACATATTTCACTTTAAAGATTTTTCTCTCTAAGATGAGTCAGCTCTTTGTGACAGCCTGTATGTTTACATGCATGTTATTTTAAGATGCTTGTGTTGCATAAAATGATTTTTAGGGCATTGTAAGGATAAAAAAGCTTGTCAGTGCCTTTTAAAGGGAAATATGTCAAAATAATCCAGACTGTAGCACTCATTTTACCAGTGCCCAGTTTTTAATTAACTAAGATGTCAACTTAACTGGGTCAGCATCATGTAACCGAGAACTGATCTGTGGATATGCCAGACAGGTGAGTTCTCATTACAATGACAGAAAGGTAACTTGCATCTTAATTTGAATTCCTTTGGACACTTGCAGAGAACACTTGGTTTAGTTACCCCTAAAATCCCCAAATCAATTTTCAGTCTGAGCAATTTGTATTGCCCACTGCTTTTTCACAAGGACTGTTAAATACTTAAGATTGCTGTTTATAAACAATAGACTTTGTAAATTAAACATTTTTTCCGTTATAGAAAGAGCATGCTCAAATTCAGCTAAGACTATGTCAAGTTTTAGCATAAACTGAGTCCTGGGCAGTAACACCTGAACCATATAAGAGCTGAAGTATGAAAGAACCTTGAGGTCACTTGGATGGTCAGATCTGCATCTCCTCCCATGCTGGGGCAGGGGATGAGCTCAAAACGGCATGAAGGGAAATGACTTACTAGAAGAATTTTGAGAACATTTGTCTTGCTATTACAGATTGTTTCATGTAGAAAGGTTTTTATACATAGAGGCGCATCAAAAGACTAATGTGAGATAAGTGATTACTAGAGATGGAGCTGCATAAAGGGCAGTCACAGCCATGCAGCTGTTGCTTTCAGCTGAGCATAAGACACAAGCGTGCATCTGACTGGTACAGCTTCAGAATTAGACACTTGTGCTTCACTGAATAAAATTTCCACTAGTACAGCTGAGTTTCAATAGTGATCTGCAACAGGTGTCTTCTCTACGTGTCTTGTTCAAGTATATTAATGCTAAGCTTCTCCAAATATAGTTTAGAGACTCATTCTGCTAGCTAAGAGTCCACAGTGCCCTATTAAAATCTTATTTAAGTAATGAGTAAGTTTCACCATAAATGCAATATTCACGACTTACAAAACCCAAGGAGTACAAGATAAATGATAGTGTAATATTTTGTTGCCCATGCTCCTTGGTTGCCATCTGCGTTCAGATACAGAAGCTGTTTTTTGAAGGCCTTGCTTGTTTTCCTCTGCTTAAATGGCTTCTGCTTGACTTTTTCCTTACTTAGGTCTAGCAGGGTTGAGATGTAACCCCTTACATGTTGTGGCTGGCTTCCTGAATTTTTTAAAAATATTTTTGAAGGTTAGCATGAAAGCTATATATACTGACAGCATTTAAGGAATCACTTCAGCTACAACTTAGGATTTAAAGTAGAGAAACCGTAGGATATGACCACTGCAATGCCGCTAAATCCAGTTTAAGTCATGAGAATTTATTGTAAGTAAACATTTAGATGCACTAAATTAATTTAAGACTATGTTAATATTCCTCTTTTTCTGAACTGTCCCTCAGAGCTTTGTTCAAGCCTCAAAGTGATTGTGATGTTGACTTTGTTTCTTGTGAGATGCAGCAGAATCCCTTAACACTGTGCTGGGGAACTGGTTCTATTAACTGTAAAGGAAACTGATGATCTACTAATTCATCAGAACCAGTTACTGCAACAACTCTATAGTCTTCAGTGATACTCCACATTTTACATGAATCTGACAGAAATCAGACAGCAAAGGCATTTTGGTTTCAGGGAAGCATAACCCATGAATTTAAAACAGTTTTAAGATACTTATTTATGCAGTTCCTAGTGCCGCCATTAGACTAGGCTTATTCTGAAACAA
Organism: Ibycter americanus; assembly: GCA_035590275.1. Taxonomy (NCBI): domain Eukaryota; kingdom Metazoa; phylum Chordata; class Aves; order Falconiformes; family Falconidae; genus Ibycter; species Ibycter americanus. Next base: position 1,684,149 of record JAVJGI010000063.1, on the reverse strand, counting down.
GATGAGTCCTTATATTTAAACAATGTTTATTATGCCTCACATCTGCTTTTATCTTGCAATTAGCGAGGCATTCTCCCCTCTGCAAACTATATTGTTTGGTTTGTAACATCCTATAAAGAATGTTTATGTATCTTCCATAAAAGAAATCAGATAAAGGATCAAAATAGAACTAAACAGGAATTTTTATAGTTTTCAGCTATTCTGGATATTGCTATTATCTGCAATTACAGTAACTCAGTCTGTACCACAGTTCCTGTCAGGGGAGAATACCAGAACATCTCAGAATACTTGAGATGTTTGTATGCCTTAGCAGTTCTGTGAATGGGGCAAACAGTTAAAACTGGTCTCTAGCAGTTACTGAACAAGGAGCTCATCATCTTTTTCTAGAATTCCTGTTTCTGACTTAGAGATGAATTCTCTTGTCAAGTAGAGAGAGTTAAACTAGAGGCAGGTGTTTCTGCTGAAACAATGAAGCCTAGAAACTATCCGGGGAAAAGGGAGAGCTCCTCTCCTTTTGAAACAGGCTTTGTTTCTGGAAATCCTGGTGAGTGCTCACTGCAGATGAATAAGAAGCTTCTCTGAGTTCATCTAAGAACCAAGAAAACTGAGATTTTTAGGTAAGCTGGTAACAAGCAAGTGCCATTTCTTATTTAAAGGTTAACCAACCACTTTTCATGAGATCTGAGGGGAAGAGCAGAAGCCTAGGCCCCTTTCCTTGCCTGGAATACCAAATGCCTGAATCACCAGCCTGCCACCATGCCCCATGTCAGGGCCCACAAAATAGCTAAATAATTGTTTAGATACTTTGTTTGCCAAAGTGAAGTATGACTTACAGAGGTAGCATGCTTCTGTACATGTAAGAGAATTGCTTCATCTCTTTAATTGTTAGCCACAGCAGATATAGATTCTAAAATAGATACTGGTCTAGCTGTTTTAGTAGCTGACTCTCAGAAAGCAGTCTAAAAGACCTGAATATTAGCAGTTACAAAAGACATTAAGATGATTCAATCCGTTCTTGTTTAATATCTAGAGAAAAAAAAAAATCTTTTAATTTATATTGACAGTTTACAGGATCTCAGAACTTCTGGTTGAATCTATCCAATATTCAGAAATCTTATGCAGAACTGTGTTAGCTATTAGAAATACTAAAAGCAACCCAGGTTACCTTTGACTGTGCACGAAGCAGCAGGCAGTCTGCTCTTCTTACTATCTTTAGCCACTTGTGGGAATCAATTAATGAAAAGCCTTCCTGAAATAAAGCAGAACACAAACTACTTTCACAGCAAACATGCAACGTTCAGAAGTACACACAAGTTACGTAATGTAATTTAATCTCTAATGAAGGTTACTCATCTGCATACATCAAAATTTGCATCTGTCAAACAATTGCCAGTATGTAATTTTTACCACACTAGGGATTATATCTGAATCTGTAGTTCCAGTAACAACACTATGTCAAGGTACATTCTAACTTCTCCATTTATTTTATATTTATATTTGTGCATGTTATCAAAGTCTCCATGAAATGTGTAACAAAACAGGTGCAACAGAGAGCGTTAAATTCTTCCGCATCCCATGGAGTTGCCCGAGAGGGCAGCAGAGGGCAGGCAAACCTGAAGAATGGGACAGCAGTTGGTTTATCTAAGGCCCAGAGAGGCATTTCCTCCAGATGGAGTTCAGGTAAACAAGCAGCAGCTTTGGTAACTTCATAAAGATGTTCTTACACTCCAGTTGCATTAACTGTCAGTCTCTTCAAACAAGAGGGACTGCTCAGCATTCTGTAAAAATACCCCGAAAGCTGAAAAAGTCATATAAAAATGTCAAGGCGATGGACTGTGTCTCCCAAGGTACTTTCCACAGCCTGCTACACAGTCATTAGTTAGCAAAGTCTAGGGGGGAAAAATAACCCAAACAAATTTAAGGGCAGGGAGCAAATTACCTACCTGTTTTATCTGAACTCATAATGCTTTCAATGACGGTGGCTTTTCACACAGGCTGCTTTTCATAGGTGTCCTAAGGGTCAAGAGCCATAAGCTATGTCCATCTTGGACCGCCAGCAGTTTTTGCCAGAGCTGCTACCCATCTTATGCAGGTCTAGGCTGGGGAACCATCTGCCATTCTATTTTGGTACAAGAAGTCACCTCGGTAAGACACTGCTCCTCTGACATGCTGGCACTGGCTTTATAGTCCCATGTAGCTGTTGCATGTAGGTTTTAAACTGAACTTTTATAAGAGGAATGTCTAGAAAGCATTGAAGAGTTGAACCAAAGGCAAACTGGATCACAGACACATAGCTGATGAGACACGTGCTGTGGGAGACTCCAGCACAGACTGCGTGCAAGTATCATTCGCGAAAGACTTGAGGTCAAGGGGAGAAACTAACTTCCCTCTGCGCTGTAAAAACAGGTGCTGGCAGCAGGTAAGACGGGCCAGTCGCCTGCAGCATGTCTGTAGGCACTGAACACACTCAACATGCCTCAAGGTAGGACTTGCTAAGGTGAGAAAGGCCTCAAGGTCAAAAGAATAGGAAGACCTCCCTTTGTGACTGATGGGAAGTACCAAGTTATCCTCTACTTTTACAGGAATTAGTAAAGGAATCTGGATCCTAAGAGGGACAAACAGCAAATGACAGACCTCGCAACAGAAAAGAGCATGTTATTTGGTAAGTCAGCGTTCTCCAGCCATAGTACATGATGTGGCTGGACTGCTGAAGCAGTGGAGCAGGAGGCTGTGTCCAGCACACTGAGAGCACCCTCCTTCCACATAAAGACAAAATCTTTCTGATGCCAGATAGCAGGAAATCTCTGAAGAAGGTCAGTTTGTCATGTAGTCTGAATTTATGCCTGACATAGTGAAGGAAGCCTGTGAAATACCCTTACTATTCTGTACATCTGGCATTTTAGCACCCCTGCCTTTAGGGTGTGCAGCGTTAGCCTCTTTCAGTGCACCTGCCCAATGAGAGCTTGGTATACGGACATTAAAGTTGGGGGGGGGGGGGGGGGGGGGATCCGG
>JAVJGI010000063.1:1668535-1681037 GCA_035590275.1 Ibycter americanus | reverse complement strand
CCCCCCCCCCCCCCCCCCCCCAGACGGAGCAGAATGCCTGAGGAATGAGATGAGATTAGTAGGCTAAGAAAAAAGTGCAGCACTGGTAGAACACTCCTAGAATAATCAGTAGCACTTCACATATCATTTTCAATAGCACTGTAGAAAATATTACTTTGAAGTTTGGCTAAGGACATGCATGGCCGTGCAGAGTTTGGCCCCAAAATATTGTTTAATGCTGAAAATGGAAAAGCATCAGCAAGTTAAGCTAGCAATTGTGCAGAGCAGAAAGTTACGTCAAAAGTCAAGAATTTCAGTGGTGCCAAAAACATGGGAATAGCAGCATCTGCGACAGCAAAAAATCAGCATCAGTTGTGCATGTGCATTGCAAAGAGGTCTTAGTACATGGTTGTACAACGTACAAAATAGAAAAATGCAGATTTGTTTGTGTACATGAGAAGTACTTTAGAGGAGACATGGAGTGACATCCATCTACGATGCTTATCAGCTTGTGCTGTGCTCCTGCTGCCATAGTTGCTAGAAGGGATCTACTAAGGAAGCAAGCAAGGAAAACAGACTTGAAGTAAGAGGAGTGAGGTACAGCCAGCAGTGCAGTCAAGAAGGGAAACAACCAGTTGCACAAAGAGTTTGAATGGGGCAGGGGATAGGCTCTCAAGTCAGAACAGGGAGAAAGATGGGGTATATAGAACTGTAATATATAAAGCAGAAAAAATATTTTAAAGTGTCCCTTGCAGAAAGGTTATGTTCTTGATGTTTATACAAATACCGTGAAAGTAAATGTTGTCACTGTTTGGAATGCAATAGACCAAGTGCATCATATTTATTTTTGTGAAATAAACTCAAACTAACATAAGGTGAGTTTCATCTCAGCACAAGGACTTATTTCTCTCATATAAAGCTGTACATGTTGAACATCTTTTAACCTACTTATACTGAGGGAAGTATCCATACCTTCTCAAAAACATATGGGCCAGTTCAGAACTGCTCACTCTGGATAAGCAGCCAGGCTGAATCCTGGACAACCAGCCAGCCTAGGAAATGATTTTCGTGTTGGAATACGACAGCTGCTTGTGCTTACACGCTTACTGCTTCCTGTCATAGGGAGTTTCTCCACTGCCACTTGGTCTTCCTCTGATTCCTCTGCCAAGCCCCAAAACACTGTTAGTGGAGCAATTCTAATACCCCATTCTTTTTTCACTAGGCCACTTTTATCTTGTGGTTACTTGTGCTTATTCTGTTCATTTCAAATAGTTGCTCTTTTTGATACACACCAACTGTGTTTATTTAAATAGAGCTGTCCCCATATTAAGTCTATTTTTATAGTGTTTTTCCTTTCACTGTAAGAGGTAGGTTGAACAAATGTTGTCTCCTTAAAATAATAACTGTTTTCAAAGAAATCATAAAAGGCAGCCAATGTTTAACTTTCCTACCAACTATTTTATTGATGTTTCCCAGGCTGTCATCCTTCTACATGTCCTGTTTCTGCAGTAAAGAAAGCTGGGGAAAAAACAGTATTTGAAATTTTTATTTATGTCCCCCTAATTATTCAACTCCAACCCCAAAATGTGATTAACTGAAATTTAATTTACTTCAAGTTTAATTAACTGAAGAACAAAGTAGAAAGTATTTCCTTTCCTCTTGTACCTTTGGCTGACTGTATACTGCCAAGCCGAAACAAATAACTAAGAATAGCTAAACCAAATAGAAGAACTCGGTGCAGTACTTGAGCAATACAACAGACTTGATTTGGTGCAAGGAAGCTACCTGAAAAAGGAGAGGGAATGTTTTAGACAAACTCAGGTCTGCAGAAATACTCAAACTGAACTCCATCGTTACATTGTTTACGTTAGTAATTGTCATTACACTCAGGAACCACTAGATTTTTCACAATTCTAAGCAGCAAATAAGACTGATTTTGCACCATGTTAAGGTCTGCTCTGTTCCTTATGGCTTTTCCATGTTACCTCAGTCAGCACAGTCTTGTATTTGAGGCTGCCTGAATTAAGACAAAATAAGATTCTTCTTAACAATGACAATTCTCTCTTTTGTCAACAATGAAGTAATTATAAACTTGCATATGAAGTCAGGTAAGTGAATTCTGAGCAACAAAAAGGAAGACCGCAATTAATATGTCCCTTGTTCGATTGCTTGAAGTCGAGAGGATCTCTGCCAGCACCCAGGAGCTGGGCATAGGGAAGATCCTGGAAACCGCGTGGCAATATATTGAAACTGTAGTCTATTATTTGTGCCTTTCTAGAGATAATGAATTGACTCTAAATCTGCTCTGGACATATGTGCTGACAGAGGAAAAAAAGCAGTAGTCCCTCTAGACTGCTGCTGCCGCCATGCTGACAGAAATACAGAGCAGAAAGCAGCTGTGGTCACTGTTCCCCTTCCTTAGCTGCTTTATATTCAGTGGGCATTGCTGAGCAGTACTGAGCATGAGCAAAGACAGATGGCAGTATAAGATTAATCAGGAATATAGACAAAAAGGTAACCTAGAACTGGGCGGGAACACAAGACCTCAAAAGGTTTACAATTTGAAAAGATAAATGGCAGCGCTTTTCTAAGTTACATCATTAACATTCAATCATGCATATACTCCTTATGTCATTCTCCAGAATCATACTTATAACAACACTGTATTAAAGGAAAACAGTTTCATACATCTCTGGCAAAAATCTAAGTCTCTCAGATTGAGAACCCTGAGAGGAATTAAGCTGAAGCAGAAAACAAAGCAAGATACTTCCCAAGTATTTTAGAAGCAGGCAAGATGTGACCACACCTCAAATGAGGCAGAGAAGCCAGCAATGTTGGCCTAGCCTTACTGCCATCTAGTGCCTCATTAATTGGGAAATACTTTTGTTCTGATTTTATGTTTCAGCATTCACAAAGCTGCTGGATGGTGAGGCCTGTGATCTGTGTTGGAAGGTATTGCATGTTATTTATGAGTATTTTTATTATTGTATCATCTAGAAACCCTGTGGTGCTAAGCAACATAGGAACACAGAAACAGACTACCCATTTTACGTTAGATTGCAAGGCTTTTAGGCAACCCTATCATAACTAAAAATTAATACGTATTTAAGAAATGTCATCTGTCTAACAGTTCAGCTATGCTGGCTTGCATCAATTAGTTTGGATTCACTCATTCACGTGACAGATGGTTTTCAAATTAAACTGAACTATGCATAAACAATAGCTTAGGAAGAAAAACTTTCTTTTTGTCACAAACATTATATACTTTGCCCTTAAATTACAAGCAATATTTTAAAAAGACAAACAGAGACCCAGAACGCCACACACAAAGACACGCATTCTCAGTTTTGGCTGCCACTTATAATAGGGTCACAAAATGCAAGTAAAACTGTTCTCAGAGTTCACAGTTCCAAATGAATGTACGCATTGTATAATGTAATGTATTAAGGAGTCAGCTGGGTATCCCACAGACTGGGAATGTGCACTTGCAAGAAATGATGAGTTCAGCATGAGATCAAAGGAATTTTATTGTATGTATTAATATCCCAGTGCATAGCTGCCAGAGTGGTCCTGTCTGATAACTGAAGCAAGATGGCAGAAGAAAAAAGCTGAAGGCCTCAGACAACATCCCACTTGCACCATTCTGATTCAGGCTGGGCAGCATCGTGGTACAATTCCCCAGAAAACAGAGCAGTCTTCTACTTCCAAAGGCCATGCTCGGTTTCCAGGGAGCACCTGTGACGATTCCTTAATCCTTTCATTTCCCATGGTAAGCTACCAAGACACAACTGGGGAGCAAAACTAGCTCAGTACCCCTCAGGGGGCTTTTGCAGGGTCAAGTAACAGATTTGGGGAAAGCACTTCTCTGGGGAAGGGTAAGACGCTCTGCTGCTCTGAGCGCCCCACCTGCAAGCTCGTGCAACACTGCACAAAACCGGTAGGGATGGCTTAAATAACCTGCCATTTTCCTCAGCCAGAGAGAGGCACTGCCCAGTTACTGTGTCCTCCTATCTCAAACTCCACACCACGGGTCTACTCACCACACTAGGATGTAAGGTATGTGAGAAATCTTTTCAGAAATAAATCACACTTCAAACCTAGGTAGTGAATATTAAGTTACAAATACTGATGTTTTTGACCTCTAATATTATAGGTACTACTATTATTCAACATATATACTGAAAAACACCTTGCTTTTTCTTAGAAGTGATTAATTTGGCAACAAAGAAATGGTAATATTATGTCCAGGTATCTCCACAATGTGGTTAATGTATCTGATAAAAGTCTGCAACAGAACAGAAGTATTGTAGCTGAGAAACTGCTATTAAATATTATCTCAAGAGACAGTAAAAGTAAGAATGTGAGAGCAGGTAAGTCTGAAAAAGCTTGTAAATTATGTTCCAAGTATTATACAGAACACTAAAGGATAGGCAAAACTGAGACACTTCCAGAAAACTTAAGCAAAATTGGAAAACCCGTTTACAAGTAAGTGTTTTGATAGTGACCTCTTTGGTAGGGATTTAGTTATTAATAGGTTATTACAATAAGAGAAACTGTGCATGCTTGAAACTTCACATATAGATTATAAATCAAATGCTCGCATATATCTGAAAAAATACCAATTTTTAACTCATTGCCTTCCCAAAAGAGAATGTGAGTTGCCATTTTACACTTTTTAAATTAGAAAGCTGCTTATTCTATACAAAAACTGGAAATTCTTTTCATGAATGACTATAAAATAAAAATGTAATTCTTGAAGTTAGAAGTTGTGAAAATTGAACTTTGAAGATAATTCCAATCAGATCTTTGTTATTATTTTTTAACACACCTAGAAGTAGAAATCTGCCTTACTTGCATCTTTTTCTGAGATCTAAATAAGGCCAAATACATTAGTGTTTATTCCTGCAGTATGAGCTGTCTTGAAAACTGAAGCAAGAGTAGGAGTATCAACATGACAAAAAAAATAATCCCCAAACATGACAACTTGTAGAGTGGGGGAAGCAGAAAGTTGTCCCTGCAAAAATTTCCAAGCTACATGTCAGTATCCAAATGGGTCACGTACAGCACTGTTGGGATGACAGCACAGCAGAAACCATGGGCTTCACAAGCTACATATACCTTAGCTCTTAGCATAACCATTAGCCATCTCAAACAGATCTGCAGAATATAGAATAGGAAGTGGCAAGAGGTGAAAGGCCAAAAAAAACCCAAGCAAAATGAACCAAGGGAAACAGACAGTAAGCTCACTGTAATAAGGAATAAAAGGATGTTAAGCTTTGCATTATCTTCTTGCATGCAATTTTTTTTGCCCCCAATCTCTCAGAAGCTGGACCTTAATTCTTGCTATTAAGCTTGTTTGATTGTGGGAAAGAACACATCAGGATTGAACTTGTTAAAGAGAGTGCTCTGTCTCTACACTTTAGAACAGTATACTTGATCAGGGACTTAGAGAGGTGAGCTGGGTGCTCATGGGTTTAGCTGGCTAAAGCTCTTCAGGGCATTTCATCAGTAAGTCAAGTTAAGCAATTTCTTTTCCAATTCCCAATACAAAATATATACTTCCCTAGACCAATACCATACATTAAACTCGGGTAAATACATTTCATTAATACACATCACTACTTTTTAAAAGCTGTTCTAATAGTTGGATTTAGAAGAATTGGGGCAAGAGAAAAGTAAAGGTCAGAACCCCTTAAAACTCTCTGCTGTTGCTGCCGATCAGCAATATATAATCATTACACAACAGGAATGTATCATTATATCAAAGAAGCAGGCTAGCTAATGCAGAAAGATATTCAGCTTGTCCAAAACAATCATGTCAACAGCACATGTTAAACTAAAACTGAAATTTTTCAACTATGGTTGTGGTACTGAATAAGTCAGTAAAACTAAGATTCCTTCTACTCTTTCAATTAGCAGTCACAGGACCTTTAATAAAAAGAACCACCTTCCTCTAGCTTTGCAACGTACTACCACTAAGCAGCATTAGCAACCTGCTCACTTCCCTAGGTTTCCATCAAATGTCCTTATTTATTGCACAGGGACCTTCATCTACCCAAGGCACTGTTGTGAATATCATCTCAAAAATCTGGTGCGTAAGTTTTAGCACTGCAAAGAGAGCATCAGGAACATCAGAACGTCTGCTGAATGCTTGCCTAATTAATGAGTTAGAATCTACTGTATCCTAAGCACTGTTAGCTTATTAGAAGTCATGAGGGGACCAGGAGGGCACTAAGGACATTGAGTCTACACTTTAAAAGATCAGGTCACAAATCAATTACTTTAGATTAATTTTATCCTATTAAATAAGTCCTCTTCACAATTTCAATTTGTTTAATTTGTAGTATATTAAGAATTCTAGCACCAGAATTAATTGTATCAAATAAACCACCAAAATATAATTTTCATGATGTGCTGATTTGAAGGAGGGAAAGGAAATATGAGTTGTGTTAAACAGAATTTGGTGTATCTTAAGAGTATGGCCAGAAATTGACAGAGAAGCTGTTGAGATATTCCTGTAAAATTCCATTATCTACAGTATGAGAATGAGATTTTTCTACCATAAAATATGCAGTCTGTTAGGCAACACTGCAGCAAAAATGGGTCTTAAAAATATGTTATGTAATTTAATTCCAAATGAAGAACTTTGTTTAAAAAAAAAAAAAACAAAACACCCTTTGATTTGCATTACACATCGGGGATTTTTATGTTCCATTTTCTGAAGTTCCGTTTACCCTCCCTCTTCATTCCATTTGGCTGATCACAAGAAGTAGATTGTATTTTTAAAGGAAAGCAGTTGTTTCCTTAAGGTAGCTTCAAGTATTTCCCTGGCAGTGTCATTAAATAATGTTTAAAGTAATCTTGAATGCATACCCATTCCCCAAAAATTTATCCATTAAAATAAGTACTTTGGTGTCCTTGAGCAACTGATGGAAACACTGAACATGTCCACAATTATTTGTTACAGTAGCATGGAAGTACTTTAATAACCAGTTCTGGAGCATTCTCACATACTGTAATCAATTGTTTCAAACCTATGGCGCTCACCAGAGGTGTGTACACAGAGCAGTGCACACAGCACAAGGTATTTTACTAATCTGCCTGGTTTAAACTGTAGCATTCTTTTTGGCAAGAAAATAGTATTTCAGCTTCCATTAGTAAAAAGACTTCTAGAAGGGAATTCATTACACGTTCTCCAATTTTATTGCTCATTAAAATAACTCTGTAGTCTCCTGCATGTCTTAGGAAAAAAAAATCAGTTGTTAGAATGTGTGACTATTTTATTGCTATTTTATAAAAGTCGTTCTTAGAAATGGATCATAGAAGAGTCATAGTCTCACTTGGCTCTAAACAGCTACCATTCTTTAAGGAAAAGGTTTCTTAACACTCCTGCTTTAAGAAAATTAAAAGGACTAAGAGAATACATAAATACATCCATTATAGAGAAAATATTTTGATACCAAGTCAGGAACACTTGAATGTTCTTCCTAGAATGGATCATGTTAATCCAACCATCAATGAAATAAAGAATTCCATTTCTATACAACTCTTTCACCTCAGTTTTGTGCAAGTGGCGTAGTGAACGTTGTACATAGCTTTTGACTGAGTTATTTACTTAGTGAATCCTCTTCTTTGGTGTCTACATTTCATCTACCTCCTTTTGTTTTCACACTGACAGGAGAGTGCATTACAGAAAATACATTTATTTTGGTATTTCATAAATCATCACTTGACATGAATAAAAGTTTGATGAACCACTAGGCAATGCAACAAAATATGCCTTCATCCAAAAAAAGGTATTTGTTGGACCCATGCTCGCTAAGAGAGCACACATTGGGAGCTATCATTAGCGTGCTGGCCAACTGATACTAGTTTAGTGGAAAACTAACTATGAAGCCGATCAGCACCGAGTTCAGGCAAGCATTAGTTCAGTTAACATCACTGCTCACTGCAGAACGAACAAAGAAAAGTTCTATGTGAAATACAGAACAGCTGAAGTCTGGAAGTTCACACTTTTCAGTATGCAACACTGATTTTTTGCTGGACTTTTTAAAAAGCATCCACCCACAGTATTATCAGCATAACGCAGAGCTTGCTGGCAGCTATAATGGTTCATTTTGGCTTTTGTAAAATATACACACCACTGAAGAACAGATGCACTCTGACTTTTATCTTCCTAAAGAAAACAGAAAGTACAAACCAAGATAGTTTGCATCTATTAATGCACTGATTCTACTACATTCCTTGCCAATTTTAAACCAGAAGAGATAAGAATACATTATACTACAGTATTAATCATTTTAAAAGCATCCAATTAATAAGTTTTCTTCGTTACAGATGTTGGATGACAACTTTCTTTTTTAAAACTCTTACTTAGAATGGTTCATCTTAAAATTCTTGGGGTGGGGGTTCCTGCTGTACCATTACTGCTGCAGTAAAAAAAAAAAAAAGGAACATTTACCACTGAATGAATTCTTGAATTTGGTTAGCAGTTTTAGAGGGGAAAAAAATCCCTTTATTATTCATCCATGGAAATTTTACAGCAATACAATATAGCTATTCCAAGTTGAGAAGGAAATGGTGTCCCTGTGACACAGATCTTGTGCCTCACTGTGTTCCTATGCAGAGGTACAAGGTACAAAGCTACCATAATTATTATCCAGTTCCCTCAAAACCAGGAGCCTGTAGTACATCAAAAGGACTGAAAAGTAGGGATTAGAAGATAGATCAAAAGACTAGACATCAGCAACTTAAAGGATGCAGTTAACTACATAGCAAGAAACAGTAAGTACATCAGAGGGAATTTCAATGCAACTGAGTAAGGCAGCATGTACGTACTGGAGAACACCTTGGCAATAAAAAGAAAACATTCAGTAGCCTAGGCCAGCACGTACAAGTGAGCGTACACAGTAAAACCACAAACTGAATCATTCCAACAACTGCGGCATTCTATCAAACTTGATACATTCCCTCTGGAGCAGAAACTTGCACATTATCCTCTGTGACAAAATGTCCATTATAACGGACCCCCAGTGAGAGGATTTGGTCTGCGACAGATTCAAAAGAGCTATATGTACTTAGTCGTGCAAAGCCTGTTTGAATATTGTGACAGGTTTCTGACAACTCCTGAGAGCTGGAAGCTAGAGGGAGAGAGAACCAGTGAGATTAACCATTTCTACAGTCTGATTATTTCTACAGCAGTAACACAGACTGCACAGTATCACAACTTTTTGTTATATGGCATCTCAGGAAGGAGTTTGCAAAATGTTACCAGTGGCCTGTGCAGTTTTGGCTAGTTTTGAGTCTACTGCACTGTAAGCTGTTACCGGCTACTGGCCAACAGCATTGCTGCCTGTGCTGTCTTTTTCAGCACAATTCCTGTGTGTCACCTTTCTGCTGATGATACTGGCTGCTTTACTAAAGAGATTCCACAGACTCTTCTTCAAAGACTGAAAAGATACCTGGAGACTGCGATTGTCCCAGGAAGAATTTGATCACTGCCTATTAGTCCTGGATAGCATTGGGAAAAGGGATGCATTTCTGGGAGGGCATGTGCCTAAGGAACAAGCCTAAGCAGTAAAACCAAGCCAGATGTGCTGGACCAAATCCCTTGTATACAGAAAACCTAATACAGTTCTGAAGATGCTGCCCAGGTTCAGAAATAGCAGATTGAGTATTTGCTAGGTTTTCAGCTAGTCAACAGGAACGGTTGGGAGGACTACAACTGCTCCAATCTCTGAGAAATATAAACAGGCATACAGCATATTGTACCAGTGCATTTCACACTAGTTTAATTCTGTATTTACAGAACACACCTGCAGCATGATCCCAATTGCACATACTCGAAGAAGTGCACCCAAAGGAATTAACAGTCAGGTTTTAAAATGCATATGACACCAGTTTTGTATAACTTTTCTCTAACACTTAATAAAATGATGTTGGTGTTGGCCTTAAGGTTGGTATAGAAGCATTGCCAAAATAAACGCATGGGTTTTTTTAAAAGAAAAAAACAACAAACACCAACTATTTTCTTTTAAACTCTCAATGTTATATTTTGGTCACATTTACCAAGCATGTCTGTTCCACCTCTATTCTGCACTGTTTTTAGGCTGTGATCGTTACTGCAGTATCTTAGTGTCTCTTAGAACAGACCTGACAGATCTCAGCAATTCCTCATCTGGCATTTCAAGCAAGGCAGCTGCCTGAAAGCTTCACTAGCCACTAAACCTAAGAGCTGCAAGAAAGTGCTTTTCTCAGCCAAGTCTTCATAAAGCTTTTCTTATACTTCCTGCACTCATCCCTTACGACAGCACACTTTTATCTGCCCACTGTTACTTGCCAGATTCCGTCTTTGCCAGATGCAGTCTTTGAAGGGCTACAGCTTTTGTCTGCGCCTTTCTACTCGTTAATTAGTTGTTAAAACTTTCAGTTAGCCTTTATATGGTTATTTCAAGGACATTCTACACATTAATGTAAGTCTATTAGTTACTAAACAGTTACAGCCATCTGATCAGGATACTGAAAACAGGACCAGCACCAGGAGAGGTGCATTCTGCACCAATTCATTCCAAGCAGAATTTGGTAAGAGATGGCAGCAAGTCTCATTTCAGCTGTGTTTCTTTTAACTATTTGCATTTTCAATTACTCCATACCTTTTCCTTACTCAACACAACTGCTAAAATACTTTCTACATTCCATTTATACCTCGTCCAAGAATATTCAACTTGTCCTCACTAAATATGAGTCACATACCACATCTTGTATGAGGGGTATTCAGACTGACAGCTGACAGCTCTCTGTTAGCTCATTCATTATCTATTCAACATTCTTAACACACTCACAGACACAAAAAAATTCAAGGGTATCCTTGGTTGTCCCCCTATACTTACAAGATATTTCTGTAAGTTTAAGACCTTTTAAGAGGTACAGTAAAAACTAATTTATAAGCTTACACATATTTAAAGCTACAACATACTCTCTTATGGATTCTGTATTAAAAAAAAAAAAAGTCTTTGTTATCTTAATACTGCAGCATCTTCCAGTGCTTTATAATAGCTTTTTAATATATTTATCAGCCAATTCCTATTTGTTATCATCACCAAGTATTGGTGATATGTACGGAACACACTCGATTCCACTTTCCAGCACAGGCCTTCTCTGACATGAGTATCAAAACAACTCCTAGAGAGAGTGCTTCTTTTAACCTCTTTGGTCTCCTTGTGAAATCTTTACAGTTTAGTAGCTGGTCATACTTAGGTAAGTACAGGCTAGAGGAAAATCAGTTGACACAACTCTGAAGTTGTTATTTTGTCTCCATGAATATAAGTTGTATGATAGATCGCATTACCCAACATAAAAAAACCCATACCCTTTCCTAAACCAAATTATCAAAACCAAAATCCTAACAGATCATTGACAAGAAACTAGCTGGATCATATACCAAATCTGGTAAGAAATTATACTTTTATCTGTTTCTTAATAGTGTGTTTTCCCTGTTTTCTTAGGCAGAAGAATCATGAAAAAAACCCTGTCTCTTTCAACATCAGCAGCACTTAGTATTACATCTTAATCTAAATTTTTAGAACTACAGAAGAAACACTGTTGCTCAGTATGAAATAATGCTTTTAGTAGTATTCTGCTAAAAGTACAGAGAAAGCAGCACATGAGAATTACCATGAGCAAAACAAAATGGCCAGTTTCCTTTCAGTGGGAGACACCATGAAGCTGAGAAGGGAAACAAAGTTAATACTCATGCCAAGGTGAAAGGAGAGATGTTCTTTGTACATGAGAAACTTACCAGTACTGTTCGCCCTTGGGAAATAAAGAAATGGCCAGATACAACGACGGTGAGGATAAGAGAGCCTGATTCTTCATTTGATTCAAAAACCTTTAAAAAGATAGACAAAACAAAAATCTAGCCCTGTAAGCACAGGATCTACATTTCTAATTTCTAGTGCAAAATAAAAGATTCCAAAGGTCGGTGTTAGAATTCAGATGTATAATTTACCACTCGTTAATGCAACTTGCCCTCCATTCCCACAGACAGGCAGCACATTTAACAATTTTTTAATAATTATGACCCCATATACAGATATAACTACTTTAAATAACCATCTGGGCTCTTCCAACTTGATCTATAGTTTTTAATACCACAGATCACTGCTGAGGGAAGGAATAAAAAAAAGAAGTGGGCCGCTAACTATCATACCATTGATGTGTTTACATTAATAATTCATGAAGTAAAGTCTCTCCTGATTCCTGCATTAGCTCTGGACTTGCAAAGCGATACCTGCAAAGGCCTCACTTATTACTGCTTGCCACACCGCGGCCTGCGAGGCCCCCCTGGAGGCAGATACAGCAAAACCAGGCAGCCCGTCCCCCCCCGCCGCCCGTCACCTTCCAAGAGGAGGTGTTTTGCCCTTCATCGTCGCCGTCGGTCGGGGGTAGGAAGCGGCCGTAGCGCTTCAAGAGCCACGTCGTGGCGCTGCCGAGGAGGGAGTTGTCGCCGCCACCGCCCTGCGCT
>JAVJGI010000063.1:1584839-1668522 GCA_035590275.1 Ibycter americanus | reverse complement strand
GCTGGGAGCTGCCGCCCCCGGCCGCCGTCGCCATGCCGCCTCTGGGGGGGCTGCGCGGCGCCTCAGGGGGCGGCATCGCGCCGGCGGCTCGCGAGCGGCTGAGCGGGAAGCAGGAGCCAATAGGAGGGGAGAGACAGCGCCTGCGGGGAATTGTTCACCAATCAGCGGGCGGCAGGGAAACGAGAGCCAATGAGGCAGCGCGCTGGGTTTTGCTGGTCTCAGCGCTGCTGCGTGCTGCGTGCCTCGTCGCTTTCGAGGCCTGCGCCTCGCTGAGGGGCGCGCGGCTGCCGCCTCCCTCTTCTTCCAGCGGCCTCCGGGTGTAGCTGTGCGGCGGGACAGCCCGGGGGTGCCGAGGGAGCGAGGACCGTGGGCCCTGGGGCACGCGCAGCCGCCATTTTGTGGCGGTGAGGGAGCGCCGTCGGGGCTGTGCAGCGAGGAGGAGGCGGAGGTGCAGCTGCTCGCGGCCTGTTGCTGAGGTCAGTGAAAAGCCTGTGGAAGCTGGCCATGGTGTCAGTATGCATCCTTCCTCAGCTGAAATACGAGAGTCTCTGTAGAAAAGTGGTCCTAAACTCTTTAATTTGCTTTTTCATTTCCTGGTGCAAGGTGCTGTGCTCACTTAACAGAACTTTAATAGTGCTTTTGTGGTACCTGAAGCGGGATTTATGTTAAACATCAAAAAGCAGCTTCTTTTTTTTTTTTCTTTCTTCCTTCACACACCACCCACCACAACCCCCCCAGTGTGTGTTGCATGTTAGCCAGCCCAGGTTTGTACAGCTGGATTAATAATTTGAAATTGCGCTCTCCATTTTGCTTCCTCTCTCCTATTCGGTTGCTCCTAGTATTATGTAATACTACACTTTCTCTACAAAAAGAGTGGTGGTGAAATGACTCATAAGACTGCACTGTTCTATTTTTAGTACATATCTTGGCCCATTAACAATAAAAACGTGCATTAGCCAGTCAGGGTCGTTGGGCGGACATGGGAGAGCCAGTTACCACTCAGGAAGATACGCATGGAGAGTCTCCTGACCTGAATGGCTTTAGGGATGCCAGTCAGCACTAGCTGCTGTTAAACCATCTGCATTCTTGAGGGTACTGTACCAGTAGCTTTAATGCCAGTTCTGAGCATTGTCTACTGCCAGCAACTCGTACTTGACCAAGATGAAGCTTGACTGAATCGTCACACTTAAATTAAGCAGAACAAAGACGTTTATGCCAGTTCTTTTGCTTTTTGTTACCTTTGTGGTTTGCACTCGTGATGTTGGCTTGACTGATATGGGTAAGGTTAAAATGGAATGTGTAACTACTGCCTCATCTAAAATAAAACCTTCAGGTACAAGGTTAACCTGTTGCTTAAACTGCGATGGTTTAATCTGTTGGAGAATATTAGATTGACATTTATGTCCTTTGGCTGTTGTGTTTTTTCATCTGATGTTACACCCCAAGAGCCAGATTAACATCTGAGGAGCTATTCCCATAATAAACAATTTTACAGTGTTTTCAAAATGAAGGTGTTTATCTGAACAGATAGGGAAACGCAGGCAGAAAGGCATTACATGGCTTGACAAGGTCATTCCTGAAAAATCAGTAATGAAAGAGGGAATACAGCATGGGCCTCCTAGCTGCCAGTTGCCTTCTCTAATCACTGCTTCCCCAGGAGGATTTCTCAAATTCTGCTTGTCAAACATTCAGAACTGGTCTGTAGACTTGGGACTTTCTTGGAACCTACAGAAGAAGCAAAATATTATTGTCAGAGAAAGATAGTATGAGTACATATATTGAATCTATTTTCCCCTAAATCTGCTGAAGTTCTGTGAAAAATGGTTGGTTTGCAGCATTTTCTAGTGTCTAGTTTCCAAGAGTGAGTTCTGGCAGATGAGCCAAAGGCTTCTGCAGGAGGAAAACAAAAGTTAAATCTTTAACCAAAATGAAAATTTAAAATATGCTTTCAAATGAGGCAGAAGTAAACCAAGAGCATCAGATACTCCCCTCAAATCCTTCAATAATAATGTGTTACTGAAATGGCACATGAAAAGGAGGAGTTATGAGGGGGACATAAATCCAGTTGCAGTGTGTAAAAGGCTATACAAATTCTTTGCTTTGCAGCTTTATTAGGGCACCTCAGTAGTGTATACAGTACCTGCAGTTTATTTAGACTTGAAGCCAGTGCAACTCAACTGTGATTTGGCAGTATATCATGCTACTTTCATCTAGACATGCCAATCACAACCATGTTTACTTTGGATGCTGAACCTTAAGCATGATTCTAACACCCTTTATTTTTCTGATTGTAGGTTTTTGCTTGACTAGAGTCTACTAGTTTGCTTTTAGGTTTTGGACATGAATGTGTTATGCTTTTATACGTGTATAAAGTAAGGTTTAAACCAGGAGAAATGAGCATTGCGTTAAGACTGATGCACAAGCTCTTGGTGATTGTGATTTCTTTGGGGAATTGCATGATGAGTTCTGTACTTTGGGAGTAGACATGTAGGAAGATGGTTAAAATGTGGGGTTTTTTTTGTAACAGGCTACAGAGGTTGCCAATTTTTTAAAATTACAAACTGGAAGGTAGAAGAAGGAGACTGGTAGGTGAGCCTGACAGATTAAAATGTGTTTCATCAGAGATGAGATAGCAAGTCCCATGTACGTGCTGAGGATTTATCATTGTGGCGTACTTCAGATTTGCTTGAGACTTTGCAGACTGCAGTGGTAAAAGTTAATTCTCTCACTGCAAAAGTACGTAGTCCTGTTAATAAGTTAGAAAAACTCTGCCAGAAGCAGAGAGATCTGTGCAGGAAAAGACATCCATTCTGTTCAATTTTGCTGAGCCATCTACATTAATGATTTTTGATAATAATGGTGGTGATAACAGCAACAATAAAATCATATTACTGTAACTTTGTTGTTAAGTGTGAGTGTAGATTTGCCACAAGTGCGAAGGATGGACTGGAGTAACTTGGACAAATTCAACAAATAATGTATTAACAAAATAGAGGCTACCAGATGTGTGAAGTGGATAAAATAAGCAACAAAAGGTACGTTTTAGAAATGCTGGAGGTTTCCCTGGGGTACTGACAACTTACCATCTGCTTCCAGCTGCTATCCAGCTGTGTTAAGGAAATAAATAGGATTACTTACAGGGGTATAAATAACAGGCTAGTGAAAATGTTCTCTTCCAAATACTTGATTTATTGCTTTGATTTTTATAATAAATAGCATTACCTTATGCTTTAGTTGCTTTGTTTGTAGTTGTGAGACTTCCTCAGTAACTGACAGGTTCATTCTGTTAATCAATCTTTCAGATAGTTAGTTGTACCTGCTTTCATCTGAGTGTGATCTGGCAGTCGGCAGCCTCACTGCCCAAGGTCTCTCAGAGTTAAGGAAGTTACAGCATCTTGGTATTTCATTATTGCATGGCAGTTCTGTACCCATCACAAAAATACCTTCATCCAGTTCTGTCAACACAGGACAGCACTGAGGGAGATGAACTTAGAGTTTTCTTATACAGCAATTTGAAGCCAAGGACTGTGTGGTGTTCTGGGCTCTGCTGTCCTGAGTGTCAGATGTTCACATGCCTATTAGAGGAGCTCATTCCCCAGCTGTTGTGAACTGCAGTCACTGAATTTTAGTCATCAGTTTTATCCTGTTTCGCTTTTTTCCTTGACAAAATCTACCCCTTGCAATGAGCTTTACATTTTTAACTGAAAAACAGAAACCAAATCAGTGCATTTCTGACTGAGTGTACTTCCGGTATTGTTGTAAGGTAGGAGTGAAGTCTGATGACTTGCGTTAGGCATCAGGCTCAAATTGTAATTTGCAGTTATACTTCATAGTCTCTTTTTTTAATGGCCATATCAAGATTAAGATTGGATTGGGAATCCACCCTTTAAGAACAACAAGAATGAAAGGGTCCTTCCAGCTCAGTGTCTTCCAGAATTTTAAGCAGCTGATCCTTCTCATTTTTCAAAGTCAAAACGTTTTTCTCCAATGAAGTCTTCAATTATCCTTTTTTTTTCAGAAGTTTTTACTCTGTTTTAGTGTGTCCAGCAATTGATTCCGTAAGTTCATATATTGTTTTGATCTAATGATGACATTCCAAACTTGTCGAGTGCTGTATACCTAAATGACACCTTCATCTTACTCCTGAAATTGTATCATTTGTGAGGATCCTTGAGATTTACAAGGAAGCTGTGGAAGCTCGTACAGCGGTGTATGTTGATGTGCACACCTAGTTCTGTGACAAAAAAAAGTAGCCATGTAGTTCTGTGGTTTGTGTATCTTAATTGTCACTGCAATGAGATTTGCTGGAGTGTTTGCAAATTGATTCAGAAGCTTTAAATAGGTAGGTGAATATAGATGTCAAAAAAGTCTATCTACATGGGGTCTGTGTGGCTGGTGTGCAACAAGGGGAAGAGCCCTGTGCCAGTTCTTTTGTGAACAGTCAATGTTGACAGAAAGCAGAGCTTGTCCACAGTCAGCAGGGACAAACAAAAAATAGCATGACAGAACGTGCATGAAGACCCCTGACTTGGTGATGTCTTTGGCCTCATTGTGTGTTTTGAGACTCTGTTCCATAAAGACTTAAGAGTTTTTCTAGGGAAGGTCACATTTATTCAAAGCATAATTTATTTGCATTCTCTTTATTTCTTTTTAAGTTTTCTAACTTTAGTACTCATGGCACAGATGAAGGAGCTTCTGCCTCACAGATTTGCCATTTACATGAAAAACACCACCCACAAACACCCTTCACTGTCAGTGCATCCATTTTGCTGAGTGTTTTTCATTTTCCATGACCTTGAAAACACAAGGGCATTTATTAATTAATTCAAATTTACAGATGGGTGGAGGGGAGAATTGCAGATTGGAGATAAGCCATTTGTTGTATGCCCCTTATTTGATGAGTATTGTAGAAGGAGAAATAGTCCTCACCATTGCCAAGTTCTCCCATCCCAATCAACCATGTTTTTCATTTAACCACTGGTTAGATAGTGACCCTAGCAGGAAGAAGAGTCTGGACTTGCTTAGAGTAATTATTGTAAAGTGAATTCCTGACAGTCTTGGATATGGACAGAAGCTGTAATTATCTCTGCTTTTTTAACTCTTGCACTGATTAACTCTGGATGTTTCCTAATGTAAGCCTGTATATGCTGCTATAAACACAGCGATAATGGAGGGGACTTCTGACTTGTACACAACTCTGTCAAAGTTTGTTTCTGCCCAAACATATACCAGACCATTAAGAGATTTTGTAAAGAAAAAAATAGATTTTTTTTTTTTCCCTCGGGCTGCATTTAACTGGTTTTAGCAGTTCTTGCAGTGAGCTTGTAGGGGAAGATACTTCTTTGATTCTCTGTTCAAGTCTCAGCCCCAAAGCTGATGTTCACAGGAGTTATGTGTGCATAGAGAAGGAGGAAAATAATGTGTTGAACTTTTGTGCATTCTGAAAGAAGGATATTCTTTCCCCATCACCTTAATTCTGAATTCTCTTTCTAGTCTACTGGATTATTGTGTGTTCAATTTAGGACTTAGTGGAGCAGCTGAATAGAGGACTCTAAATACATCTAGCTAGTGTAATATATCTGTGCCTCTTTCTCCATGCCTGAATAGGATAGATTCTATTCAGTTGGAACAACCCACATTAGAACCTTTAAGAGTTTAGTGATGGATGGGTCCAAGACTCAAAGCATCCTGTTCCAAATATACAGCCATTTAAAGTAGAGAAAAATCTTTTCTAGCTGTTAACATGACATGAGATTTTGATGTGCAACTGAACAGTTGCTGTGCCCTCCAATAAAAAGTATACTGTGTGGTACACTTAAACACACCTTGCCATGTTCAGCTGTCCCTCTGACACATAACCTAGAATATGTACCATGCGAGAAGGAGCCTCTAGTCCCCTGAATCCCACACTGTTCAGGAAGCAAGCAGCAGAATGCTAATAAATTTAATTTACTTGTTTAATCTCCCCTGTGTTTTGTATTAATATGAATAGCATTATAGAAGCTGGGATGTGCTTACATAACAAAATGTTCTCCTTCAGCATAAGGTTAATCTAGTTACTCATATTTACCACACGTGAAATGGAGGTCTTAATCTCCTGCAGCAGGATACAAGTAATTTCCATGACAGTTAGTTCTATGCCAGGAGTCTGAGCCAGGGAATGGGTTATCAAGTATTTGTAGTTTCCCCGAATCATGTGTTATTAGATACTGGAGACATTCCCATCTTACCAAAGATGACAGAATCAGTATGTGTAGAAGGAGAATATTGATCAGAAGCATGCAGTGTTACACAGGAAATCTTTGTTTACTCGAGTAGCCTAAAACGAAAATTAAAGACCTGTTCTTTCTCTAGCCCTCAAAGACTTCTGCTTTGATATTGGATTGCATATGGTGTAGTGTGGAAATTATGCTATACTGTAGTGTACACTATTGTTTTCTTGTTAATTAAAATATGTGAGATTCATTGGTTTTGCCTGTCAGCGCTTTGCGTCAGGTTCTCTTTAGCCTACATAGTTGAAATCTCACTGGTAATAGTAGACTGAAACAGTGTTACCGTCTCTCAGCGTTTGACTGACTCAAAGACATTCAACATAAGGGAATATGCTATGACATTATCTGTATTGAATCGGTATCAGGCATGTGATACTTTCCTGTTCTTGAGTGCTATCTTTCTGTTTATCATACAAAATTAATCTGTTAAGTTGTGATAAGTGCAAATATCAGTGTCTCGTGCTTCTATATGACACAGGTGACCAAACATAACTCTCCCCCATTGTCCTTGATTTTACTGGGGACATTTGCTAAACAGGTAAGCATGATTAAGATTTGGACATTTCTTCAAGATACAGTTTTATAATAACCCATTTTCATATCTGAGCCTGCTTTAATACCTCTTGAACAAGAACTGGTTTTGTTTCCCCATGTTTTTACAGAGCCAAGCATAGTTTCACCATTTCATAAATATGAATGTCTTCTCTGTTCTCAAAGTTACATTTTTGTTAATTTTGATACAGTAGACACCTTAGTTCAGTCTAATTCAGTTGCTGCGTGAAAACTGAGAGATAGCTATTGTCATTCTTTGCAGAACCTGTGTATGATTCTGATCATCCAGCAAGTTTACAGCAGAACAGTTTTGCCAGCTTCAGCTGATTACTTCTTGATATTGTTTGACAGAAGGTAAGAATGAGAGGTTCTCTAAGTCTTATTTGTTGTTTACACAAGACCTGAATAGACAGGGATGCAAATAAACACAATCTTATTTGTTATTCTAAGCAAAAAAAATTAAGTGTGATAGATGGAATGTCATTTGTGATAGAAGAGATCTTATTTTCCTGTCTTGGCATTCCAGAGATAGGGTATTTGCTAACATTCAGCAACGGCCTGATGTCAGTGGAAAACTCAGATGTCATTTGACATAAGCTCTCACATTAATCAAGAAAAATGCAATTTTTAAGAGACATTTCTGCTACCTGAACAGAACTGAGGCTTAAGGTCACAGTGGAAGGTTAGAGATCATTCTCGAACTGCTTTTTCTCCTCACATACTGCAAAGCAGTGTTTTTCAAAAACAGTCCCTTTCCAAAAAAACATTTTCATGGCTCCGCTACAATAATTATAAAGGTAGATGTAAAAATGTCTTAATTACAACAGTGTTAATGTAAAATAATTGCTTTGTGTCTCTGCTTTAAGAGGCTGACAGGGAATGTTTTAACTTGAAAAGTAAAGGACTGGAAGGGCATGGTTTTGTAGTGTGCTAACATTTCCAGTGCTTTAGAGTCTGTTTTGTATTCTCTGTAGTATGACTCTGATTGAAAGCCACTGCTGTAGAGAATCTACAAATCACCTGCACTTCCCACCACTCCAGCATTTCTTCCCCCAAAAAGATGATTTTGGTGTGATTTCCACATATCCTTCACCATGGATTTTTCAGGCAAACCTGCTAGAAGTAAGGTATCATAAAGGCTGCATTAAATTACCTTCAAAACAGAATGCAGCTTGCTGGCATGCAGGTGAGCTTTGCCTGTATGTCTTGGTAGTAACAGCCTGAAAGTTGTTTTTAGTGCTTCTGGCCATGAGGGTCCAGTCTAGCTGTCTGTATTAACAGTTTAATGCCATACAGAAGGTGCTGGTCAAGATGACCCTGCTTTTATCATCACGAGTGCTGTCCTTTTCACTTGTAGGTATCTCACTAGTGGAGTAAAAGCCGTTATACCAAAGAGGCTCAGTACTTAAAATGGTAAGATAGAAGCAATTTGAGACTATTTGGCAATTTTTAAGGTATTATTGGACAGTGCACAGCAGAGAATACTTACCTTTGCTTTTCAGTGTAAGTGCAGTCTCATATGCTTGCAAGTAAAGCTAAGCACTCTCCATATTGAGAAGAAATGATCCTTTAAATCCATCTGGGCTTTTCGTTTCCATTCAAAGCAGCATAGTAAGGTGATGCAGTCTGTAGCTTTTCTTCTGCAGCAGGTGTAAGTTTTGTAAGATTGTTGTTTCGTAAGGTTTTGAAAAGCAAAGCAGAGTAGGCTGCTTTAATCTGAGTTTCTTGTAAAACAAATAAAATTATGTTATTTCACCTGTTTAAAGGTTTTATCCTTTTTAAGAAAAATATACAAAAATACAGAACATGTATCTGACTGTACAGCAGCACACAATTAATCTGTGGTCCTCTTTGCCATAGGGTGTTGTGGATGCTAAAAGTTTATGTGGGTACAGCAGCACACAATTCATCTGTGGTCCTCTTTGCCATAGGGTGTTGTGGATGCCAAAAGTTTATGTGGGTCTGAAAAGTAATTAGGCAAATGCAAGAGAAGACAAAATTGTGATGGACTGTTAATCATAGAGGTAGCCCTTATGACCAGAAAGTCCTTCAGCCATAGCTTGTGTCAAGTTAAAAAAGGGGGTTTCCTCGAACTCTTTATGTTTGATCAGCCTGTCTGTTTCCCAAGAAAGACAAGACCCTTGTGCCTGACCAGTCTGTTCACTACCTGCATTTTGACAGCCCACCATATCGGAGGGTGATTTGACTAACCTATTCAGGGACCTCCACTGTCAGCATCACTGAGTCAAATCCCTTGTATCAACTACTCAAATCTTCAGAGACTTATACAAAATGAACTTCAGCAGAAGATTTTTTTAATACAAAATGCAAGTTGTGACAGGGTAAGGTTCAGACATTGCCAGTGATAATACACTGACTGCAAAACAAGCTTAAAACAATACACCTAATAATGAGCCAGTCATAGAATAAAGTTCTTACCTGCTAGGCATCCCTATGGGGGAGAAGACAGGTTCAGCCTGTCGACTGATCTCAGAAGTTGTGGTGGAGTCTTCCCTAACTTCTCCCCTCCTTTGTTGCCTTTTTATACTTCATAGTGTATTGCATATTCATTATGATATACAGGATTGGTTACAAGTTTCTCACTTCTAATGCAGATTAGTACACATCCTCAGATATCACTACTGAAGCTGTTTACTAACTACACGTGCTCCCCAAGCAGGGTTTTGCCTTCTTTCAGGGGAGCTATTTTGAGTTGGAGGTTGCAATCTCCCACTACCACAATTACCTTTGTCCTACTTTCAACTAATTTCCTGTTGATGTCAGTGGATTGAAACACCTTATCAGCTTTGTCTCCTCTTGTGGCCAGCGCTTTCCTCACCTGAAGGCTTCTTTCTGTAACAACTCAGATCTTTTCATCATCTGTTCTTTGTTTCCTGTCCTTCTGAAGGCTGACACCCTTGATTAGAAGTAACAACTTTAGAGGCCCCATTTTGGACTTATTTCAGTCCAGGACCAGTTCATTATTTTTTTTACATTTAAGTGGAGCTTGAGTGACTCTAGTCATACATATTCTTGTTACTGATTGGTATCGCATGCCCAGTGAGGTGTGGTAGTACCTTGGAGGCAGGTAACTTTGGGATGGAGGTGTGTGAGATTATTTCATCTGAGGAAAGTAATTTCGCCACAGTTGTTGGCTCAGCAGTGGCCACCTTCTCATATATTCTTCATTTGACAACTGCTTTGCAGCTTATCAGCTGTGTGGTACCATCAGGTTCCCATTCCTGCAGGGACTACAACAGAGCATGGATGTGGGGTCTCCACTCTGCTCCACCCTGCATTACTCCTATCAGCATGTGCTGAGATGGCAGGGTGTGTTGCTTGGAGAGCCATGGTAAAGTAGATTCCGTGCATGCCAGCCATCCTGAAAGCAGCAACTGTATTTTACCCTAAAAAGCCTTCTGTAATACTACACTTCTATTGGGTCCCAGTTTTCTCTAATGCCCC
The DNA here is from genome assembly GCA_035590275.1 of Ibycter americanus. Classification (NCBI taxonomy): domain Eukaryota; kingdom Metazoa; phylum Chordata; class Aves; order Falconiformes; family Falconidae; genus Ibycter; species Ibycter americanus. The sequence continues at coordinate 1,658,233 of JAVJGI010000063.1, read as the reverse complement.
CCCAAAGTAATTTTCCCACAGCTTGCTAGAAGCTTTGAGAGTATAGCAGGAAAATGTTTTTATAGGATTTTCCTGTTCTTATACTTTTTCCCCAGAGATCCACTATTATTTACTCCTCTGATGGTTCCCTCCCTTGAGATCAATCAACAGCCTTTCCCTAGTGAAAGTAAACACCTTCTTTCTCCCTCCTTCGCCCCAAAAAGCAGGGAGAGATGTGCAGGAAACAGAGGCCAGGAAGAAGTACAAAAACAGATGAGCTCAGGGGACAAGAAATGAACATGAGATAAAGTGGTGAGGGTTAAGGAGTGAAAAATACAGGGACAAGAAAACAAATGGGGACATCGAGCAAAACGCTCCCAACAGTGCCCCTGCTCCCTCAACGTATCCAGTGAGGTGGTGGATTCTGAGAGAGGTCTCACAGTCACTACCTGGTGTTATGGAGGGCAAGCTTGGCTAAGATCAAGAGGCTGAGAAGGAAATCTTGCAACTCCATGGAACTTTGCACGGGGTGAATATAAATTCAAATGTGAGGGTAAAGATAGAGCTGAAAGAACGCAGCTTGGCACACTGAATGTACTCTTTCTCAGAGGAAACATGAGTCAGGAGACCCTGTGAACCGCATCATGAATACGAGTACTGGCTGCTGTTGGAGACTGGACTGTAGCTGAAGACATCTTTAGTCTGCACCTCTATGTCTCTTCTTCTACCATATGATCCTTTTCTTAGTTCAAAATCACACTTTTCTAGTTGCTTCTGTGAATAATAGAAACGATACAGAAATATATGCTGTATTAGCCATGCATAATATACAGGAAATCATTTCAGGCACAAAATCCAGGCACCAATCTATATCAATATTGCAGTTTTGAAAAAATCCTGCTTTATTAAAAGGCATGAATAAAATATCTTTTATTTAAAATTCTTTTAAAATATCCAGACAATCCAAATGAAAATAAACCCTTAGCATATCATACAGCAGCTGGGGAACTAGAATTTTGCACACATGCACACCTATTATTCATTCCACCTGTGTGCATACATTCATCCTTTGTCTCTTACCTGCTTTAATAATAAGCCTTCAAAAAGCAAGAACACATGTCCTGAAACAACTTCTGTTGGTTACTTAATTGGCAAGTGACCTTTTCTAGATTTGCCAAATCACTTAAGCCCAGGCAGCACTCATCAGCATTTAATATATACCATGAAGTGCCACTCATGGCACAAGTTTTCAAATACTTAGCTCTGAGCTTAGCTCATCTCATACAGCTTTTTCACGGAGTTGTTATTTTTGCTGAGAAGGATTTCCAAATTATTCCCTGTTGTCAGAATGCAAACAGACAAAATTGGGTAAATCCTCAGCTATGTGAAATATGCCAGGAGACAACCACTAGAATCACTCTGTCATATGCTTCAAACTCAGATTTTTGTCTTGCCTTAAAATGGTTTTAAGTTTGTGAGAATAACTTTCAGAATCAGAGGGCCAACTACTGGTGCCAGGCATGGGTAGACACTGCTTGCAGTTTTCAGCAGGGATAGTAGGATGGGGAAAAACTACAACAAATGGCAGTTTTCTATAGATCAGAAGAGATCTCTTTTGCAGTTCTAACTAGTTTTTACTGCTTATCACACCATAGGCACTAGCTAGTCTGATAGTTGCACATCATGCACCAGCAGTGTCTTAGGTAACCGTCCCCTCTAGCCTATACCTGTGGGCCAAAGAAGAGATTGGGTAAGAAGTGCATACTTTGACCTGATTCAGAATACATGGTGTCTTTGCGTGTAATATGAAATACAAATGTAACTCCATTTGCTATAATAGAAAATACAAGAATAATAGCTGTTTACATTCATAATGGTAACCAATCAGCCTCATATGCAAGCTCATGGACTTCAACTGTCAGGAATTTTCTCCCGTTAAAGTACATATAAACCAATCTTTTCATGACACAGTATCTTCGGTCAGTTTTTAAAAGTTCTATAATCTGCTCATACATATGTAAAGGAATATTTTCTCCCTAACATTCTGAATCTCTGAAATCTCTAAAAAAATAATAATCTGGAATTGATAGGTGAGAGTTAATGGTTCATCCTGTTGCGATGAACTATGAAGTTCATAATGCCTGAGCAGAATAATGTGTTTCCTTATTCCATGAGCACTAGTTATGAAGTAACAATGAGATGAAAAGACTCAGCCTTGGCCTAAGTTCATATGGAGTTAGCACCAGCAAGCAGCTAACCTCTTACTCCATTAAGGCCATCTTGCTTGCATTTTATAGCCATTGATGGACAATTTTTAGCATCAGCATTAGTTCATGAGCCAGTTCATCGCCTCTTTTGTTCTAGGATGACAGTAGGCTTAGACACTCATAGTGTGTGCATAATATTTTCCAAGCTTTAGTTTGCAAGTGTAAGGGCTAGAAATACAACTGATTTTTACAAGAAAGGTGGGAGTATCTGTTAATGATGTGACACTAAGAACTGAGGACCTCAGCATATGTTGTAGCTTCCAAAACTTAATCTGGGTCATGCACCGGAGGGATCATGATACTTATTATTGAAGTGTATGGATATTTTATTGCAAGGGTATAGAAGAACGTTTAAGAAATGTCCAAAAAGGAGTTAAAGTCAAATAGATGGAAGGCAAAATACTGCTTTATCTAGGCGCTTCAGAATGCTCTCTGAAACAGTGTGAAGATCCAGAAGACCCTGGCAAATCATTGCTTGTTAAAGACAAGTCAGGGAATTCAGGTTCCAGCTGATGACTTTTCCTATATGAGAATTTACAAATTCCATTACACTCATGTAACTTCGGAGTTGTTCTTGCTAACTTTCTCCATTGAAGTGCATTGCTTGAAACTTGATAAAATAGGAGAAGTAATTATAAATTTGGCTCAGAGGCAGACAGGAGCTATGTCTGGTTGGATCTGTGACTGTTCAATATTCATTTTTCTTCTTCCTTTTGCACAGTGAAAGGACACAATTTATTTTTACAATTGTATTGAGATATTTTGTGGATGCTATCAGATGAGCAATTTAGTTTCTCACTATACTAAGAAGCTGTTCTTGGTCAGTCCTTTTATTCGTACACCACAGAATTCAGACCTCAAGGAAAAAGGAAGGAAAAGAACAAACTTCATGTGGTCATGTTACTTAGCATACAGCTGGATGACAGTCAGATATAGTGAGGAAAGCAATATAGGAATCTATATAACACACCTGTGTACTGCACTAAAGAATACTCCAGTCCAGTTCAGGATGCAGTTATCTTGAGAATCAGAGACTCTGTTGGAAACATGTAGCCTGACTTGTATACAATTAGCTGTAGAATTTAATGCAGTGCTTTTTACTGCAGCTTGTAGACAAACTGGAGCATTTCTTTCGGAAATAGTGATGTGATCTTGGTTTAAACCCACTAAATGATGCTGTACCATTTCAATTTAATCAATTCAATTAGGAAGAAAAATCTTTTTTAAAAAATCACCTTGTAAAAACAGTAGTACCTCTTCCTCTTCAACACTGTGAGGAGCAGGCCAGGCATAAGCTGGTGATCATAACACTTTGTGTACAAACTCGAAGCATTCAGCAGGAAGAGGGTGGTCCTGAGCAGGCCTGTTGCTGTCCCTTCACCTTCTCTCAAGTTGTGCATTTCCTGCTGTTGCTGTCGGTACTGGTCAGTGCCCTCAGTAGGTAGTATTACCGCTGCGGCTGCTTTTCCAGACAAAAGTTTAAAAGTATCTTATTACTCAGGCAAAGGCATGTACTTCCTTTGATATTGCACCCCATATTTCCTTCTGTGGGCTTAATATTCTCAGACTTAGCCCAGCAGTTAGAGTTGTTTCATTCCTTATCAGAGGTTGAACATGGAAGAGTTTGAAGGTGACATTGAAGTTCTTGAATAAAGTCAAATGTGCTTCTCACTGTGAGTCTAGGGAAGCCCTGGTTTATGGCATACACAGTAGGGTAGATGGAGCAGTTTCCTTGTCCATCATTACTGTGATCAGTGAAAAAGATTCCTGCTGGGTTTCATGCAGGTGGCAGGTGCTGGGGTTAAAAAAGGAAGACAGGAGTCTACCAGGAAATTCAAGGAAGAAACTGCAGTGTCTCAAAGTCCCTTTGAATTAGGTTTGGGTAGGAATGATTCTTCCTGCTGGGTGATGGAGAAAGGTGGTGGAATCTTTCTCCATGTTGCAAAGGGTGTCTAGGTGTGTGTATACAGTGACAGCCATTGCTATTGCCAGTGCCATGTTCTGACTGATCTGAAGTTGTGACCAGGGGATAAGGGGTGTCTTAAAGAGCTGCTAGCTGCACTCCTCTGGATTTCTGCATCTTGTCTAGTAACCTGTTCGCTTTTCTGCCTATTACCTGTCGTCAGCTGTGGGCATAAAACACTGAAGCTTCAGTGTTTGCTTGCAGCCAGTCACCTAAGACACAGGTGCTTGCTTAGTCCTCCTGTGATCTAAGACCAGCACCGACTCCTGCCATAATTTAATGGGATATTTTTTTTCTCTAAAAGCATAGTCTGAAAAGGCTAACTTGTTCTACCATGTACAGCAAATGGATCTGTCTGCTGAGCCACCTGGAAGGCCTCTATTTTTAGGCTCTTTCCTTGGAGCAGTTGTAATTTGAATTGACATACTGTTAGCTAAATGCATGGCACATTGGGCAGTAATACCTCTGGAGCCATGCAAGTCGTTGATTGTTAGCAGCCCTAGAAACAGAGGCTCCAGTGAGAGCCACTTTGCTTTTTCCAAGCAGGAAAACAAGCACAAGTTTAGCTAGTATAGGACTTTTTTTCAACAGCCAGAGCTGAGCAGTCATAACGAGTCAGTTATTCAAAGAGAGCAAAAGGATGAAGGACACATATTTTAACTGTCTGGGAAGAGTTCAGACTGTCGGTTACCAGCTGATATGTGAGGCAGACACAAGTGACTGCAGCCTGAAGTACACTGTGTATGTTTCATACCTAAAGCCCAATCTGTATGCAGCACATACGCAGTTTTGGATAACATTGTTAAATTGTTATTTTTTAAAGAATTTAACAAAAGTAGTACCAATAGCCATTATGAATGTATTTTATTATGAAATTATTTCTTCAGCATGTTCACACAGTTTACATGAACTTGATTGGGAATTAATATATCTTAAACTGCACAACATTTTGTACATGTGTCTGATACCTGCTCATACTTGACTGATCAGGACATATGGATGACTTCTTGCTTTGGCAGTTGCTATTTTATACATAGTGATAGGCTTCTGTCTGTATGTACATGTGTTCTGAAAAGAGTGGGTGTTGGCCTATAACATGTCTTCCATAAAAATAACATGCATTCTACAACACCTAAGGGAAAAGCAGAGGGACCATTTCATCCTTCTATTACTCACTGAAGAGTGAAAAGCTGTATCTGGCTAAGGTAAACCTTCCAGGAGAGCATCCAGTCCTGATACAAAGTTATGAAATGACTGAAAATGCACCATCTCCTTTGGTAGTTTGTTCTGATAGCTTGCTTTTAAAATGTACTCCCTATTTATCTCCCACTTACTTTGAGACTTCATGTGTTTCTGTGCTGGCTTACAAAGTTCTTTAGTTGTTAGTGTAATGGCTTTTTATAAATAAACATATCGCCTCTTGATCCCCTTTTATGATAGATTAAACATATTGGACTCTTCTCTTGCTTTAAAGGCAGGTTTTTTTCCCAGATCTTCACACTTCTTCCTTACTACCCAGCTGCTTATAGTCCATGATCACAAAAGCTCTGGGAGCTCATGCAGGCAGTCTTTTTCAGGGATACTGCTTTGTCAGGGTACAATTCCCTAATCTGTAGGTATTTCCATATTTTGTTTCCACGTGTAAGACCCTGCATATTGCTGTATTAAATCACACTTTGTTAAATGATCTCAGTTTACCAAAGTGCTCTCTATATTGTGCTGACAGGTAAATTGTTATTTTCCATTTTGCCAATCTTTGTTTCATTCACAAAAGGAATCAGTAAAGACTTTGCATGTACGAGGATCCTCAGGTAGTTTGAATGTCTTTCTGTGTGTATTTGTGTGTGTGTGCAGATGCGGATTTCTGTTTGCTTTTTTGTTAGTTAAATGTTAGATCCAGAGCTATTATTTCTGGTCCCTTTTTCCTTGATTAACTTTGACAACAACTCGTACGAAGACAGATTTGCTTGGAAATCTGACTCCCTGTTAGTTCTTGTTGTGTTTTAAGAATAGGGAAGTGCGTGAGGCACTTCATTTCTGCTGAAGTACAGAACTGTTCTTAGGACGTGGAGGGAGATTGCAGGGTAGTAATTTCTCTGGCATTATTGATGCAAGGACAAGAGAGATGTTAAAATGGTTGTGAAGAGAGAGAAATAATGCTAAAATGAATTCACAGTTGTGATGCATTCGTACTGCAAGGGCATGGGGGCCAGTGTGACTTGGTAGATGAGAGCTGCTCCCTAAGTAATGCTAAACTATTTTATTAGATCCCTATTAATTACAAAGAAATCCAGCTCCAGTTGCTCATTGTGATCATAGGAAAAGTCAAAGATTTCTCCCAACTATATACTGTTTCATTTCAAGTAGAATGTCTGTTTCCAGATAACATAGCAAATGGTTCTAGTCAGTCAGAAATCCAGGGTAATTGTGGTACACACTTTGACCCTACTTGTCAAAACAATCAGTAACTCAGGGAAAGAATATCTACCAAGGCTGCAGCATATTCCTGTGGGATATGGAAACTTCTCCCCTGTGTAACAGAGGACATGATTAATTCTGACTGTGTTGACACAAGAAGGTTATTGAATAGGATTTCCTTGTGAATGGGCAAATCCGTTCCCAGCAGAAAACTATTACAGAGATGTCATACTCCCATTGTGTTCTGAAAACCCACACCAAGGTTGCATAAAAACAGCTCAGGGTGTGCACAATTAAAAGTTAGAGAAGCATCTACAAACTTGTGCATTTTGTAGTATTATGTAGTTACAAAACAATATGGAGAAGACTCATTTTACTGAAGAAAAATGTTAGCTCTGCAGCCTCCCTGTGTCTCCTCAGTCTTTGTCTCTGTTTTCAATAGCAACCATCCATTAGTCTCTAAAACTCTGGGATTTTAGATCATGCTGCTATGTGTTCAGAGACTCTGGTTCCCACTCAAGGCAGTATATAATCACATTCCACATTTTAAGTGGCTTACAGGTCACTGGCTCGGTTCATCCTTCTCCATACACAACTTCAGTACCATCTGAAATGAGGTTAGCCCATAAGGGAAGAATAGGTGGCAACAGTTAAAGCTGAATGAGGCAGCCCTCGTGGTAGACGATCAGGCAGAGAGACTTCTTCCTCAATGCTTGTAGCCTCTGCTGTTTGAAGACATATACCTATACTTGACAACTTCAGTTGGTGAATCGGGAGACCGGAAGAACTTTTCCTGGCAGCAAGGATAGGATTTATTTCCCCTAGTGTAAAATTTTGCATGTCAGATGTTCACATCAGGGCTGGTCACAACATAGCTTACTTTATAGTCACTGGAGAGAAGGAGATACTACCAGAGTGTCCAGCCCATTATTGATACAGATATACACATTGTTATCACTCTAGAGGAATTGTGCCTCCATTGATTATGAAGAGAGATGAGTAGATGGCTTAGATCTACACTGCAGACATCGGTGTTTGGTCAAACAAATCATACATCTGAGTGATGCATTCATCACTATTATCTTCTAAAAAGAAACTAAGGACCTTGACAAATCTGATCATTTTTTGCTTGAAATGCAAGGTGTGCATCATCTTGACATTTGACAACAAATCTGTGCACGTGTAGGTGGGTAAAACAATTGACCTGCATATACTTTTCTCCGTACTGAAAGGATGTAAGAACAAGTAAGTGACAGATACTACTCATTGTGCTCAAAGCAATGTTGAAAGATACTTTGGTGCAAGGTAATGGATGTAGTATGGATGCGTAGAATTCCCATTGAATTCACTAAGATTTAAGTGTGCATTAGAACAGCTTGAGTGCTGCACTGACAAAGGTAAGCTCCCCTTAGACAGCAGTCACCTTTCTGTTGCTCCATTAAGCTCACTAAAGTCAGTGGAAAGACTTACAGCTATTAAAAGTCACAGAGAGGTAACTGTTACCTCGCTATGAAGTTATAAAATTCTCCTTTAGCAACTGTTGAAAAGCTCTGCCCATGACTCATAAAGGCTTCTCTTTTTTTATGAGTGTTTCTGGCAGGTACATTTTGGTGGATGGAGCAGTGTGTCCTTCTGGAAGGTATAGATAGCTATGCATACTATTTTATATTTTTCTGGTGCCACAAGAGGACTAGATACATCAGCACGAAGTATTATAGTAGTTAACAGGCTTGGTGTGATTGCAGGAGCTCTCTTTACTGTCTGGTTATGTAGATTCCCTTGGAAGAGTTTACTGCTTATCATGGTTATAATACAGAAGAGTGCTTGACAGAGCACAGAGTCTCAAAACAAATAAGAAAAAAAATTATTATTTGAGCCATCTGATTCATACATTGGACACCTTCTAACTAGAATATAAAAGAGGACTCCGTGAACAATCAAGATATTTGTATGTTTTCTTGCCATAAGATGTATTAGGCATATGGTGGGTTTTGGAATTTATTAACTCTCTCCTGCCACAGCTTTCTAGGAGCATCAAACCCCTTAGGAGATTATCCGTTAAGATACCACATGTTATTAGGAGTCTCATGGTTAGTGGAAAAATGGAATTAGTGGAAGAAATATTGGGAATGTCACTGTTAATGCAAATTCAAAAACTCAGTGCATAGAGCCATAGGAAAGGAACTAGTTCAAAATGTTTTGTGTCCTCCAGAAGTCAAGAATTAGGCTATGGGGATTTTGAACTTAAAGTAGTGACTAATATTTCATATACATAAGTGCTAGATATAACCTACATGTCACAAATTCTTCAGTAGCAGCTACTATATTATGCCCTATAAATACATAAATCAACTAAATGATGTTATTATTCATGTAGTTGTTAATGTGAAATCTGAGGATCATCCTTTTACTTAGACAGATCTTATTATCAAGTAAGATTTTTTCCAAGTAAAATCTAAATTCCAAGTAAATTTCAGTCTTTGTCAAAGAATAAATAAATAAGCAAACATTACATATTGGTCACACCACACTGTGTAGTTGTAAGGCATAGCAGAAACAAAAACCAGTATAATTGGGGCTGTAAGCAGACCTTTAAAAGCAGTGGGTTTATTCCTTAAGTGTTTAAAAAGGTAATAAAATTAAATGTTATTTTCAGCATTTCACTTATTTTAGAATTTCATGGGATTCCAGGCAGTTGCCTGATCTCTTTATTTCTGCTTTTGTATAGTAATTGGTTGTATCATTCCTTCTGCTCCTGAGATCTGGAACTGGAAACTTTACAGCTTAATTAATCAGTGCTTTTGCTATTTTTGTTGTCATTGTAGGATTCAGAATTGGTTAGGGTTCTTTTCTTGCTCTTAGCAATCTCTGGACCCATTTGTGTTTTCTCCTGTGCATGTGTAAGAAAATGCCCCAGGCCTAAAAACCCTGTACATTCTCAGAAGCGTAATGACTGATTTGATGATTGTGAAATGTATAGCTTTAAGCATTGACTTCAATGATACTTAAGCACCTTTGTAATGCCAAGCATAAATGCTACTCTGATATGTTTTCATCAACTTTGATATCAAAATAAGCATTTCTTTTTGGTACAACTTCTTTGAAATACAAGAATACAACCCTCAAATATTTGCTTCTTGTTGCCTGCAATTAAGCAGTTTAACCTGCCTTCAAGAGAAAGGTGTTGGTGTCTGAATGACTGCTTATTTGCAATAAATCTCTTCCAAAGCATGGTCAGCTTTTGGTCTGCTGTCAGTGTCACTAAATAAGTAGACAGGAATCCATCCCAATGTCATCAGTGGAGTTACTGCAGAGTTTCTTACATTAAATCAGATTTTTAAAAATTCATTGTTCTACCTTCTGTGGTGGCATAAGGAATTCAAATTGCCTTTGCCATCTGGAGAGAATGGCTGGATCATTTTTCCGATCTATGTGAACAGCCCACTGGTACACATCTGATATATTTTAAGTTTGCCTCTGACTGAGCTTGTCAGCTGTGGCAGTTTAAATACAGTTTCTTCAACAGTATAGTTAGATCTGAATTTTTTTTCTTTTGAATCTCAAAACTTCTTGAATGCAGCAGCTTCCAAATGAAGAGTATAAGGCAAACATCATAGATTCATATTGTTATTTATTTTGGGGGATGGTGGTGGAGGATAACATTTGTAGGTATAAAAAAAATAAAATGAATTGTTAGGCAGTCATTATTTTAAAATAGATCTCTTGGGTTTGAAGGCCTGGTTTAAAACATTTGAAGTGGTAATGCTAAAGTAGAAATTCTTTCTGAAAAGATACTGAAGCTATAGCTGTAGCTTCAGTATTGTGCAGAAGTCCATCTGAACCTGAGCAAGGCTGTGAGGGCATCCTTATACACGTGTAGTAGTTAGCAGAGTAGCACGATGGAAAGAGAAGAGAGAATAAGATGATCAGATGAAAGGAAAGATATTTCTTAATAGCATTAACTTGCTTTCTTTTGGAACAATCAGGTAGGACAGTTAAAGATTTTGAGATGCCATTGACAGTCAAGGAACAAAACTATTCATTTTGTGCTGACTCCCAGCATATTTCTAGCCCATGTTACTCAGCATCACTTGTCTTATGCCACAAGTTATATCTACATGTGCTGGGGGAAGGGGCAGGTAGATTTCTGCTGTGTTGTGAAATTCCTAGTTTCACTTTAGAAGGTTTCTTTCTGTAGCTGCAAGGAGTACTTTTTTATGATAGCTGTAGAGTCTGGAGAAAGATTGTCACAGATTCCAGAAATAAGCAAATTCCTGGTACTCTGGATCTAAGGAGTTGGTACGTGGAGGTTGTATGCAGCTTTGTTGTGTATGTCTGTCTATCTGAATAGCAGTGGGTATGATGTATGAATCTCTTAAGTGAAGGGTGTTTTTTTTAAAGTGCACTGTTTAGATTGGGCATATATTGGATAAGAAACCCTACCACTGATGTGTGTTTCTTTGTTCATTGCCTACATACATACATATACGTTTATATAAGTGTACACATACACATGCATATCTATACAGACTCTGGAAAGAAAACCTCAGTTTTGAGCTTGTGTCTTGGTTACCAGTCTGCCTATGTGATGAGAAGTCAGTATGGCTGAGACCTGAGATTACTACCAGAGAGGGATCATTCTGTTTTCTGAATGCTGCAGTTTGTGTCATTCAGTATTGCTTCTCGAATTATGTCTCACTCACGGGCTAAGAGCGCAGCTAGGGTGAGATGTGTTGTTCAGCTGCTTGAGATTGCTTATTGTTAGCACCAGTTAGGGAACTTGCTTTACGTATATCCCAAGTCAGTAGGTGCCCAAAGTGCAAGGGAAGGCTTCATGTCATTCATATGTACTCTATTTAATGAACATCACACACTGGACTCCTTTGAGAATGCTGCTTCTATAGCTCCGTCTTGGTTTTGACTTGAGGCAAAACACTGGACCACCATTCTTAAGTTCAGCTTGAGCTGAAAGACCAAGTTAGAGAAATAAATAACTTGCCAGTAAAGGAGCATAAAAGGAAATGTGTATCATACTCAGACCAGTGGGGTGTACAAAATATTGTCAAAGCTGGACAGCATTATTGCACATACTTCAAGGGTATTATAGATCTCAGACAAACTCAAAAGAACCCCAAAAGCTTAAATTCAGTGGGGAGAAAAAAATGAAAATACATGGTGTAGAAAATGGCTTTTTATCCCAGTCTGATTATCAACAGGGTGCGTCTTTGTGCAAGACATCATCATCAATTATACCTTCTCCCCCCAGAGCTGTTTACTGCAAAAATCTATTGTCAGAGCTATATGTAGTAGCAACAATAAGAAGAAGAAAGGCAACACCCCCCAACATTTTACCCTTCAGGTACAGAGAAAAGCATCTATTAGTGGTAGGGGATGCTATTTTAGAAGCGTTACCACTGTCCCACTTATTCACTGGTCTGATCCATCCATCTACCTTTCAAAAACCTGTAACAATGGCAGGAAAAAAAGCCTTTAGAAATATATGCGTGTCTTGCTCCTGTTTAATTGGTGTGTTGGGTGACTGAGCTCAAAAGACTTTTTCCGTGTCAGTCTCTGTCCCAGTTCCCGCACTGCTGTGAGAGGCTGTCCTCGCCATGTTCCTGCTGGGTGTAATACAATGCTGAAGCACAGCTGCAGAAGACTTTGGGTCCCTCTGCTGTATATTGCTGTCAGTGACAGCAGGAAGGGAGATGAACTCAGCTGAAAAGCATAGATGCACATAGTGCCTTTTTTAGCTGCAGGAAAAAGTGGCAGTTATTTCTAACTGCAGTGAAGAATTTAAGTACTGTGAGGGCCAAAATCCCCTATCTGTGTAATCCCTGCTCTGCACAAACCTGCTATGGCTTTTGATTAATTTTAAGGCTCCATGTTTTAGGGGCAGGGTGTGAGGGACTTTGAACAGCACCAAGTTTGATCTAATTTACATTGTCCATTGAATAGTTCTAAAAGCTGGAAGTCACTGGAGTTCAGTGCACAAATCCTGACCTTTGTTTTATTTAGGTGAACTTAAGAGCAAGGAAAGCAAATGGCTTATGAGTGTGTGACGAATAATCTTTACGGAGTTAGATCTGCTCTGGCTTTAAGGCAGTTTGGTTTCTGAAGATCTTCCCCAATGTGACAGTTAGACTTGAAATTTACTTTGCTTAGTAACTGTCTAGTATTTAGACTGGAAACTAAGACAGTGTAACCTTGGGGAGGTCATGGAATTGCGTATGGTCCTATTTGCAAGTTGGGATATTAAAGAAGGGTAAGAAAAAGTATATTAAGCTTCCTAGGAGGAAAACTGCTGGGAAAGTGAGCATCATTGCAATTCACGTGCTTGAATGAGGCATGGGTACAATGTACTGTGACCTCTGCAGCATTAGCAATATTTTCTTCATTCTCTTGTACTGAGATTTTATAATTTCATTACTTTAAGATCAATATAACATGAAGGCAAATCAACCTATGGAACAGAAGTATAGTTCAGTGCCTACACTCATGCTTTAATACCTTTAGACAGGGGTACATCCCATTGTAAGCAGTTCATACCTATGTTGTGAACAGCTTAATATGACAAATTGAGGCATACACATCCTTCAGATTGGTCATCTGCCCAAAAGCCTGTCCCTTTTTTCAAATTAAAACACTTCAGTTGAGTATGTATGATTTTCATAATGATAAATATTGAACAGCCCTGAAGAACTCCAGATTTTTACACGTCTATCAAATGATTCGAGCAGAAAAACTTGTCCTATCCTTGCATGTGCCTCTCTATAAAGGGAGGTTTGCTTTCCATGGCTCGTCCAGTTCTTAGTAGGCAAGCCAGTTTGTGTCTGCGAGCAGAACTGAAATAATTTAATGCTCTTTATCCAGGAACCAAAAGAAGACATTGGTTCTGGCTCTCTACTGATGTAAGCAACGTAAGCTAGATTTGTTCCCAAGGCTCTGATTACCAGTGCAATTTTGTAGTCGCTCTGTCTTTTTTTCTAACCCTGTCCCAAATTTGTAAGACACTCTTTATCATATATCCGATCCTGGTTAGTCCTGAGACTATCATTTCATTACTGACAGTTAGTTACGTGAGGAATGTATGCAAAAGGAGAGAACTATGAATGAGAAAGTAATCACAGAAGAATTGCTTCTTTAATTCCACCCAAAAGCATCCCTGTCCCTCTCATCCACACATACCTTGCCCTCACGAAGAGGTTGTAGGTGAAATTACGAACTTTCAGGGAGCAGCAAGAGCAGGGCTGTGCCACAAGGAAGGGCAAGCTGGCAGCTGAGAAGAGACCACAGCACAGGCAGGGGCAGCATCCTCACCAACAGGGGCACAGTCCCACAGTACCTCAGCGGGGCAAGCAGGACCAGGCTGGTGATGGTAACAGATTCCATTAGCAGTCCAGCCATCCTCAGGCAAAGAACAAGTAGGTTCAAGGTCAGTCCAGGAAAGCCAAATAACAGCTTGGGAACAAGCATGGAAACAGGTACACCTACACCATAGCTCAGGCCAGATGCGCAGGCCCGAGCTTGAATGGTCTCCTGGAGTAAAGAACAGAGGTTGCTTGGGTAGGGCTGGTGGGGTAATTAAGGCCTACTGGTGCTCTGAGGACTCTGACACTGCAAACTGAGTAGTGATCTGTCTTTAATAGGTGAGTGCTCACTTCCCTGTCTCCTCACACAGTGCTGGCTGGCATTGTGAATGCAGACTTGCTGTTCCCTTCATTCAAATGAAATGAATCTACTAAAGCCAGTCGCAGCATGACCATTGCAAGCAATTTATGATAAAGCAATTCTGTTGTTTTCCAAAGTGTCATCACAAGGCAATTTGAAATCCGGGTTTATCTTCCCATTTCTTTAACTGCTGTTTCCTGCAAATTCATAGGGAAGAATAAATTAATAACACATAGTAATAAATCACTCTTGTTGAGGCTGCTTGGTGTCCAAAACACTGCAGACAGAAAGAGACATCACATCATTGTTATGGTGACAGTGGAGTCAATGAAGGATGATCCTTCCCTCACCCTGAGCTCCAGTCATGAAAATTCAGCTATCGTATCTCTTTAGTCCACGATGCATGCCAGCTGCCACTCATTGAGCAGCAGTGGAGAATTTGCATCCATCCCTACCACATATGATTTACTAACCAATTAATGGGAACCTTTCCTAAAGGAAACAACTTGTTTCTACCCTCCTTCATACCTACAGCAGCTTGAGGCGGGGCTATCTTTTCTTCCTTAGTTCCTAACTATTTATTTTTGAGGCAACCAAATAGCTGACTTATTTCCTAACCATTCTAGTGTCTTCATATCTTACAGGCTCTTCCACGGACTGCTCCTGAGCTGTCCTTTTAGACATTGCATCTTAGCTTCTGTTCTGCAGGATGCTTTGCTCCAAGTCAAGACTAAACTATTGGGCTATTCCCCAAAAGGGAAAGTCCGTATTTCAGTCAGATGGTACAGCTGAATGACAAGTCCTTTCAGTCCCATACAGGAGAAGCACTACAGAAGTTGCTTATTAAGGGAGAAGCTATGTTTCTCCATTTGGTGTCGTTGTTGTGAGGTATTGTTTAGTCATGGGTCCTGTGCCTTGGGTCTGTCTGAGGCACTATATCTATGAAAGCTGTTTTAAAACATACTTTGCATCAGATTCCTGAGAGTTAAAGACAATCTGACAATATTTAGTGCCCTAACTGGTCGTCTTTGTGTTCTCCATTTCAGCACGTTCTTAGTAAGAGAGCTTTGTGATAATCTCTCCCTAATCCTGCAGAAACCTGGTTTTTACTAGGTTGCCAAGGGCTGTGATCTGTAGAGGTTGGATTTTGGATATAGGTGCACTCAGGAGCATGGTCTTTCTTATACCTGACAGGGTCTTCCCAGGAATGATCACTCTGATTCTCAGCCTCTTCTTTTTGTCTCTTTATTTTTGGCTACTAAGGAGAGTCTTTGAAAGCAAGAGCTTCTTCCACAGATAAGCCATGATCGGCTTATAAGGCTATTAGTCTTCCTTTTCCTTTTTGATGAGAAATAAGCCCCACTTCTACCTTCAGTTTACTGATCAAAGAGAAGGCAGCTGCCTGAGTTACAGCTCACGTCCTCCAAAATAAACCAAACATTCCTGTGTAGGTCAATACATTGAGTCTTGTACCAGTTTGAACTAGACTGCAACTGATGGCCCAAGAGCAGAGAAGTGCTGTATCTTTTTGTTCTGCCAAGACATCTAATTGTATAGAAGGGGATATAAATATTAACAAGTAATTGCTGTTCTGCTTAATAAAGGAACCCATTTGTCGTCGTCCCAGGAGCAGACATTGATTTCCATAGAAATTCAGCAATCTGATCCAGAGAACAGATCTGTTCACTACTTATGGCCTACACTGAAAGATTTACTAAAAAACTAGAGTGTCAGGGATTTGATCTTGAATGATTCATGAAAATCAGAAAATAGTTGATCCCCAGGAAGGTCTGATAAGTATTTCATAATTGCAGCAGCATCCTCACAGACTTTATTCCTGTTGTTCAGTTAACATCTCTAAACTCCTTATTAGACTCTGACAGACTTTCTGTCTTGCCCATAACTGTCATGACTGAACCCATGGAGAGGCAATTCTGTCACTGTCTCTATTAAGCTCACAGCATTCGTTTCTGAGTTACCACAACAACAAGGATTACGTGACAAGCAAATGAAGAACCAGTCAGATAATGGAGTTTTTAAAATGGGGATTACTGGTGCTGAAGATGTAATGGCCTCTTTGATGCTGTTACTATCTATAGCATAAATCCTTCTCAGTCTTTGGACTATTGACCTGACACACTGAAAAGGCTCCTTTGCAGCCCCTATTGTCCAAAGAAAGGGAAAAGCTTTGAGCACAGACATCTTCAAGGCACAGGAAAAACACAAGGCCAAGAGATAAGCTTGGTAATTTGAAGGCATTTTATTTGTTTCAAGCACGATCCCAACGTTTTAGCTGAAACAGATATCCTGATTTTATCTGTGTTGCTCTTTCTCCAAGGTGTGCACTCAATACTTTGTAATTTCTAAAGATACCCTGGCTGATCTCCTCAGGGCCAGAGCAGCAGCCTTGCAAATCAGCATCTGCTGACAAGGACTGTCTGGTGAGGTTTTGGAAAAAACAGTTGTCTGTGACGCTTCAGCCGATGTACCTCTTGGACTGTCTACAGGCCTCTCGTACAGTATGACTGGATATATACCTTTACTACCTAAGAATAAAAAAATCACTGGATTTTGGAATAGCTAGGTTGATTGTTCTTGCTTTGGAGATACCAGTTAATGGCAGTGGAGTAACTTCTAGAAAGGTGAGAATTTTAAGCTTTTGTCCATAACAATGCTAACTCTCTGCAGAGTTGTTAATGTAAAGAGAACCTTTGCTACATTCTGCAAACATGAACCCTTTGCGCTTTCATCCAGAGATCTCTGAGGTTTTTTAACAAATAGTTTATCAGGTTCATAATATTGTGAGGAAGTAGGGGAATGTAATTCTCCCTATTTTACAGATGTAAGGTGGAAATCTTTCCTAGATTAGAGGAACATTATGCTTTATAGCAGAGTTATGAATATTATCTGCAGGAATTTAACAGGGGTAGCTGTGCTTCACACATGTACACACACATGCTCCCTTGCTAGGTTCTGTGATTCTTCTCTGGTTTTGTGAGAGCTCTGTGGGATATCTGGCAATTAGCAAGTGTTGGACCAGTTTGTTTGCTCTGAAATCGAAAATATGTGGGTAGAAGAAAACTTATGGGTGAGGTTGAAGGCTATACTTGTACAGAAGTTGCCTCCCTTGATTTTGACTCTGCTCCTCAGCTGCATTCAAGGACAGGCACATGGAAACTAAGAATAGTGGGACTCATTCAAGTGCCTTTTCATACAGACACTTTATCATCGCTGTCACCGTGAGTCTCTGTTACATAACAGATGCTGTCACTCACTGCGTGAACAAGCCTCCTGCTGATACTAACACATTTGTTATGTTACACTGCCCAAGTTCACAGAGGCCATTGCTTCCTTTTTCTTGTTGCCTGTTTGCAAAGTTCTGTGTATCAGAGCTGTTCAGGCATTTGTGCTCAAGACCTTCGCTTCCACAAGTTTTGAACATTTCTCTCTTAGTTGCACTGTTCATGTAGCAGCAGTATCTCACTGTTGGGAAGCTGTCTTGGGCTTTTTAGCCTATGCTGCTTTAACTCCATTCCCTTTCCCTTCCTTCTTATTACAGCACTTTGTAACAAACTACATTTCCCTCCCTTCTTGTATTCAAACCCTTCAGCTATTGGTAGGTGGCTATCATGGGCCCACAGTCATTGCTGAGCCAAGCTATACATATTTAATTTTGTTAATTTAATTTTTCTTCACAAGACAATTCCTTCAGCTCCCTAATCACTTGGGTTGCTTTTTTCTGAACTCCCTAAAAAATCTGTCAATGTCTTCATGATAGTAAGGAGCTCCTCAAAGAAAACCACGTTATAGGTGCAATTTCACCACAGCAGGAAGGAAGACATTTTACTGTTTCCTTGTTTCATAATACAATGCTGCTGCAGATTCTCTGTCAGAATTGCTTTGTTTTCTTTTACTTTTTGCTGATAAATTTTAATGAAAACTTACCTCCAATTTTCTGTTTATCCTAAGGCCTCAGGTCTTGCATATGGTCACACATAGTACATAGGGCTTGGGGAAGCTATTGGCCATAAGTTATTTGTAAGAGCAATCCAACTTCTTTTGATTGTTTTTTGTGTGTGGGAAGGATGGTCTGTCTTACCAGGGTGGGTAGAGTTAGTGGGAGGAGTCCCTCAAGGCATACCAGTTTAAAGAGAACTAGGTTCAGGTAATGAGTCATGGCCAGAGCTGAGAACAGAAGAGAGGAATTCTGGTTACTAATTTTCTGCATCAGCCTTTGACCTCACACCTCAGATACACAGGCACCTTCCCAACAGAGTGGCCCATATCTGAAACTGTGTGCTGTTAACTGCCCATGGTAAGCTAAACAGAATCAGTTACAAATTCATGTTTAACTACTGTACAGGCACTCCAGAGCCAGTTGCCTGCAAAGCCCCTGGAGGGAAAGCAAAGTTTATTCGCAAAAGCAGCTATACACATTCTAGACTGCACTGTGTGAACTGATCTGTTTAGATTGGAGCTGCTTTAGGTATTATCTATTACATAGATAGTGACAAGGTGAAACTGTGCAAATGGAGAATTAGTTGACATATCAAAATGTTGTAACAGAAAAACAGTGTTGGTATATTGAACTGGGTTGGTACTCAGGACACCTTGGCCCTACACCTGCCTTCACCGCTGAATGACTACGTGGGGATGATTAAATCACCTTCCTACCCTCATCCTCTCTTTGCTCTCTGACCCTTTGTCTAGAACATCAGCCTTCTGAAACAACAGCTGCCTGTCAAGGTATGTTTTATGCAGTGCCCAACACAGCAGGGCCCAGTTTTAGCTGGGATTCTCCTGTAGATCACCGTAATGTAGCCCATCACAGTAGAACAAACTACAGAAATAGAGCAGAGTGATAACCCCCTCACTAAATCATCTGAACTGCAACGTGGCTAAATCCCACAGAATCTGCTGAGGACAAGACTGGCAGCAAAGGGAATTTAAGTAATGTAAAACATGTATGAGCTAAGATACACTGACCATAAGCTGGCCGCAAGTGAAATTTAGGCTGAAAAGTAGGAAAAGAGCTTTCTAAGCATCAAGCCAGGGATGTTCTGGAAGAGTTTCCCATTAAGGAAGTTGGAAGCAAAAGACCTGACTTCTTGTACTAACTATAAATGCCCTCTTTAAAGTTCATTAGTAACAGGATATAGGGCTTGCTTAATTCTTTATTAAAACATGGTCAAGTCATGAAATTTAGGGACAGATTCCTACTTCACATCTTCCATTCTCAAAGCTATATCAGATCTTCATTCCTTCTCCGTTCTTTTCTAGCTTTAATCTCTATGATGAATTTCATTTAGTTTAACTTGAACAAGAATCGAAAACAAATTTGTGAAATAAACTAAGCTCAAATCAGAGAGTTTGACCTGTCCGTCCTAAACCTGAGAAACTGTGGCTTCACAGTCAGGACTTTTAGCAGAACTTTTGTTTCGAGCACATTGCCATAATAGAGATAGTTTGTCTCTTGATTGCATCAGCCCACTTAAGGAAGTTTGCAACTTAAGTGTACAAGCAAATGCACATTCTTCACTATCAGGAGGAATCAAGCCTCTGCTCCCCTGCCTGCCACATTTGATTTATGCAGCATGCTCCCTAGGACTTGACTGTTTCTTAAATAGGTCAGTCAATATGTAAAGTGGAACCTTGGCTAGTTATCGCAGTTGAGAAAATCGGTGTCTTGGGTTTCAGCACAATCTGCTGATACAACCTGGTGGGAAAATGACTTCAGTGTAAAAAGCTACTTTTGTGAAGGAACAAAGCAGAGACGAATTTGAATCTACTTTAGAGTAGCTGAGGCACTCTGCTTAGTGTATGCCTGCCTTTGTCCAACCTAACAATGCATTTGCTCTGAAGTATATAGCAGATGAACAAGCCCAATACGTCTTGGACTGTAAAATCACAGGAATTCTACCTGAGCAGATCAGTGCCACTCTTGGGCCAGTAGCATGTCTCTGACAGGACTGCTGGATGCAAAGTCCAGTCAGAGCCAATCTCAAGGCCCAGGCAACACTTTTCTGTAAAAACTGGGTTTACAGCATCCTTTTCCAGAAGGTTTTGTGGGGTAATGCTGACTGGCAGGTAGGGCAATCTTACATAGACCCTGCACCTGAAGAATTAACACATTACATGGAGTGGGAAATACAGTCTGTATCAGTTGTTTCTGTTTGAGGTCTTCCTTCAGTCTTGTGACTCACTGCTTTGTCCTTTCTCACATGATGGCTCATCCTGGAAGGCGAATCACAGTTGCTCTGTCCTTTGTTGCGGAAAGTTACGTATGCTGCTGAAATGAGGAGTCCTGAGACTCCTATAAAGGTACTATCTGATACTGCCCAGTCAGAGCCCAGTACAGAACGTTCTTCAGGACTTCCAGCACTCCTTTCTGAAAACATCTCAGCAGCTTTCCTGGCAAGGAATCCCTTCCTGATGTCTCTACCTTACCTTTCTATTTTGTGTGTCTGAGTAAACCTGATCACAAGGTTACTGCTACTGAAAGAAGGAAGCTTTATTTCCCCAACTACCTCAACACTCTGCTGCTTTTACTGCCTCTGGCTCTTATCAGGTGTTTTAATAAACTGAGGCAGTCTACTAATCTGTCAGACAACTAAAGAAGCAAAACAAAAAAACCCACTTTTTCTGGATTAGAAAAATATTTGTTTGTGAAGGTTCCACGAGTGCAAGGAAAGAGAAAGGGGAAGCAGAACTGGAGGGCGAAGGAAGACCTCTTTCAGCACCTACCAGCTGGTAGATCAGTGTGTGAAACCACAGCTGTAGTTTCATCCTATTCCTTTCTTAAACGTTAGGAAAACCTGAAAACCTGGAACCAAATGTCATGGTTCAGGGAGATCTCTCTCCTAATTACGCAAAAATATTGACAGGGTAATTATCACAGACCACAAAGCACATGAATGTAGTTTCCCTTGTAATTCTAGTTCTAGGTATGTTTTGGCAGAGTTCAGCCCTTAATAGTGAATATTCATCTCCATCAGGTGGAATCTAGGCTAGGCTCCATATGTTAAAAGAAAAAAAAAAGAATAGCTTGTCTCAGTAAAACACAGGGTGGTGATTGTACGTCTGTACTGCTGTTAGAACTTCTACACATTATTCTGGATGTGGACTGTTCTCTTCTGCTTCATACTTAGCCTGGTTTCATCTGTCTGGAAATGGCAACTGCTAGGATTTGATAAGTGGATTGAAAGCTTGTCCAGCTTCTCTGTGTCAGCCTCAGAAACTCAGTTATGTAAGGAGTTCCTCAATGATTCACAGCAGCTATCCCTGCCAGAGCTGCGGGAGTCGGCTGGGAGAACCATTCTCCTGCTCTCTAGTGGTAGAAGGAGAAAAAAGCCAAAAATGTTCTGTTTCTTCAGAACAAACTCATACGTGCATGCTGCATGGGCCTGAAAACGGCTACCAAATTCCAAGTTGGTAACTTGGAAAACGGAAGTATCTAAACCACCCCAAAAAGAACAAGAAATAATTTAATCCAGTATATATGTGTATTCATAGTGCTACTTGAGAGTGTCAGAGCAATCATTATGCTGAATTCTGGAAGCTTTTAAAGTGACAACTTTTTGCTTTTCTAGGAGCCCTTGCAGGAATGATTTTGCAGAATGAAAATTTCTCACTGCTATTAGCAGTAGATGGCCCAGGACACACAGTTGCTCAGTCTGGTTACAGCCAGTAGATAGTGCAGAGCAGCACGTGGTGACCAGCAGAGTCTGTTTCACGCCACAGCTGAACAGCCCTGTGACATGGGTTATTAGGGAATAAAAGTGGCATGTGAGGCCATCCTGCATGCTGAAAGAAAGTGGTAGCCTGCTGCAGAAGACGGGCATCAGCATTGGAGAAAGCTCCAGGGAGACTTTATAGCAGTTTTCCAATAACTACAGGGGGCCTGTGAGAAAGCTGGACAGGGACTTTTTACAAGGGCATGTAGTGATAGGACAAGGGGTAATAGTTTTAAGCTTAAAGAGGGTAGATTTACATTAGATATTAGGAAGAAATTCTTTACTGTGAGGGTGGTGAGACACTGACACAGGAGAAGCTGTAGATGCCCCATCCCTGGCAGTGTTCAAGACCAGACTGGATGGGGCTTGGAGCAACCTGGTCTGGTGGAAGGTGTCCCTGCCCGTGGCAGGGGGTTGGACCTAGGTGATCTTTAAGGTCCCTTCCAACCCAAACCATTCTATGATCCTATCATTCTATGATTGTCTGCCAGAGGCATCTCAAAGGCCACTCTTGGCAATTCATGGAAAGTCAGGGAGATGTAGCTTCCTCCTTGGGAGAGCAGGGGTCCTGTATCTAGTCATAGCTAACTGATTTCTTGTAAGCATCTCTAGGTGTGTACTGTCTTTTCAGAGACTGGAAAACTGAGAGATCAGCCAGTAAAACCGGAGGCAAAAGTAGAAATAAAGTCCTTACCCACCTCCCTGCCTCTTATCTGAGGGGTGGCAAGCTCATTGTTTAATTGTGGCTCACAAGTGTCTGCTGAGGACATCAACAGTATTACACACTCTGTGATCCCTTATGCTGGCATAGCCACTGTGATCTGTGTAACTACCACTCCACCTGAGACTAGGGTCATGTAGTAAAAGTAGTAATAGCAGGGATGCTACAGGTGCAATGGCTGCCTCTCAGCTAAGGACACAATCCTTAAACGTGTACCTGCAAACCCGTACCTAATAAATATAGTTCAGTCCATACTAAATTAAAGGTGATTCTGGATTTTAAACATGCAAACCTTTCAGGACAGTGACATGTACTGGAGCCTCTCTACAGTCCTGTATAATAAAACAAACAAAAAGTTCCCTTTAAGGCTTGCTTTAACATGAGCAACTCAGAACAGATGAGTCAGTGCTGCAAAATTGCATATTATTCCTTTCTCCTTCCCTATCCCATCGAAAATAAGGAATATAAGCTTTTTCATACAGTCACCTGCTGACATGTGAGTAGTACATGGTTTGATACCTGGATAGGCAATTCTCAGCTTAACTGGCTCAGTCGCTAAAGCATATATTTTAATCAGTGTTGCACAGCACCCTCTTCTGCTGAGGTGATGAGAAGTGGAAATCCCTGGTCTGTCTCTTTTCCTGTCTCTGATAGGCATTTATATACTGAAGAACAAGGTAAGTATAAAAACTCAATTACAGCAAAGAGGGGAGAATCAATAAAGGAATGAGAAGCTGGCAGCCACACAGGTGCGGGTTTATCTCCACAGCAGAATCCTGACACATGACATTACAAGAACATAGAGTGCTCAGATGAGTTATGAAGATTGATATTTAGGATGATGACTTGCAATTGTGCTATTTAAAAAGCCCACCTATTTGGTAATGGAAACCTGCTGGCAAGATCTGATCAAAGAGGTAAAATTGCAGGAAGAGTAAAATAAGATCAGTAAATCAAATGCTCTAAATCATCAGTGAGGCACACTACAATTAGGGTTGAATTCAAGAAGGCAGAATTATTGGAATTGCAAGCATAAATCCATGTCATGCATGTGCTGCAACTTCTTCTGGGAAACACGCTCACCTCTAGAATTTCCAGACTGACCTCTGTGAAGGGCAAAAAGATAACAGCTGTCTCCTACCATAATGATTCCCATTGACTGCGGCATGTTTCAGTTGAACAGAGGCTACGCAGGCTTTGAGGATCCCCGTTTTATTACCTAAGGAAGGCTCTCAGATTTTGTTTTACATCAGCTTTCACATCAGCTTTCATAGAATGTAGTCTGTGATGTCCATCTGCAGAAGTGGCCCATGATGTGTACAGCTGGACAGAAGCAGAGAGACCAGGTGGCTGTTGGTGGAGGCTCTTGAGACCTTAGCTGACTTTGCCTGAGAGATTGTTCATTGTTATTGATCTGAAATGCAAAACAACCTTAAAACAGCAGTGTCTTCTACCTTTTCTGACTACAAGCCTTCTCTTTTTTTTTTTTTTTTTTTTTTTTTTTAAATTCCACTTGCTGTATTTGTCTTACAAAAATTTCCAGTTGGTAATCATATACCTGCCAGTGTACAATATCTGCAGCACAGGAATTGAAGGTGAATAAGGCCCTCTGAATAATGCAGTGTACAATCTTTTGTATACTGCTTTAGTATCTCTTTTCTTATACATTGAAAGAAAATGTGTGAGGCTATCTAGTCATAAAGTTCCAGCCTGGGATTTCGTTTTTGGTCAGAGATGTCTACTTAGAACATTCAGATCAGATGGAGATTGAAGTGAGTGGTTCCAGTTTCAATGGTCATGGCAGCTGGTAGATCAGGTTTAGTGAAAACAAACATGTTTTAGAATGCATTTAGGGAAGTGCTTAACAAAAGCTGCTTTGAGCTCAGTGACAACAGCTGGATTCTGGTTTTAAGAGGCAGTGTTGAACAGGCACAAGTGGAGAGAAATTGCTTGTTCCAATGGACTGATTATGAGATGAGATGAGGAGTTAGGAAATCCTGTATTTTAGTTCATGGCCTGCCACTGCTTTGGCTGAGAGACCTTAGTGAAATCTTCTAGATCCTCCGTAGTGACCATCTTTCTCACTTAATCTCATGTAGTGCTAAAACTTGCTTCAGTGAACAGTCACAAAGGCTAGCAGCTTGGTTTGGTACAAGTGTGCCTTGCTTAGAAAATTAAGCAATACAGATGGTTTCCCTCTTTTAATTTTTAGTAGAGAGGAAAATACTGGCAATTGGCATTGTCCCAGCAGTGCACATGGTGTCCCATAAGCAGCGGGTTTGTTCCCTGGTGCGCAGCGCCAATTCACACACTGAGTTGAGGTATTCTTTATTTCTTTATTCTAGTTTGTGCAAAGTAGGGAGCTACGTGGTAACCCACGAATGCCTAGCTCCCCAATTGTCATAACTTTACACCGTTTATACAGTTTAGCATACAAAGACATCAGCCTTCACTGGTTACAAGTTACCCAACTCCTTCATTACTTAGTACTCCATTTCCCATTTGTCAAATAATTCTCTCGCTTCTCATGTTAATTAGTCCTCAAGCTCAGTCTCACCTTCTTTTGGGTCAGGGGGATTTCTTGCGTCGGTGGGCAACGCATCGGTGAGCAACACCTCGGTGGCCGCGATCTCCCCCTGCCGGAATTATCTTTCCCCTAGTTTTGCTGAGCTCATTGCTTGTGATGAGGTTCCTATGAGCTCATCTATGTTGTGGAGGTGCTTCCTTTGTGAAGTTCCTTTTCTAAACAAAAGGATTTGCCGATGCTAAACGAAGCCCTTAGCAGGACATACAAAGTGTTTGTAACCTGAATTAACCTTTAACAAATCATTGCTCCAACTGTCTCAAAGTCAAACTGCCATCAACACATTCTGTTCCAGTGACCACCCGATACTAATGGGAGTGATACTATGTGTGAATTTCCTGTTCTCACGGGGGGAGGGCGAGGAATACAGATCTAAGAGCACTTCTGTCTAGTTTTCCCGTTTCAGGAAATCCTCTCTCTTTAGTCTCTTTACAAGAGGAACTAGAATGAAAGAATAGATTTATAAGGAAAGAACCCCTCAAACTAATTTGGATTGTTTGGGGATCTTTAGCTTTTTACCTTTCAACTTTCTCCCTTTGTAATATGCTACAGAATGGTGACTAACTACTAGGAAGTGACAGCAAGACTGTTGGAGGTTTTTAATTCTGGGTCCAGCCTTGACTTGGTTGTGGTAATCTGGGCAAGATGACCTTTTTCCTCCTTTTCTGTACACAGAAGCTAGACAGAAGGTGGTGAACCTACTGTAAGCACCTTTGGTGCAAAGCAGAGTGAACTTACTTCAGTAGCTCCGTGATTTTCATTCTGTGTATACTGAAAAACTGCTAAAAGGAACTTAGTAAATGAATGCTTAGTTATTATTCAGTCTTCAGAATGGCTCCATCCAGTTCTTTAAAGTGCCAGTTTATTAGTCATTTTACTTAGCTACAAGGCATTAATAAAACACGAAAGGCTAAAGCTGACTTCATTGCACTTGGAAATCCATGCGGTATAGTTACACAGACTGGGAAGTATTATTTTGCATTAATTTTCTACAGGAAAATGAACATTATGCACCAGCAAAATTTACCATTTGTAGGGTTTAATTTGGATTCACCATTAGGCCATACTGCCGTGCTCTTGGCAAGATAACTGCAAGAAGCAAACTGACAACCTCTGAGAATTCATTGTGAGTCTTTCTTTGAAGCAGGTCCATATTGAAACTGGAAATTGTGATGGTCCAGCCTGGTAGAAGCTCTCAATACTCAGCCCATTAAAAAAAAGTCTGCATGTACTCCCATTTCACGTGGGCACAAGCATCTGACAAGTGTGTGTGAACCCTCAGTGGGTAATGACCCAAAGGGCATATGACATTGTAATTTTCCATGTAGGCATGCATATTACGAGTTCCATCAAGAGCATGACAGAAGCCAAGGAATAGGAAGGGAAGGTATTATCTCAGCTTCAGGGACATGTGACTAACAATTCCTCTCCAGGCTGATTTTAATCAAAATGCCAGAACTGGCACTGAAAAGTATCAGAAGCGTAAGCAAAACACAGAGCTCAATAAGGAGAATAGTATGATTTCAACAAGAAGAGTGTGGAAAGATCTTGGCTGACTTGCAAAGCTATGTAGTGGGATAAGCAAGCATTCTGCTGTATGCTGGATCAAATAAACAGTACACAATTCAGTATGCTCAAACTTTGAGTAAGTGACCACATGATATACACCTTCTACGTAAGCTAAGATTTACACACCTGAATGTTCACACCCCTGTTCTTCCTGCCGTTCTGCTTTGGAGAGAGATTTTCCGCTCCAAGTAATGGAGCAGTATGTGTATATGAGGGCTCGTTGATGTTTACAGATGTTGGCAGGGACAGAACGGGAATGTTGTGAGTCAGGTGCATTGTCAGGTGGATGTTGTGGCAATAGTATTTGCAGCTCTTAAAGAGGAAGAAAGATCAATACATTTCTGTTTTGTAATACTGGTTTCATAAAGGACACATGCAGCATTTGGCTGCAATCCTATTAAAAGTGCAGCACAACAAAATCTGTGATTGGCTAGCTGTTTTTCCCAGCTTAGAAGGAAATCTTTAATAGTCAAATAGATCACTATAACCAAAACCAGAATCTTGAACTTCTGAGGACCAGAAGCCTCCTACAGGGCATGAAACTGGAGAAATATGATCTAATTCAGTCTACTTGGGATGTGTCAAAGTGGCTTCTGTAAAGGGAAGTCCTAATAGTTTACAAACCTGTTGGACATCTTTGAAGAGTCATCAATAAATGGAGTAAAAGGGTGATCTGACTTATACTGTTCATTTGAATTTTCGAGAGGCTTTGGCAAATCCAGTTTTTGAGGGAACTAAGAAGCCAAAGAGGATAAAGGAAGGTCCTGGCATGGGTAAGTAGTTGGGTAAACAAAAGAAACAGATGGTAAAAGTAAATGATCAAGCCTCACAATAGTGCCAGCAGATTTTTTTAGGGATTTGTCTGGGATGTAGGCAGTTCAGTGTATTCATAAATGACCCAGAAAAGGGTGTGAGCATTCTAGTCACCATTACTGGTCATTTGCTTTTCCAGTTTTCCACATTTTAATGTAGAAGGGAACATTATTAACATTTATTGTAGCCTCCTGTGTGACATGATCTAGGACTAACCCAAATCAATTGCAGATTCTAGTCTGGTATGTGGGATTGAGCTAAAGCAGATCTTTTATAAAAAAAAAATCTAATCTTATTTTTAAAATTTCCTGTGACAGAGAATCTATGAAAAACTTCATCATGTTAATCTAGAGGTTGGTTGCCCTCAACATTAAAAATTATTAACTTAATTCTGGCCTGAAGGTGTATAGCTTCCAGGCAGCATCTCTTCTGCAACTGTGTCTGCTGGTGTGAGGATTCCCCTGTTTCAGGTCTCCACCTCTCCGTGTGGGTACTTACAGATTATTATCAAATAATTACTTCCTTTTGCTTAACCAAAGAAGATTAGGCTCCCAGATTCTTTTCTATTAAAATATGTCTTCCAGTTCTTTTCCACTGAGCTAGACTGTCAGCTTAGATTTGGTGCTAACATCTTCTCCTGAAAGCAGCAAAGGCAGTCCTGGGTACAGTTTAACCACAGTTTGAGAGTCTTCTGCACTGGGAAGGCCTTCCAAGAAAAAGAGAAGGGCAGAATCACCAAAGCAGCTCTGATACCACCCTCTTGTAGAGCTGGGAGTAAGTGCATGATTGAGGGCTACATGTTCTAGCCAGCTTAAACTAATAGATCTACCTCTTGTGAAAAGGCAAAGTAAGTTAGTGAAGTCTTCAGGTTACTTGAAGTCATAGGAAGATGTTTTAACAAATTCAGTGTCAGCCCTAAGATTGATGGGAAGATAATTCATTTTGAATCTCACACTCTTTAGGTCTCACAGCAAGACACACAGTCTTCTCTATCTATTCCACTTCAGTCCTCTCCCTGATAGAAAAAGTTAAGCGTTCTTGAGTACTGAAAAGTGTGGGTGGCAAACACCTGATCTGAACCTTTTCCCCTGCTGAGAAGTTTTAATTTAAGAAAGCAACAACAACATTGTGAGCTTCCCCCCCATTACTAATGAACTGGGTATTTTTATCATCACACATTTCTAAATAAATCCTGTCACCTAATCCTGTTAAGTGAAACCTGCAAATCCAAGCAACTAAAAGTCCATTGCTCCACTGAAACAGGGATTTGTGAAGGGTTTTGCAGAATGGTGAAAAACAAAGAGAGAATTAATAAGCACAGAAGTAGCTAATAACATATACAATTTTTCTTTGAGCAGACTTTGAACAGCAGCCTGTCAAGCATCCACTATGACATGAAGTTGCTGAGAAGGGGGAAAGTGGTATTTGTTGTTGTTTAACCTTAAGTGCTTCCTCTGGGGTAGAGTATGCACTGAGATGTCGCCAACTTCAGAGTGCTGTTTAGTCTGACATCCCTCTATGGGAGTAGGAGAAGAAAATGATTGCAGTCTCCACGTCTGCTTTACTAAGCTACTTGTATATATATATCTGTATGTGTACAGGTTTTTTTACACCAGTAAGAACAGACGCAGGAAGCAGAAACCAATGTTTTTTGCTGGTAACTTTCTGCTAGACACCATAGGAACGTGTATAACCTGGGAAGCTAAATGCACAGACATTCTGTGTCACCTCAGGGAAGTTTTTTATGCCAGACCCAGTGAAGGAGACAGGTGCTCAAAGGTGGTTGTATTGCAATGTGTAACTCCTGGGGCCCAACCAAGCCCGGAGGGGAACACTGAACCTTTCCAACTTGTGCCCTGGTAGCTCTCCGGGGACTACAGGCCAGCCTGTGTGCGGAGCAGGAAGCAACCTAGCCATGAGGGAAACGCTGACAAAATCAAGCAGCCACAAATTGCTTCTCCCCATCATCTCACCACAGTTAGCCATGTGTGGGGTACAGTTTCACATCATCTAGAACCCTGTCATAGAGATTTAAGCTCTTTAAGAACAAAACAAAACCCACAGAACACTTCTCACTCTGCTCCTAAATTGTAGCTGCTGAAGCAGATGCCACTTTCTTGTTCCCTAGTGTCCCACAGGATGTGTCTTTGTGAAGTTGCTCCACTGAACAGAAGATCTAAGATACCATCAGTCAGTAGGACAGCACAGGAGGGGATATGATTCTGTCAGCTAATGGTTTAGGGGAAAATGAGGAAAGACAGATCGTCTTCTGGTCCTGCTCGCAGGAATGTTTCGACAAATCACGTAGGAAATGGCATTGTCTAAAAAGAAGGCAGTCCAGGAAGCAGCATCTAGAACTGCTGTGTTTTGTCCTGCCCTTGCATTACACAGCACAGAGCAGTAACATTAGATGCATTGTGCAGTTTTTTCATTGATTTCACCAAAAAAAGCTTCGGTATTCACAGAAGAGCCAGGTGACCAGGATCCCTCCCCCTTGCAGAAACACACACAAACACAAGACTACCATCCACTGAGACGTTTATGCAATGATGAACTGATACTATCAAGGCATTGGCCTCAAGAGTCTGTAGAGTTTTATTTAAACTCTTACACAAAGGTCAGTGGAGTGTGGAAAACAAAGAAAGCACAGGCTGTGAAAATTAATCAATGGGGAGTCCCTGGGTGGACTTCTAGAACTGCTGCAGCCTAAAGCAGGGCTGATCACTCTTGCCTGTGCAGAGCTGCACACAGCCTTGCAGCTCAGTTCCAGGAGCATCTGAGCATTTGACATTGTTTAATCAGGGCCAGCTTGTATGGCACTGTGGAAGATAAAATCTTAGTCCTTAAGACTGTATGTGTGAGAACGGGGGACATGCCTGCATGATAGATATTAATTAGCACATGGGCATCCAGTCTGAATAGATGTGGCTGGCAAGGAGCATCCAGGGAAGGAGATGCACAGATAAGAAAGCACTGAATGAACCTTCAGCCTCCACCCTTCAGGGTTTACTGGGTATTTAATCTTTGTTAAGTGTACAGCACTTGCACTTCCTTGCACTTCCTTTTATTGGCAAGTCCAAACCTCATTTTATTATTAGCCACTTGGGTAATAAATTGGTTCCTAAAATACCATTTAAAAAAGAGAACAGGAGAAGTGCGTTTTCTCTTTTTTCTCTTCTACGCATACAACCTTGTTGTTTCCAAAACCAGCTGGTTTTCCTTTAACTTTCAAAAGAAGGAAATTCACTTTTTGGTAAAGATGAGGTTTTCAGAATGTCAGCTTAGTTACTTGAGAACAAAAATGATCATAAAGAAGTTTATAATGGAAGTTCATATTCTTAATGGTATCACTGCAGCACAACTTTCATCATACAGAAAGGTGAATGCAGTGCAGAGAATTCTCTCCCTGCCCTCTTTCCATGTTCTTACTTTCTTCTCTTCTGCTTTGGATCCACCCTTCTGTGTCTTTTTTCCCCTGCTCTAGCTCCTCTCAACTAAGTCTTTTCTAAAACTAAACAAGCAAAAAGGAAACACCACTGAACTAGCATTTGAAGACCATGAAGTTGTTTACTCTGCTGCTGTATGCTGTTCTCAGGTCTGAATTGGACCTGGGCTGCTTTTTTGATCCAGAATTGAAGTAAAAGCTTGATCAGCAAAAACACAAATACGCATGTGTAGACATAGGCAGGCGCAAACTCAAGGAAATAATCTCCAGATTTAGGATAACCACAAGATCTTTCTGGTGTTGAGTGGGTTATATGCAGTACCATTGAAAGGCTGGTTTCCAAAAGCAAAGACCAGACAGAGGAGGCCTTTATTTTAATCTCACAGATTTATTTGCAGCCTTATCAGCTGAAGCTTTCCTCTTTCCTCTACTTATCTACTAGCTCACTGAGGCACTCAGCATTGCTGACAGTTGCAGACACTGCTGCTGAGCAACAGACATGGCAGTGGCACAAATCACTCTTTTCTCTTACAAGGTAATGGGGATGTCTTGAGGACTCGGACTGGCCCAGCCTGGTTGCTTATTTGTAGAGATGTACATATGCCAATAAGGAATGAAATGCAGGCAGAAATACTGTATCCCCCTTGCCTTTGGCCTTGTTTTTATTGGCAGTGAAATTCTATTCTACTCCATTCAGTTACTGAGTGGGAAGGAATAACTACCTGAAAAATCCATCTGTGGGGGCAGCAGCACGACCAGGGGTATCTGCAAGGGGTAATAATAACTAGGATCTTCTGCTTCAAGCTCTTCTACAGCTATATTGTTTAGACATGCTGGCTAAGCTCTTTTTGCAATTTTGCAATCTTCAGGAGTTCAGAAATGATGAATAAGCATGGAAATGTCTTGCGTTTGTTCTCCAAAATCATGAAATGACTACTAGCTGCTTACCTGAGGAAATGAAACTTACGCAGTCATGCTTTCTATCCCTCAGTCTGTCAGTTCCCTCCTACTAATATTTCAACCTATTTGATGGTTAAAAACAAATTTGACAGATGGATTTTGTCTCCAAGATAGTATCTTCCTACATATTTCTGAAAGTAGGCAGCTGGAGTAAAGAGAGAATTCTTCTTGAGTCATAGAATCATAGAATTAAAGGATAATTTAGGTTGGAAGGGATCTCTGAGGGTCTTCTGCTCAAAGCCATTGCAGCCTATAGCACCAGCATCAATAAATTACTAGGCATTAGAGAATCCATGACAGTACAATTATGAATTATGGAGGAAAAGTTTGTGTTTAATACTGCACATTAGACATGGGACACTCCAGTCACAAGGCATAAATCTATGGGACATTTCTTCCATAGCCATTTTGCTTAGAGTATCTTGTTTCTATTTAGCCTCTTACTTCAAATTTTTAAATCTTCTGCCTGTCTTCAGCATTTTGTGGCAGAGAGGCATTGTTAAAATACATCCATTAGGATTATGAGTTCTTAAATCAGAGCTGTATAAATGTCTGACAGGTGGTATGGCTGCAAAATTTTGGTTTGCAGCTGCATCACCATATGATGTTGAGTTCGTTTGATTCACTTACTGAGGAAAAGAAAGGGTTAAAGTCAGCAAGACCGAATTCAGCTCGGTAAGAGCAGAGTCTGGACTTCCCAAAGTTGGGGGCTGCTTTTACTGTTGTTAGAGACAATAGCATACTTCCCATCAAGTCCAGCACTGCATGGTAATCAAAAATAGTACAGTTCATGTAGACAGAAGATACATCATTGGGGACAGACTCGTGAAGAGGGGTCCATTATTCTTTGTGAAGCTGCAGCTCATTAAATGCTGGTGAAAGGTGCTATTTTGAGAAAGAGTCGTTTGATAGTCACTGAACTGATCCAGTTTGAGCAAACCTCCCCATGCTGTCTCAATCCTCTCCTGAATAATTCCAGATGAGGGTAGAAAAATAAGCTAGTGCTTGGTTTTTAAATAGAAATTTGATGGAATGTACATTTGGAAGGCAAATTTTATTGAAGTCCAAGGTATAAGCCTTTAATATGAGCATTCCAATGTGAATATTGGAAAATTCATTGGTAGATTTTATACTATAATGTAGAAATGCAGGTACTTTGTAAACTAAAAAGTAATTGTGACTAAATCATATAGTTGCTTTGATCTCTGCAGCTTCTCAGAATCCATGTAATTTTTCTTCTTCGTAGCTTCACACCTGGTTACCTGTCTCTATTTTTCTATTTCTAAAAAGTTTTCTATTCTCCAAGGGGAATATTAAAGGTCAGGTGGCAAGATACTCATGCTAATCAATCTGTTTCTAGCTATGATTTTTAGCTACTAGCTCCACTGAGGATTACTAGCTTTTCAAAACATTGAAACATCCTGAAAATCTCGGAAGTTTATTTTCTGCATAGTCTGACTTCTTTCCATAGATACCAACACGGCTGATTCTTTGAATAACATTTCCTTTTTTGCAGTCCAGTGGTAAAGCTGTTTGTTAGTTATAAGTACATTCTCAGCAACCTCCCTATATCCTAGACAAGTGCTCATATTTTGATCTTGGTTATAAGGGTGAAGAGAGTGGCATTGCTCCAGATTTTTTTACCACTGGAAGCTGGAATGAATATAGCTTTCTAAGGACTTCCTGATAGAAGCTTTTCTGTCTTGTTGTGTATCTCATCTCCTGCTGCTGCCTCTCTTGCCAGGCTCCACAGTCCATTGTTGTTAGAGATCTGTTTAGTATCTCTCTGCTCCCACTGATGGACTTTGAACCACTCTTTCTCACAAAACAATTCTTGCACAGCGAAAGTGGACTTCCTTCTTCCTTCCATCCTGATGTCCAGCTCTGTGGGACTCTTCTCTCTCCCCCTTGCCCTCTGGGCTGACTCCAAGAGTCCAGCACCCTGGCACTGATCTCACTTCCCATTGCTCAGCTCTGCCCTTTATCCTGGCCAGATGCTCAGGTGCCCTCTTCTTTGTGCCTTAAATAGGTTTCAACATATGTTCCAGCAGTTCAATCCCCCGCTTTACAGGTTCTGTAAGGAATGTGATAGAGCAGTAAGAAAGCACTGGCTGAATTTCAATGAGTACAAGTGTGACAGCACACTTGGGTAATTAATAGGGGCAAGGGGGAGATAGGATTTGTGTATTTATGGTGATTATTTCTTTATTATCTTCTGCCTATGAGGCAGAGTGAGCAGACTTTAACAGAGGCAGTGAGTGCAGACTTTAACGCTAAAACTCTGAGGTAGAATTTCCCTGTTTTGTAGTGTTGAATATTTCATGAATTTCAAATGCCAATTATGAGTTACTTGCTGCCTGCTAGGAACAATAGGCAGCTTTGAAAGGACTTGCTCCCATTCTTCCAATCTATACCACATGTTTGTTGACTCTTTTTTTTATCTGAGAATCCAAGGGTTCAAGGATGATGGCTGAAACTTTCACCCAAGCAAAGGTGGTTCTAACAGGCCAGCGTGCAGAGAGCTTGCACCACTGCTTTCTGTACCTGAGCTACAGGATATCAGTTTTTATGGTTCTCAGTTGATTCTCTAGTCCTGAGCTCATTTGGAATGTGATTTTTCACATTTGCATTTCAACACTGGGGTTTTATTAAAATAGCACCACATATATATGTACATATATATATATATGTATATATGTATATTTGAGCTGGCAAAATCCCCTAGGAAACAAATGAATCTTGGGTTGCTTCACCAGCGTTCTCCCTACTAAATCCCCTCCCTTTGTATCTATGCCAAGCCTTGGAGCAGTATCTGACAAATATTGTTAAAAACGAGATAATTTCCCTCAAAAACAGTTCTCCCTTTTCCTGGCAGGTGGGTTCTCTGTACGCCCTTTGAATGTACTGTGTAGCCAATGATAGGCAAGTCTTAGTCGTACAACAGTCCTAGCTTTTCTGAATTGTTATAAAAATGTGCCTGTAAAGGTCCTTTTGCTGACATGGAAAGCACTGCCATAATGCTGACAATAAATAGTGTCCATGATAGTAGTTTCATACCATTAGACAAGGATAATTCCCAGCCTTCTGCACTTAGTTCTTGGAAGGCTCTCAAATAAAATGTCATTACTTTGGAGTTCTCTGGACACAAAATTGTCATTACACTTTAAGGACTTTAAAACTTCCTCCAAGGTTGGTACCTGTAACTCCTGGAGCCAAGTTTTTAAAAGTGTTTAGGAACCCATGCCTGGAGACAGAGCTACACAAGAATGCAGCTTCTGGTTTGTAGCTCTTTGGGCTACCTGCTTTGGGCTATCTGCTAGGCAAGGCCTAGATTTGATACAGCACTTAGGTTCTTATTTCAGGTTAAGCTGTTTTGGTGGGTTTTTTTCCAAAATAGGACTATAGTATTTGCTAAAACAATGTGCTCAAAAAATTGCTTCCAAGCAGGTGTGATACTGTCACCAAAATCCGGGAATAAAACTTCTTAACACCGATGTAGTAATAAGAAGCAGTCATTATTTATTGCGGCACCAGATGCACAGGGGATTGTTCCACCTAACGTGCATGCCAAACTATTTTGCGGGTCCCATTTTATGTTACATAGCTATACATATTCATTACATTTCTCGGAATTATTTGCATATGTATGAGCCTTCCCGGGATCTTCATTAAATGTCCTTTTATGCCTGAGCAGTTATCTCCCCTTCCCTCCTCTTCATCCCGTTGTTTCCCCCATTATTCCACCTAAGTTCTGGCACATATCCTTTACTTAGCACTCCTTCACAAACTCCAGAACCAGCTCGGCCAGCTTTTTCTGCTGCAGACTCTCTCCTACCATTATCTGTTCTTTGTTTCCCGAGATTGACTCCCTTGTTTAGAAGTCCTTTCAGTCATCGATTTTGACGACTTAAGATGGTGGGTACTTGAGCATTAACGACTTGAGAGGGTAGGTCAGTCTGACCTAAACTTTGTGCACATTCTTGCTTAACTAAGTCAGAATTTGGTAACTGGGGAGTTTAGGCAACTAATGCTGAAGTGAATCTTAATGCTTTGTCGATAGATGTAAAGGTAACAAACATGGTCTGTATCGGAGGAATCATATGCATCATATATAGATTGAACTCTGGTAGGTGGGAAGTGCTAGCTGGAATTCTGGGCATGGGGATATCTGCATGCTTCTGTAATTGTGCAGTAGTATGCCAGTCAGCCTGACTCAGTCTTTGCACCTGATAATTTCTTTCCTAGCTACAGAAGTGATAAAGGAGCATTCTGCTGCTTGGATGCTCTGTTGTGTTCTTTCCCCACTTCAGGGCTGTAAGAGAATCTTATTTGTGTCACCAAATAAGGCAGCACTCGGAGAACAATCCCAGGAAGGCCAGGAAATAAAGAGCATGGGTATTTTCAGAGAGCCAGCTAAAATACCTATAGCTGAAAGAGGACAAACAGCTTGATTCCTTGAGCATGTCCTTTACTGCTCTGTCATTCTCTGGGAACATTAGGGACTGTGTTTAAGAAGCCGCATCAGTTTCAGATGTTATGCACCTTATTAATCAAAACACATCCTTTTGGAAGGCAGTTGATTGCAGCTTAGGCACAGAAGTGCTTACACCTCAGCATCCCTAGTGCCTGGAGGAGGGAAGAGGAGGAGGACAAAGACCTTTAATGCTATCACTGTCTGAGTTCACATTATCTAATCTACAGGAGCATTTCAAAATTGAGATTTATTTCCCCAGAAACACTTGTTCTACCAGAAATTGTGATGAAAATAATAATATTAAATAATATTTGCACTGGGTAGTTTCACAGTGGAGTATTTCAAATGAGTCACAGCCAATCTAGGTTGTGCCAGGAGGTGGGAGAAGAGGAGCAGGTGAACGCTTCAGAGAAAGGATTCAAGAGAGCAAGGAAGCAGGCAAAGAAAGATGGGGAAGCATGTGCTGCGTGTATGGTGAAGTCACTGCTGATGGCTGCATTTCCTTGAAGTAAGAGCTTAGGTAACATCCTGCTGCTTTAAATCGCAGAGTGACAAGCGACTCCTGGAAGGGGAAAGGTGAATATTTGCTTATGAAAGCAGAAGCACAGAGATGGGGTGAGGATTTCCTCACTGCTTGCAGTGGGCATTCATTGCCTGTGTTTAGCCTCCCTGCCTGTCTGTGCAGTTCATGTGGTTTCCTTTTCCTAGGAGGTATGAATTTAAATGTATAAAACAACAAACATTTTAGAAAGCCTCAGCTATTGTATCTGTGCAAAAATATATGCAGTCTCTCATATAGCTAAACAGAGTCTGTCTTCAAGCCCACTGGTTTCAAAGGCTTTGCATTAGGAAATGATTCAAACGAGTTTATCAGTGTAAGAGCTTCTTAAACGTAACAGAATAAACAGGCATTCCCGAAGATGTGCAGGGCAGGACTATTGCCACCTCTTTTCCTCCTTTTCTCTGAAAAAACTCTCAAAGAACAAAAGGTAGGGAAATGTCTGATTTTAGCTTTTTTTCCCATTGCTTGGGCCTCTATTACACGAGGTGCCTTGTAGCCAGCAGTGAAAGGAAGGATTCCCACCTGCAGCTGTTACCTCCCCAGGACCAACCTCCTGGCAGACACGCGAGTCGAGGGTGAGCCGCAGAAAGTGCTGACTCAGGTGCCCACTGGGAAGTGGGTTTTCCCGGGCCGCAGGGAGAGCCCACGCATCCCACACACTCCGGTGCCGCCCCAGCCCAGCCCCCCAGCGCAGCAGGGAGCTGTCTGAGATGCGGCTTGGGTTTTTTTTTTAATGACTTCTACAGACCCAACCCCGCTGGGGAGAAGCTGTAACGTTTTGCATGTCTAACGGGGAAGTACGGAAGCAAAGGAGAAAGCAAGCTTCCAAACCTCTGGTAGTTCGCAGACAGGTACAAAAAACAATGAGTTTCCCAGCAGGCAAACTTCTGCTAGAAGACAGGCACTCCCCAAGCCCCTGCTTTGCATGCCAGTGAGATTTTCAAGGTGAACCGCTGTTTTTCCTTTAGATTTGGATCTGCTCCTTCCCACAAAACCCCGTGTCCTCACAAGCAAACCTGCAACACGGCAGCCACAACTCCAGAAGGAGAAGGGGTCGTCAGCATCTAAGAGAATCTAAGAGAAAATGAATCTTCTTGCTCCCTTTTTTTTTTTTTTTAAATATGTTTAAGATGATGCTATTTTTAAATTCACTGCTGCCAGGTAATTTTTGCCGTTAAACCAAGGATGGCATTAAACCTGGCACTAAAGCTGAGCCGCGGGTGACTTTTGCTCAGCGGTAGGAGTTCTGCAGCGCCAGGGCGACGCGGTCCGTGCAGCCTGGCGGCAGCAGCAGCAGCAGCAGCAGCGTTGCGGCGCCCGTTCAGCCACACACACCCTTAGCAGCCAGACGTTGCCCTTTTAAGAAGCCCGGGTGCCGGCTCAGGTAGGCAGAGCCTGTGTGCAGTAGTCGCTCCTATGGCAACCCAATAGAATGGGATGGCTTCATGAATATTCCCAGGAGCAGGGGCTGCATGAGGAATAAGTGATGACAGTGATGTAAGCAAGCAGTGGCTGCTGCAGGTTGCAGTTCATTGTGTTATTGGCCGGCAGGTTGAGGAGTTTGAGGCACCCGGGCTTGAGCTTCGCTTTCCGGATGATGTCTGCCCGCCGGGAGACACAGCACATTTGCATCTCGAAGCCAACATGGCAAGGCGGCTGCTGCTGCTGCTGCTGCTGCTGCCGCCCTCCCTCGCCTTCCAGCCAGAAGTGTGTGGCTCTCCTCTAGACTTCTTGCCCAGTGCTCTGGATCTGAGCAGACAGGGATTGCAGTAACACTCACCAAGGGGAGACAAGCAGCAAGTAGCCAAATCGGGACAACAGAGGAGGGGGGGGCTTTTTTGCCTTTCCTCTTTTTTTTTTCCCTTCCCTTCTGGATGCAGAACCTGTGTTTTGATGCAGAGCCTGTGGATGCCACAGTCTGGTAAGGAGATGACACACCAGTCTGTGGTCCCTTCTGCCCCTTGAGCTGGGGGCAGGGGCCTGGGGGCAGTGACGGTTCCCCTCCTTGGGCAGAGCCCGGGGGGTCCTTCCCTCTAACTGAGCAGCAGCAGCAGTAGCAGCATCGGTCATGGACAAGCTGCCCCCCTCCATGCGCAAAAGGCTCTACAGCCTGCCCCAGCAAATAGGACCCAAGGCGTCGATCATGGACGAGGAGGAAGACAGTGACAAGGACACCCGGAGGAAAAGCATCAGGCTGAAGCCACTGCCTTCGCCCTCTGCTGGGAGCACCCGGGCACTTGGGGGAGACCCTGGCAGAGGGGGGGACCCCGGCCTCCTGGAGACAGAGGCAGGCAGCAAGGGCTCCAAGACCAGCACCAACGGGGACTGCCGCCGCTTCAAAGGGAGCCTGTCCTCACTCACCAGCAGGCATCTCCACGACGCGGCCGAGGAGAAGAGGCTGATCGGCGGCGAAGGGGAGCCAGCCTCCCCCAGTGAGGACAAGAGCCCCCCCGGCAGTGGGGAGCTGGAGCAGGGACTGCCAGCACCTCCACCACCAGCGTCCCCCCCAGAGCCCCAGCAGCAACCCCCCCGGGCTTGCTCCTCTACCTCCATCAAAGTGGAAGCAGGTGGAGGGTGCGACCAGATCACCCCAGATGAGGAGCAGAGGCTGGGCCAAGCCGGTTTCATGCAGAGGCAGTTCGGGGCCATGCTTCAGCCAGGGGTCAACAAATTCTCCTTGAGGATGTTTGGCAGCCAGAAGGCCGTGGAGAGGGAGCAGGAAAGGGTTAAGTCTGCCGGGTTCTGGATCATCCATCCCTACAGCGACTTCAGGTACAACCCCCCCCTCCTGGCCCACTCAAAACTTGCTGGCGGGCCCCTTCCCCTACCACTTCCAGCTCAGACCTTTCCGCATGCACACACCCAGACATAACTTTCCTTCACAATTTCCTAGTCAGAGGAGCTGGAGGACACATCCAAGATCTACTCCAGGCAAACAATCTGCAGGTTTCATTTATATTTAAGCTTAATTTTAGTGTTCCCACACTACTACTAATTTTAAATTGTGTTTTTAAACCAATAAATGTCTTTTGCTTTGGCTTTCTATAAGGGAAAGCCTCTTCATAAGTTCAGTGTAAATGGGGAAAAATGTTCCCACCTGATGCACAACTCTAGACTAAAAGCATGGTGTCTGCAGCTTAACTAGTCCTGCATCTCCAGTTCAGAACGTACGGTCTGTCTGATTGATGTTTTCGATTCCTATTTTGGTACCTCCAAGTCCTCTCCCTTCTGCTTCCCCAAGAGTTAGGGAAGGATGTTGCTACTGTTGCTTTTCTGTACGGCTTCTTGCTGCAGCATCACTTGTCAGGAATTGGTATGTGCAGGGGATAGCGGCATTCATTAAGAAGGAACTTAACACCTTCAGAGTCTTACAGAGAAAGATTTGGCATTCATTAAGAAGGAACTTAACACCTTCAGAGTCTTACAGAGAAAGATTTTCGCATCTGTAGACCCTTATTTGCAAAAGTAATTTGGATAGGAAATGGTTAATGTTGCCTTTATGAAAGTAATGGCTTTCTTTCACTCAGGCAGCAACATTTCTATGAAGGTTAATAAGGAAATAAACTTGTAAACCCTAGAGCCAATTTTTGTATAGTTCTGTATAGCAGGGGGGTTGTGTTTGGGTATTTCTGAGTAAAGTATTGTCTACTGCACAGGTGAATTGTGCTCTGCAATATGTATGTAACGTACTGCAATCAATAATTAATTACTTAGTGCAATCAATGGCTAAGGTTTATTCCTTCAACTTTAATTGCAACTGGCTTACATCTCACATTTAAAAGCACACAGTAGAAGAACATTATTCAAACACACATCTATCAAACTACATGTATACTACATATACTACAAAATACATTTATTGAGTTCTTGGACTCTGCAAGAAACCTTGCATTATTCCCTAAAATACAGTTAGCAAGATAATTGCAGGAACGGGTTCCAGGATGGATTTGGGTGCTCAAAGACAGAAATGGCAGAAACCTCTTGAACACTGCCTTTTAGGATTTAGCGAGGAGTCCACATGCTTAGAAGATTCAGCACTGGCACTGAACAGATTCCTTGATATTTGCTTGGATTAACAAATGTTATTAGAAGGCTTCGTGAATTGGAAGACTGCACTGTCGTTTAAATTCAGTGCATTCAAGTGTCCCAAGTGCACAGCTGACTGAGCATATGAGGGTTTCAAGTAGCTACATCATGATATATAGTCCTTGCAAGTACAATCTTACTCAAACCCAAATTGGAAAGATTATAAAATTGCCTCCCAATTGTCACTGATCAAGTAGTACCTCACAAACACAGTGAAATGGAAGAGTGTTTACCTTTAAAAAGAACAAAACCAATTTCATACTCTTGGCTATAGATCTTTGTATTAATTTGCCATGAGTCTGGAATTAAAAAACTAACTAATGTGCTTTCTTGGGTTATTCTAGCAAGGTGTTCTCTGTGTGTCACACCCTCAAGGAAATTTGCATTTAGTCTCTGGATTGTATTTGGATTTATGTAAAAGCAGTGTTCAGTTCACATACCTTTTATGTATCTGTATAGTGGATTTATTCCCTTCCATCTTTATGACTATGTTTTCAGCGCAGAACCAGACTGGCAAACTTCAGTAAAAGGATTGTAGTGGTAGCTGAGGTAACCACCTTGCCCAAGGTGAGATTGTCCTGAGAGTTTGGGTTTTTTTAAGATTCCTAGTGAACCAGTGCTGATTCCTTAAAATAGCACAGAAATTTGTGAGGTAAGTTTTTATTTCGGAAGTACTTGGCTATAGGGCCACTCCTAGCCTTACACAAAGGAATGAAATATGCAGGCAAGCTTAGATTCTCCCAAGCCAGCTGGTCACACTGGATCTGCTAACACTCAGATGTTTGTATGGATGCAGATACATATGAATGCATGTATGACTTGTTAGTATTAATAATATGATCCTCCCCTGATGTAGCTTTGCATTTGTGCAGAGAAAGCACAGTAAGTTGGATATCTGTACCCTGGTGCAAGACACACTCTGCTTGGGGCCAGATTCCAGATAGGCTGATACCTTGCCACTTGGTGTTTCTTCTGAATTGATGCTAGAAGCCTAGCACGCAAATACGTGTTTTCTCCCTACTGTTATATATCAACATCAGATGGGGCAGTGGTACTGGTAGTACAGAGAGGCATCTGAAGACACCAGGAGGAGTTGGATACACTACTGTATGATCAGTATGTATATTTTCTGGGGAACTTTGTTCACCCGTTTCTAGTTCACATGCAACATATTTGTTGGAATATGAATGCTGCTTAGAGAAAATGCTTGGGCTTCCATGAAAAACAACCTATGAACAATGGCTGCCTTGAAGGAGAAAAGTGGGAGCTTTCCCAGATTCTGTTTGGGTTTGGTAGTCCCTCATTCTCTGAATGCTGCTAAAGCATCTGTCTTGGAAGCAACTCACATGAATATGAATAACAGTTTTTGACCTCTGAAATGCAGCAGATTGCACCAAAGAGCAGATATTACCAAAATATTTGCAAGAGGTATATCCTTGACCCAAAGGGCTCTTATTTTCTGCTTTGCAAATTACGCAGTGCAATGTGTGATTGCTCCTTATTATAGATGGGTGCAGATTCTGGGGCGTTAGGATCTTGTAAGAGGCATGAGTCTTCATTATCTTGCACTTCGCTGTCACCAAAACTGTGCAGCAGCATTTTGTGTACAAGTTTCAAGTTAATAAATATTTAGATCCAGATCTTGTTTTCTGTATTTTTGGAGAAACCAGTTTCACCTCTTGAGAATGAGGTGCGTCTCCAGGCGTTTTGGTAGAGCTCTAGACCTCATGACTCCTGTCTCAGTACAGCTTGAGATGGGAAGTTTTGAATGGAACACTCCAGCCATGTTTACTGGGGCTTGATTCAGCTGTGAAACGACACTGGTGAATTCCTCTTGACTTCATGTAGTTGCGTCTCCTTTGCACTATGTAAGAGGAGTTCCTGTTTTAGAATAGAACAGAGGCTTTCATTATAGTCTCATTAAATTATCATTTTAGCATGTAATATGGCTAATTCCAGTGGCAAATCTATGACCCTCCAAGAGTAAAGCAAATTAATATAGATTGTCTCTGTTGACTTCTGCTTTTAGTCCATCGTGAGGGGAAAAGACACTAAATGACCTTTATAAAAACCAAACTCTGTGCCCCTGAGTACTCATGACTAATGCAGTGGGCTAGTTCTTGAAGCACTTAAAGGGTGTCTTAGCAATTTCTAATGAAAGTAAGAATACTAGCTCCTGTTCTGAGGTACAGATGTGTGTGCTAGCGGCTTGAGTTTATTTGCATCTGTGGTTGATCACACACCGGTGCAGAGCCAAACCGTATTTCCTAGATCAAGATTTATCTGTGACTTTGAAAGCTTTTTTACTGGGTAGATAGAATTGTAATTTATTGCTTAGAGGAAGCATTGATCCAATACAATTGGTTTAATAAAAAAATTGCAGACAAACAATGATCTATCTAGTTTGTAGCTGACTGAAGCATATCGGTTGTAGCTGTTACCCAGAATTGCTTGGAAAAATGTGTAACATGCTGCTTTTAGAAAGGCCTGAGAACAGATACACTGTCTGAAGGACCAAAATAGTCCGAGCAGTGGATGTAAATAGAACTGCACATTATTCACTGCCCAGTAATCTATTAACTTCTTCACAGGAAAGAGAAGCTGCTGCCGTTTTGAAAACAACGGAAAATATTCCAGTCAGTAACAGCCCCAACTTCAGATTTTAGAATTTTTCTTTTTACTGTTCTCGCTTGTAATACTTGTCTGCAAACAGATCCTTTCGTTTATTTCCTTCTTCTGCCAGAGCCCCCTATCAGCTTGGGAACCTGGGGAGATTTCTGTGGCACCAAAGGCAATAGATGCTCAGGTGCGATACATAAAGTAGGGGAATTCCTGGAGAACAAAATAATTTGTTTCCCTTCATGCAGCTCCAGACCTCTGAGCAGTGTCATTCAGGCTGCCTTCTTGTGGGGAATTAGTGGGATTTCCTAATTATAGTACTAAATACTGAACCCAATAGCACTGGTGGGATTGAGCAAAAATGGGAAGGATGTGTGTTTACCTGTTGTAGTTTCCTGAGTAGAAGTGATTTCCAGAGTGCCTCATGGAGTGCTACTCTGTCTGTGCCGTCTGTTTTCATTCGTAAGCTTTTCACTGTTTTGTTAGAAGGGTAAGCAATTTGTGAAGCATACAGCACTGCTCACTGACTTTGGCAGTTCACTTAGGTGGGTGTTGCTCTCCCTGCTCTCAGACAGTAATGCCCTTTTCTTTACCTGCTGCCCAGAATGCTGCTTCTTGTGCCGGCCTCGCTTCATGCCTGTCCACATTCAGAGGCTGTCCACAACGGCAAACTCTCATCATGTGACTTGCCCACTGCTCATAGCAAAGTAAAAGGAAAGCTACCCACTGTGTGAGCCATATGTATAGCAAATTGAAATTCTGGTTCAGTGAAACCTCTGCTTAGAGGGAGAGGACTGGGAAACAGTTGCATTAGTAGCAGAACCTGTGCCTGTCATAGAAAATGAACACAATGTGCAAATTGGGCGCAGGTTTATTGGTAGACAGCTCATAGACTTGGCTATTTTCTTTTCTTGTTTATGCTGATGGCAGTTGCCTCAAAATAGTGTGGGAACACTGCTAGCTGAGGAAGGGGAGATGCTTTCCTGAAGTCAGATCTTGCTGTCTTTACTGCAGACAACTTTCCTGCCAATTCCCAGGGCAGTTTTGTTGGAGCAGAACGAGGGGATC
Organism: Ibycter americanus; assembly: GCA_035590275.1. Lineage (NCBI taxonomy): Eukaryota > Metazoa > Chordata > Aves > Falconiformes > Falconidae > Ibycter > Ibycter americanus. The sequence goes on along the minus strand of JAVJGI010000063.1, from coordinate 1,613,301 downwards.
CAAACAGGAATAATGTGAGGGATAATCCAAATCCTTCTGAACAGCATGGATTGGATTTCTGTTTGTGGCTTCAGTGGATTGTGAAACAGGCTGCAGGAGAAGAAACATGATTTTGTGACCATGAACTAAGGGGACCAAACTAGTGCAGCCATACTTCCCATGTCCATAGGCAAGCCATCACGTGCTTCATGCCCTAGTTCCCATGTCATGAGGCAGAGGATGAAAAAACCACACTAGACAATCAGTGCGGGCATATAGTTTTTTGTAGGAGACATTCAGTTGCTATAAAAGGCAGCATTTGAAAGCAGGAAAGCCTCAGTAAATGAAACACCTCACTGTATCACCATAGTATGTTTTAAGACTATAATCATACAATATTACGGTATTTTCATGTATGTTCATGTGTAGGAAATGAGATGAAAGAGTATAAATAAATACTAAAGCAAACATTGAGATTTAAGAAAGTGCTATTATTAAGATTTTCTGCATAAACGTCATTCAAGCCCTTTGCACAAATCTCTGCCAATAGATGCATATATTATCTCTTCCACAGAAGCCCATGGCTCATTCCATACACACAGGGATGGCTCCATTGTGAAAAACTATTCAGCATTTTCTCCATCTCTCCTTGTTAAGATAGTATACCATATCTATTATATCTTATTCAGATCCTGTTCTGAAAAAACAGGTTAATTTCTTCATAGCCTTTTTTTTCTTTGGCACTTATAAAATACGCAACTATAATGGCAATAAATGTTCATTTTGCCTCCTGACACCTCAGCTAGGAAACTGGTGTTGTCATCCCCAGTTTTTAGCAAGGTGGCAGAGACTCACAGAGATTAAGGTCAAAAACATGCATTAACTTGGCGTAGTCAGTTTAAGGACCTGTTTTGCAGAGTACAAAGCATTACACAGCACACCTTATGTTCAGAGCTCTGCCTCTGTGGGTGCTTAGTGAAGAATCAGGCATTGCTGTGACCCAGAAGACAAGGGCACAGAGATAATGACTACCTGTTTTAAGAGTAATGGGTGCTTTAAGAGTATTGGGACATTCTGATTTGGACCATGTCTTGGACTAGCTTGGTGAGCAGCCAGGCTGAGAAATGGGCATGCTGATCCCACCCACCCTCTTCTCAAGCATCTGACGTTTGTTAGTTTATCTGTCATTATAGCAAGAAAAGAAAAAAATAATCGTAGCAATAAACAATTACATAGTGTTCTCTTTAATCATCACCTAAGAATATTATTCTAATTACAGTTTTGGACTGAGCGATTTGCTTAACACCTCTGCAGGAACTTTTTGGCAGAGACAGAATCTCCAGGGCACCGCTCATCTGCCTTAACCATCACATCTGATTCTGCGGTTCCTTATCTCTTTTTATTGCAAACCTTTCAGATTGTGCAAGAAATGAGCTCCTATAGAAAATCTCTTTCCTGCACACATCTGCCTCAAGCCCTTCCTCTCATCTTGAGTGAAGCATGAATTCTGTGGAACTGTTTTGAATCATGTAAGGACTGTAATATAATACATATGTACAGCTAACCTCCGTTCTGCTATTTCATAACCTGAGCTTTTGACTTTGCAGTCTAATTTTTAATACAGTGTTTTTGTACAGTTGTTAAGGTTTTAAAAGCTAAATCAGTCCCTATCCTATCATAATAATATCTCTGGATTCATTGGCAGGTATGAATCTTTGGAAGGATATGCTGCACTGCCCTTTGCTTTGAATTAAGCAATGGCCATAGCAGGTAGTTACAGCAAAGGAACGATGATGCACCAGATTCTTGGGTTACTCACCAGGCTTCAAAGGGAAATATACTCTGCTTATTACAAACTCTGTGCTTGTTTTCTCCCCCGTACCTAAGCATGATGCCTTCTGCCCATCTCCCTCCAGCCTGTTGTTTTCCCTATCCCTCACTTCAAGTTTGTGTTTCTTACCCCACCAGTCCCATCACCGTTTTCTAGGCTTCTCGTGGCAGGTTTCTTGTCCAGCTAGTCCCAGGTCCCAATACCCAGTTTATCATCTGATCACTGTTTTCTGCTTTGCCTTAGTTTCCAGTAATGCCTCTTCCACCTGCCGCCCCCCACAATGTTCCCATTGCAGTATGTTGCACGTGGCACTTACTCCAGTTCCCTCCCTTGCTAGGCTCCATCCTTCAGGTTTTTCTTCTGGATGGGTCTCCCCAGATTAGTTTCTTCTCGTTCTGTATATTCTGAGTTGCTGTTGTCCCTCTGACTCTTCAATCTCAGTTTTCTCACTCTCTGCTTTCCTTCCTGATTTAAGAATGGATCATTTTGCCTAGTAATTTAAAACCCTTCCACATTATCCCTCTTTCCATCCTTGGACACTACCAGCCCAGCAATGTTTAGACAAACTCTACCCATTAATTTTTTTTTTTCAAACTTGAAATATCTCAGTCCTTGGAGCTAAGCATTTAAAATGATGAATTTGTATAGAAGCATAATCTCCACTCCATTAGTGTGAAACAGATTTTATTTAAGGAAAAAATGTTTTTTCTAAAGGTGTTTATTGGTAGACACACAAAGAATCACTGTAGGACTGTTCAGTACTATTACAAGCAGGTAAATTTAAGTTTTCAAGGTGTTATTCTGGTTAGGTAACTCTGCTGGTGCTTTCTGTTTCACTGACTTTTTCTGCTGTAGAGTCACTGCTGCTGCACTGAAATCCATTTATTACACAGATAAAAGAGTGATCTTTGGTGATAACGTAATGTCATTTTAGCTTGAAATCATTGAAATTTTTCTTTGTTTCTGATGTCTTGTGAGCATCTCATTAGCAAGCCCGTGAATCCCTTGGTTTGCTCTTGAAACCAACTATCTGAGCTCTCATCTCTGCCAGAGCAAAGATTTCTTCCTTTTCTCTTATTTTTGAAAGCTGTGTTGGTGCCAAGGCAGTTATAGGTCAATTGAGTTATTGTTGGTTCTAATTGGCACTCTAACAAGCTATTAGATCAATTTACCTACAGATGAATGTCACTCAAAATGAAAGGTGCCAACTCCTTTTCTGTCTTTGAGAACTTAAAAAAACCCCATTTCCACTGATGGAGTGTAAGGGAAAGGCCAGTTTGTAGGGAAGCGGCTAGAGAGAGCGTAAGATTTAATCCCTAAATGTTTATGCCACGAGGTCTATGACTGAGCAAGGTCCAGGCTGTTCCTGCGTGCAGAGGCGTGAGACTATGTCCAGAACTCAAGGCCAAGAGGAAGAATTAAGAAAATCTGACAAATGCTCTTACATCCCTTCGCTGATATGTAACAGAGCATGGGTTTATTTCCGCGTGGAGAGCCCTATGGCCTCTTCTCCTTTATTGGTTCTCCATGTCCCATGTGTTCCAGTGACTGCTGATGCAGGTGTAGTATCCACAACCATCTCTCAAATCAGGCAGCACCTGGTTGGTGACATCATTACCTTTCTGGTGTCCAATGATCTATAACCTCATGAGATTTACTTGCTCTGTGTTGCGGAAGAGTCAGAGTTATTATGGTGAATGCGGTTGATTTAAGTTCTGTTCTGAAACGTTCAGATAACCTCTTCCTCTAGCAGCAATACAGTGCTTATTCCCACATTATCTGGGCATTTCTTAGTGAGTCAGTTGTAAAACAGTGGCTTTTCAGCCTACAATTCAGGACTAGGTTTCTTGACCAAGTGGCACTGCAAGCTCATTCTGGGGTCTCCAAATCAAAGCTGCTTTATATATAACAAGCAGTAAGAACTGCTCAGGTATCCTTGCTTAAGTGCGCAATTTTTTTGGTGAAGCACAAGGCAGATGAGAACGCAGCTTGGCTCTGTGCAGCTCTACAGCTCTGCGGTGCTGACAGTACTAAATCCAGGGTTTTGTCAGCAGACAAAGCAGCTAGGACTCCAGAAATGGAGAAGAGAGAGCAGATGTGTGCTGGGCTAACAAGCTGCTATCATAGAGACCTTTTTCTGCCCCTTTCCCATGTTGAATGGTTTGCTACCTGGGAAGTCCCTTTACAAACTGAAATTATTCCTTCCATGCAGTATATTCACAGTGGCTGACATCAAATATGGTCACCAGGTGCCACGTATTAGCACCAGACTGTAGTAAAACCAGGCTGTTAACTCCTGAAGAGACACTGCATGCAGCAGTGGAAGACAGTGCTGGTGAAAGCAAAGCAGAGGAGCTTCCAAAGGGGAATTCCAAGGTCAGCTTGAGCGCCCACCGCTTGGACATTACAGGGGCACAACTGCATCCCCAGCGATGTGCAAAAGCTAATCTCATTTGTGGTGACTCGTCCAAATGTGCTAATTACGGATTTAAATCTCTGCCTCTTTGGATGGAGAGGTTGTCTGTGTTTATGCATCTATTGTTAAAGAGCTTAGAGGCAGGAGAGATGCTGTAGGTTGCCAGCTGACTCTTAGCATAGGAGCTATAACCCCCTTTTTTTTATTTTCACAGGTGTGCTCAGGGTTCTTGTGACTGCTGGGAATTAGTAACTGTACACTGAGTAACTCCTCATCCCTGTACACAGCTTCAGTGAGACTGTAGACAGAGGAACTCTGATGGAATTCAGTTTTCCTGGTCAGAGCTGCTGAGCACTGTTACGCTCTGATGCTCAGTTCCACCCCCTGCATATTTGGGGGATGGAAAGCCTAGTGAAGCGCATTTGTATTTGCCTGGGTGTGGGAAAGAAATGTCTTGCAAAGTTATCAGTGCACCGAAGCTTGTGAGGGAGATAACAGCTGCATTCCAAAGACTCGGGGACTCCACATTAATAAGTCCCTTCCTCCCAGCCGTTGCTTCACACGTGATTTCAGGGCAAGGTGCTAACTCATCACAGCGCTAACATCATTGTTACTCAGTGCAATGACTCACCTGCAAAGGAGTTGTGTGTGCGAGTCTCCAGGGGACAGGAGGAAGTGGAGACCCCTAATTATCCAGCCCTGCTCTGCATGTTCTCTCACCTCTGTCCACCTTTGTGACTAGGCTGGAGGGATGGTGCAGAGCACAGGGGTGTGGGCTGAGCAAGTCCAGTGACATCTTGGCTCTCTGCAGAGAAGCAGAAGTTGCATTAGGCATAGTGAAGCAGTGCAAAGGTGGTGTTTCCTAGCAGTGTCAGGGTTTGGACTACCTCTCCCAACAGTGAAAACGATAAGAGAAATGATGATGATGACTGTATGGAGCTTTTTTAATGGTAGCAAACCTGCTTTCATTAAGCACAAATTCTTGATGCTTGATCTTTCCCCCTTTGCTTTAAAGTACTAGTGTGTGCACAAGTTATACTTCTGTTAATAACAAGAGGAATATTTTTTTCCATCCCTGGTTTCCTGGGGCTTGTGGGAGGGCAGGAGAAAGGACCAGTCTAGACTACAAACCGTGGTCTGTTCTCCTTGATAGCTGTACAAACCATTTGTATCATACTCCCATGCTCATTTAGCTGCAGATACACTTTGAATCATAGGGAATGTATAACAGATACAAGGACAAACTGGAAGGCAGGTCAGGCGTCTAGTTTTGACCCTGTGAGCCATCCTGAACAGAACATTCTGTGCCTTGGTTTCTTAACTTTGAAAAGGGGGTGATGGTACTGCCGGGGACCATGGAAGGTGTGGTAGAACTCTAAAATATTTTAATGTAATGGGTGCCAGAGTAGATTTCAGCAAGGGTGTGGTTAATACCTACAAAGCAATTTCATGAGAATGTCTTCATTATTATCCTTTTCTGTGTACTGCTGTACATTTGGTTACATCTCTTGCCCATCTTTTGTTAGGACCACAAAAATGAGTGGATTCATGTTCTGTTAGGTGGTTTCTGAATAATTGGTTCCTTTGTCTTAATACAGAAACTGATTACTAATGCCTCTACCGTTCCATGTATGGTGCTATATTGTGTGGCACATTTAGAACTAGGCTGGAAAAAGATGGAAAAAAAGCTTGCATGGGGAGGGAGACAAGATGAACCTTTTACCTTTTGTGTCTGTAAATGAGAACTGTGCAGCCCCTGCACAGAGTTTGGAGATGCTCTAAAAAGAAAATGTTCCATCTTTTCCTCACTTGTCACGTGTATTGCAAGGTGTGCTACCCTTTTCTTTAGGAGTATGGGACTTCTTGACTTTAGTAAACACTCCTGAATAAAAGGTCTGGCACAGGAGCAGGCAAGATGTCTGTCCTTTTCTGTGGTGTGGCAGCTTCAGAAAACATCCTCGAAGCTTGTCAGCTGTTGAATCTTTCAGATAATCTGTTGTGACCCTTGGCTTTTAGTGCAAACACAAGTATGCTTCAGATCATGCCAGCCATGGTTAAGGCAATACACTGTGTATGCTATGGTTAGAGAGCAACTAGGCTTGTTCCACAGTTGGGAATGGGAACAAATGCCTGGGTCCAAGACATACTTAAATCAGACTCCAGATTTGGCAATGACTGTTGGCTCAACCCTGACTGCACTTGGAAAGTTTCTGGTCCTTGATTTAGCAAAACCCCATGTAAAGTGACATTGTTTGGAGCTTCTCTTAGACCTTCCTCTTATGATGGGGCTCCTCTGCTGTCTCTTTGCAGCACAGGCTCTCTCATCTACTCCTGATTCATCACTCAAATGGGGCAAATTCCTCTGGCTTCTTGTTGTCTACATATATTGATTGAAAGATGGGCCAAAGCCTCCCAGACAAGGACAGCTCTGCTGGTTGCGTGCTCCTTTTGTAGCACAAACAGGAATTTAGGCTAACAGTGGCAGATGTGAGTACGGCCTAGGGCTCCTGCTTTTGAACAGGGGATCTGGAGGCCTCATCTGCAAGTAAATTCACACAGCAAAATCTGCACTGCAGACAAAAAAAGATTTGCCTTGACATCATCTGCCCTGCTCTGAGATCTGCAGTCAGTCAGGAGAGCACTGCACAGCTCCCAGCCTCTCTAGCTCAGTAGAATTAAGGCTAAGCTTCATCATGAACTAATGCAAGCTGTTCCCACCCCAAATAGTTGGCTGCTGGATGGCTTTGTGTCTGTCTAACCATTTCTGCGTGTGGGTGGATGTGTTATGTGTGTGTGAATAAGTCTGCTTTGGAAATTAATACATAACACTGAGGGTGCATCTAATAATACAGTGCCTCGTGAGTGATGTGTATGTGAGGAGTGTAAAACAGCTGAGCATGTCAAACACAGGTACAAACATCTCTCTCCCTGGTACCACAGAATGGTGATTCCTACGTCCAGACCACCACTACCTCTTTTTTGCTCTTCCTCCTGCCTAAAACACCTCAGACGTCTTTCCAGTCTTTTGTTTCCCATAGCTGAAATTTCAAAGCAGGAAAAAGAAAAAGCAGTGGAATTTCTCAAAAGCTCAATCCCCTGATCAGCACAACCGTCTTTGCAGGGCAGAGTACCCCATGGTGAACAGGAAATGACAGAGGTGTTGACTTCTCCATAGAGATGAAAGACAGTGCCTATCCATGAGCATAGCTGTTGGAGACGGTGATGTATAGATGTCATGCACAGCTTGGGGAGTCAGGAGATGTAACCCCTCTGGGACTTGGCAGCTGTTATAGGGTATTATTTTCACAAGGCTGAGCTGTTCTTAAACACTTCCTCTAGTGTAATCATCACACACACACATTTTCTCAGTAATGGCAGGCCATCAGCATTTCTTTCCAGTCTTCTTAGATAAGACGTACAGAGACAAGCTGCGAAAGAGCTGAACAAGATGCCTTGATGGTAGTCATTCACATTTCCGTAGCTTGGCCCACGAATAAGCTTTAAGCCTTGCTTTCTGTACACATCCTTGTGGCTCACTTTTTTTCAGGGAAAGAGTACCTCTTTCAAGTAAGGACGGACAAGTGGAAACTTGTGCCTGCCCTAGACTTGGATACTAAGATCTGCAGTCCAGTTAGAGAAAAAGACATGTAGGGAAAAAGACGTATGTCCAGGTGTAATGGTTCAAGGTAGAGCACAGCTCTCCTACAGTAGGTCACAAGAGGAGGGGAGAGAAATCTTCACAAGTTCTTTGAAAACTTGTTTTTCAAAGGAAAAATATATGTGGGCTTGGTTAGCTCAGAAAGGAGAAGGAAGGATATTCCAAATGAAGTAGTTTTGTAGTAATATAAACTACTCTGATCATTCAAAATCCATGGCTGTTGACAGAGCAGACTAGTAACTAGCCTTCATAGGCAGCCAGAAAACACTGCAAGTAGTTGTAGTACAGTGTAAATGGTGTGCTTCAACTTTATTCATACCCTGCCCTGAAGCATAGTTGTGTGTTGTTCTGCGGTGTGCTGTGTAACTGCTGCATTTCACCTCAGCATTAGCCTTGCTCCAGTGCTGGGTAAAATTATTTCTCCACACAGTGGGGTTCTTGTGGATGCAGAAGGATAGATCATAATTTCTTTGAAAGTAGTTTTTATCAGTAGATGTATGGAGCCAAATTCCTTGGTGAGAATCCATTGCAGCTGGAGGGGGATGACATGGGGAATCAGTTTTACTCATTGGAGGTACTTCTGGCCGCTTTCTCTTGTGTATGTATCTCTGAGGCACGTATGGGCACTGTGTCTAGCACTGTTTGGCACCTGCTAATATTGCACTACAGTGAGAGATACCAGATTACATTCACATTTTGATGTTTGTGGAATGGATTTATTGAGGCTAGCTCTCTGTTGCTACAGTGGAAGTATTTTAGAACACCAGTTTTCTGCTCTTTGCCCACAAAATAGCCATTTCTGATTCAATGGTGTCTTTCATAAAGGAGATCCCTAATTTATGATCTGAATATCTAATGAGTTAAAATGTTTTTTGGATATACTTGAGAGCAGAGCTAATCTGCTTTTCCTGGACTCTAGTGAAAGACCTTCTGCTGTTCCCCACTGAAACCAGAGGGTGCTGAGGCTGTTGACTCAAGCGAGTTGCAGAGTTTTCTTCCAGGTACCCTCATCACTGAACCATCTTTATACTTCTCTTTTTTCAGCCTTCCTGTTTGGGTTGAGTCGTATCACATGTATTTCTGGTGAGAGGAATTTGAAGGAACACAGAGGAAAACCCTAGCTTTTGCCTTACTACTAAGCTTACTTAAACAGAAGGACTGGATTAACTAAAAGGAAGAAAAACATAGAAATCATGTAATCAAGTATTACTGAAGTGCACAAGCTCCTGACTGATTTACATAATATGCTAGCACATCCCTGCTCTTGCTGAAATCAAAGGTTGAGTGAGTGCCTGCTACAGTGGTCTTGGAATTGGGTCTTGTATGTGTAGAAGTAAAAAACTACAAGCGTATTTCATGTTTTGGAGAAGAGGGCCTTTGAGAGTGTGTTCTTGTGTTGCTTCTTGGAAAAGCTGGAATTCGTTGAGACACTGCTGCCATCCTAGGATCCCAAAACAGGACAGGGAACAGACTTGCCTCTAGGCACCACAAGCAAAGGATAGGGCATGTCTTTTCTTTTAAGACACAAAATGTAAAAGTATGGATAGTGTTTTGGGGCTGTAACTTTCAGTGCCTAGAGCATGTTTAGGTTCTGTTAGGGTTTCTTCTGCCAGACTCGGGACCAGAAGGACCTCTTGCTAGATTGGTGAGGAGGGCTGTGGCATCTGGAAAGTGCCATTGCCCGTCTTGCAATTGCATATACTTCTCCGGGCTTCAGGCAGGAATAGACCCTGTCCTCATCAAAAGAAGAAAAGGAAATAGAAAGAGCTGTGTGATGAGTTCCTGCCTTGAAGTAAGGAATTTAAAATTTTAAATGGGTAGATTTAAAATATACACTTACACCTCATTTGTCAGTGGAATCTGCACCTTAAATAGGGAGGGAAGTGCTTGAATATCACTGCCTTGGAACAGATACCTGCCCTGCTATCCTTTTGGTAATTGTTTACTGTGTCAACAAAACCTGCTTGCATGTTTCAGTTATACCTGAAGTCTGTGGTAATTACATTGGTCGTATGTCCAAAAATATTCAGAGGTTGTTATTTCATATTCATTTTGTAGCATGTCTGAGCCCTGATGCTGAAGTGCAAATACAGGGTTTTTTTTTCATTATTTATTGGGTTTTCATGACTATCATATCTGCACTGTCCCAGCTGTTTGTAGAAATAGCTTTGTAATATTTCTGTGAAATAGCAAGGATATATATTTCCATTTTATGTCTGGAAAACTGATACACAGGGAAACTACATTATTTTCTAGCGAGTAGCTCACAGAATCTGAACTTCAGTTGTGTAGACAGCACAAGTAGTTCCTCAGTGACAGGACTGTCCTATTACCTTCTGCAGTGTCCCTCTAGGTAAGATGGGAACTGGCAGCCTGGAGCCTCCTTGTTGTGTATTGATGGAAAATGGGCTGCATCAATCTGAATATATTTCTGAAACAACTTGTTTCTGGCAGGTTGTTAATTCTAAAAATATATTTATTTCTAATTGCTGAGCAGAATGCTTAATGAATTCTTCCTTCCCAAGAACAATTAATCAAAGAAATGATTTAGGGCTGGCACTTGCTCCCCCAGGGCTCAATGGCTGCATTCCATTGACTTAAATAGAGCAGATCAAGTCCAGCCCATACTGGAAAAGATTTATCTAAGCATTTTTTAATGGTGCCCATCACTATTTGTCTGGATGTCTGTGACAGAAAAGTACTATACATATTGGAGGAGCAGCACTGGACGTTATAGTAGAGTTACAGCAAGCTGCTGTGGTTTGCAACCAGTGTTTTCCTGGTTTGTATATTTTTTAAAGAGAGATATTAAGCAAACTCCCATTGGTTGTAATGGGGATTCGGAATGGTGAGGAAAGAAGGGGCTGCAGTTACAACTTGCACCAAAAGGTTTTGTGACTGGAACAAACAGCCAGAGAGGACTGGTCACTGAGACCACTGAACTAGAGCTTTGATAAAAGAGAATCCCCTGGGAATCCCCACCACACCACAAAGTTGTGCCCTTTCTGCAAAGGATGAGAAGTCAGAAATTTGCAGCATGTCCTGGAAAGAGCAGGAGAGATCCATCAACATCCTGCGTCTTGGCAAAAGCCAGATATGTGTTAAGTGAATATGCTAGTACTTGCTTCCTTTACAGGAGTGTTACGTAGTGTGCCTCAATGCCACACAAGAAGATGAAAAGCCAAAATGGCTCCTACCGGTCTGACATGAGAGGAAAGGACTTATATGCCCTGAATGTGGCCACGGAATTTTCTGTGTTCTGTATAATTGGTGATTCGAAGCATCCTCTTTGGGCAAGTGTGTCTGACAGTATCCTTACTAGGGGAGAATATATTTTAAATGTCCACTTTCTGAGTTTTTCATTCTGTCCTGGAGTATGCACCAAGTCCTCCTCATTTTTCCCCAAGTCTCCTGCTGCCCTTCAGCTTCTGCTGGGGCTTCTTCATTTCAGTCAGTTCAATGCAGAAATGTTTGTGGGGATAACAAATTAAATAGTTTCTCAGAAAATGAAAATGGCTTTGGAGCACAGTGGCTCCTTGCATAAGGAGCTGCCTTTCTGTGGAGCTGAAATGCTAAGTTGTGAGCTAAGTTGAGTGCCCTTAAGACACTCGAGTGGATGTCAGGATTCCTGGTCCTCCTCCTCCTTTCTGCTGTGGACCTGCATGTGAGTGAGGCACTCAGGAAATAACTGCCTCTCTGTCCCTCAGTTTCCCCAGCTGGCAGATGCTGATGGTGAGACTCAGCCACCTGCTATAAAGTGCGTTGAGGTCAAAAGGGAAAAATCTCTTGTGAGCTACATACTGTTTCAGTACATGTGGTAATTAATTCAGCATCTGATGTTTGGAGGGGATAGTGAATTCACGTGGATGCCTTAGATAAGCATAGCCTTAGCACAGTATGTTTCTTCTGAAACCTAAAATAATCAGATGCAATTGGACTCTTTTTTTTTTTTCCTTAACTGCTACATTTTTAGAAGGTGATTCATCTCGTCTGGGGTCTTGGATACCTGAATAGCCCCATGGTCCCAGCAGCATTAATCTCTTTGAGGATTCATTGTGCGCCAATCCAGCCTGAATAACTCATTGCAAACAGGAGTCTGATGCTAGCAGCAGGCAAGTTGGGAAGGAAAAATATTTTCTGCTTTTGAAACTGAAACACACATAGTCACTACCTCGTTATCATTTTAGATGTCTTACTCCCTTCCACCCCCATCTTCTCTTCCCCACAGAAAGACACTTACGGCTGGCACTTCATGCTGAAGCTTGTCTGAAACAGCGACAGCAGCATTAACATTTCCCACCAGGGCTGAAAGTAATGATGTAAATCAGTGTTCTTCTGTTGATTCTCCTAAGGTAATACTGATCGGTAGGAGCTGAAGTTTGGAAACAGTACAAAATATATCCTCCATCCATCCCAATCTATGGTCCTTACACATTGCTTCTTTGGCACTTTCTCTGCCTCTAACACTTAAAGCCATACTTCTCTTCACAGAGTAGGCAGAAAATGTGCAGTAGAGTTGCCACCGCTGTTGGCCAAAATGTTTTTAACACAGAAGCAATACCTTTTAAAGAAGGCATTTGACTTGGGAGTGTAAGTTGGGAGTGAAATCTCTCTTCCAGGTCTTCTTACCCCTGTGCTGTGTTAACCACTACGTCTGTGGTGAAGTGTCCTTGTCAGGGATGAAAGCTATATGCAGGCAACATGTTAATGTCACACTGGCTTTCTCCTCAGTGAGCATGTGGTTTAGGAAGTTTTGAGCCTTTAGAGTAAAACAGCTTTGAATATGATCATTCCAGCAGGCCACTGGAAAACCCTGAACTGCGTTCTGTTACCTCCTTCTGGCAGCTTTTTGGATTCCCGTCCTGCCATTAAGCAGGAAAGAGGTGAAACTTTTTCTCCCCGCCCCATCTGGCATATCCAGGGCTCATGCGGAGTGGTAGGAATAAGAGTGCACGGGTGCTGAAGTCTGGCAGATGCTGTTGCTCATCTCAGACATAAATTCTAGTAACTTTAAAAGTTGAAGAGAGAATACGAGAGGGCATGTGTACCTTATCCTGCAAGCAGAGATGTATCTCATTAGGTAAATTGCTTCATGTAGCTGAATGACAGCTGCATCAGGTTTCGGTTTGATCCATCCTCAGGCACAGGAAGCTCTTCCTCTGTTTTTTGGTCTTTCATTGTAAGGTAAAGTAACTGGATGTAAATGGCCAGATACTCTGCTAAACAACATACATAGCTATTTCTAAGGCTGCTTAAGCCCACTGGTGACCTGCTGTGGAGATGGTTGTGCTGGTGGTGTGTGGTTCAAAGGTTAGGTGGGTACCCCAAACCTGCGTCTCTAGGAGCCTCTGTGAGAGCCTAGATGTAATAAGAGGCCTTCTGTCTCACCCTGCTTTCCATTTGGGGAGACTGGAGTTGTGATTCTTAATCAACACCAAGCTGTGGCGTGGCAATACCTAGGAAGAACATTTTTAGCATCTCGGATGGCTAGAAGTCTTTTTCTTGCCTGGCAGCTGACTTAGCTATCTGCTACATGTGTTTGTCACCTCTTTGTGGACTACTGCAGAGCATGAGGGCATAAATTTTATCAATCCAAAGCAAAACAGCAGCTAGCAGAAAGCAGAGCAATGTCCCCTCCACTGGCCCCCACTTTCTAAACTGTGGTTCTTACCTAGTTATGTGACTAGTGTAACCTCTCTGACCTATTTTAATGTTTATTTTAGCAAGTTTGGGTTCCTAGTGGTGAGACTGACATCCTCTTCTCATGTAAATTCATATTGAGAGAGTCACGTCAGTACAAAATAGTTAAGAATCCAGCCTGTCACCCTTGTAATTTACCAAGAAGATAAGTTGATGGAAGATACTCATACCATCAGTTGGCATCCTGTGTCCTCTGCCACTCTTGCAGTAGCATTTACTCTGAACTAATATACATACATACATATAAATCTATATATCATCTATATAGATGTAAAGTCTGTACCTGCAGCACTGAATGCTGTTAGTGTGAGCTGCTGTTAATCTGGCAAGCAATGGTGACAGATCAGATTCAGAGAAGTAGGCTTTGAAATCTCTGCCTGTATGTCTCTGAGAAATTGGAGGCTGGGCACTCTGAAATAAGATACATTCACTTGCCTTCATATACTTGGGTACAAATCAAACCCTTGGCCCAATATCACTGCTTTTTGAGACAATTCAGAACTCCCTAGTGCAGATCCACCTTTCTAACAGACTGCCTGAACTTTTGAATTTGACTCATGCTAGATGTTGGATATGGGCCAGGGCCTGAACTTCATAATGTCACAACTTATGTGTGTCTTTAGGCTTTAGTCCTTAACATTCCACAACATATTCATGATCACTTGGAAGCTGCAGCCCTTATTGATCTATCCGTTCTCTACAACAATATATGGCATGTTTCCATGGCAATAGGTCCCCTAAAGGGGCTTCTTTCCTTTCCTGAGTTTATTGGCCTTTTTCGTTATTAAATCATCAGAGATAAATGCACACAGAGAAGGGTCAACATCTGGATCAATGGACAACAAACAAAGAGGAACCTTTCCATATTCATACAAGTGAGAGTTTTCAGATGATCAAACGATGCAGAATTGCCAGGCCCTTAGCATGTCAGTCTCATACATAATGTATTCTGGGAGCTCTGTGAAATCAATACACATCTTAACACCTTGAAAACCTTTGGGATTCAGCATAGGGGAGGGCAGAGGAGGGGGGAATCTGGAAGTATTTATGAGTGCAGTAGGGTGGGATTTGAAGAGAGGGTTAAACTCTCTGGCCTGGGCTTTCTGCCATGAGCAGAGTTTTGTTTAGGTGCTACAAACAGAAAGTTGTACTCAGTTCTTTAACTCTGGGAGGATGTGGTGCTGCAGGTTCCTTCTGATGGAGTTTGATGAGATAGCCATGAAGCAGAACACATCTTACACGGTGTTGTGGCTCTGTAGAAGGTGATCCGAGACCACCAGCAGCTGGTGTGCAATTTGTCTATACCTTCCCTCAACAGGAAGCCTGATATGGTCTAACATAACCAGTGGGGAGAGGAGTCCATCCAGACAAGTTAGAGCTTGGTTTGCCAGTGGTTGCACTTACCTGGTTTCCTTCAAGAGGAAACTTGTGCTTACGAATCTGCCACTGAATCTGTACCATGTTATCTTCCCAATGGTGTCTCCAGCCACTGCTGCAGTGGAATTCCACTGCAGGACAGTTTATATCTTTGATCACCTCAGTGGTGCTATGAGAACAACAATAAATTATCTAGGTTCGGTGTGTAAATATTAGTCCTTTGGGCCTTCAAAAAGAGAGGGAATAAGCTTTCCTACAGGTAGTACTCACAAAAATTTCAAGGCTTTTGCAGCTTGTTACAGGGGAATTCTCCATGAGCTGCATCCAGGCAAGTGAGAAAATATTACCAATGCTGGTTTTAGTCAGAAATGGGATGTGTGCTCTATTGGCCTTCATATTCCAAATTTAGAGCTGGAACAAAGAAAGTCTCTTATGGCTATCTCTGTTTCTGTGCGTGCGT
Organism: Ibycter americanus; assembly: GCA_035590275.1. Lineage (NCBI taxonomy): Eukaryota > Metazoa > Chordata > Aves > Falconiformes > Falconidae > Ibycter > Ibycter americanus. The sequence goes on along the minus strand of JAVJGI010000063.1, from coordinate 1,597,880 downwards.
TCCCCAAAGGGGGAAATGAAATCTTGTTTATTTTTATCTTTCAGGGAAGATTGGGTTCTAAGTATAGATTTAAGATAACGTTTAATTTGTTAGGATGATACTTGCAGGCAGGAAGGCAGCAGGAGTTGAGGAGAGTGGTCAATTGACTACTTTGTGCAGAATCCACCAAGCCTTTTCTTACTCTTGTGACATGTTTATGTTTCAGCATTACTGGAAATGAAGTACAGGAGCATATTGTTTCTGTGTGATACAGTATGTCCGCAGACCAAGGACACATCTGCATTTATCGAATAGCAGATTGCACATAAAACTCTGGAAAATGCTTATACAGTTACTGTTAAGCGCACTGCAGGGTTAGGTGGTAGACATTGACGTTACAGATTAGATGTCCAGAACTGTCATTATCCCAGGACATGTGCAAGCCAGGCAGCAGCGCTGTAGCCCCTGTGAACTTCTCTATCCTGATATGCCTCAGACTGTAATGAAATGACACCCTGCAAGGTTTGCTTAGTCTCCATGAAACTGAGCTTAGTGATACCACTTGCTGCGTTGTTCACATACACCGTATGGCATTTGGAAGAACTTGAGTAAAAGATAGCACTATCTAGTAGTTGAGAGTGCTGTCATCCTAGCCAATTCACTTAAATTCTATCATCGTTCTAGCTGAGTGAAAGTTAAATACACTTACGAGAAGGGGTGTCAGCAGCTCTTTGGGATAGGGTTCCATTTTTTTTTTTTTAACATGCTTGAACAATACTTTTCTTAATGTGTTCTTGTTCATGACTAGTGCACTTCAGCGCAAAGATAACACAGAGTGCTTGGGTTTTCTGAGACAGAAAAACAGGAAACACAATGAAGTTGTTCCAGCAAAGTCACAGAACATCAGGACTGTCTGCCTTGGCTGATTCACAAAGCCTGTTTTAAACTGACTAGATGGAGACTGTAGAAATGTCTCTATCCTGATAAATCTAGTATTTGTGAAGGACAATCACCACCACTTTCTTTGTGGCCCCTCTAGCAGCTCGCATAGGCAGCGCTGAGTGTCCCAGCTATCCTGAAGAGCCCTGGAGGGGAGATTTTCCTGGAGGTCCAGGAATGTGGCATGCTCTCCCTCCCTGCAGAGGCCAGAGCCCACATGAGGCAAAGGCTTTGCCATTTCACCTTTGGTAATACTTGTAATGAGGTCATGTTGCATTTTGCAGTTTTTGACCAGAGCTGGTGGGAAATGCAGGGTCCAAGACTTTTATAGTCATGGCAATAAAAGCCTGGGCTCGTTTAAGGGGGCTGCCCACTGCAGTGCTGTCTCTGGTCTGCTCTGACTGAGCTGGCAGCAGGGGCTGTGCCAACAGCTACCAAACTCCGTGTTTATTCAGAGCATTGAGCTGTTACGTAGTTCAGACAAACGCATTCCTTGGTAGATTATCTTCAACATATGATCTGCTTCACTAGTCCTCAATTCTTTTGAATTCTCGTAAAATTCTTTGTCATATAGAATTGTAGAATAGTTTGTGTTGGAAAGGGATCTTTGAAGGTCACCTATTCTGACCCCTCTGCAATGAGCTGGGACATCTTCAACCAGAACAAGTTGCTCAGAGCCCCATCCAACCTGGCCTTGAAAATTTCCAGTGATGAGGCATCCACCACCTCTCCAGGCAACTGTGCCAGTGTTTCACCACCCTCATTGTAAAAAAATTCTTCCTTATAAATCTACCCTGTTTTGGTTGAAGACCATTACCCCTTGCCCTATTGCAACAGGCCCTGCTAAAGAGTTTGTCTCCATCTTTCTTACAAACCCCCTTTAAGTACTGCAAGGCTTCAATAAGGTCTTCCCAGAGCCTCTTCCAGACTGAACAACCCCAGCTCTCTCAGCCTGTCCTCATAGGAGAGGTACTCTGACCCTCTGATCATTTTTGTGACGTCCTCTGGACCCACTCCAACAGGTCCATGTCTTTCCTGTGCTGAGGAACCCAGAGCTAGACACAGCACTGCAGGTGGGGTCTCACAAGAGCGGAGTGGTGGGGGAGCATCACCTCCCTTGACCTGCTGGCCACACTGCTTGTGATGCAGCCCAGGGTATGGCTGTCTTTCTGGGCTGTGAGCACACATCATTGGCTCAATGTCCAGTGTTTCATCCACAAGTACCCCCAAGTCCTTCTTGGCAGGGCTGCTCCGAATACCTTCATCTCCCACCCTGTATTGATACCGGGAGTTGCTCTGACCCAGGTGCAGGACCCTGCACTTGGCCTTGTTAAACCTCATGAGGTTCACATGGGCCCACTTCTTGAGCTTGTCCAGGTCCCTTTAGATGTTATGCAAATCTTCATCTCTTTAAGAAGCCTGACAGTAGAGTGGGTGTATTGTAGGTACTGTCAAAAAACTAATAATTTAAACTAACTCTTATTGATATAATGTGTTGTGTTTTGTAAGTTCAAAAGGGCATAATTCACAACGCACTGTTATAATTGGTTAAATGCATCAATGCCTCAAATGTGTTGTTTGCAAATTGTCAAGTACTGTATCTGCAATGAAATTATTGCTAAGTAATGCGTATATTTATATTTTTACAATGGAAAAGAAAGAAAGTTTCCCCTTTGCTGCTACTGATTAAATTACAGTATATAACATGAATGGAAACCTCTTCTGAAACTAGGCAACCATATTTCCTGGATGGTAGTTCTACCTCTGAATAAGTTACTTCAATCTTTAGTATCTCATAGTCTATCTATTTGTGATATAGGATGATAATACCTGCTTAATTATGTCTGTTGGGATGTAATTAATGTATGGACATTACTTTGAATAGTGCAGGGTGTTGATTATTGTTTAATAATGTAGTGTTAGATTTAAAAATTGATGATAGAGAAGCAATAAAAAACTAACATGCTACCTCGCTTGGCCTCCAAATGCCATTTTAAAGTCTTACATAAGCAATAGCTTTCTTAATTTTCCACTCACCAAAATCCATGTAATTATATTTTAAGGTAATAATATGAGAATAGGAGTTAAACTCAAAACACGGTATGGAATTCTGCACTTTTCAGAGGGGATTAGGTGAGCAATTATGTAGATTGAAGATAATCTAAGTTAAAGGCTAAATACAGACCTTGAAAAATATCTTGCCTCAAGTAAAACTGACAGTTGGATTGAACGAAAATTCTGTCAAAGACAAAACATGAGTTTTAAGAAACTGGATGCAAAGTGCTGCAAGGTATATACCTTGTTTGTAGTGGACACTGTGCTGTGAGATATCCCTAATCATCCACCTGCTTATGTAAGCACTTAAAATTCATCACTAGCTAATAGTCCTTTTGTTCCTGATAGGAAAATTAATCACATGCGGAATTGTATCCCATCTTAGTAACTCACTGACAGCACTTACTCTGTGATACCCAGCTGAGGCATCATGATGACTACAGCATCTAAGTTCAAAAGGAAGATGAATAGTTCAGACCACCAGCTGTACAGAGCTCCTAGTCCTGCCTCCTTGCTGTCATTGTGAGGAGATAGTTGGAACATCTTCCTTAGACCCATAGGTGCAGGTAATCTGAGTGTAGCCCTTAACCTGTGTCAGCCCTGGGTGTATCCTCACTGGTTATATTCTATGTATTTGCGTAGCAACAACTGGCAGTGAAGTTGAATTTGGTGCAGCCCATGTTCTCTAACAGACGGGGACAACCACAGCTGAATGAGAAGCAGCCAGTGCTGCCGAAGCAGGCAGCCAGGGGATTCTAGGGGAGGCTGGGACACAGCAGAGCTCTTTTCCTTGTACTGTTGTAATGCATGGCTAATTATCAGTGCTCTCAGGGGTTTTATTCAGGATGGCAGAGGATACATATTATTTGCATAGATTGGTCAGAAGGAATTAAAACTGTTTGTCTTATTCTTTAGCTAGGTCCCCCTAATCATTTCCCATGATTTAGCATGCAGAATATTTTTGTAAGTCAGTTGACTCTTTTTTTTGGGTGGGTATTCATTTCAAAGAAGCTTTCAAGTGCACAGGTATTTGAATAACTCCCTATAAATAAATAAATTCTTCTAGCAAGTGAATTCTTGGACTCTGTAGCTGATAAAGTGTCCTTTAGTGTTTAGGAGCAGTGAATCATCATGTGCCTGCTATTATCTCTGTGAATAATGCAAAGTTTGTAACTCTCCAGTAGAAATACGCCTACTCATATCTGGGAGAAGTAATGGTTCCAAAGGCAGGGAGGGATCTCTTCCTGCTTTTTCTCTCTCCTCTGTGTTCAGATACCTATGTGAATGGCTGCTTTCTGGAGTAAACTCTCCTCCCACCGTTGCTGCTCCAGCCACACTGACATCTACTAATGCTCTTTACAAAAGATGGTTTCTATTTCTAGCCTGACTAGCAGTCCTGGGAATTAAAGCACAACCTCTTTCCTGTCAGGATAGTTGCTGGTGAGCACAGCAGTGTCTAATTCAACATGCAATCTGGAGCGGGGGAAGGGAGCTGCCACTCTGGAGAAAAGGGCAGATTTTCATCAGCTTTTTAAAGGAATAACATAACCATTTCTCCCCGTGCAAGGCAGAGGATGGAGATGTCATTTGTGACTCAGTAGGTGGCACTCTGTTTCTTGAGTCAGCACTGAGCCAGTGCTCCTGCCTGGGCTTGGTAGAGCAGTTGGATTTGTCTTTGGTTTTGGTTTTAGGAAGATACGTTCATTACAGATTTGTTCTTGTAAGGTTAGGAAGGTTGGTCACGGTGTCTGAGCTAAATTCCATTGCTAGTAAGAACATCCTGGCTCCCTGGCATTTCCAGTTAGATGCATTTTTATTTTTGATTCCTTTCTGTGCACTTTCAGGCAGTACCTCTGTTCAACCCAGAGTTGGCTGCCTTTCAGCAGAAGCTGAAAACATCCAAAAAGCTTTGTTAATTTAGAGGTGAGGTTGCTCAAGTCTATTTTCTCTTGACAGTGCAAACACTACAGAGCAAGAACAGAAGTTAAGGCCACAAATGTGCCCCACTCAGGCAGGTTTTGAATGCCATACTGACACAGTGATGCTGACCAGGCTAACCTCTGCAATTCACTATTTTCTCTCCAATTGGTCACAATCCTTCTTGAGCTCATGCACTATAATTGGTTTCACTGCATCATGGAAAAGTTTTGAAAAATCAAAGTTTATTTGATTAAAAAATGACATCCAAAAGCAGCGTTCCTAGCCTGCTGTTACATTATGCAGTAGACAGAACAGAAAGATGATCTAACTTTCTGGTCAAAACCCACAAACTAATACCTACAAAGTGTACATATTATCAAATCCAACTGAGTGACACCAACTATGCTTAAAGAGCGTATATTCTTTGCCACACTAATTCTCAAGGTGCATTCTGTTACAGCTAAATAATATATTAGGAATTAAGAGATTGGAGGTAGTGGTGCATGTTAAAATGTGATTTTTCAGATCTAAGAAGCATGCACAGAGTAGGATGTAGTATAAAATCCAAGTACATTTGAACAAGACATCTGGTTTATATAGTGCTGGCTGTTCCCTGTGCTGTGAGCTGTTCAGTTGCACTGAGTCAACTATAATAAAGCAATACATTCATATTTACTAACTTTTTTTGTAGGCTTTTGAAAACAGGAATAGAAGTGAGCAGTCAGAGGAAGGTGTCCATGAGATGCATCTCTTTTAAACTCTTTTTCAAGCCGTATGAATAGCTTCAGATCTGGTTAGACTTAAGAGTCAAATTTAGGTCCTAAACCTTATTTAGCCTTAGACTTCCGTGAAAAAATCCCATTCTCTTAATTTTGCCGTGCCGCTTCTCTATCTGCAAGACAGGGATAATAACTCTGTCAGCCTCTCATGAGTGCAGCGGAGCCAATTTCATCACTGTCAGCTCTGCGGAATCCCTGGGTGCAAGGAACAACAGAAATACAGAAAACATGGGTTATTAATAGCTGGTGCTTGCCCTTACATACATCACATGCACCGTTAGTCATTCTGGCCAATAATTTACGGGGAGTGAAAGGATGTTCCTCAGTGTAAATACAAAATTACACATGGCTGATATTAGATCTCTGAGGCGTAGCGGGCCCTGAGTCTATTCAGTCTAAATCCAGTGATGCCACCCTAAGCAGATTATACTTAATATGTGGGTAAAATTAAAATGTGTAGGAGCTGTAGAATCTGAATAGTTAAATTTTAACTTCTAGGCAGTTTACCTTGTAAAGGCAGGTGAATTTCCTGTGCTGGAATTGGTGTGCAGACCAAATTCTTGGTGGTTTTCAGCTTTTTCTGCCTCCTTCGTAGAGTCCAAAGGTTATCTCCTCCCTGACACCTTGGATACCCTTTTATTAGCAGGGGTGCATTGGATACAAAAGTTTACCTTCTGTGTTCTGTGAGTGATGGCTGTAAAGGTCAGAACTGAGGGGAACCTGTGACAATAATCTTGAGTCACTAGTACACCCTTGAGAACTATGGTTTAAGAAACACATGGCAATGAATTTTAGCACTTCGTCTTTGCTTGCCCACATTGGAAACCATGATTCTCTGTGGATGTTTCAGCAATAACAGCAGACTGGGACTGAAAAGCATGAAGTGTCTTTGAAGATCTTAGAACTGCAATAGCAAGAAATGCTGTACATCAGGATGCAAGAGAGCTTACTGTGGTGTGACCATGCTTGGCTATAAGAGACTGGGGTAGCAGGAAGTGCTACAGTCAGGCAGAAAGCATTTTACTAGGGGGGTGTGTGTGTAAAACATCTTACTTAAACTGTGAGCCATCCTTGCCACTTTTGTCATTGTCTCCAATTGCCACTAAGTATTGAAATCACCAGCCAGTGTAAAAAGAAGAGGCACAAAAATCCAAAGATATCTGAAGAAAGCCACTTACCTTTTCATCTCTGCAGGTCTGGCCATGTCCATCTCATGCCATTAATTTGAAACTTGGGGAAAATAATTTTCTTTGTGCATATCTCCTTCTGTATCCCCTAAGGCAAATTAAAGATGGCTGGGAGGTTATTTATTTTTGGTAATAATACACACACTGCTTCCAGACTTCCTGCTATTGTGTGATTATCTAGATTAATTGACTAGGAAAGCTGCAGCATCATCTCAGGCCCTTAATAAGGAAGACCACAACATGGATTTTTACAGTATTAATGCGTATTACTGTGTGACACAGCCTTGCTCTTAGAAGCACGTGGACAAATCTCATTGCTGAGTATCTACCAGCACCAACTGTACCTTTTACTAAGGTAAGGATTTTGTGCTACTTGCCTGCAGGGGCATGGCACCTTGAGAGCAAAAAAGAGATTGTTGATGACATTTTTAGAAACCTCGTTAGTGGATAACTTTGCTTATACTGAAGTCAGTTCCCATCAGCCTCTGCTGAATGTTTCTGAGAATTGCTGATGTGCTGCTGGTTTGTGACCCTTTCTATGCATGTGTATTAGCTGGAATCTTAAACATGCTTTTAGGTGCTTTAAAGCGTTATGTTCTTAAAAGGGAGAGAGAATCTATACAGAGAAGGCTTTTAAGGCATATTCTGCCCTTTTTGTTTTCCTGCTGAGAGTTTAACAAATTGGTGCAGTTGCCTCACTACAGTGATACTGTTCTGCAGCAGCTCAGACTGGTCCAAGGCCCAGACTTCAGCTGAACAACTCTTTCCTAAGCTAGGATCTTTAAGGCAAATCTGTTTCTCCTAAAAATTTTCGCTGATTTTGACTGTAATCTGTCATACAGATAGAGCAGCACGTCCGTGTCCTCCTTCAGCAAACCCAACAGTTTCCTTCATTGCATCATTGTAAATCCAGAGTCACTATGTTGACTTCACTGCTATTGAGACAATTGCTTTAAAGGAGGGCTCAGTTCTCTCGCTTGTGTTTACTTGCTGTTGACTTTTTTATGGTCTAAGAAGTTAGGCTTATTTGGTACTCAAGAGGTTAATAATAATATAATAAACATCATGCTAATTTGCGTGACTGACTGGAAGAACCACTGCAGCTTTCTGTATGTTTCATCTTCAGGTTTAAGCAACCAGACCTGATAATGGGTTTGCACTGTGTACTTTGCTCATTCACTGTGACAAGTGCATCTTAATACAAGTTATTTATGATACCTCACAATATTATAGTACTGCCCTGCAGTATACAATGTAGAGCTGATGAAATCTTGGCAACGTGAAACTACAATACGTTGGCATCTCTACCTGTGAAACATTTGGAGGGGACCAGAGCACCACTGTGTTGGGCAGCGAGACTCCTTTGTGAGATTCCTCTGCAAACTGTGAAACTCAGAGAAGTTTTTAGGCCTCACTCTGGGTGAGTTGTGGCAACATTGTGTGATTGTGTATCTCTTACAGTAATAGCTGGGGAAAATCTTAAAAAAATCCCAAACAAATAAATTAGGAACTATATTCAGACTGTGTGTGTCTTCAAAACCAAAAATTAGTTTTATTGTAAGGTCCACTGGATAATACTGACTTGCTGCTAAAGTGAAGATAAGCTTCTTAGAGACTGTGCTTCATGGAACATTAGTTAAATGTTGTAGTTGCTTACTTTAGAAATGAAATGGATATTTCCAGGCATGTGACTCCAAGCTTTATTGATTGTTTCTGTACAACATAGGAGTCTATAGAGTGTAGACTGAACTCCTAAAGTCCAGGTTCAGCATAAGCTTGGCTCAGCAAGAAATCTGAACTGAACACTGTAGATCACAGAACGGTCTCCAGTTTCATCCTGATCCCAATGCTAACAGTGCTAGCTGCTTCTAAAGGAGGATCAGATAGTAGGAGCAAGCCTGATGATTTTAACCCCAAATGGCTTTACTGGCCTATGAACTCTGAGGCCTTCCAAATACTTGTTCTCTCTCTCTCTTTACCTAACAGTCGTTGTAGTAACTGCAAGTATGTCAGTCTCTTCGTGGGTGGCTCTCAAGTCCCAGTTGAAGTTTTCAAGTAGGCATGTCCAGCTGTGTACTCAATTCTGTTCTGGACCCTCTAAGCCAGGAGATGAGTGTTCCTTTGACATTGAGCACTTAATTAGCTGCTTGTGCACTCTTAAGTACATCAGGCAGACTAGCAGAGCATAGGGAATGAATGACAGTAGAGATGTATAAAGCACATTAATTCTGTTGACCTGGGCTCCCTGATCTCCCACTCTATAGCTGATCTCACGTGTCTCTGTCTTGCTGTCCAGGTTTTATTGGGATTTGACCATGCTGCTCCTGATGGTAGGGAACCTGATCATCATTCCTGTGGGCATCACTTTCTTCAAGGATGAAAACACTACCCCATGGATTGTCTTCAATGTGGTTTCGGACACGTTCTTCCTCATCGACCTTGTCCTCAACTTCCGAACAGGCATTGTGGTGGAGGACAACACAGAGATCATCCTAGACCCACAGAGGATCAAGATGAAGTACCTGAAGAGCTGGTTCGTGGTGGATTTTATCTCCTCCATCCCCGTGGACTATATCTTCCTGATTGTTGAAACCCGCATTGATTCTGAGGTGTACAAGACAGCCCGGGCACTGCGCATCGTGCGCTTCACTAAGATCCTCAGCCTCCTGCGGCTTCTGCGGCTCTCCCGGCTCATCCGCTACATTCATCAGTGGGAGGAGGTGAGCAGAGGCTGTGATGCACTTGCATCCTAAATCTTTTCTCCACTTATGCTGGTATTACACAAAAGTGCTTTCTTTGAATGCCCATTCTCCTACTTTATGCCAGTGTGAGTGCTAAAGAATTGTGTCTTGAGACTGTCTAATGCTTTGCTTTTAGCAGGTTCCTGAGAGGGCCTTCAGCATATTGTTACTTAGTCACTTGAGACTGTACTATCTGCTTCATGATCATAATATATGTAATCTGATGAGATGATGCATGGGCTGGGAGGAGAGTAAGTACAGGTGGGACCCCTGCAAGAAGTGTGTAGTTACAGAGCTGCCTGTGAGTGGAACAGTTAGCCAGACAGTGTGATCTTGCCCTCTCAGAACCCCAAAAGGTCCATAAACAGCTCAGAGGAAAGATCTATAGACAGCTGATTTGCACAGCCTGTGGCATTTGTTTATCCAAGCATCTTCTTCTTTTACATGCTTCTCTCTTGAATAAATGGCTTGGTGATGTATTTTTAACCTTCTTGTTTTTTAAATTCTCTGACAATAAGTTAAGGGGAAGAGGAAAGTCAAGTAATCTGCAGACAAATAGGATCTGTTTAAAGACATAAAAGTCTGGTGAAAAGCAAGAGCCTCACTGCCCCTGGACCCGGTGCTGTTCCCAGGGGAGTTCCAATATGCAGGGTGAGTTGTCAGGCGTGATGTGAATGAAGTCACAACCTTACAAGTAGCTTGAGAATGAGTTATTTTTTCCTGTCTCCATGCTGTCCAAAGCAGTGAGAGTGCTCCCTGCATCGTTCTCCACATGTCAGGAGCATATTTTCAGGACAAGGAAAGCTGGTCAAGGCAATTTTATCTTCCTCCCCATACCTTCTCTTCTGCTGAGGAGCAGAGCCTGATGCAGAGCCTAATCTAATGTAGAGCGTGCTCCTGGGAATGTGAAGGGAAAGCAGCCATGCAAGTCATGGCTAGATTGCACCGAGCTGTCAGAACACTAATTCATGAGAGAGCTGAACCATTTCCTCCTGCTAGCATCACAGACTCAGAGGGAGAGCACTGGTGCATACTTTACAAATTTCAGGCTTCATCTTTGTGGTGTCATAATTTGTGAATGCTTCACTTAGAGCAGAGCTTAATGCCTTGTTGAAGTTTGGGATGACATTGTGCAAGGTGCTGTACAGGTGTATATGGAGAGACGCTGCAGCCCTGAAGAATTCATTACTAGGTTAATTTGCTTCATAGCACCGGCAAGCAGGAAGTGCATACAGAGATGGAGATAAATAAAGCAAAAGTGTCCTTCCCAGTGTGTCTCAGTAAGTCAGACACTGAGTAGAGCAATGAAATATCTCCAGGTCTGTTGTCCTGTCCCATGGTTGCGTTGCTTCTCTGTCCTCTAATCTGAGAACGCTTAGGGAAGGCGAGTTGGTGGCTTAAGCTGTTGTTAAAGTAGCTCCTTCGTATAAATTTACGTGTAGCCACAGCAGTGCTCCGTGCCTGCTTGTCTCTGCTCCTTGACTTTAAGGTGGTTGAAGAGGATTTAAGCATATTTGCTGTTGATTGTACTGAATGTATCTTAAAAAATCATGAAATGAAAGCAAATCAGCACCCTTTTCCTGTCTTGCTTCTCCTGCAGTTTCACTGAGCAGCCATTTCTGGTTTCAGTCTCATAATACAAATTGGTGGGGCATTTTTCTGTTCTGCTGGCTCTCATGGGTACTGGGGGACAGCACAGCGAGGTACTGTCTGGATACCCCCTGAAGAACAGACTCCCTGGAGTGATGCAGTGCTGCAAGTGGAAGGGACAGATGGTGCTGGATTGCAGTTGGGAGACTGCAATGCAGACTCTGTTATGCATTGCAGAGCCCAGCAGACCAAACACGATAGTCTTTTTTTCAAACAGGGCTCGACCCAAGCAGCAGTTTCCTGGAGAGAGTGTGATACTGGGAGGTTTTCCACCTTCTCACGTGGGGGAGGGAAGCAAAGCAAAGGGGTGATCCCTTGTCATTGGTGCAGTGCGTGCTACAAAGCAACCAGGAGACAGGGAAGAGAAGTGCTTCTCCATCTTTGCGCAGGAGTAAACAGTTGTGCTCCCTGGGAACCACACTGACAGTTCTTCCTCTTACTTTGAAGTGCCTACAGATGATCCATCTCTGAAATTTCACATTAATCTTTCCTCACTGCACAGATCAGCAGTGGTGATCTGGAAGTGTTAATTCCTGTAGGATGGAGCAGTGTTCTAGACTTACACTGGGCATATGCAAGGGGCAGGTTGCTGTGCAGAGTTAAAGGAGGAGGACAGCTGTTGGGAGAGAGAGTTGCTGAAGATTTCTGTTCTCCTTTGCTCCCCTGCACTATCCCACCCTATGTCTCATCTGCTAGGTGGTATCCTTCTCTTAGGCTCTTTGCATATGACCAGATAAGCTAAAAAAGACTTGTGAGTAGGGCACACTGGTCCACTGAAGAAGAATTTGTGTGTGAACTACAGGAATGCGTGTAGGGCCATCTGAGGCAGAGTTAATAGAGGTGGATGGACTAGTCAGAGAGGGAGCGTACTGTGTTGTGTCTGGGTAGAGCATCCCACTCACTTGTACTGAGCTTATGCAGTGACTTGCTGCCTTGCTTATAACTAGTGCCGAGACACTGGGTCCTGCATGAGGAGGAGAGGGGGATCCAGTGTACACAGAGATGTTAATCTACTTACTCTGCCTCCTAGATGAACACTACATCTGTGCATTAGTGTAACTGAGTGAGTGCAGGGATAAGTGGTCACTTCCTGAGTTCACAGTGAGCTTCTCCATTTCTTCCCCTGCAATTGCCCATGCTCTGCATGAATTCATCACTCACCCTGCAGTGAGGAGAGCGCAGCCTTCTCTAAGGCTGCAGTGCTGTAAAACAGCCAGCCACTCATCAGTTCCAGATCAATGCTAGTCATGAGTCTGTGGGCTCGAGAGCCAGTGGTTTGAAGTGCCTGCATCATTCTGGCTCAGCCGCGGTCTACTCTGGCATCCTCCCCCAGATCTGAAACAAGTGCTTTGGAGACTACAGCTGGGCAAACAACCTAAAGAAAAAAGAAAAGAAACAAGAAGAAAAACAATCTAATGCACTCATGTTCACTCGAGTACAAAAATAAGCTTAATTCCAAATGTAGCAGTTTCATTTGCATTATCCATTTTGCATGAGTGGTCCAACGAATGAATTTACCAGTAGGGCAGAATATAAATAGAGTCTTTTTGAAGTGTCTGCTGTATCTACCCTGCAGTAGGAAGCTTGATTGCAATATAGGAAGGCATACGCACACTGGTTTGAGCCTAGCTTCCCTGAATATCATCTTACAAACTTCAGTGTATGGTAGTTACCAAGTCCATAAGCAGAGATCCAGGAGGGCTGGCACGGTCTGTGTCTAAAGCTGTATTGCCAGGGTTAGAACAAACATGGATACTCCAGCCATGCCTTGTTCATATGCAGGGAAGCGCT
>JAVJGI010000063.1:1494692-1584739 GCA_035590275.1 Ibycter americanus | reverse complement strand
ATAAAAGCAGAGTAATACTGTGTAATCCACATAATCAAATTGAACCAATGCAGTTCAGATTGTGAGTGTTAGGAAAAAAACAACTTCTTTATGTTTTGCTAGGCAAAAATGATTGATTTCCCCCGCCCCGTAACAGCAATTTGCTGAGCTTTCCCTATTTTATGCACAGCATCTACCCCTGTGCTAGGATGCGGTAACCTATATTTAACATCAAACTATTTTGACTTATGAACAAGGAACATTTATTGGGACAACAGTAAAATCCTGCTCCTATAAATTGGTTTCCAAATAGCACATAGGCTAAGATAACAAAAATACTTTGATTTCAGAATCTATGTGAGGGATTATAATGGGAAGGAAATGAACTAACTGGTATTGATATACATCAAAATAATAAAATTGTAATTTTATCATCAAATTAATACATCAAGATAATAAAATTATTGTGAGAGGATTTTTTCAGATTTTTGTCAGAAAAAAATTATAGTTTTCGATTTTTGCAGCTGAAACCCGAAGAAAAGGACAATTTGGTGATTTTCAAACTATTATGTCAGTAAAAACTTGGAAACTACCCTGAATGCTGTCCTTTTCTTCCCTTGAGTTTCCATATCACATAGAAGTTTTAGAATGGAGGAAATGGATCTTCTCAGGTCTGTTTTACTGGGCACAGATTACATCACCTGAAAGATGACATCACTTTTAAAGAAGATTCAGAGATATTCAGAAAATTGATTCAAAGGCTAGAGGGCCTATGTGGAAGGACTAGGAGGGAGCTTCCAAAGACCATGAGAATATGGTTCCCAATTGATTTTCATTTTGATTTGAACAGCTAATTCCCTTAGTTTCTTCTGACCTATTTGTAGCCTTCCTTAAATTAAATGAAAATAACATGGCTAGTAGCCTGGGGGATGTAATGTTAGGCCAAATCCATAACTGGATCCTGAGAGGGGAGGAGCTGGGCAAAATGATTGTTCTCAAGTAGTGCAGCAGGGTCCCATTCCATAAGCAGTTCAAAATAGCTTAGCAGATCTTTTATCGATATGTTTTGCAATTCTGTCATGTTAAACAGCAGGGCAGACCCATGAAAGTAACTCATTAAAACCTCTGGCCACCCTTGAGTAAAATCAGATTCAATAAACACTGGTAATGTGGTGGTGGGATGGGTGGGGGTGGGGAATGGGCTGGATTTCTTCCTAAATTTGCATTACCTCATTTCTGAAGGCAGCATTAGCACGCTTTTGTCTTTAATGTCATTACAGGAGCTTATTGGAACCATAATGCAAGTTACAGTGATTTTCATTCTCACTGCACAGTGACCTAAAACTCAAGCATCTTTCCCTTTTTAGCAAAAATCCTGACTGTACTGAAGTCGATGTCAAAAAACTCTTGCAGACATATTAGAAGAAGGTTGTTCAAGATTTTACCACAGCCTTTTACGTTGAACTGTTCTCACTTATGCAGCACATCCTTGCAGAGGGACAACAGGCAACAGAAGGAAACAGATGTTCTCCATTTCTGTGCAGACATTGAATTTTCCCTCACTTGCCTGTAGGCAGCTAGTGATCCATCCCCTGCCCTGTTTCAGGAGAAAGAAACCTAAAAAAGTTTTTTTGGTGGAATTTGGCTTTAGCAGGAAGTTCTACTGCTGTAATGCAAATTAAGCTTCCCACCTGGGCAATGGGAATACAGTTTCAAAGACAGTATCATAAAAAATGGGTTATAATGAATTATAAGGAGCCAGGCAAATATTTGAATAGCTGCGCAGCTCCAGAGGTTGCCATAAAAAGGAAAAAGCCTTTTATGTTTTTTTACAGTCACCTTCTGGCAGTGCTTAATGTGTCTTCTGTCAACAGGATGGTATGATAGGGGGAATAGATGGCTTGAGGGGCTGGGATTAGGGCACAAAGCCATTTGTCTCTAGGTCAGTAGTTCAGATCCAGCTTGTAGCAAGTGAAGGTCACTTGCTGTCTCATGGATGTTTTTTCTCTGATCTGTTCTTAGTACATTGGTGCCTGTGTGACAGAATCATCTGGGGGACTGGGCTGGGTAAGCCTCAGGCTCCCTGTAGCAGCAGCAATGGGGTTAAATTCCCCCCCACATCTGAGGTGGAGTCCCCACTGACTAGGGTTTAAGGCATGTTAATAAGAGGATCTTGCCTGTGCCCAGCCCCTGGTTCTCTGTGTCACAAGGGCCATCAGTCTGGGGTTTATGCTGGGATGGAATGATAAAGGTTTTCAAAAGAGACAGACTGATATCCTAATGATCTCTAATGACTGTGATAGCTGGTTGCTGCTTCAGCCTTTCATTTTCCTCTTCCCTCAGACTCCTCCTAGCCTACTCCTTACGTGTCCCTTCACTGGACACTGTGGTAAGTTTGCCTTTCTCTTGGGGAGCTCACGTCTCTCTATTTCTCTGCCAGCACCAGCTGCCTGCAGCTCAATGCCCTTATCTTGCCAGCTGCCTGTCATTTTTCTTCACACTATTGTTTTTGGAGGGGGGTTTCTGGCAGGCTTTATTATTGCAGTTGTGTTACAATAACAGAGGGTCCTCAAAGGAGAAATGCTGGAGTCTGGCATGAGGATTCCTCCTGCAAATTTTCTTAGATTTAATACCGTGGGGGCTATACACTTTATTGATGGGGCATGTTCCAGCTGTGGCGATGTAGGGACCCTGGGCCCTCAGCATATTGACACAGCCTGCTGTGTTGCTGTCATATAGGTGACATATGAGTTGTTGTGACCTACATCAACTATGTTTGTAACAGGAAGAGGGGTCTTGATAACCCTGTATGCTGATTGCAAAGCTTAAGGAAAACGTCTGGGAGCCTTCTAAATCACAGAAAAAGCCTGTGAGCTCGGGAACCAGCAAGGGCAGCACCCAGTTCCTGTAGATGTGTGGGAACACAGATTCACACCTCAGTAGGGCTGTGCCCCATAGAAGAAGCACTGTGAAGGTCAGCCTGAAAGGGCTGTACCCTCTCTGGAGCTGGAACTGAGCACCTCAGGTTGTGTGTGTGCCCAAACCAGCCTGCACAGTGCTCTGCATACCCTTTGGTTAATATGTCATATGGTCTATATGTAACATACGCATGTGTAGTGCTGATGTTAGGGACAGCCAGTACAGTTTTTGAAACCATTCAGAGGGAGATTCCTGTTACCATTTGGCTTGCTGATCCAATGCCAGATCTGTTCTTGTCTTTTAGCAGTATGGGAATCATGATCTGCCAAACTCACCCTATACGAAGGCCAGTGTGTCGAAGGCACATTAGCCTTGCCACTTGCAAGTGGTAGCAAATTAATTGCTCCTCTCCTTGCAGCTTCTTCCAGGAAGGCACTATTGATTGCATTCATATCAAGTGAAAAACTTTAATGAGGTAGCTGAAGAGAACAGCATTTCTTCGCCTCACTTTTTTGTATTTAGAAAGGCAGAGTTGGAAAGGAACGTGCCAAATCTGTAAGTTGTGTGAATGAAGCAGGAGCTTGGCCCAAATAGGACCATGGAAAAAAAATCAAGTTGGTTAGTGGGGGAGGAAGAAAAGGGGAATTTGGAGTGTTAAGAAGGAGCATGGCAGCATGGAGTTGCTTTTTGCCAAGAGAGTCTGAAATCAGTTACTTCATCTCCCCACAGAGCATCCTCATGTGCTGTAAGCCAGTCACTGGGCAAGGGGAAGTGCCAGATGGGGACCTGAACAGCTGCTTCTGCTGGAGCAAAAGGGAGAGCAAATCTCTGCAGTAGGAAGAGAAAAATACCCCAGTCACTGACATAATTAAGGGTTTAGATTCTGGAAATGAATCTGTATCTGAAGAGTTCTTCAGATACGTGTGTGGTTTCTTCTGTCTGGTTTGCTTTACTTGTCTCCCCCCTTTAAGCTGGCAAGCACTCTGAGGCACCACTGCACAACAGAGGAATCCACAGTAATGAGTACCTACCCAGTCCATTTTATTCTAGTAAGTGGGTAGGGCTGGTGGGAGAGAACAACCAATTATCTGTACACTTCACTGTCTGTAGACACAACACCCTGTGGCAAGTGCTGTTGTGGTGTGGAGCTCAAGGCAGAGCAGAAGCCTGAATCCCTCTCCCAGGCAAAGCTCACTAACTAGCATGGAGTGCAGTGTTCAGACCTCAGGCTCCAGCACCACTGCTAGATAATACTGTGAGTTGAAGAATTCATATGCGTTGCCATGCAAACAAGGTAGCTGAAGGCAAGCTATTGCCTTCAAAGGTTCCATGCGCTGAGGAAGAGGGATAGGGCAATGTCAGCCATGCAGAAAGGTCAGGACCTATCCTGCTGGCAGGGCTGCAGGAGGGCTTGGCTGGCTGGAAGGGCCTGACCCTGGCCAGACTAGCTGGGGAAAGAAGGAACAACACTCTTTTCACAGGGCAGCAAAACCCGAGGCCAAGCTTTGGCTCTGAGCAGTTCTCACTTCCACTCTAGAGAAAAAGTTGCCAGCCACAGTGCAAGCCTTTATGCAACACACTATGTGTGGGGAACCAGAGCTGGAAAGCCCGAGCCCTGAGAACATGTTTGTTTTTCACCCTCTTTTCTTCATGCCAGAAATATGCTAATGTAATGCAAAATAGCCTTACTTTCCCTACTAGTTTGAGGTGAAAGGAGGAAGAAGTCTTTCTCAGGAGGAACAAGCTTCACTCCTGAACAAGGCACAGAGAGGTGCGAAGGTTTAATGGGTAAGAGCCTTATTGATGAAGTTATTTTCTGAGCACCGCTGTGAAAAGAGCTGTTTCAAAGACAGTTTCAGGACATGCAATTATCCAGTTTGCCAGCTTAATGCATTCAACTTAACCTCATTTTTATGAAGCAGAAATCAATGTGCTAACTTTTTCAGAGCTGAGAGATGATATATTATTCTTGCTTCTCTCATAAGAATGCATATTTTTAAGCTTTCTCTACTTGAACTCCTCCCTCTCCCAGTTTTGATTAAGCAGGAATATCCCAAGGGCTAGACGAAAGGGTGAGGCAATTTCCATATTCCCAGATTCACATTAGAATGAAAAATGTTTCTGAAATCTCTTTGCAATACATGGCCAAATTTTCCTCACTGTCTTCTTGGAAAAGGACTTGGAAGTTGGAAGTACATCTATGACTTCAGTACAACCTTTTTATTCATTTCGTTCAAGCAGCACTTCAGCAGGGAAGAATTCTAAAGTGCTGTTGACGGTGCTGATCTTCACCCCAGTTTTTCATTCCAAGGAATGTGTGTCCCCTGTTCTGTGCTCCTCCAGCGTCTGTCACCTTCTGGATTCCCACATGGTCAGGGACATTTTGGTAACTATTCCTCCCTTGTGTCTTCTCCCCTTCCTAAGCAAGAAGGCTTGCAGAACAGCAGCTGCCAGAGCTGTGAGCTGGATAATGCCTGTCCAGAAGTCCTCAACAACAGTCTGCCATAAAATTGGAAAGAGTATGGTAACTGCCCTGCTTTTCATTAATATGCCTCCTCTCCTATCCCTGGCACTTCCTGAAGTGGGTTGCACCACACTGTGCAGGCCACCTTACCCATCGTGATTCTCTTTATGTTCAAGAAAGTAAGTGCTTTACTTCTTTGATTCTTTCAGGTGTATGTGAGTTATACCTGTTCCCCTCCCCAGATCCGTGCCCTATGACTGTTTTTTTTAGCACAGAAGTTAAGAAGAACATTACATTGGGGCCCCTCATTTCAAGCTTTTCTTAGTGGATGGATGGCACAACGGTTCCAAAGAGCAGAGCAGCCCCAGCCTGCCCCAAGGCTCCCCGAGCAAGTCACAGCATGTGACTCAGCAGTGCTGCCGTTGGATGCACTGCAGCATCAGAGGGACAGATGGTGGCAGCCAGCCACACACTGTGTAGTGTGCTGAGCTGGGTCAGCTGCAGAGGAGCCTGGACCAGGCAGCGCTCTCAGTTCTTGCCTCACTGGTTCTCTACACGATCTGGTTGGTCAAGGGCAGAATGCAAGGGTATATGTGTGCATATACAGAAGGAAAGGGGAATGAGGACTGTGGACTTTGGCTTTTTAATCTAAAGAGAAATCTGTTTCCCCTGATAATGTAAAATGGCAGTGGTGGCCCTATGTACCTTGGCAGAGCCATGTAGCAGACAGTTCCCTGCTGAACTGCTGGTGATTTTATCTTTGCCTTTTGCTCATCCAGTATTTATGAGGGAGAAATCAGGGAGGGCCTGATCATGGGAAACATTCCGCCTTTTGTGACAGCTGGAAAAAGAAAGAAAGAGATGTGATGTGAAAACAGAAACACCAGAATTACTATTCTAGCTTCCTTCTGCGCTTGGGATAAGCCACATGCCTGTAGTCCCACAATGTTCCTTTCCATAAAATGAAGGTAATAATGTAGTCACCTCACAGATCTTAAACAGCTGCAGTTCATTCACGCTTCTGGGGTACCGTTGGGCCTGGGACCTGCTCTGACATAGACCCTGAGCAATCCCGCTGAGATATGACATAAACACACTTTTCTGCTAGGTATACTTTGGCAGGTCCTGCCCCCGGGGCTGGGGGGACACTGTTCCTACTCTTCTCTAGAAACAGAGACCTAACCCAATGTGGGATATATATCTTTATTTTACCACACCCTGCTGTTCCATGTGGCTTTTCATTGTTCTGTGATGTATTAATATCCTCTCCCTTGAGCTGTTGACTTGGGGTCATCAAGGCAGATGAGTATAGAAGAGGATGGTGTCATGGTTACTCTGTGTCTTTGATCCCTGAGGGTTAGGAAAGAAGGAGAAATTTGGGGAGTATGTTTCTCAGGTTTGGATCCGGCCAGGATGGATCATCAAGAAAGTATGACGGTCTATGCAGTGTGTAAATGGATTTGGAGTAGGAGGATCCTGGTCTGAGGGGAAATCCTGAGGTAAGGAGTGAGTCAGGTGTGGGCCAGGAGCTGAAGATGGTTAGAGACAAATTGGAAAAGAAGGGACTTGGTGCAATACTAGTGGGGAAGAGGGCAGCAACACTGTGGGCAGCGAGCTCAGGGAGGAGAAGTTGTTCTGCAAAACACTCCCCAGTGCTGGGGTGGGCACAGAGCCGTACCCCAGCGAGCAGCTGGGAGTCTGCCCATGTGTAGGATCACTTTAGGTCTGGCTCCACTCGTGTGGTGGAGCCTGTGGAGGGTGAACTTTGAGAGAACCTCTCTCTGTGCTGGCAGTGACAAGCAATCAAACAAACAGCAGCAGTGCTTCCTTGTAAACACTGGGAAGAAACTGTGAGGATAATGTCCCTTAAAGCAGCTGACAGGCCTACTCTTCCTCAAGTCCCTGGAGTGGGTGGAGAGCAGTTAAGACAGCAGCTGTGTTTGTTTTTTTTTTTTCCCCCATTTATATATATATTTTTTCACCCAGCAAACTGCCGGGTATTAATTCCTCTTGATTTGCCGTGCCTCAGTGCAGCCCAGTTTGGAGAGGCTGTCCCTCGAATAGGGTTGATTAGACTCCTCTCCAGTACGCATCACCCAAACATCCACTAATTCTACTTTGTCCCAACAGCGTGCCTGGCTTTTCAGATGCTACGAAGAATTAAACTGAAATTGTGTAGTTAATTATTTAAACTTGGTGCAGCCAAAGTCCAGAGACTTCTGTCAGGGCCCAGCAATGATCACCAATGAAAGGTCCTGAACAGATAAATAACTTGCAGTCATCCTCTTATCACCAGCACCCAAAATCAGGCCTGTCTACTGGGCCCAGCTCTAACTGGTTTCTGCAAGTAGCAGGGTGTACCTAGGGGAGATGAGACATGTCAGTGTGACCGTGTCAGTGAGAAAGCTCCTCCCCCTCAGTGCTAGAAGGATGCAACATCCCCCTAAATTCACCACACTTAAAAATCTTCCCTGAAAAACACGAGTGGTGCTTGGTCAGGGGAACTGTGCCTCAGCTACACTAGAAAGTTGTTAAAGCACATCACAGAGGTCGGAAAAGCTTGGGAGCAGCCCTGACGAACGGTTTGGCTGGCAGAACCTTACCATGGCCCTTACCTGCCCTTACATGCCACAGGGATATTTGAAGAGACCATCTAGAGAAAGCCTAGCCAACTGCATACCTCCCAGGGCTCCCTGCAGGCTGGCAATATCCCCACAGTTGGAAGGGGATATTCTTCTGCTGGGTTTGTGTAAATGTGTTGTAATGCACTGATGAACTTTGGGTATCACATGAGCCCAGCACTTCTTTGCTCTCCCTATATTTCTATCCCTGCCTTGTGCTAGAGCATCCATGGGAGATGCAAAGTGGAGCCACTAAGGAGTCATAGGGAGCTTGTGCTGATCACCTTCCTCTCTATTTCCAAATTACTCTTTTGGCAATTTATCATTGCACAGAAATGATAAAAAGGGCTGTCATTTGCATACAGGTGGAGAGAGGAAAGAATACGTGTGACTAGGGTTGGTTGTGCCTGCTCCAGCAGACTCTTCCCCCTCCCTACAGGCCTGGTCTGTGGGTGAGCCTTGCTCCTCTGCACTCTGAGCGGTTCTTCAAATGTCTGTTCCCTGCCAGGATGCACAGACATCCAACCAACTGCTTTTTTCAGTTGATAAATCAAGCTTGTAGGTATGAGGAAGGGCAGGTAAGAACTTTTCCCTTTAGCTCTCTTCCCTTCAGACTTGAAAGACATGTTTGTGTTTTGTCTTTAGCATAAGGCAGACCCAGTCCAACTCTGGAATGTGAAAGAAATACGGAAGAAGGCTGGCAGGGTGGGAGGAAAGCAGAATGAGGAGTGCTTCTGTGAAATGAGACAGTAGAAATGAGAGATGGGGAAGACCTGCTGCATCATCTAGTCTGTGCTGGCACAGAATTGTCTGTTTGATCTTCAAGGGCTGTTGTCAGATAAAATTTTCAATGTGTCAAGCAGCCATACCTTGTCACTGTTTTTTGAGATGTTCATCTTGCAGCATTGTCTTGTATACTGTGAAGGGGATTGATTACTTTCTAATGCAGTAGATTGCCATGCTTAGCTAGGGTCTGACTCTGCTTTGGCCCACAGAGATCAAGTGGGACAGAAAGTGGAGAGCTGGTCTCTGCTGTTGCCAGGGGCAAGAGACTGGTTTCTCCAGCATGGAAAGCAAAAGGTGAGATCGATCTCGTATCCACTATGAGGGAGAGGGACCAGCATGTAGCAGTGAGCAGATGCAGCTCCGTCCTGCTTTGCTGCCTAAAATAGTGCATCCCATGAGTGTATGTGTGTAGAGTGCAGCTATGCTTCAGGGGAACTTGAGGAATCCTTCCTGGAGTTTCTCTCATGACCCGTGGCAATAACATTGCTGGAGATGAGATAAAAGCACATGATGTTGATGCTTCTCATATACAGACTTTTTGCCCCTCTCCTTGCCCTCTTCAAGGTCATTGTAGCAGCTGGCAAGGAAGGAAGAACACAGCCCACTTTAGGAAGATGGAAAAAACCCTTCAGTTTCCATCCTGGCTTACTGTGAGTGCTGGGAATGCAGACAACGAGGTCTGGAGCCAGGCTGGAACATGTTCCTCTGGCCTTTACCCTCTCCCTCCTCCCCCCTTCCTGAGACACTGCATGCCGCAAGCTCCTACAGGAGATGGTTGCTTTAAAAGGAACCTTATCACAAAACACTCTCCCCTTATCTGCAGCCTTCAGATGTGGACGTGCTGCACAGAGTGCTGACTGGGGACCTGCAGCAGCTGGCAGCAGCTTTCCATCTGCTGCTGAGAAGAGGAAGCTCTCTGGACCTCCCTCCCAGGCTGTCTGCAGCAGTGCATCTGCTAAACCAGTCAGGCACGGTCATGGGAGAGGCATCCCTCCTCCCCTTAAAGATTCACTAGCATTGCAGAACCATGCACATATATCTCTGCCGACTTTGCTCTAGGCTGGGTATCAATAGCACCACGGAAGGGAGACCTGACATGTCAGCGCAGGATCATACCCTCACTGAATACCCATGGGCCTTGGCGAGGTTTGCATAGCCCCTGTGGAGGCTTGTACTGCTTCATCTTCCCTGCTCTTTGTATTCAAGCAAACCTACTACTGTGGGCTACAAATGCAGCAAGCTCCTGAGAGTGAAAGTGTTGGACTGCTCTGCCATTTCCTTGCCTGATAAATGTTGCCCCAGCCTAAGCAATTGCCAGCTGCAGGATGTGCTGCTCATTTCAGCCTTTCCTTCCTACCCCTGCAGCCTCTGGCCAGCAGCAGCAGCAGCAGCAGCAGCAGACAGAGGGAAAGCAGCCTCAGAGCCCAGCATTTGACCCTGATCAACTAATGGGGGTGAGGGAAGGAAGAAGAGCCAGTACTACAATCAGTCATTTGAGTGAAGTAGTGCCTGTTTTGATTAGCTAGCAATTTTTTCTGGTCATTTGGAGGGAAAGTTGCCTGCATGTGTTCCCTCCTTCCTGGGGGAGATGTGAGCTGTAGGACACCATCCTAAAACTTCCTGTACTGTTTTGGAAGCAGGGAGAAACTATTCTGTGGAGAGATCTTTCAAATAGAAGAGGGGGAGAGGGTATTTCCACAGTGACTGAAGTGGAAAGACCAAGCTAAAAGGGATGGAGCATATTGGACAGAGCATATTTTGTTCCAGACAAGTCATTTCCTCCGCATGAGGGCTGGGCATCAGCACCCCATGCAGTGGTTTCTTGCTCCCATCACTTGTTTGCAAATGGTCCAGAGCTTACCCTGTCTGACAGCTACAACCAGCTCCTTGCCTCTCAGGCTGGCAGTTCAGTGCACTGTGGGTTGCTTTTTGGAGCTGGGAAGGTGGGAAGGTTGCACTGATGCGCCAGCTTAATTGACAGCTGGCACAGAAAAGGGGATGTGCTGATGGATGGGAGGCAGCTGCCAACTCCAGATGCCAGCACTGGCAACCGGAAAGTGGCAGGAGAAAGGGCCAGGAGCAAACTGGGGTGGCACTAGGGAAACAAGCCTGGGACATAACCGTGTGAGGGGGGTTAGCACATAACTGTCTTGAAAGCCTAGAAAATGTGGCAGACCAGGTGGCTGGCTGGGAGGCTTGACTGCAAGGGCAGCAGAGTGCTCCGAGTCCTTGGTCTGCAGCCTCCTGGGAGCAGGACAGCAAGCTGTGCACTTTTCTGCTTACTGCTGGAAAGACTTGAAGCCAGGTGCGAAGGGCTAAGCTCCCCGCAGCTGATAATTACAGGAGAGCAATGTCAGCCATTCACAGGCTGACCAGGGAGAGATCTTCTTGATTCCTGGAGCGGTGGCAGCTGGAGGTCATCTGTGGTCATCAGTTATAGTGGAGACATCCTTTCATCTTGCATACATGTGTATATTTGTGTGTACGGGGCTGACAACTTAGCAAAGGCCAGCTGGCTTGCTGGAGGGTGATGGGGCATACTGGCCAGACACTGTCTTTGTGACTGGCCTGTCCTGTCCATGGCTGTCACTGCTGGTCTTCCCTTTACGTCATTTGCAATGATAAGGGTTTGCCAGGTCACCTTGGGTGTACTGAATCAGAGTGAAGATAGGCTGGGTTGGGCACATCCAGATGCAATTGCAGCTGCTCACAGAAGCCTCCTGTGCTCCATATCAGCCCTATTTTCTGGTGCCCTAAATGATGTGGCTTCCTGCGTTTCCTTTAGCAAGGTAATGCTGCTAAAAGAGCCTTACAATGAGTATTTTCCCTTGATGTTCAATTTAGGGTTTTCTGTAACTGCATCCCAATACATTCTACTCCATACCCCTCACCTCATCCCTAATGATCCTCAACACTTTCCTCCTCACCTTCCACTTGACATCCAGCAGATCTGAAGAAGAGACAATTGCCAAGTTCTTTCTCATTAGACTTGTCAAAAGTGTTTGCATCCACCATGATATTTAGTCTACATATGAGAGATGGGATCTATAATGAAATCCTGGTGTTCAGATCATTTCTTGTCTCTGTGGTAGGGAGAGTTACATAGCTCAGATTCAAATACCAATCATTTGTTAAAAATTAGGACACCAGTCTAATCCTTCCAGAGATTGAGGTGCCTGGGGTTTTAGGGAGATCCAGACTAATAACTGGGATATCAGACATCTGTTCCTGACTCCCTTCCATTTTCAGTCTTCCCACTGGGGGTTGTGAAATATTTGATCCCTCAGATTAATTTGTTTACTGTTCTTCAGAGTGCCCACACCCATCTGCATGCTTCAGAGCAAATTCTTTTGAGGAAGTTGCCAGTTTGTAGGTGGTCACGAAGAGAAACTTCACTGCAATTCCCCTGTCTTGCTAGCTGCCCACCATGTGCACAAAAGTCTGAACTATGGTGGTGCTGTGAACCTAACAGATACTCTTGTAAGTTTAATGAAAGGAGGCAAAATCTTGTTTTGTGAGATTTCAACTGTGTCAGACATGGAACTGGGAAATCAGATCCCATGGTTCTGAATTCATGATAAGCCCTAAACTGACGGAGCAGGCTCATATCTGGTTCTCCCACTCAGGCTTTGAAATCTGAAGACATCAAGTTTGATGCCCTGCATTTGCTTCATCCCATGTTTAACCTTGTCTTTTTGAGGCATCCCACCACCCCTTCTCAGGCTGCGGAGATGTCAGCAGACTGAGAAGGGGTCAGTTTGCCTGAAGTTGGGTTTCAAGACAGCCCAGCTGCATCTTACCCCGTGTTGCTCTAGCAGAACTCTTTGCCTGCAACTTAACTCCCTATTCACTTCATGGAGGGGGAAGCTCCATAAACACAAAGAAAGAAACTAATAGTATTATTTAAAACAGAGAATCATTTGGTCCCTAGTGCTAAAGCTTTCTGAAACTAGTACTTCAGCGTTGTCTAGGATTCTTCGTGTCCCTTGCCCTGCTGGTTCTCCTAGTCTGATCCTGTACATTGCAGCTGCTGCTGGTATCTGCATCCTCTGCCTGACATGCTTGTGTCCTGATTCACATTTCTTGCTCTGCCAAAGCTTTATGGGGTCAGGGATACGGTTTCATTTATAATCACCGCTGACACTCAATAATAATTCTGCCTTAGGTTAGAAGTGCTCATGGAAAGACACTCATTATAGTAAATGCAACCACTGAAATGCTGCACTGGTCCCTTCCCCATCCCATCTTACAGCATGGCTTGCTCTCTAGGACAGAAATCTAGTCCTGTTGCAGTTTTACCACTCGGTTAGTGCTCTTTTTGGTGGATAAAAGGCAATGTTAGCCTTTCTTGATTCCTGCTGTCACTTCAGCTTGAGTCTGAACCAATTCTTGAGTCCCAGCTTGTCTAGTATCTGCACTGCATCTGTACAAGCACACGTCCAGACATGGGCTACACCGTAGCCTTACTTCTTCCAAGGTGGAGGGCATGAGTATTTTCTGCCCTTTTGCACAGCTCTCATTCATGTAGTCTGGAGAGATGAAGTATGACTGAGGCTGCATATCATCCAGGAGCAGACACCCTGAGATACCCAGCCCTAAATTCACTGTTGATACTTTGAACCAGTGCTACAGCTAACAGCTACTGCTAAGGATGGAAAAGCATGCGCCACGAGGCTGGCTCCACATACGTACCCATTGCTTGCTTGGAGTCTATTCTTGCTTTCCAGGGTAGGTATAGTCTCTGTGTACATAGTCTGTAGCCTTTGTAGACACAGCCACTGTAGACGTAGCTCTTGGAAGGCCCAGTCAGTCACAGAGGTAAAGCAGATTCTACCCCAGACTGAATTTCTCTGAATAAATACTCAGAGGTATTGACATGGGAGACTCTGCTGTGGCAGCATGCAGTGAGCTGCTAGGGGATTGTAAAGAATGATCAATGCTATCATTTTTATGTACTTCATTTCCCCAGGTAATTTTTCAGTGTTGCTACTGTCATTTCTTCTGCCCATTTCTTCTTACACTGATGGGGGCAAATTTTCCTATTGCTGGACCAGGGGCTTTCACAGCAATGAGGCGTTGTTAAATCAGACAAGGCAGCAGAAGCTGAACAATGATCCAGACTATAGAGGGCAAGGCAGGAGAGGTTGAAATGAGCAGGTTATGAAGTGAACCCCCAAAAGACTCAGTGTCTTCTAAACCTGAACAAGAAACCAAACAGAGTAAATGTGAATGCTTAAAGCAGCTCCGTTTCTGTTTCATAGTATAGCTTCTTTACAGAAGCTTCTTCTGTATAGCTTCTTACTGTCTGGTTCTCTGCTGGAGGAGATAAAAAAGCAGAACTGGCATTGGAGGGGCACAGGGTGCAGACAAGTACTAAAAAATAGTACAAATGGCCATCATAGGATAACTGATCATAAAAAGATCCCAATTTTAGTTAGTTGGGCTGCTTCTACACTGTAGAAGTAAAGTGAATTCAGAGAAAAGCGATGAGGATGATTGAGAACCTGGAATAAATGAGAAGTTTGAAATTCTTTCCTTTAAGGGGAAGAGATTAAAAGAAAAAGCCTGCAAAGTAATAAGTGAGCTAGAAAAAGATGAGGGCTGTATATATTTTTCCTGCCATATTCAGCAAAGATAACAGAGCAGTCAATGAAATTGAAAAGGCAGCAAATTCCAAATGCATTCAAGGAAATACTCTTTCAGACAGCATGTATTCGGACATGGGATCTTCTTCCACAGACAACACAATTCAAGGGCAGTTTGGATGTTTATGTGAGCTATAAGTATATCCAGAGTTACAAGGTAGACAAGAGCTTTGGAAGGTTAAAAAACACTGCTGCTTCCAAGTTTAAATCAATGCCTCACTATTACACGTTCAGGTGAAGTCTTCGAAGGAGGTGGGTTATCATCCCTGTACCTCATGTGAAGTTTCTTGTGCCTTGATCTGAATTAGCTGATCGTGGTTGCTGCAAAGAGAGCATTCTGGAGCAACTGGGCTCCACATCTGGTGTGGTTTGACTTTGTTCAGTTGCAGTTTCAACTGAAGTGGGTGAAATTATTCTTTGTGCACACTGGTGTGAAGGAAGTCAAGCTCACAGGCCAGGAGAGTAGTGTATCAGGAGACAGTGGTGGGTCCCATTCCCATCAGGATTAAAAGGAAAAGTTGAATAGATGTAGCAGAAAAGCCATTTCAGAAGGAAAATAGTAAAAATTGAGCCAAAGCAAGTAGTTTTATTTAAATAATTCTGTCCTGCAATGTGCTTTTTGGAAAGAAATACCAATAAAACACTTTCAGATCACATGATGCAACAAGAAGAAGAGGTTTCATTAGAACTTTGTTAATTTTTGTGCGAGCATCTTGCAGTGCTGTGGTGGTGTCTGGATCTGTTCCAGTGCTGACAGACAGGGCCCTAGTATGTAATGCCTCTTCCTTTGCAGGGGAAAAGGATAAAAACCTCCCTGTGGAGGGGTTTTAAAACCTGTGTGGCCTTTTAAAAGCACTTACTAAGATCTTTTGCTTTCTGGATGGTTGATGGTACAGGTTTGCTGCAAAGAAATGGTGTCAAAGTTTGAAGGTTCATTTCAAGGACAGAAAAGCCCTATACTGTGAATAAGAAGGGGAACTCCCTTTACATTATCAGCTTGATGAGATGCCTCAACCTCTGAGGCACAGCTGGAGGCAGAGGGGACAGCAGCACATTTTTATAACATCTTTGTATTTTGCTTGAATGTACAACATCCCTGTCAAACTGTTATTATTACTATTACTATGATTATTATAATATTATTATGCTATACCTCTAAAAGAACTGTGCAAATCTCCTCCTTCTCCTGGGCTACAGCTCTGGGGATTTTTGCCTTGATACCTGTCATCAGGCAGCATTTCCTGTTGGATTTCTAATTAAAATGGCAGCCTTTAGGGACTATGTTCCTGCCCAGCATATATTAATGGAGGTTTAAGAATATTTTAGGTAGAGTTTAAATACTGCTTTTAAATATCTTTGTTCTGACTTTTAATTCATTTTTCTATAATCCGTATATAACCACAGCAGGAATTAACCTGTCATACTTTCATAAATATAATCTACACTGCTCATTGGTTAAAAAACAGTTTTTTCTGCCCTAGATTCTTAAAGCAAATAAAAAATGTACCCAGTCATATCCCCCCACTTCGCCCTCCTCCTGGGATCAGTGTGGCCTGTGTGCATGTGAGGGTAATGGCTGTATTTCCTCCAGCAGCTCGTGTATCTCTAATTTCTCTGTCTCCTCTGTGAAGGTTATGGGAGGGTGCAGGCTTTCTGAGGTACATTACTCAGGGAGTTGTTTTCACTGCACTGTTCTTTTAAGAGATGTCTTCTCTGAGGTGCATGTTGCAA
This sequence comes from Ibycter americanus, assembly GCA_035590275.1. Classification (NCBI taxonomy): domain Eukaryota; kingdom Metazoa; phylum Chordata; class Aves; order Falconiformes; family Falconidae; genus Ibycter; species Ibycter americanus. The sequence goes on along the minus strand of JAVJGI010000063.1, from coordinate 1,568,594 downwards.
AACTAAAAGGGTTATATTGCAGTTATTACTCTGAAAGAGTAGGAGGGCATTTGTCTCCCTGTTACTTGTCTTGGGCCAGATGAGACATATGTGACACTGTATGCAAATAAATTTGCATCAGTCTGTACAATGAAATCTTTTGGCACTCTGCTGGCAAACGATTGAGGCCCCCCCAAAGATAATTCACATCCTTGTTGGAAACATTCAGACTGGTCTCCATCAAAGCAGTTTAGGGACAAAACCACCACTAACAAAGCAATTTAAGTTTGTGCTACTAGGGGCCAAACAGCAGCCTACCCTGCAGCCTGGCACATCTCTCTTCTGAATTTGTCCAGGGCTGCAATCAAAAATGTTTATCACTGTGGTGTGAAGTGCACCGGTCATTTAATCTGCCGTTTTCTGAAATGTTACTACCAAGAAGAAGAAAGAGTGCCCAAAGTGGATCGGCACAGACTTTGCAGGCAAATGCTGAGCCCATCTGAAAATTAGGCTGTTGTGCTGAGCATCCTCAGTCTGTGAACTTTGGTCTCCGTTAAAATACATTGTCACCGAGTTTGCACCCGGAGGAGCTTTCATTATATCTTTGCTCACACTCTCTGCCTCGTGGCACATGAAACCATTCAAGTCCCCAGGCCTGCCAGGCTACTTCCTTTCATGGATGTTACAGTCACTAACAGCATAAAAAAAGTCAAGGGTGGAAGTTGTGCTTGGTTGCCACTGTTGTAATCGAATTAAACTAGAGGATTGAGTTAGGTGGAAAGTACTCAATCTCCCTGCAGAACGTGAACCATCCTGGCAGGCTGTGCTGTGCTATAAGCAGCAATAGGTTATGATTTTGTACATAATTATAACCAAATGTAACACACTGCCAGCCTCAGTAGGCACATGCAGCATGCAGAAATTTACATTATCAGCTCTGTTTAAAAACAAGAGGAAAAAACATACCATCACTTCAGTCAACAGAAAGCCAGATCCTTTAAACAAATGCTAGCAGCAGAGCCCAGAAGAGATGAGTGTGAAATATGTGTAGCTGCAGTTCTTTCAAAGGAGCCCATAGGACTCATTTTGGCTGCTGCCCTGATCTCTGTGTGCTGCTTCTATAAGGGCCCCCCATATGGAGATTTAGCTGTGGAGGGTAAGCCAGTTTTCTGTCAAGAGAGCCTATAAACTCTTCTGCTTCCAACCACTTGAGCCCTTCTGGGAAGTGGTCGGGGCCTCACTTGCATGTGCAAATGTTGCTTTGCTTATGCAGAGAGAAGTGTTTTGAAGACAAGCAGGCACGTGCTCATTCCATTTTGGGGTGTGCGGTTTTTGGCTCAGCTTCTTTCAGTGTGCTCTTACAGACATCCTAATCGGGCTTAATAGTGGGTTAATATGCATGTGCTTTACTCTCTTGATTGAAATGCAAGCTGCATTAAAGAAATACTAATTGATCAAGAGTAAACTGCATTAGTTCTGTAGTTCTTCAGCAAGTTTGCACTTACTGGGCAGGACCTAATGAGTTTATATTATATCTCAGGTGGTAATCATATGAATCCATAAGTACGTTAGTGACGATATTGGATTTTTAAAAATCTGTTCTGAATTTTAAACTACAAAATTTGAGACTGACTGAAAGAAATACAAAGACAAAGGTCACTGCTAATTTCTTTTGTGACAGCTTTCTCTAGAATGTGAACCAGGGCTGTTTGACAGGCAATCTGAAGTTTGAGAAGACAATTTTCTTACTCATTGGAAAGGTCTGTTCTCTTGATCTGATTTTCTTTCTCTTGTTGTGTGTTTATGGATACAAATACAGCTGGCAGTCCCTAGTTCTCTGGGTCAGGCTCTTTCATGTGTGTAAATGGGGACAGTGTGGCTCAGTGGCAGACCAGACATTCATTTAGTCCACTTTCCTGCTCTTAATAGTGATCAGTGCTTCAGAGGAAACATGTGATGAATTCCAAAACAACAGTTCTAAAATAATCTGCTCACAGGTAGATTTATTCCTCGGGTTTTTTTAAGCACTGAAAAGGAAGAATATAAACCAATTTTTTAAAGGTATTATTAGTCAGCCATTTATTTATTTAGGCATGTATTTAACATCCTGCCAAATTCCTGGCCTGGAAGATTCCTGTGGCAATGCATTCCGCAAGCTAAACTGCACATTGTTTGGAAAAAAGAGCATTCCCTCTCATTAGTTGATCCTTCACTTTGATAAAAAGTCCTCTTGTCTTTGGGTGAGAGAGGATAATTAAGAGCACTAAGCCTATCCCATGATACTGATGTCTTCCTGGGATACTTTTGTCTTACCTGCCTGTCACCATTTCCTCCCTGGACCAAACTGTCCCAGAAGGTGTTCTATAATTACTGTTTTTTTAACTCCTACCTCTTAATTGGGAATATTTGAACTATGGTTAACAGCTGTCACTTGGTGGAAGGCAGACAGGTTCAAAACAACATGTGACGTGGCCAAGCTTTGGGATCTGATGTTGCTGCTGGGAGGAAAGAAGATTGGGATCCCCTTCCTCAGCACATCTATTTACACAACTTTTTAATTTCCTCACTGAAAATAGATCCGTGCTCCAAGGGAAAGGGTGTCACTGACCTAGGTAATAACATAACCTGATCAATATTGCCATAAGTATTTTATTTCATTACTTGTCTGTGCTAACTGTTTTGATTGACTTTGTGCCTGGTAGCTCAGTGTGCTCAGGGGGTATTTTCCCACTTAGCTCAGTAAATTTTTGATCAGACCACAAATGAGGTCCTTCTGACATAGTCTGCAGCCTGGACTCACCTATATCATCTGAGTCATCCATCGATTACCTCATCTTGCTGCTCAGCTGCCTTTTCCAGTGATGAATGCCTTCACTGAGTGCCAGACCAGCACAGAGTGTGTGTGGACCAGCCTCTCAGATCACTTAGTGCTCCTTCTTGATGCCATTTCCAGGCCTTGAGGCCCCAGTTTCAGACCAGTTGTGTTTCTTGTCTCCTTCTCAGGTATTTATGCTTTCTTTCCCCTCAGCTTCCCAGATATTTCTTTCCCTAGGAGTATCTATGTATAGCTACTGAGTTAGACAGACCTTTTGCCTGATGACTGTGGTCATTCTTAAACTTCCAAAAAAGCCTGTGACCTATTTCCAGAAGTGATTCATTGCTAGCCTCTCAGAAGAACTACAATTCCCAAAGATGCAGATAAGAGCCATGAGAGATTAAAAAAAATGCCTAGGCAGGTAAGGTATCTAATTCCCACTGAGAATGAGACACCTAACCTACTTACAGCTCTGGGGACTTGGTTTTTTTTTTTTCTTTTTCCAAAGGCATTTAACTATATTGAGAGAGAACTGTTGAAAACCTGAGCTGTAGGCGTATGAGAACATAAGCCCCATTGAAAAGCAAAGGGGTGCTTCCTCCAAAGTCACAGACCTTCTCGAAAAAGCCCTGGCCCCAGTCCTTGCATTGCTGCTCTGGGACACATTGCCTGGGAGGTAAAAATGCCATTGTCCCTCCACGCTGGGGGCACCGGCCAGCTCCTTGCCTCCTGGCTAGCACCCATGGAAGACTTACAGCTTACTTCAGTGGAGGCAGAATCCAACCCTAAATGTTTTTCCCTAGAGCTTTAAAGAAAACCATGCAGGAAAGACAGCCGTTTGAATTGTGCTAGAAAATATTTTTAAAAGTCTGTGTCACGTTGCCGTGGTGACAAAAGTTCTTAAAATGATGAAGATTAAAGTCTGGGCTGGGTATGGTGGCATGGGGAGGGGAAGGGGGGCTGTTGTCATGACAACCTCAACTCTGAGAGTGCAAGAGGCAAAACACACGGTGGTGGCAGGATCTTTAGGGTTTATATATATCTATAAACATCTGCCATTTATGCCAGCTTTCTCAGTGCTAATTAGTCCTGCTATTTCACCTTTCTCTGCTGTAAATATTTTCCAGTAGACACAAGTCTCTGAGGGAGAACGCAAGAAAATGCTTTTTCTTTTTTTCCTTTCATTTTTGCATGGGCTTTCTGCTGGTCTCTGTCTATGGCCCCTCAGCTCCTACAGCTCCTACCTGGAGAAGAACTTCCATTAGCCAAAGCAAGCTGCCTGGGAAGAGTTAAATCATCTCGGGAGGAGGTAGAGGCTTGCAGGCTTGCATCATGTTCTTACAGAGCTTTAACAGCACCAGGCTGCTGCAAGATCACTTCTCCCTTCCCTGCATGCACGTACACACTCTGGCTTTTCTTGGCACTGAAGTGGCTGTTTCTGAATGTGAAGGGTACCTCCTTGGGCTCTAGTTAGTAGTCACAATACACAGACAGTGGTTACAGCAGGAGATCAAAGCTGGCATCCCTAGATTTGGCTCAAAACTTTGCTCTCAGCTTCCTGTGCAACCTCTGGCAAGTGGCTTTTCCCTGTTATGTGCCTCATTTTGCCCATCTAGAATAATGGAGATCACACATTCACTGGTGATACTGAAGCATACCAGATTAATGTCAGCTGAGCCCCTTGACACCTTCAGACGAAAACTGCCACAGCAGCACAAAGGATTATTATATTTTAAGTGTAAAATCTACTTGGATATCTCTCTTAATACCTGGCAGTCAGTGTGCTTCCCTCAAACTCGCTGTTCCAGGCAGCTCTGAGACAAGCACACTCCACAGTATCTTCTCCCGTGAGCGTTAAACCTAATGAATCACAGACCTGTTTCTCCTCTCGCACTGACTCAAGGCAGCATCAGCAACTCTGCTGACATTGATTATGTCATTTGGTGCAAAGCAAGCATAAAAAGAGAATCAAGCCCAAACTCTTCCCTTCATCTAAAACTTGATCTTCTGGCTATAGTTTTCCTTGCTGGCACAGCAAAAAGCAGGCAAAACCAAATCCCACACCATCTCAAACTGTCAAGCACATCCCTGAATCTGCACACTGCTTGCAGATGTATCTGTGCACCACAGATGATTTCCTGTCTCCAGTCCATCTGCTGTGTGCTGGCTGGTGCTTTCAGCGTTGTCCCAATACAATCTGGATCCCAAAGCTCCCTTCCTCCCATACTGTGGTGCCATTCTGCCAAGCACATTGTGATTAGCACAGCCCAAAGCTCCCTGGCCCAAAGCTGTCTGACCCAAAGCTGATCCTTCAGAAGGGACTCCTAATTCCCAGTACACTATGAAGTTGTAAATTGTCCCAAATGTGTTCCTTTACATAATTTTTCTTCCTTAACTAAGCCCCTTTTCAGCAGGTCAGCCTGAGCAATAGTTGCCTCAGAAATCTGGAGTTTATATCTTTGTATATTTTAGTGGCAAGAACAGCATTTTGTCTATTCATCCAAAAGAACCGAATGTGTGGTCTCATGAGTTACTCGAGACAGCAAACCTTTTGGAGTAAAATTAGTTTATGTTTTGGCACAGCTTAAATGCGACATCACTGGAAGAAGAAATGCAAAGTTGGGGAGGGTGCGGAAGGAGTAAGTAGAGAGGCTGATGGTGCATTTCTGATAGCCGCATCAGGAGAGGGAAAACAGCCGCTGAGATCTCCTGTGTTGCTTTGCTGAAACATGTTTCCCAGTGGTGTGGGTTTACTCAACAGGCTGGGTTTCTTGGGGAGCTGCCTTTTCTCTCTCAGCTCTGGTTTCTTGTGTGTCCTCACAGTATCTGAGTTGCCCAGGGGTTTCGGCTCTGAGTGCACCTTGTGTATGCTCATGGCTTCCATGCTTCGATGCTCTAATGTGCATAATGCTGTGTGTGTGCCTGGAGAGGATTTTTCCTCCTGGAGGAAGCCCATCCTGTGAGTTTTGCGTGTTGTTTGTCTCTCCTCTTGCTTCAGCCTCCCAGGATGGATCTGCACATACAGGCTCCCGAGCCCTTCCCCTCTTACATGGATGTGTCTGTCAAGACTCTTGCTGAGTGTGGAGAAGGTGACATTTTGCCCCTTGCCACAAGGTTTGGCACTGATTTGTGGTAGTGTTCCCTAAATGAGCAAAAGGACTTTTTTCAATGAGCTGCTTTTAATTTGCATGTTGGTCACAATGGGTAAGAGCTTAAACTATTAACCAGTCTGTTTTTGTAACTAAACAGGATGAGGCCCAGTCAGTGAGCAGATGGGTGTTATGCAGAGACACCATAGCTGAGGATGCAGGGACTTAGTACAACCACCCTAGAGTAATCTGTCTAACAGTATTCTAGGCTCAGAAAAGCTCTTCACAGCAACCGCCTATCCCCCATATATCGAGAGATTAACACTGAGGTTTGAAAAGGCAGCTAATGCCTCTATGAGGAAAATGCATCTTTGCCTCTGTTATCTACAAAAGCCAAGTGAAGAAAGGAAGAGTGAAAGACATGTCAACTTTCTTCCCCATAGTCCACAAATACTCTTCTTAAAGGTAAGTAAACATGTATTTCCTCACAGCAGAACAACCTTAACTCTGACCTTAGAGCACACAGAATGACATATGATACTGTTTTGATTCTCTTTTGAGATTTGTATTTCCTTTTAAGGTCTTTGGGTTTTTAAAGCCATAAATTAAGAGTAAATTTTTTCCTTTCTGTTAAGCTGGAGCAGTTTCACAGCTACTTGATTATCCACAGGGGATTTATCACAGTTTTATATTAACCATAGTGTGGATACAGACACCAGCACTGGCTCAGGACCAGCAGGCTTTCTTAGTTTGGATGCAGTGCTACAGATACACTGCTATGTTGCTAGTAGAGGTAGTGAAGGGCAACATGCAGTCACTGCTTTCCTGTGGTGCAGAATCTGTTCATAAACCCTGTGGATGGAAGTCAGTTCTATGTAGAAGCCAGCGTTCAGCTGAGCGAGTGTGGATGCTGTTAGCTCTCTCTGTCGGGGTGTTTAGCTCTGGCTCAGTTGTGCTGGCTCCAGACAGAATCATTAGTATGCCTCTGATTTGCGGTCCCCAGACCTGCAGGAAAACCCATTTGTTCTAAGCATAGTGCCTCTGGTACATGCAGAGCCAGCAGGGATGTGCATTCTCACCCCAGCCTGCACGGCTTGATGTGCTGGGGAGCTGAGCGCAGAGACAGAGGCTTTGTTGGAGCTGGCCTGGGCCCGGCAGGGTGGTGCAGAGTGTGACAGGACCATGCTGCTTCCTTTCACAGCACTCCCCGCAGTGTCGCCTTGGTGGGCTCTCAGTCTCTTGGAGCAGTCTGGCCTCCATGGGCCTAGACAGACAGATGCACTAAAGCAACATCACTCTCAAGGATCTGAGAAATTCTGGTGACCTGTTTGTTTGGATAGCCACACCAAGCTGTACGCCAACATAAACCAACACGCCTAATTAAACATACAACTTTGATTTCAGTCAAAGCCCTTGTTTCACTGCCAGAGCCAGGGCCCCACTTCTCCGGGATGTCCTAGGTTTCTTCCAGCTCAAGCGATCAGGTTAGAGGAATCCTGCTGCAGTATAGGGCCAATTGAGGAGTACTGTACAGAGTTACTTGGGGCTGACAAGATTTTAGATTCATACTGATAGGATCCTGATAGCTTGTTCTGTATAAGTGGGATTTCTAAGATAGAACTCATACAACTAGAGATGACTTTGTTGAGGAAAGTTTTGGCCCTCCTACTTTCCCAAGCTGTCCTTTCAGAAGGCGTTGCAAGGTATCCATCCGTGGCTAGAAAGACAGAGCTGACTTTGTAACAGGGATTCTGAAGCCACAGCTTGTTTTGGATGACCAAGATACAAGGATATTAGCCCTATCAGAGAATACCCTTGGAAAGAGGTGCTTTTAAGAGTGAATCCATGCTTTGTCCTTCTCGTCCTCCTCACTCCTTTTTTCCAAATCACAGGCAGCAGAAAGATGGAAAGCATAAGCAGTTCAAGGGGCAGCAGGAGGAGGTGTGATGCTCTGGGACCTAGCCTGGGTTGTGTTACAACAGGACAAGAAAGCCCTGAGTGTTAAGGATGAAAACCAGAGAAGTTCCAATTACCACTTAATGTTCCTCTGCTCATGGACCAGCTATTTTAGAATGTTTCTTCCCCACCTGTCCCCGGTGAGCAATAGACTGCTATAGAGCACTGCAGCACTGACTTAGACACTCTCCAGCACGCTACAGGAGTTAGTATTCCCTGCAACACAAGCACCTATTTACAGTAGGAACTTCTTCTCAGTGAAAGGTGTTTGTTCACACCCCTTCACAGTTATTCCTGTGTGCCACACAGTGAGTGTTTCTTATTTTCTCTTGCATGTGTATGCAAATGTATTCCAAGGAGTGGGCATGAGCTGGTAACTCCTGAGACTGAAATTGGATTTGTCTCACCTGCAGTTCAGACATTTACAGTTGGAGTTCATTATCTAGCCTTACTTTATGGGCCGCGGAGAGAAACAGGAATTCCTGAGATGCAGATGCAGTGCATCTCCTTCTCAGGTAAACAGGTGCCACAAACCAGACGTGTCTAATGATACAGTCTAGATCTCTTGGTCCAAAGTAGGTGAGCTGAATCCACCCTTGCATAAAGCAGATCCTCTCTCTACCTGTGTGGGAGGTTGTGTCAGCTCAGTTGTGACCCTTCCCTCTAGTAGTCAGTGCTGGGCATTTGAGGGCAATCCCGAATGGCCACTGAGCTCCTGGCCTCTCTGAGCTCTGTGCTGGGAACACCTGTGCACTACAAAGGCAGATGCACCCCGGTGTTAATACAGAGGCAGGACTGTCCTTCCCTTTGTGCTTCAACACTGGGTCCTGTGCTTATGGGTGGCTTACATGATGGGTAGTGACCTAGCAGTGAAGGAAGACCTGTGAGCCAAGATATACATACACTCTGCACAGAGCTGCCATTTCTTAGCTGCCAGTGAATGTGTGAGTTACTAGTGTATGAGAGGAGACAGCAGGGCCTAACAGCAGAAGCAAACACACTCATTTATTCCTGTTTTTTGGAAGTCCACCAAAGAGCAAAGGCTTTCTGCCCTAGCCTAACTAAAATAGATCCCAATTGTCATATAAGCTGCGCCATATCCATTCACCTTTCCCCTAAACCATCCACTCCCTCTGGCTGTTCGCTCTCTGCTTTTAATATGTTAAAGGAAGAAGGGCACTTTCTGACAGGCTTTCTCCCTGTCGCTGGCTGGAGTTCCCTGAGTTACAGGAGGGCTGGAGCTCTTTGAAAAACACACATAGGTGAGAGAGGAAAAGTCATTAACACAGTAAAACCCTGGTGACACAAAAGATCCATTCAGAGATCCTTCTGCAAACTGCTGCTCTGGCTTCATTAAAAGCGTAGCTCGTGGCTGTCACTCAGATAGGCTGGATTCACTTTGGGTTATCTAAATGAGAATGATCATTTCTGCAATGGAAAAAAAAAGATGAAACCAGAAGGAATTATTCTTTATGAATTATGTGTTCAGCTTTCATACTGACCTATTGAGTCAGCATTGAGAGCTGGATTTCCTAGAACAGCCTTTCATACTGGATTTTGGGTGTTTTCTTTTCTTCAACCCAGAAATATTGCTAGAATGGCCTTTCTCACACTAAGTGACATGGCTTCAGCTGCAGTTTGGATGCAGTAGGAATAATGGAGTTTAGAAGCAGTTATCCAGATCATTCATCCTAGTTTCCAGCATTATTCTGTGGCTCCCTCGCAGTCTGGATTGAGCATGTCAGCATCTCTCAGTGTGTATGACCTTGTGGCATCCTGATTAGGTGGGGAAGTGTTAATATCTGGTGTGGAAACAGGCATTCAAATTGAACAGCTAGCTCTGACAACAGAGTGATGGGCCAGTTTAGGCAGCTAAACTGACAAACCATGATTCCTTTCTTTTATAACAAAAGTTTTCTGCCTTTATAAGCTGCTTGAACTGACTCACAGTGGGATCAGAGGAGGCTGATCCCTGGTGTAGGCAAAGATGGCAGGTACATGCTGCCATGGGTGGTTGGGAGGAACAGGACCATCTCTGTCAGAGCAGCAAGGAGTTACATGGATGTAGCTGTATAGTCACATAGCATGCCTATGGCCTATCCCCCACTTCAGGTACGTCCCTGACAGTCATCTCCCTTGGTAATTGCCTGCCCCTCTAGAGATGATTCCCAGGAGGCCGAGTCACCCACTGCATGCCTGTCTTCCTACACTGAGGCTCAGTGGAGCCTGAGCAGTGCTCTGGAGGTGTTCAGCAGGCGGGAAGCACTGGGTGTGCTTCTCCCTGCAGTTTCAGTCACTGCACTGTCATTTTTATTAATAACATGGTAAACTGAAAATTACTTTTCTATCTTATATAAGCCTGTATCAGGGTCTCTGTGCTTTTTGGCCCACTGCCTGGTGCCATGTAAGAAAGTTGCATTTACAGGTTTATTTTACATCTGAAGAACTGACAGTTAATCCTACTACATCCCTGAGGAAATGGTGAGCTTGGATAGGTGTCACTGTGTGCTCTACATGGCTTACTTGGAGGTCAGTTTTACAACAGCACTGGGAGTCACACTGTAACGAGAATTATGGTGGCAGGTCAGCAAACAGAAAGTGTGACTGCGCAGGGCTGGAGCAGCAGGGCACGGCCAAGGTACAAGAGCACAGCTGTGGAGGGGGACTCTGCAGGTGACATAGCAGAGAGGCTGTGGGCTGAGTGGAGGGGCTGTGTCAGGACTGTTGGGTAGTCCAGGGCTGAGAGAGCAGGAGGGGCTGTGGGTGGAGTAAACAAGCTCTGTGGGAAGCTTCAAGCTGATGTAGCTGGATTGGGACAGAGCTGATTGAAGTATACCCTGGAAGGGAATACCATCCTACAGGTCAGGATGGAAATGCAGGAATAGAGCTGGGACATGCTGCCTCATCTGATTCACAGTAGTCTTCTTTGCTCCTCACATTTTTCTGCTTTTTGTTCCCTTCCGCTAAATCAGACTAGGACTTTGTGTCACCAGATTGTGGGCTGGGCTGCAAACTAGTCAAGCTGTATGTGCCTTCAGACCGTGGGGAGGCCTCCTGAGAAGGCCCAGCTATGGTAGCTGACAGCAGTCAGTCTTTCCGCTTCATTCACACACAGCTGTCTACACTCCTCCTCTGCCAGAAACAGCAAGACTGTGTGTGGGGAGCAGTGATTAACATTTCTCCAGATGAGGCTCTAGGGCAGGACACGTTGGCAGGGCTTGGGCATGGCTGTCAGGCCTCCATCCATCCCAGCTCTGTCCCACATTGCAGTGGTGACACAGCAGCGTGTGGGAGAGGATGCCAGATGTGTTCAGGGTCTCTGTTTTCAGGGTGATGCAATAGGCTTCTTCAACTGGAAGCCAGCACCCTGTGAGGACTAAGTGTATGGTCCTTACTGGACCCAAACCATTGCCTAGTGACAGTTTGAAGGTCTCCTCTCTTCGTGTTAATGGCAAGAGACCAGAAGGTGGGCTCTGTGCTGAGCCACACAGGGTCATTCATGCTCTCCAGAGCACTTCTCACTGTGGCATGTTGTAACGTTGGGAAAAGCAAACCTGTGTGGGTAGCTCAGGATAGCAGTCGCTGGCATGTGCTGTGTGTCATAACTGTCGTCGCAAAGCTGGGCATAAAAGAGCCAAGCACCTCCAATGTCTCCACAACACACCACCCACAGGAAAAAACCAGCATCTGTCCATCAAGCAATTCTTGAGTGCATATGCAGATTTCATAAGAGGGCACCTGGATTTCTCAGTGTGTCCTGCTTGTGACTAGTACTACAGACAACACGGCCACAGACTCCCTTTGTATTAGAGAATTGACTGCAGAGGTATGGTTTCTGTTGCCTGTTTACCGGTTTCTGGGCTTCCTTCCTGAGAACTGCTATACAGCTCTGACATGTTTCTTTTCCTTGCCCATCTTCGTGTAAGACTGGAAGTGATAGAGCAGCAGAATACAAGAAATATAAGAAAACAGTTAAATCAGATCCTGTTCTAGAAGTCTCTGCTGAGTTTGAGGCCATTCTTTCTTGCATTTGATACTTGCAGAGACTGCATCTGACATACAGTACAAAGACAGCTTCCACATTGGGTCAGTGTGTAGCTTATATGTAGCAAGAGCAGAAATCAAAGAAGGGCATTGCAGTTAAAAAGATATAATGATAAGTTTATTTCTGAGTAGTGGTTAATGTTCCAGAAATATTTGCAACCAACTTATTTTATAAAATGAGTTATGGAGCTTTTAACGTAAATTAGAAGGCAGAATCAAAGGGCAAGAGGGGTGAATGAATCTGGTTGGGTATTTTGGTTTTTAATCTATTTTTCAGCTGGTTCTGCTTGCATACTGTGACTGACCTGAGCTGAGCTGATGCAGCCTTTTCTATTACTTTAGCAAGGTTGTTGACCCTGATACTGCATTTAATTATGTTAGGTTGGTTGGTTGGGGAGCTGCCATCTAATCTGCTCCCTGTTGGCCCCTGCAGATCTTCCACATGACCTACGATCTGGCCAGTGCAGTGGTGAGGATTGTGAACCTGATTGGGATGATGCTGCTGCTATGTCACTGGGATGGCTGCCTCCAGTTCCTTGTGCCTATGCTGCAGGATTTCCCCGACGATTGTTGGGTGTCCCTCAACCGTATGGTGGTAAGTGCCCGTCCTGTTTGCTATCTCATGGCCCTAAACCCAGGCCCTCAGTCACAGCATCACCATTTCAGCATCGACCTCCCAGCACTAACATGGCATCCCCCCACTTCTCATTTCCTTTCACCTCCTTTTAGGGCCTGCCTCCACTATATAGCAGACCCTTGTAAAGCGACAGCACTGTGGGCATGGAGGTGCCTCGGGGGCAGTTTCTGCAACTAGGCAGTCTGAGCTGCGGGCTGCCTGCAGCAGAAGGCAGGAGCCAGGCTCCCCCTCCTGGCAGGAAACAGCAAAGAGCAAGAACGGAAGCAGTTTTCTGCTGGGATCTGGGCATATTGAACCAAAGGCAGGAGGTGCAGAGATGGTCCTAGAGCCATAGCTGGGTCTGATCCATAATTCCCATTTCTGGTCCCAAAGCAACTGTTAAGCCTTCTGCTCCATATCCTCTTGAAGGGTCAGTGTGATCACCCACCTTTCTCCCTGGGGAGCTACACAGTATCCCATTAGAGTGGGCTGAAACAGACTCTGCCAAGCCACAGTTCAGCCTCTCATCACAGGATCAGTAGCCAGACTTCCCAATAACATCCCAAGCTGTGCTGCTCACTCTGCTGTTTGCTGTGAGGGAGATTTATACCATATGGTAAATGCATGGGGAGTTCATAGTACCTGTCAAGCATCTCGCTGAGAATTCAGGATCTTTTATTCAAAGGGACAATGTCCAGTTGATTAAGCAGAAAAAACTGACAAAGCTTAAAAAATTGCCTCTTACTGCAGCTCTTAACCTCCAGATTCCCCCAGCCGATTTCTTCTTAAAGAAAAAGAAAATAATCAGGCACTTGGGCAGAACAGAGCAAATCTAAAATGTTTAAAAGAGCTGCCAGCTTTCCATGCCTCCCACATGTGGAGCTGTGGGCACATGCTGCCCATGCCTGAGAAGAGTGAGCATCCATGAAAAAGTCATCTGTTTGGTGTTTATTTATTCATTTCTTCCCTCTGCAATCATCTTTCACTTCCTGCTCTTGAAAGGTGCCAGACTGACAGTTCTGGAGACTAGAACCCTTTATTTATCTACAGCACAAGAACAACCCATGCAGCAGCTGCCTTATGTTCCCCCATGCTGCCTTTTTCTTATTTATATGGCAGGAGCAACACAAGATCAGGGCCCCATTGTGCTTGTGCTATTCAGGTTCAAAAGGACATACAGCTCCTCATCCTGGAGAGCTCTGACGTGCAGACAGACTCCTCCCCATCCAATGAAGTGTCTTGGCCATGGTGCTCTTGCAGGACAGCTTCAGAGCAGCAGATTTGAACCATGTTTCCTTTATCTTCATATGTGGGTGGAGGCTGCTGTCTGATGGCAACAACTTCTATTTGCTTTTCCCATCCAACCCTGGGGGAAGAAGTAAAAGCTAGGGTTGCAGAGTTACAAGTGTGAGTAGCACACTTGGCTCAAAGGCCAGCGGATGAGAACTGCAACACAAGCTGCAAAATGACCTGAAGAATCAAAACAACCAGGTCTACTGATAACTGGTGCATGGAAAACCTTCACAGAAGGCAATAACTAGCAACGGCAGACACCCATGGTGAGAGGAAGAATAATCCAGCAGCTGGAGCACTGACTGAAAGTGGGACACCTGGGTTCAGTTCCCAACACTGTGCTGTGTTGATCCAAGGAAAGTTAGATGGGAGGCTCAGAGAGTTCTCCCTCCCCAGATGCTTCTGAGGATAAGTAAATACTGTAATGGTGGGTGTCTAAAACAGTCTGAGGGACCTGGGGTTGCACTGAGTAGGTTGCACAAATGCATGTCGCAAGCTAACGGAAATATGCTCTTGGACACTTTTCAGTCGGAGGCTGTAAAGCAAGAAAACCACTTGTGTAACCCAGTGGAATGGAGAGCTGCAAACATATTGGGGTCAGAGCCTGATGAGGAGGGAAACAAAACTAAATTGTTATGATCTGTGAAAAGATTTATCTGGGCCAGACTATGATCAGAAGCTGTAAATGACCATCAAGGTAACTGTGTAGTGAAGGGATAGGGTCTTGAAGGGTGTCAGGAGACAGCACAGAGGAAAGAAAGATTTAGCCTAGGCACCTTTCATAGCAGTAACACTGAGAGGGGAGAAGGATGCGTCCCACAGGCAGGAGGGCTCAGCAGTCTCCAGGAGGGGCAGGGTAGAAAGCTTCTATCCAGAGCAGAGTTTTACCAGGCAAAGAGTTATACTACAGTATTTGTCTTTCCAGCCTTGAGAGCCTGTGAAGCTGGGAATTAAACTTGCCTTGTGTGATTTTTTCCGCTGCTTCTTTGCAGCTAAATCGCCTTCACTTTTTCCACTTAATAAAAGTGAAAAAACCTTATCTCAGTGACTGTCTCAGAAATGGAGCCTCAGGAAACTCAAGAACCAGAGAGATGGTTATATGCCCCACCTATAGTTCAGGTGGTTTCCATTCCAGAAGCGGTACAGGAATATGCCAGCCCCAAAATAGCTTGAATTTAGAACATTTAACAAACAGAATATTTAGTTCTTCTGGAATCAGATAGTTCTTCTCACAATAAGGTTCTGTCTTCTAATCTCCTGAGAAGATTTCCAGATGGTCATTGGGACCAGTGATGGATGTGGATGGCATGATTAGTGCAACCATTAATATGTAGTCTATTGTGAAGAAATAGGAAATTGTTTCCACTGAGTCAGGACACAAGAAGAAACTGGTGGTCTGGGCTGTTCTCAGACTTTGGTGCCAAGATCTTGATGGTAGTTTCCAGAAATGGTTCTGTTTGAGAGCTGTAATGGACAGGGTTGGGAGATGGGAGGCCAGGATGGCATTTGTCTGTGACTGAGAGTTGCTGGTTTGGATTTTGGAACATTCTGTACTGACCTGGTCATAGCTTTGAGGAGATAAATATACTTGGTGCATGACTGCCCTGATTACACACAGGAGGCAAAAACCTGGGATGGAACCACTGTAGGAAAAAAAGGAATCTTCTGAAGCTGCTACAGCCAAGGGGAACTGAAAGTGAGGTGCCAAATGTTTTGGAGGCTTTCCCCTTGAGTATGCTGGTGCTGCTCTTTTGCCGCTCCGGTGTTTCCCACCTAGTCACTTGGCAGTCCATAAAACCAGTTCTGATTCAAATGCAGCAGGGAAAGAAGATTCACCACCTCCCATCTGCTTCCTAAAGCTTTGATCCTCTTCCAGGGGATCTGTGAAGGGTCTGGTGTTGCCAAAATCGTATCAGGGGCTTGATAAATCCCTGGGTCCAATTCATCTCGGTGTTTTCTACATGCACCATGTTTCATCTTCAGCAATTGCAGGAAGAGTGAGTTTCTGTATGACTTCTTTCTGAACTGGCTCTGAAAGGGCAAGGAAGGATGTTTTCAGTATTAATTGTTCAGCTCCAGTCTCAGGGGCTTCAGCATTAGCTTCCCTACAGGGCACTTTATTAAAAGAGAAGCGCTACTGAGTCAGCTGCAGAGTGGCATGTGTGTGGGCAGCAGCATCTCCCCAAGACCCTTGCCTGGCAGCTCCTCATCAGAGAAGTCTGAGCTCTGCTGAGACCTGAAAGCTGCTGGAAACACGTGGCTCACTCCCTTGGGTATTGTGCTGAACTGATAAACCCTGCAGGGAAGGCAAATATCCCCATGTCAAATGCAGCAACCTTGCATAGGAAATACTAATCATCTTCCTTTCTACAAAAGAAGGAGAGTAGTTTTCCTTTTGAGCTTAAACCCCCATCCCCACCCCCCAACACAGTCTTGCGGCATAGCTGATAAAAGGGAGGAAGAGAAACGGATGCAGCATGTGTTGTGGAAGACAGGGCAATCCGGCATAGATTTCCTGTGTGATTCCTAACTCACTCCAAGCCTCTGGTCCAGCAGATCCCTCCTACCCTCACTCAGTAGGCATATGAAGCCATGTAGTAGATTATCACGTTTTAAAAAATCTGTCAGGGAGCAGCAAGAATAGGGCTGCTCCATGATGGGACATGAGCCAGGAGCCAAGGGTGACCCCTGCACAGGCAGTGCTCTCGCCAACTATGGCACAGTCCTACCAGTTCAAAACAGGGGGGACAGAGCAGAAGTGGTGATAACACGGTCCATTGACCATTCCAGTGAAGGCAGGGTGACAGTCATGTCCAGGGTCTACCCAGTGAGTCTGATCAGGAGCAGCAAGAGACAGGGTCAGAGGCAAGGCTGGAAACAAGGCTGAAGTGTGTGTTCAGGGCCCAGGGCTGGGTGCAGGTACAGCTAGCTCAGACAAAGTCTGGGTGCCCAGGCCTGCGCTGAAATGGAGCTCCAGGAACTATGGGTGCATGGGCGGGGGTCCCAGGCAAGGCTGACTGGGACAATTGAGAGTGGTGCACTCAGAGCCCTGAGAAAATCTGTTAGGTGAAGGCCATGCAAAACTCTCCTTGGAAATAAGCCCAGAACAGGCAGATTCTGTCCGATGCAAAGTTTGACCTATCACCTTCATTTCTCATCCCACTATTCCCTTCCTTTAAACTGGATCTGAAGGTTTGTTTTCCCGGCCCAGCAGTTACAGCGTGGTCCAGGGGAGGGCAGTGATGTTCAGAGGCCCTGTTTTGCGGCTTGACACAAGTGGTGTGCAGCGGCAAACCCTGGGTAACAACTCTGTGGCCAGATAAGATCACTGCTGGGACAAATGTGGGAGTTCACAAGATTGAAATATGCCCGTTCACTACAGACAGCTCCTTAATACTGTGAAATGTTAGTGTTGTAAGTCAGGCATAACATTGTGCCGTGGACTACGTCCCTACCCCCAGAATTTGCCAGTACTTCTCTGTCTGTTTCTCTATGGTCTTGTCCAGTGAGGGTTCAGCCAGGTACAATCACATGTACATCAGACCCAGAACATCCTGTAAGACACCATACTGTTTCTTTAGGTACTTCTGTGAGGTACTGCAGAACCCAACATTGCCTTTGAAGAGTTCCAGGAACATGTCTCCAAGTATTCAGGGATAGATCTGAGCAGAGGCATTGCAGTCCAGACACTAATCCCAGTGAAACCCTTAAAGTACTGCCAGTGTGGATGTGAAAAACAAGCTAGTCTGAGAAACTGCTTCAAAGTAATTTTAACTCCCTTTTGCAAATGCTCTTGGTGCCTGGCACGCATCTAAGATAACATCCTTCTTGACTATGTTTAAGCACAGATCTGTAGCTCCATTGTAGCTTGCTTTGAGATTTGGTTAACAAGGAGTCATTTTCTTTCTGCAGTTTAAGGCCTCATTTACTTACCCTAACGGACCATTTCAGCTACTCTATATTTGAAGTAGTGCAATCCTTCCACCATGGGGACTGGCATAGTGGTATATTGATTACAGGGGTATGGCTCTTATGGAAACAAGCTGTATCAGTATAAGGCACCATGATGCTAGTAAACTTGTGTCCACACTACATTTGGAACCACTACTACTAGTCTGGCTTAAAATACTGCATCCTTGACCTGCCTGCTTATTCTGTGGAAAACAAAAAAGTGTAGAGCAGGCCTAAAAATTAAAGACGTACTGGGGCCTTTAAGCAAAGAGTCATTACTTAGACTGTACCATGAGGATCCAGTACTCTTTACAGATGCTCAAACCACTCGGAGATTGTGTCCTAAAGCTAATAAATTGCTCTGAAAGGTTTCCCCTTCATGGAAGTGCCTGCCTTTCAGCAGTCCTTTATCTCTTCTCCCAGCAGACCACATCACTCAGGACTTTTTTTAAACGCTCATGTTTTCCTCCAGCTCTCGCCCCTCAGTCTGTCATTACTCAGTGATCTCCTCAGTCTGGCACGAAGCAGGCTGCCCTCACAAGGAGCCCTGCTGCTGATGGGAATTGGGATTGTGACTTCTAAGTGTAGAGTTCCCGGGGAGCCAGAAGCGTCTGCAAGCTACAGGGGCTCAGTGATGTTGGTTGTTGTAGTTTTGGGTGACTAATTCCTACAAAACACTGCCAGGCTTCCTTGTAAACAGCATTCCTGAGCAGCAAGTTGCTGGAAGAATGGCTTTTAAAACTTCAACTTGCCTGATACCCAGGTGTTCCTCTTGGGGTCTGATAATTCGTGGCCATTAAAGACCATGGCAACCAGTTTCCTGATACATCAAATTCCAGCTCAGCTATTCTTAATCTGTCTCCACAAATTCCCTTTGGAATCCCTCAGCATTTCTTCTTTCCCTGCTATCAATTCTGTTGTGCAGATGTGCTGCCTTGTTAAGCTACTGCCACGCTGAACTCAGAAGGCAGCAGCATTTCTGCAGTGTCCAGTGAGAAATGCCTGCATGGGAAAGGAATTCATTTAACAAGGAAGGGATGGGACAGAACACATCCACTACTGCCTCTGCCACAGTAAAGCTGTGAATGTGCTGCCCACCTTTACAGGTGAGGCACCGTTTTAAGCAAAGGTTGGCCAAGTGTGACTGCTCCTTCCTGTTGTCTCAGGATGACCACTTCCCTGCTGAAGCATGGACAACAGATGGACTAAAGCCATAGAGTTTACAGCATTTACCATTCTGTAAGTGCAGGGGCCACAGCTTTGGACTGCTGGTACTACAGGGCTGAAGGAAAGGAACTGTGGCTCCTGGAAATGTTAACAGTGAAGATGCAGGGAAGCCTGTGTAAGGTGTGTGAGATGCTTGATGACTTCACAGATCAGAAGTGGGTCTCAAAATGACACAAAACCTGGGTGATGGAAAAATGCACACACACACCCCACACCACACACACCCCCCTACCTTTTTTGGCCAGGACTCTAGGAGCCACAGCATAGACATGGGTGAGGCAAATGAGCCAGCGGATTCACTCCTTTGGTGCTTACACCTCAGGCAGCCCCTGTGGTTGGATCCTTCCTGCTGCCCTGCACTGGCAGCACAGTGCAAATGCTCTTTGCCTTCATCCGTAGCTAGCTTCCCTTTGGGCTGTGGCTCCTTACACACTGGCAAGCCAGCTGCATTGCCAGGAATAGAGACACCAATGGTCATATTGTCTGTTGTCTCTCTCTGTTGACTCAAGGGTAGTTTTTTCCAGTGCAGAAGGTGAATAGATTCCTGCTTTGTTGGGGAGGTGAGCCCAGACGGGCTGGCGCCAGCCGGGACCAGTGTCTTCTAGGGCTGTGAATGTGCTATTTCTTCTGTGTCCGCTTCGCTGTCACTTCTGTTGCTTTGCCCTTCTTGTTGCAGTGTGAATCAGTCCTGTCTTGCATAATGTAACTGAATATGGCCAGGGTAATGCTATCGCCTGTCTTTGTCCATGTGCTTATCTCCTAACGAAGCATTAACACTCTCCAGAGGTTCCAGCTCTTTGCCACAGCTCACAAACAGCAACAGTACACTTTGCTTCTGTTTACTACTTGCAAGCTTACTGAAAAATTTCCATCAACATTACTGACACTTGAGAGCTGTTTGCAGAAAGGTCATCAGCTGCCCACCTGATTAGATTGTGTATAGATACCTCCAGGGGGGTGTCCAGTAAATTCCAGGGCTCCCAGCGTTACTGGCCACTGGTGCTGAGGCTGCTGCATCTCTCTGAGTGGAGTTCACAAAAGTATTGCTTGTCTATTTGACGAGCCATAAATGAGGCCTTTTATACAATGACCTTCTAAGTTACCATGGTATATGTGTCTGCATAGCTACATCCATAATGTTAACACCTTCCTAGGAACAGAAAGAAGACTGATGAATGTACAGATTATGTGCTGCAATGAATGTCACTGTAGCAGAGGTATTTTTTCACATACCTTGTAATAGCAACGTGTGATGACAGTGCATTTACTTTACAAGGTTTTGTGGCAAGGACTTGCTAGCATATAATACCCACAGGATGGTAAATGTACCTTGAGCTGTTCCATGAACTCAAGCTAATCAGAATAATCCTGAAATTTATGCTGTTTTTTCTCCCTATCCCATGATGTGATTGCTGAGGTGCTTCTTGTGTTAGTTGGAGTGGAGAGCACAGGGTGTCTGAAAGAAGCCGTTGACTTTAGCTGGCTTCTCAAGGTGGTTTATTGCATCTCTCAGATGAGACCATTTGTAGATTTCTCAGCTCCCTGAAAAAAGCCCTGTGAAGAACTTGCTGTCTGGACATTATCATCTGAATTTTCTGCCCTTCCCATCTCTTCAGGTAATGACCAGAGATCCTGACCATTTCGTAAATTGCTGGGGAGTGATTTTCCTCACTCTAAGATTTTGCTGCTGGCAACCTGGCTCAGGTTCTCTTTTACCCATATTTCCCAGTGGAGAAATAATTTGCTTCAGTTTCTTCTCCCACACGTGGGTCATTTTGAAAATATCCCAATGCATCATCTCAGTTTATCCCAGGTTACCAGTGTGTCAGACCATCTGGCTTCCTTTCTGGAAAGTTTTGCTGGGAAGAGTACATGGAATCTGTAAAAACCCTGGCCAAAGTCAGTTAATGTCAGATGACTAAATTTGGGCGGTTTTTTTTTTTTTAAATTGAGCAAGCCCAGCACTTCCAAGCCATCAAAGAATTAAATTGCTTGTTTAACACATAGAGGTGGTTTAAACATGGACTTTTGGGTCTAACATTAGGTATGCTTTTCTGGAATGTGTTCAGCTCAGAGAATGTCTTGTCTCACTGCTAAAGCTTTGTCTGTCTATCTGTCTCTTTAGAATGACTCCTGGGGGAAGCAGTATTCCTATGCGCTGTTCAAGGCAATGAGTCACATGCTCTGCATTGGGTATGGGCAGCAGGCGCCCGTTGGCATGTCAGATGTGTGGCTCACTATGCTGAGCATGATTGTTGGTGCCACCTGCTATGCCATGTTCATCGGCCATGCCACAGCCCTAATCCAGTCTCTGGACTCCTCACGGCGTCAGTACCAGGAGAAGGTAAGGACTGCAATCCTTCTGTGACCCAGGGATGGTTTACACACTGTCTGGAGGCAGCCAGGGCTGTCAGCGACCCATGTGAGAGGCCAAAGGTGTGGTGTCTTTGTCACCACGGCAGTTTATTGGTAATTCATACTGTTCACTCAAAACAGACCCTCATGAGGAAAGAGATGCAAGATCAGGTAAATAATAGCAGGGCAAGTGGGCGATTCTTGTCTTTGGCTGTCTTTTTAGATCAGCATTATCAATGTCACTGGTATCTAAAACTGTAAGTCACTTTTTCCTTTCCAAGGTCTTGTTTCAAATCCGAAATGAATGTTCCAGAATGCACAGCTTTTGTTTAGCGAGTACTTTGTTTAAAAGTATCCAGATTATTCACTTCAGTGCTCATGAGTGAAACTACGTAACAAACCCCAAAGCACAGATCAAAGCTCAGAAGCTTCCAACAGGTTCCCCAGGTAGCTATCGAATTAATTGGACAGTTGTTGAATTGCATAATGTGGGACACAGAAATGTCACAACTGATTGGGTTGCCACTGCAGTGGCAGTAACCAGTAGTGGTGGATTTAAGGTGGTGCTGTGAATTTGTAAGATGGTAAGGGGCAAACAGGGTCTGTTGCCTTGATTTGGCTGATGAGTAGTAACTCACGGAACTGTATCACTTCCTTCCCTCTTTCCATGCCTTCAGTATAATGCTATCTGTACGATCCCATTTTATTATCTAAAGCAAAGGGGCTGCTGGTGCAGTGATACTTTTGCCTCTAGGACATAGGCAGGCAAAACTTCTGCCTTCAAGTTCTGGTTGAACCAGTAGGCCTGCACCTCCACAAAATGGGAGAGCTAATTGAATAGTGACTGTGTACAACTAAGAGCAAGGGCCTGGGTGGCTCAGAGGTGAGGAAGGGACTTCCACCACAAGGACAGTAGGTTACTTACAGGCATCAACAAAAGCAACTGCCCTCATTTAGTAGGGCTGAGGGTGCCATAGGCAAGAAGGTGTTATGGTCAAGATCTTATGGATACATTTGATCCGAAGATTAAGAAGAGGAGGAATCAATTGCTAGCCCTATTCTGACCCTGCCAGGTGCAGTTAGATTAGGTGAAAGGGTAGCTGTTATTGAAGTGGGTAAATTATGCACAGGCTAGGTGAATTTTCAGTTGAGGGAGGAGATGGGAGAAAGGATTTATTAGATGGCTTAGGAACAGGTTTGAGACACAGGAATTACAAGGCTGGGCCACAGAAAGAGAGTGGGGCAGAGTGTGAAGACAAATAAGATCAGAGGCTGGATCATGCTTTGAGGATAGGGGAGATCTCAAACCACAGCTAGAGCTAAAAGATGGAAAAAACCCTAGAGGAGAAGCGGGGAGGACTGGGGTGCAACTAGAGCACTGGGCTTTGTATAGAGTTTTACCACTGTGTTACAGATAGGCTGGACTAATTCTAATTGAGAGTAAGGCATGCCAAAGAGAAGGACACTGCAGCACTAGGAATGCAAGCTGATCAAATCTGTGTATGCAGAGTATTTATTCAAATGTGTTTGAAGTAGCATAAAAGTCAAGGACTGATTTGCAAATCCAACCACCTGGTCAACCTAGCCACAGCCAAGTTTACACCTGCAGGACTGGGCACTATGGTTTTTTTCTCAAGCCAGGTCTAAAGACAAGGGCAGAACTTGACCCTGGAAGTTGGATTCCAGTCAGTGCTCAGGCAAATCAGTCACCAGTAAGCCAGCAGGGACTGCGGTGCAAGTGGCAGAAGAAGTGTGAAATGTTAAAGCCTTATTTAAAGGTGGAGGTGTGAATGAGAGGGTTAATAGATCCAGGAGAAAAGCTTTGTGACAAAAGCAGTGAGTAGAGGATTTAGCAAAGGGTGTATTTCATTTGTAGTGGCTACAGCAGGTTCATTTCCCAAGGTGTTCTCCTAGGATTAAAGCCTCAGGGATTGAGTACCTTCATTTTCCTCTTGCAAATGGGACAAATGATGGCCTAAAAACAAATATGTATTTACTTTCTGCATTCCTTAGCACTTGAATAGCCATGATTAAAATGAGGCTGCTTCGTGATTTGCAGCCCTGCAACTCAATTTAGTTCAGTCCTCGTGGGACAATGTGTCTGTTGAAGCATATTATACGCAAAGAATCTCAACAAGTTTGGAGGTCGATTGGTAGAAGCAGACAGCAGTTTAGAGACCTCTGCTGAGTACACCTTTGGGATGCGAACAGGGCTCTGCCTCTCACCTCAGCAGAGGCTCAGGCTACAGAGACTTTAGTAGCTGTTCTAGGAGTAGCCAAAGAAAAGAAACAGTGGGGAGGAAGAGGAATAGCAGAAATAACATAGTAACAGGACCAAAGGTTATAGCTAGTAACTGTACTGACAGGCTTTGCTTTGTGTAACCTTCAGGACAAGGTTCAAGCGTGAGTTTGTGGTGAAGTTTCAGATTGTCTAGATCTCTGCCAAACCAACTTGTTCTTCCCTTGTACGAACAGGGCTTTTAAGAAGAGGAATAAAAGCCAAGATGTGCTGTCTGTTGGCTTCAGTAGCAGGCTTGTCTCACTCTGGGTTGGATTCATTAAACATTTGGACATTCAATCCCTGTCCTGTATAAATCTCCTGTATCATCTGACTTCAAGCTATGCTGGTTTCTGCAAGGCAGGGAAGCTGTATAGGATCAAGGGGGTGGTAGGATGCATGGAGAATTTGGAGAGGGAAGTTGCACCCTCCAAGACAGGGTGGTGGTGAGTTTTCTGAGTACAAGTGGAGAGTCCCGTGTGGCATAGAGCACTCACACCAGCTCAGGCACTGGAAGTGGCACAGCCATCATGTAAGTCTGGCTCTGTGCCTCCTTAAAAACCTCTGATTCAGAGTAGCTCTTTAGATACAGAAAGTCCCTCTGAAGTGACTGTCTTATTGCCAGTCCCAGTGGCAAAGTTAGAAGGGACCTGTCTGTCCCGTCTTGCATTGCAGAGTGTGTTATGCCCTAAATTACTTGCCCATGGTCACAGAGTCAGTGGCAGGATCAGGAGTTGACTCTTATCTCTTAACCTCAACCTGGTGTCTAACTCCAAAATATCTTTGCACCCAAGACTGGGTCTATTTCCTGCATGTGAGAGAATATTACTACAAATCCATCCTGAAGGATTCTGACAGAAAAATTTCCCAAAGTCATGTTGTACAGTTACATATTATAACTGAATCCGACAGCTTTGACCAAAGAGGGGAAGCCTCACATACGCATTCTCACGCAGTGCTCCCTGCCACTATTCTCAACTACACTGTTTCACTCTTGTGCACCACCTTTCATACTTCTCAGACCTTTACTGAGCTGATTTCTGTCTTCTGGGTTAGTTTTCTGCCAGATTAGTGGGTGGAATTAGCTTACTGTAGAGTCCAGTGACTGCCAGAGCTGGTACAGGGTGCTGATGGAGGAGGTCCATAAGCAAGAGCAGAGGCGCAAGGCCCTTTTCAGCTATTCATGGATCAGATCAAGCCTTAACATCTAAGTTCATCATTGACTGCGAAATTACCCCACAGCCTGCACTAGCTGTGGCTCACAAGCAAGGAAGAGTGTTTCTTGTCCTGGAAATGAGTAAACTAGATGGATATGCAAGTTATTTTCATGCTTTTTGCAGGTTTCCCTATCAATTTCTTTCTCTAATCCTAAAGCTCATCTGGATTAATATTTATGTCAAGTCACCACGCACACACACTCTCATCTTCCCCAGCAGACTCTGTAACCTTGAGGCTTTTGGGAGCAGTGATTATGCTGCTTACTGCAGCCACACTCCTTGGAACAAAGGGGAGAGAGACTCTGGGATTTGCTTTCCCATCCCAGCAGGATGCAAGTAGTGATTGGCATCGTGCAGAGAGGCTCGGCTCTCCTGTGTTATCTCCTCAGGTACATACAGAAGAATGATTGATGAGAGGTAGGAATTGCTGCTGTCAGCATTGCAGAGCCCAGCAAAGCTGTAATCTCTCCTTCCAGAGCCTCATCTCTCCTCAAGATCTGTCTGCTACACTGGCATTCCCCCAAGCTCTCCACATTCAGTCCCCTGCTCCTCCTCCCCCCTGAACCATCACTGTCTGAATTATCCAGTGAACCCTGAACAATCCAGTGCTTCTTGTTCTTAAAATACATATTGAAACTGGGTGGGTACTTAGATACTTGCATATTCACTTGTCATTATTCTGGAGAAGCACATGCTGTAGCACAGTTGCAAGGGGCAAGCAGATAACACTAAAGAGAGAATCATTTTATAAATCCTACAGAAGCACTAATGATATCACAACTCAGTTCCTGAAACAGCCCAGCTTAACCATCAGCACAGTCCTTCTTGCCACAGTTTTACCCCATGGTCTGGCTATCCAAGCAAAAAAAGCCCTTTACTGTCCAGCTATCAACATTTCAGCCCTTCTGTCATCAGCCTGAATTCAACAGAGAGTAACTGGGGAAAATGTAGTAATTGTAAAGGCATGACAACTGGGAAGTGCAGTCTCTGTTGGAGACAAAATAGATGTTAGACCAATATTTATTAGAGGGGAAGTGAAACACTGCATTGTGCCTGCCTACACTAATGAGGTATGAGAATCTGTCTTTGGGGCTTAGTCAGTGCTTGCCCTTTCTTGGAGACCAGCAGTATAGAGTCTTATTAGGCAACAGGTTTAGGGAGTGATTTTTTTTAATGGTATGTAATTGAGCTGTGGAACTCATTGCTGCAAGGGTGCTGTGGAGGCCCAAAGTTTGATGAACCTCAGAATATTTAGACAAATTCACATAAGGAAGATCTTTCGAGTGTTGTTGAATGCTGAGATGCAGATAACCCCTGGCAGTGGGTATCCTTAATCTGCTTTTGTCAGAAAAGCTAGGAGGCTATGGCCAGGAGCTGGATTGCTATGTGCCTCTTTTATTCTTTCTCCTCTTCCTCAAAGCACCTGGAACTGTCAGAGACACACCACCGGGTGAGAGGAGCCCTCAGCCTGACCCTTCATGGCTACTCCTGTGTTTTTAGGCTGTTTTACTATGCAGTTCATTGTTCTGAACTGCCTCCGAATGAATGTGTGCAGGGAATTCAGTGCGGACATCCTAGCTGGGGTCCTGGATACAGTATAATCACATTAGCCTGGCAACATGCCCTTGCTGATTAGCCCCCCTCCACCCCTCCTTTAAGCAGCGCTAATTAACCCAAGCACAGCACTGTACTGAAGCTGTATTAATTCTTGTGGCTCCAGGGTTGGCTTAGCCAGTGCTACCTTGGGGACGACACAGCGCAGATACGTTAAGATAACTAGTGTCAGCTTCTCTGTTTGCATGGAGCTGGGCAACGACTGCCATTATTCCCACACGTACTCTACCACAAAGCTGTCAGATGGGAAATTTCATGCTCATTACCAGTCTGGACAGGATTTGATGTGATATTCCCAAGATGATTGGGCACCAGTGTCTGGAGGTTCTCAAGTGGCATCCCAGATTCCTAGAGTTCAAAGGGGTTATGTAGAAGTCCTCCGCAGTTCTGTGTGTCAGGAAAGCCGCAAAGCTCCCTTAGTCTTCTGGTAATGTGGGTGAAGGAGAAAGTAGGGAGTGTGCAGCACTCCAGAAATTAAAGGTGTCTGGAAAATGTAATCAAATGCAAAATTTAATCAAATTTCCCAATTGGAAAAAGTTTGGAGAGCCTTGCTTTATGCTGTTATGACTACACTAGTTGTTTATTACCTCAGTCTGTTAAGAGATGGCCTGAGAACTATTATGTCCCATGTTAATGTCAGTTGAAGCATTTGGGATTGATAGCAAGGCTTATAAACGATGTGCTTTATTGATTGTGTCTAGAAGCAAGGGCTTCTGATGTGCACTGTGCTTGGTGTCTCAGCGCTGCCTCTAAGTGTTTTTTTCTGTAATCAGGACTGGGTTGTCTGGCTGGTTTGCAGTCCAGAGTCACAAGTGAAAGGAGCAAAGTTAGATGAAGCTTAAGTTAGCAGGAGGGGCCCAGCTTCCCCCCTGACATACTGAAGAATAGCTGGAACAGCAAAGGGTCTCCCATCCCCACCTTCTCTGCATACCCACCCACATGGGATAGTAACTCCAAGGAGGCTGCCAGAAAAGTACAGCCTGATGTAAGCTGGCCCTCCTTTGAGTGGGGATTTGGACCAGATGACCCCCAGAGGTCCCTTCCAACTTAGGTCATTCTTTGACTCTGTGATTTGAAGTCTCTGAATGCTTTCAGGCAGAGAGCAGTTAAGATTGGGTAAGAAAGGCTGGGTCAGGTTTGTGCATCTACTGCTGCAAGGCAGCTGTCCTTTTACAGATACCCCCATCCATCTCAATTTTAGAAGAATGTTTGTAAGAAATAGGTAATGGTGTGGTATAAATAATGATATATTCAGCTCAGCTTAACCAAAAAATCAGAAATTTATGTCAATTGTTTCAAGGTTATGTAATGCTTTTCATGAAAGAATCCTGGGTTGGTTATAAGATGGAAATGTTTTCTGAATGAAAACCTAATGGTTTCTTTTTAAAATATCTTGCTTTGCAAGTTGCCTTCCCTTTATGGCCTGTTCTGATTTTGTCTGGGATATAGTTGATTTTCTTCCTAGTAGCTGGTACAGTGCTACATTTTGGATTTAATGAGGATGATGTTGATAACACACTGATATTTTAGTTGTTGTAAGTAGTGCTTACCCTAAGTCAAGGACTTTTCAGTTTCCCATGCTCTGCCAGTGAGCAGGTGCACAAGAAGCCAGGAGGGAGCAGAGGCAGGGCAGCTGACTCGAACTAGCTGAAGAGATATTCCATACCATAGAGTGTCATGCTCAGTATATAAACTGGGGGGAGTTGGCTCGGACAAGCCAATTGCTGCTCGGGGAGCCGCTGGGCATTGGTGGTGGTGAGCATTTGTATTGTGCATCACTTGTGTCTCTTGGATTTTATTCCTCTCTCTCTCTTTTTGCTATCTCCCTGCTCATCATCACCACAGTTGTTGTTGTTATTATTAATAATAACAATCATCATCATAATAATAATTATTGTATTTTTTACTTTATTTCCATTATTGAACTGTTCTTATCTTAACCCACAGGTTTTACTTTTTTCTGATTCTCCTCCCTATCCCACCAAGGGTGGGGGGAAATGAGCAAACAGCTGTGTGGTACTTAGTTGCTGGCTGGGGTTAAACCATGACAATCCTTCACTAAACTGGGGTCAAGTAGTTTTTGTTCTTGCAGGAGAATATTTCATTGGTGAAATTACTGTTCCTTGAAAGTGTTTACCCATGCGTTCCTAAGAGAAGGCCCATTTTGAAGCTGTAAAACACATCTTCTAGATATATGTGCAAACAGTTCAGTGCCCAGATGTGTGAGTGTGTCCATCTTAGGGGTGGCAGTGCCTATATGGAGCATATGACTGCGATGAAGTGCAGGGGTACATGCAGTACTCTCTCCATACTCACTTGAACAAGGGAAGGAAGGAGTCGGTGACATTGCAGTGTTTTTGTAGCACACCTTTACAGAAGGAGAAATAAAGCTGCCACGTAGATTGTTTTCTGTCAGCAGGTTTACATTAGGGATTCGTCTTGATTTGCTGTATCAGAGATACTGAGATTAGCTAGGATTTTGACATCTTATTTCTTGGAGTGGAAGCCAGGCAAATAGTTCTGTTCTTTGAGCGATGTCAATGACAGCCTTGTCTGGGCAGTATGTTTGTGCACGCACAAACACTGCATGTGTTGTCATGGAAAGTGCTCTTGCCTCAGCAGTTCTTCGTATCCCAGTGTGGGATTTCAAACTTCATTATCAGTTTTGAAATTCATTTTGACAGTTGAACTGTAAATAAATAAATAAATAAATACATCATAATGTGAAGTGCTAAGCCTCCCTGCCGGGCCGTCTCTCCTGGCAAAAGGCTGCTCCCAGCAATACTGATTTCAAATTGCACAGACTCACTGTCCCCTTTTCCCCATCTCCAGCCTTTGTCTGGTGGCAGATTTTGCCTCATCTCTCTCATCCTGCTCTTCTGATGAAAGTAATGTTGATCTCTTTTTTTCCACATCACACCTCCAGATATGTGGATCCAGTGACATGAGCTGACATCTCCAAAATGTCCTGCGATTTGAGTTTCATAGTGCTTAGGGAATAATAAAAGATTTGTTGACCAGATCTAAAAGTTCCCTATGATGGACTACTGACTTACACTAGGATGTGACCTCTCAAACCCAGCAAGGCATTCTTTTCAGATGCCTTTCCCAGGCTGGAACTAGTCATGGAAAACAAGCTGTTTCTGTAACCGTGATTTACAGATTTGTACTTGATACATTCATCATTGCACTACCTTCCCACGATGCACAGCATTAGACCTTAAGGCTGAGCACCTGTAAGAGCAAACAAACAGGGCATTGCCCACAACATTTAATGCAAAGAGATGTGTCACAGAGTTCTCAGATCTGCTCTCCTAGGACCCCTGAAGTTAGCAGTCATTTCTCTTGCTTGCAGCAAAGCCAGGCCACATCCTCCAGGTGTGTGAATGCAACTCAGCGCTGTGTGCTAACAGCACCATCCCCTGTGGTGGGGTTCCCTGGCTTGCGCTTTGGCGCCACTGCAACAATGCACCCGATGAGCAAAAGTAAGCAACTGTTTCATCAGGCTCATAACTGACCCTACTCAGTCTGTTGACATCTCACAGCCCAAAAATGGGATTGTCTGAAGCATAATTCCTGCCTGAGTAGGCACTGATTAACAGTAAAGGGAGGCAGCTATGGCAGCGTATCAATACAGCCATCTTCAATGTAATGGATGTTGTCTAGAAAGTAGAAAAAAAGCTCCAGGAATTTTCTGCTAGTGTTTGTGGTCTTTGTAACACAACAAGAGAGAAAGAGCTTCATTCTAGGTAAGATAATTTCTGGAGATACCACTGCAGTAAGGGTGAAAGTGTTCCATGTTTTTCAGCATGTAACATGCAACACTTAAAAAGTCATCTTCCTGTAGCAAATTGAGCTAGTGCTGTGGTACAAAAATCAACTCAGTCTTTGGGGGAACTCAGAACCAGGACATTACGTAAAGCTTTTTGCAGAATGGAGGTAGCTCTCAAATAGCTTCCAAAACTGAAGAGTAGATGGATGTGGATTTAAATTTAACTCATTAATGAGAAAGCAAAAGTAGCACTCATAATGTTCGGTGCCGTGCTAGATGTGGTCTGAGTTGTTCTGGTTGAATTGGTATGGAAATAACGATCATTTCCTATACAACCTGCTATGATTTGCCTGTACCACAGTCTGATCCTCCCCACTGCCACACCTCTCATGCAGGCACCCCAGCTGTCTTTCCACTTACTAGTTCACTTAGAGTTTCCTTTGGTTCCCTCTGTGAAGGAATCCAGCTCCTGCTTCAGCCTCATCGGTAAGCCCATCCTCTTGCTGCCTGGGGGCTGGAGGATATGGAAAGGACAGTGTATACCTGAATACAGCTCCTCTCAGTCACTTCCCTATTGCTATGGAGAAGACAGCCCTGTGCACATTTAATTTTGTGAATGTCTGTATTCTTGTTGGAGGACAGCAGGACAGTGCTCATGAGCCTGAATATGTGTGTAGAGCCAATTGCATTCATAAATGTTGGCAGTCTCTGGATAAACTGTGATAGCCTGCACCAGTTACAGTTCTCAGCAAAATTTCAGGAAGAGGGAAGAGCAAAATTATGTAAGCAAGGACTGACACTGAATATGCTACAAGCATGGAGCTTTATAAAGGGAAACCAACAAAGATTGCACAAGCAGTGTCGGCATGATTTTACTGTGTTACAAAAGTTCACTTTTATTCCCTTAAACCACTCACTCCTGGAGTCATATGACTCCCATGAGAACGTGTGTCTTGATCATTTTGAGTAAGATGTAGATCTGGTCATAGAACAAATCCTGCAGATGGGAATATGAATGACTTAAAAAAAAATGGAACTCAGCATTTATTTGGTTTTGATGATTACAAAATGCTGGGGAGCCACACTGTTTCACTCCTTATCATAGGTCAGAGAAAATAAAAGAAAGGTGCAACCGTGTCCCATCAAAACACTCCATCTGGTGAATCTCGTGACTTGATCTTTACCCCTGTGAAGCACTAATCCACTTGAGAAAGCCACAACATTGCACATTGTGGCTGCTTACGTGTATCTTAATCCA
Source organism: Ibycter americanus (assembly GCA_035590275.1). NCBI lineage: Eukaryota > Metazoa > Chordata > Aves > Falconiformes > Falconidae > Ibycter > Ibycter americanus. Next base: position 1,537,130 of record JAVJGI010000063.1, on the reverse strand, counting down.
ATCTCACAGGATATATACTACCAGCATTCGAAATACCGTCAGAGGATCATAATTTTTCACTTAATTGAAAATGCATTACTCTGCTTGATTATCCTTTTTCTTACATAAGTGCATCTCTGTTGACTTCCATGGAGTACCAATGTGGAGACTGTGACTGAGATTAAACTCTGTCCCACAGTGATTTCAGCCTGTTTTTGGAAGGATGCAAGCAGCACAACAGTGCTGTATAGGAAATGTGTATTTATCTTTGGATAGAGGGAGACAAGCATCCCAAGTGCCTTCATTACAGTGGGTTATGTGTGCATGCCCATGTCAGTAGGCATACTGTGAAAGTGTGTAAGTGTGTTTGAATTAACTGAGATGCAGAAATGGAAATCAATGTTTCTCTGAACCTCTGAATAGTGATGAGTGCAGACCAAAAGAAGACTCAAAGAGGTGTCAACGCCAGGACTGGTATGGGAACAGCTCTTCTAAGATGCAGGATCTTTTTTTATATTCAGAAGTAGGGCAAGGAAGCAGTTGAGCCTTTTCAGCCAGTGATTTGTTACTGCCAGAGAGAGGAGGATTTATGACAGAGATTGAGGGCATGGCAGGAGTTAAAAATACTTGGTTCCCTTTGAGCTGTGAGTGATCTGAGCTTCGGTGGAAGGGCGGTGGGAATGGTGAGACAACTAGGGAAAGTGGCCAGTTACAGAAGGAAAAATACTCAGCTAAATCGTTTCCTTTTGATATATTAATACCTCCTTCAAGGGCTTATTTGAGGAAAAACAGACTTAAGAAAATGAGTTAGGATTTAAATGGACTCGATTGTCTTCAGAGAGATTTAAATAATTTCTAAATGAGTCTTTTGAGTTGAACTCAGAGAGGCCACTAATCTCTGTGTGTTCCTCAGCACAGGTCAGACTGAGGACATGGGAGACAAGTAGGAAGACTGAACAGACAAGTACAAGGGAGAAAGGAGGCAAGAGGGGGCTGTCAGAATAGGCCTGGCCACATCTGAAAGACACTCAAAGGGGTGCCGACTCAAGGGGACGTGAAGTGGCTTTAGAGAGTGCCAGATTGGCACAGTATCAGGGCCTCAGTTAAAAAAGGAAGACCTGTAAATTCAGGGTTATCAGGCATGGTCTTTAATCCCTTTGCACTCTGCTGCTGATTTTCACCACATCACCCTTAACCCTTTGTTTTGTCCCATCGCTGAGGGTTGCTGGTGACCTCAGGAGTGATCTCGTTTAGAGCTTAGAGGAGAGATGTATATCCCACTGCACTTTGAAAGACCCTCCCTCATGCAGGTTTTTAGTGGCCTTTTGGTTAGTCACTAGTGATGCTTGACACTGCAAGAGTGGTGGCCTTCAGCCTGGCTGAGATCTCCAAGAAAGGAGGGAAAACCACATTAATCTTCAGCTTATCAAATGTAGCGAGAAGGGGCTGGTGCTTTTAATTTCTGAGCACCTCTGTAGGCTCCATCTCAGCGCAAGGGAGAGTTAAGAGCCCACGAAACTCTCCAGCTGGCGTGGGTGAGAGGAGGTAGCATTAGCAAAGACAGGAGAGCCAAGGTGCGTACCTCTTGTTAACTGTGGCAGAGAGTTATGGTTTCTTATTTTACAATTTTCTTTTATAAGCATGTTTTTAATTTGTAGTCGGAAGCAGAACCTTTTTTTCTGGTGAAGTAAATTTGTCCTGTTTTTACTCTGAGCCTTGTCTAGGGACAGTGATTGTAAGAGAATCTGACAAGCCCTAGGGACTTTGCAGAGCAGTAATTTATTACTCTTTGTTACAAAGCAATAAATCCATGTACAGTAGTGAATAAGCAGAGTCTGAGTCGCCCCATCCAACCTGCTTGTGAATCTGAGAAGCTTGGGGATATTTTTCCTAAGAAGCAAAGGTTGGTTGAAGATTGATAGCATGTGCTTATAGCGGAGAGAAGAGGGGTAGCAGGCAGGTGGCTGGCAGCAGGTGATGAGAGGCATCTTGTGACACTGGTCAATGGTTCAATTCAAGACATTGGGCTAAAACTGAGAGCATAAGGTGGCATTTTTGGCAAATAATTTATTCAACAAAAATGCAGCATTAAAACAAGCAGAACTTTTGGTGGATTTAGGATAAATTGAATAAACCTGAGTCAGCAAAAGCTAGTGCCTAGTGATTTTACTTTCCATAATGAGTGTCCTGCATGTCCAATGTCTGATTTGCCAGGCATCTCCAGTGGCTGTAGACATCTATGTTTAGGCATCTGAGCCAAGCCCTGAAACTTCCTGCATTTAAGAGCGTAACCTGCAATATTCTTCATGGGCTCAGACCAGCATGTAAGATACTGGTCGTTTCCACTCCCTTTATCTCCCTGATTCTTGAGCTGCAGACTCTGTGCAGCACCCAGTATAGTGCCGTCTGACACAGCGTCCTGCCAGTCTCTATAGAACTTCAGCCATCCAAATAATAAAGTGCAGCGTTCGTTGCCAATTCTCTGCCAGGCTCCCTGTGGGGAGGTGATGACTCGCTTGACTTTGATCATGCTGTAGTGATCATGAATATTTACAGTCAGCTGCTCTGCTGCTAGCTACAGACAAAAAGCTCTGGAAATGCCAGGAAACCCCGACTGTCCCCTCTGCCACCTTGGCTTCTTAGAGTAATTCCTTGTCCTCTCCGGTGCAGATCAAGTTGTTAGCATGCAAGGCAGTGCCAGCACAGACTGTGCTGAGAGCAGAGTGACACTGATGTGTGCAGGGGAGGTCTCTAATGGGCAGAAGTTTGGTAATTAGGCTCTTCAGCACAAGCTGCAGTAAAGGGACATTCAGGGACAGATTTATTGGGGAGAAGAGGGGAAGGAGAGGTGGTAAAAGGGGAGCACGGTCCTTTTGTCAGCACTGTTTGGTTTGGTACACACTCAGGATCATACTCTGTCCTGAATACCAGTGGGAGGGAGCATGACCATTGCAATGCACACACCTTGTCCGTGTAGCAGCTTCAAGGCAAGTGGGCCCATTTACAGTCCTGTGCCCTTGAGGAAGTGTCATTTACTCATAGAAAGCACCATTCGTCCCCAAAAACTGCTCTGGCAGCAATAGGCAGAATGTGCCCTTGTATTCCCCTCTAAGTGACATGATGGAAATGCAAATCATTAGGTAAAAATATGGACAGGTTAGATAGCACAAGTGCACGGGGCAATAGGGACCCAGCAAAAGGTGAAAAAAACTGGGACCTGTGCAGCCCTGGGTGGGAAAGCAAAGGTGCCATCATAGCGGGGCAGACAAGAACACGGAGGAGAGGAAAAGCAGGCCACGGGTACTGCAGCTTCAGCTGAATAATTCAGATTTCTGTGTGTGTACATCCTTCAGTTTGTATGTGACTATGAACATCCAAGGAAGAACTGTTTACTACAGCCCCTGGTACAGTGGGTTCTTGTGCTTGGCTGAGGCCTCGAGGTGCTGCGCATCACTTACTGGTCTAGAGCCAAAGCAGCCAGGTCATCCATCCTGACTGCCGTTCTGCTGTGTGCCATGAAAAAACCTTTTGTTGAGGGCACATTGTACTTCCCTTGCTCTCATTCTGCACAGGGTTTGGGCAGTCTTTGCTCAGCAGTATTTGCTGAGAGGAGATTCCCAGCTGAGCACTTCTTGCTCATCTCTGCTCCCAGCTTTTGCTGTGTATGTAGGGGAAGACAGGCACCTGGCCTGCTGAGCACCCAGGGAATGAGGAGTTGTGTCCACAGTGTAGCTGGCTGAGGGTAAGTTTAAAGGTTAAAACATGGGGCAGCCATTTGGAGAATATAACAAAAGATGTCTGCAAACTCCTTGTGTGTTCAGACTGGTGGTCTCTCCTGCACCAGATTTGCCTTCCTGGGCCCAGCTTGGTGTGAAAGAAGCAGGTACAGGTACAGTCTAGCACATGCTTGTCCGTGAGTGGGGGCCATTTGTTGCATGTCCTGGTAACTCATTCTCTTCCTCTGTCCCCTGCACAGTACAAACAAGTGGAACAGTATATGTCCTTCCACAAGCTCCCTGCAGACATGCGGCAGCGCATCCATGATTACTATGAGCACCGCTACCAGGGGAAGATGTTTGATGAGGAGAGCATCCTGGGAGAACTGAGTGAGCCCCTCCGAGAGGTAAGGAGGGGCAGTGAATGGGCAATGCATGTTCCTGTCTTCTTTGGCAGTTGTGGAGTTCCCGGTGTGCGATGTCCTGTCCCTGTGCTTTGCAGAGGACACCATCAGGTGATGGGAGTTGCAGGAGGCCAACTTTCCCATTAGCACTGGCTGTGTGTGTGCTCTAGTGCCATGCCCAGCAGAGATAGCATATTCATGTGTCTGAGCAGCCATAAAAGCCACATTTTTCTTGGGGCTGTACCTGTTCCTGTGCTGTGCCTAACTTTCTGGGAGAGCAAGGCCAAGAAGAACATGGTCCACAGCTTGGCTGTGTCTCTGTCAGAGAGTTTCATGCAACGGGAGTGACTGTCCTAGCCATTGGTGTATGTCTGGTATTCCCCTGCCTTGGTCACAGCAGGAGTCACTGCTGTGGAGAGAGAAACCCAGGCATTTGGCATTGGCAGGCCTCCTGCCCATGTCTGTTAATTGCTGCAGCACAAGTGATGTCTGACGTAAAGGCAGTGGGGGCTGCAATATGCAGGCCCTGTCGCCACTCACCATGTGATAGGTACATCTTGGCACCTTTTGAGGCCATGGCAATGTCTGACGCCCCTGCAGGAGAACGCTCTGGAAAGTGCTTTGCTATTATCTCACACTTCTGCAAGACCCCTTCCCTCCCCACACAAACACGCACCACTGCCTGGCATCTCATTAAGCTCCCACCTCATGCTCCCTAATATTAAGCTGTATCTCATGTATTTATACAAATCACTATGCGGTGTGCTGGCCTCATCTGTGCCCCATCCATCAGTCGTAACAGCATGTAGAGTCAAAGGAGGAGCCTTCTAGCAGGGCCACCACTTCAAAAGAGTCTTTATAGAAAATCCTCTTCCTTAGCTGAAGCCTAGCATTGCAGATTCTCCCTGGTATATGCCTCCAATATGTTACCCGTAAGCACTAGAGGCAGTCTTCCTTCTGTCTTCCTCCTCCCAGTAATGTACCTCCATAGGGGAGCGAAGAGCTGAGGATCTACCAGATGTATTTTAAAACTAGTTCTGCCAAAGTCTCAAAGGGCAACCCTGAAAAGAACCTCAGTGAGGAAGAGACAGATGCTTCCCCAGCCCTCTTTCTTCCTGCTCCAGTCATCCAGATGCTCCTTCCCTGCTTGACTGGGGAGCATTGTGCTGAGGTGATTTACTCAGTATCACTTTCTGCCGCTTTCTGAGTCTGAGCTGACATGGCACAGAGCAGCTCCTGTGCAGTGGAAAGTGCTGTCATACCCTCCAAGTGACACCAAGCCACAGGAGGAGGCACAGTCCCTGTCTGCTCTATGACAGCTGAACACCTGATTTAGGTTTTCTTCCTCTGTGTTTGATATCCAGCCCATGACCCAGTGACTGGCGGGCACCTCTCCCTCCTGTCTCTTGACGCTGTCCCCATCTGCCCAGGATAATTCTTTCTCCGAGCGTCTTGGCACGTTTGTGCTGTTTAGTATCTCATTGACAAGCAAGGGCAACTGAGAACATTGAGCTGCTGAGCTGAGTTACAACATTTTCCCAGAGAGGAGCCCTGGGCTCTTTCATACAGCATTTCACCGGTTTTGTGCACCTCTCTCGCAGTCCAAGGTTTCCTGCAGAAAGAGGTATATTGTGTATATTTGTGAGGTTGTGGGTTATTGTCCCTGCTCAGAGAGAAAGCATATGAATGGAAGCAGGGAAACATGGTGCTGAGCTGTCGCTTCAGCTCACACGTCTACATGCTTTGAGCATCCAGAGCCCATTCCAGCCTGCACTGGAGGAGCCAGACTAAGGAAACAGCAATGCCGCACCCCCCGCTCCCTTGTAATGTACAGGTCAGGTGGGGGGAACTTTGTAGGTTATTAGATGTTGACTAAACATATGTGTGTGTCTTTTCTGCTCCCTGTCCCATCTTTTCTCCCCTCTCCCTCTCTCTTTCTCTCTCTTTTGCATCACATCATGGTCAGGAAATCATAAACTTCAACTGCCGGAAGCTGGTTGCCTCCATGCCCCTCTTTGCCAATGCAGATCCCAACTTTGTGACGTCCATGTTGACCAAGTTGCGGTTCGAGGTGTTTCAGCCAGGGGATTACATCATCCGGGAGGGCACCATTGGCAAGAAGATGTACTTCATCCAGCATGGGGTGGTGAGCGTCCTCACCAAAGGCAACAAGGAGACCAAGCTGGCAGATGGCTCCTACTTTGGAGGTGCGTGTTAGTCAATCACCCTTTCACAGCAACAATCCACTGCTATTGCTCATACATTCCTTAACTTGCCCTGGACACACAGGGATGGCAACATGTGGAACTGATAAGCCAGGCACCTCCTCCCCCACCCTCCATCTCTGTTCATCTCATGGCTCAGCAAAATGTCAGACAGGCATAATGTATCAGCAGCAGAGCTCTAGAACAGTGAAACTAGTATGAGGTCAGAAAAGACTATAAGAGTAGATTTAGGATATTGCTCTTACTAGTAACACAGATGCACCCCTCCTATCAGAGCCCTGTAGAGACCTCACTGACAGCCCAAGTCAAACAGTTCTCTGGTAGATGCATGTTTCTGTACAAGCACTGGATGCACCACAATAAATGGTCTACTGAGAGGGGGCAGAGTGAATCCTGCCTTCCCTTTCTTTTTATAAGGCCTTTTCTCCATTAAAAAAATCCCTATCATGCATTTCCTACACTCTCCTTAGACTCTTAGTTCCTGTGAAACCACTTGTCTGCGCCTACCTGAAGTACAAGGATTTTGCATGTCTCTAGCAAGCTGGGTCAGTTTGCTGGGATTTGGAGTTATAGGGTTGGAGTCAGGATACCTTGACTCTTGACAGGTTTGATTAAAATTGCCTATGACATTCAATGTGTTTTAGATACCATACACACAGCTCCACACACACACAGCATTGTCTCATAAGCATCATTTCCTTTGGAAGGTAGCCTAATAATGCACTACAGCCTTGTAGTGCTGCTGTGCCAATGCTTTGGGGTAGACCCAGAGTGAATCCTGAGAGTGATGCTGGTGGACTGACACCCAACAGACAGCACACAGAAGAGTGCTGTCAGTCTTTGGGTCACACCATCTGTCTTTAAGTGCCTGTCCTAGCTGCCCATACTCTGTGTGCAGTCAGTGGAAAAGCAGGACTCAGGAGCTCCGCTGAGCATTCAAGGAGCGTCTGTGCCCAAGTCAGGCATTTATGGAAGAGTCAAGGGCTTTCTGTACTGTAACCAGCTGAGCATCCTCCTAAGAGTAGATGATTGCAGTGTAAATACACGAGGAATTAGTAAGTGCCACTAACTTGACTTTCCCTGACAATCTGTAAGCTTGTGGCATATCTACAGAAAGCTTTGAAAACTTTGAAAAGACAAGTCTTCCGGGTGTGGGGATCAAAATTACTACCAGGCACCAAAGCCCCAGGTCAGCACGGAATCTTTACTACAAATCTAGAGAGAGAATTAGCTTCAATGAGAGCACAGCTTGACCTTCTGCTCCCAGTGCCCATGAGGAGCTGGAGAAAGACAGCTTCTCTAGTCTGAATGCACAAATGATATCTTTGATAATCCATCATAACAAAACTTGCCTGGCTAATTAGATCAGCAGAATCCCTGAGGTGCAATTGTGTGTAGCAGCTGCCACAACTGAGCCCCCTGGTATTTTTACATGTTACTGCATATGCAGAATATTACCACTGTTGATGTTTTCAGTGGGAGAGCAGGTAGAGTCCAGCTAGAGAGGAGACTGGATGGCAGGCAGGACTGCCTGTGAGTGACAGTGCCAGGTCTCATATCGCAGAGGTGATGGTGTCTATCCCCATGTTCTCAGGCTGGGTCTTTGATTCCAGAAATTTGCCTGCTGACCCGAGGCCGGCGCACAGCCAGTGTGCGAGCTGATACCTACTGCCGGCTCTACTCCCTCTCAGTGGACAACTTCAACGAGGTGCTGGAAGAGTATCCCATGATGCGGCGAGCTTTTGAAACCGTGGCTCTTGACCGGCTGGACAGAATTGGTAAGTAGAAGGTGTGAGGGTCTCCTTCCCATTACCTGCTGCCCTGACACCCCATCTCCAGGCTTCATCCTTAGTTCCTTTGCTGGACTTGTGAACTGAAGGAGACCCCAGCTTGTCTCTCCTTGCCTGATTTCAGCTCCTACAAGGAGCCTCATTCACAATCAGTTAAATCCATTTGCTTCTCTCTCTTTCTCTCTCAAACACACACATTTCTGCTGGCTCATGCTTCCATTTGTTTCCAAGAAGTCTTTTTGAAGAACTGAGATTGGCAATCTGAGGCCATCAGGACCACGATGGTGAATTCACTAGATTTTGAATTATAGCTCAGAACGTGTACACAGTTGATAAAAACATAGCCTCCCACAGCCCAAATTAAACACAGTTAACCAAAGAGTATTACTGGATTGTTATAGCTCATAGTGCCCAATCCCAGGATGCTCTTCTGTACTGTGGGAGACAACTTGTGCTGCAAACATCCTTGTCTAACTATAGAAGACCAGGATAACATTCCTTGGTCACAACTAGAGACATTTAACACAGAGAGATCAAGTGACTTATGCAAGGTCATGCAGGAAGTCTTTGCAGAGCTGAGGGCCAAGCATTTCAGAGTCCCAGTCTAACAACTTTAGCTTCTTATACATTTTGCATGCATTTTCATTGCTTTTCAGAATCCAAAAGGTCAGCACAGGTCTGAGTACACTGCAGAAGGCAAGGAGGATAATGGGGTGAGGTGGGTAGGGAATAAGTTGGCATCCCAGCAAGGGGTGGAGTGCCTCTGGGGCTTTTCATGCCAGGAACATTGTATTCTGTGCATCTCATTACCTGCTGCAAATCAGAGAGTGTGACCCCTGAGGAAAAGGTTATGAGCTAAATATGTAGAGTTTGGCAAAGCCCACACTAATGAGGCCCTAGTGTAAGTGGCAATAGTCCCATCACTTGGGTTATTGAAATGAGACTGTACAAACTGCTGAGAGAATGTAGTGTCAGATGCAACCAGGGATGAGCCAGCTTGACTTTATCTCAGATTCTTCAGCTTTGGGTGGTCAGTGCTGCTCAGCTTCCGAGCCTCATGCCCTTTGTGACTGTGTATACAGGTGGGCAGGGCATCCTGTGCTTCTTGTCTTTTGCTCTGTGTGCCGCTGCACATGTAACTAAGATTCATGGAAAATTCTGAACCAGCATAAAGAACCTCACATGCTTCTCCCCTTAGGAGAAATTCCCTTCCACAGACAGCTGCAAAATGTCAACATAAGGTCAGAAGGTGACACAGAGCAACTGGAACAACAGGCCCTTTGGTGCAGAGCTCTGGTATTGCTCTCCCCTCCTTTTGCTGTTCTGCTGACCTGAGACAGTGTCAGTCCCTATGCCGTAAAAAGGCAGAGACCTTCAGTCATACATTGAAAATCCTAGTGCTACCCTTGTTTCCCTGACAATCAGACTTGAGAGCTGCCTGTTCTCATTTACATCCTCTACTATCACAAAATAGCATGTTCATAGCACTTTTCCAACCCTTTTGTGCCGAACACCCTCTGGCTGGAATTTCCCAAAAGAGCCTAAGGGAGTTATGTGCACCCTACTGAAACTGGCAGATCCCATGGAAATCCCTGTCTATAAATAAGGCATTTCTTCACCTTCCTCTGAAACGTGCACCATCCAGAAAGAGCAGTGCAGTAGCTGTGTGACAGCATGTGACTTTTTAGGGAAGTCAAGATCACTGCATTCTGCTGTGACTCTGAAAGCAGAGGGATGATTTGAGAGGACTGAAGTTAAGGAATAGCAGTTCATAAAAGCCAGGTATGAACAGAAGCTGGACCATATTTTTGGTTCCTGTTACGTTCAGCTCAGGATCTGTACACAAGATGGGAGCAAATGGGACCCTCTTTCCAAGTCAGTGGTGCATTCACTAACTCCCTTTCACCCAGATGACAACATGTCCTTGAGAAGCATATGCCTCACTGAGTACATGAAATGATTCAGAGGGCTCTATCGCTGTTCTGGTACCAGGATAAGATCCATCCAGTATTCCCTCTGTGCACTGAGGAATCGAGAGCAGGGGGGAAAATCTCAGTCCGTCCTGTCACAGTGACTGGAGGAATGTTGACAGGATTACCTGCTATATGGAGGATTTGGAAAGCACGGTCTGAGCTCATCTAGGTAGCAGGGAGACAGAATGAGGATGTAACACCTCATCCCTTGAAGCAACAGGAGCAGTACTGGTTGACTGAAGGTGTGATGAGGCATTCACTTTGCAGAGCAAACACAGTTTGAAAGCCTGTGGCTAGGCAGAGGGGAAGGAGAGGGGCAGATGCGCCCTGATCTGTGTGCCCCCATCGCTTCCTGCTGGTAGATGGGCAGTGCAGCAGCAAGAAGGGCACAGCCCCCAGGGAGCTGTCAGCTACATTGATTGCTTGGCAAAGAGCATGTTGATGTATCCTTCTAAACTCTGTTGTTAATGGGAACTGATATTGGCATCCTGCCTGTGCCATGCATGGCTGGGGAAGTTTCCCAGGTGTTTTGCACTTGCAGAGCTCTTTAAAGACTGGAAGAGATTAGTCTTCATGAATTGGCTAAGGCTGGAATTCTGCAGAGATTTGTGTCCCTGCATAACTCTGCTCTCTGAGTAACTTCAGACTCTAAAGAACTCCTCAACCTGCAGAATGTCACACGCCTAACTCTCCACAGGCTCAGAGCCTGAAGATTGATACTCAAGGAAATTAGGCCAATCACTGATTAATGATAACTTTATCACTGATTAAATCTTCCTCTTTTTCTTGTTCTTGACCAGGCTGTAAAATTCTTTGTGGTGTTTGTGTGTTGAAATGATCTGTTCATTTCTCCAGTGAGTAATTCTTTGTCTGACAAGCATTTGTGAATTGTCCCAGTTTGTGATGTGTCAGTTACATAAGTCACATCATTCTGTTCCTGACTGGCTTTGAAACTGGCTTTTAGTGATCACTGAAGCTTCAAATTAGATTTTCACAAGTATTTGTGCTTGTAAAACACAACCGCTCAAATGTTGATTGGAAATAAATACAATGTGTGTTCTGAATATTGTCAAATCAAAATTAACTGATGCATTCAAAAAATATTGGGGGACAATTATTTGTGCTGTAATAGGTACCATAAATGTCTGTCATAAGGTTGCTTACCATCCATATCAAGGCCAGTGGTGATAGGTGAAAGCACACTTAAAGCCAGAGGAAGTTATTTTTCCATTTTCGTCAGGAATTTCTTGCCACGTAGTTTGAAATGCCTACATTTTAAATGCCTGTTGCATATGTTTTGATACAAGGATCCCAGTTAACCCAGGATTAAAAGTGCCTTGCATTTCCTCCAGGCATTGCAGATGCTAAAAAAAACAAAGAAAAGCTAAGACAACACAATACTAGTCTCTAAATGTAATTATGTAATGTTATTGCAGTACAAGAGTGTCTGTTCAAGATCAGAGTGGTAGAAGTTTTAAAAGCTTTGTCATATATATAACAAGCCACAGAAACAGCTATTCCCACACTTTTTGACTGGGCACCCTATTTGTCAGCTCATGATCTTGCTTCTGCAATTGAAATCCTGTTGGGTTGGCAACCCCACTTGTCTAGGTCATGACTAATACGCTGGGATCTGCTGCCTCAGAGGAAGGGCTGGCCTGTGTTAGTCTAGGTGAACTGTAAATGAGAAGATCTGGGATCTGTGCCAAGCTCTGCCACAGATTCCCTGTTTGTCCTTGTCATGCCTTTGCTCTGTGCCTCAATTCCTCATCTCTTCTACAGGGAAAATAATGCTAACAAAGGCGGAGCTTGGTCTATGAATGCTTTTTAGTTACCTACTCCCTTGTGGCAGGTGCTGTGCAAGATCATATGAATAAATGAAACGGACTGAAATATGAATAAATAAAACAATATGTACTCAGCATAAATTTTACACTGTATCCACATTGTAGTCCCAAATTTGTTTCCTTTACACAGGTGAGTAACCCCCAAAGAGGTGCACATGAGATGAGCAAGCAGATTTGGTCACAAGGAGAGAGAGAGATATATAGATATATAGTTATATCTGTCTATCTGATTTGAGGCTGCTGATACAGGCACAGGTGACATAACAGTAAAAGTTCCTGTGCCCCAGGTATGCAAGGCTAGAGTGTGTGTGCTTTGGGAGAAAGCTTTATTTCAAAATCACATTGAACTCTGCCCAGCCCTTTAAAGAGGTGGAATCTTATTAGGCAAGTACTGAGCAGGTGAAGGTATCAGGGGCTGACAAGATAACACAGGTTCTCCTGTGTTGTGTCCTCTCTTGTCACCTGAATAACCCACGAACATAACTGTTTATGAGGAATCAAAGGTCAAGTACCATTATGTGTGTTCCTCCGACTTGAAATCTTCTCCCATCGTTTCCAGCACTACAATGTGGAGATCTGAATCTGACTTCCATAGTCGACAGGGAGAAAAAGGCATTTAGAGTGTGATTTGTCTTCTCCTAAGGTGGTTACCTAAAATGGCTTAGGTGGATCACACCCTGGAAATGCTATCTAGGACAGATATGCAGGGTAGGAGCTTGGACTAAAGCAGGAATTGAATATTTGATTTTCTTTTTATTTGGAAGTGAGGGCCTAGACTCAGAGTATTTTCTGTTTAGCCTAGGGAAAGATAGCAACTCATTAGCCATGAGTGAATGCAGATTACTTCAGCTTAATTAAGGTGAACTGGTAACCCTGTTCACCTGAACATGAATTACCATTTTTCATGCAACTCTAGAAGGAAAATAGAGCCCAAGACACCACAGTAGATGTGACAGTGAGGGGTGGTGATGAGATCTCAGGACACCTGTCTTTGACTTTGTAAATGACCTTGGTCACATCAGTTTATCCCAATCTATGTCTACCTTGCAGAGTGCAAATTCTCTGGGAAATATGGTCTTCTAGGCAGGAGTCACTAGTGGTTGGACTGCTGGGAGACATTAAGTGGAAGTGACAGAGTTGAGGGAATTCTAGGAGGTACAATATATTTGTGCCTTATCTCCATGGGTCCCCAAGTTACTGGATTCCTTTTATATTTAGAGAGCCACTTCCACAGCTCTTTGCTATCTGCATTAAAGTAAAACACCTGTTCAGGTAACATTTTACCATTCAAACATCTTTAAAAATAATTTTCAACCTGCTCTTTAATTACATGAAGTAGGACCTGCTTACCAACCACATCTCTGGACTCAGGGGACATGTCCTACCTTGAAGGCAGTCCAGTAGCTATCTGCAACCAGACCACACTGCAAAACACACAACTGACAGAAAAACAATGCCAAAATGTCCACGGTCTTCCAGAATCTCTCTGTCACAGCTGTCAGCTCCAGTAGGACACTGAGAATTGAGTGCAGGAGCTTTGGCTCTAGACACAAGCACTTCTGCCGCTTGAGGAGATGGCAACTCTTTGGCTTCAGTCTCTAGTGATAAGTAACAGCCAGGACACCATGCTTTGGGCAGCACAAGGCATTACGGGCACTCCAGAATGACACAATTTTTGTACACCTTCATGGATGTTCACAAACAGCTTGCTCTAGATAGCTCTATATATTCAAATTAATTTTCTGCAAAGCTCTGTATGAATGGCATAAATGTGAAGAGTGGGAGGGAAGAGCTTAATTTATTTTGAGCTTTGTTTAACTGTCACGAGATTTATCTGATAACATTGCTCACTGTGTATCATTTGATCTACAGCAGTTTCACCCAGTTAAAGGTTGCATTCTGTCTGTTAAAAGAGATGCCACATATGTTGGAAGATATCTATTCATTTTATAGAAGAGGAGAAGCAATCAGTGGCAGGCCTGAGCTGTCCAGGGAGGGAAGACATCCACTTGGAAAGATAGGGAATTGTCCATTTAAAATTTTTGAACTCAATTTTGTTTTTTAAGATGGTGATAAGAAAACAGATTCAGCTAACTTCCCCAGTACCATGGGCTCCATGGTGATAAAATTTATTTCACTTGCAGTATGGTATTTGGCTTTCCTGCAATAAAATCCCTGTGCACAGGTGTAACTCCACATAGGCTTGCAGAGGACAGAGCAGGGGAGAAGGAGATATTGTTGTACTTTAAATGTACCAACAAGGGATACAGTTTTAGCAAGAGAGAAATGAAACTGCAGTATGCAGGTGGGTGCTGCCTTGTGCATATCATGGCATAAGAGCACACAAATGGCAACTACTGCAGAGCAGTTCATCAAGAACTGCACATCTAGTTTGTAACATGTTTACACGGTCAGGCTTTCAAAAAAGTTAATCTGAATTAGAAACCTAGAGCAGATTGTTAAGTGCACTGAACTCCTCAGTCGATGTTCTTAGAGTTGATCCAGCTGGCTTTGCTTTGCTTGCAAGAGCTACTTCAATTCCGAGTAGAAGACTTTACCTGACAGTTAATACAGTTCAGTGTGAGTTAACTTAGATTTGAAAGTCAGGCTTGAATGGGAAAAGAGTACGTAGAAAAGGAGTTAAGAATTCTTATTTTGAAATCTCTGTTCCAGCTAATTTTCAGGTATATGTGGACACCTAAGGCAGTCGCAAGAACTGGTGCAGCAAGACCTTTCAACCAATGTAGTTCCAGTGCAGAAGAGTTCCCCTGGGGCACGGAAGCAGCTGTGGCAAACTGCCAGTTATTGACTATGTCCAGAGTTTCTTTGCCTGCAGTTGCCAGTTGCTGTATTGCCCCTCTGGGGACAATGGCAGCAAGCTGAATTACCACAGGAGACCAGCTCAGGACACAAGTAACCCATAGGCAAGGGAGGGCAAAGACCACCTTTAAAGCTGCAATGTGCTGTGAGCCCTTTGCTGCAACCAGTGATCCAAGCAGGGTGTTTAGTACCCAGTTATATGAATAATAAGAAGCCAAGACCTGAAAGAAGTAACAATGTGGCAGGGGGAAGCCACTTCGACAGCAGGCCAGGGCATAAGCCAGCCTAATAAAGTGAGATTATTTCAAATACATGCAAATGCAGAAAGCAATTTAGTGACCTGAATTCTTAAACTGCAGCCAGTGGACTCAGACAGAAGTGAAAAGAGAAATGAACAGAAAGTCACAGCTAATTTCCCTTGTGTCTGTGCAGAATTTTAACAACAGAAGGCTAATTTCGATTATTTGGTGCAAGAATTATTATTGAGTGCTGGCTCCTTTTATGAAATCACATGAGCCTTTCTCCCTGTTCTTTTGTGTGCTATCTACAGTTGAGGAAAATATGACTGTGCAATTCTTTATTAAGGAAGGAACTATTTGCTTAGTTTCCATAATTTTACATACCACGCTGCACTTCAAAGCACCAGTAGCTTTGTTATTAACATCTTCTAGGCTCTAAATATCTTCCTTTCCCCCCCCTCCCTGTATTTAGCCTATTGTTGCAGTGAGGAAAACGGAGTTTTTAGAACCCAGAGCACTCCACTGATGATATTTATTTTTGTCTGCTTATGGGAAAAAATCATACTGTGTTAGAAGCTACACAAAGAGAACAAAAAAGTCAGTTGTGCCATGGAGACCTTTTAGTCTTAAGTCCTTTAACTGACTGTGCTCCTGTAGCTCCATTAGTTGAAATGTCCTTCAGTTCCGTTCAGGAATACGTCCAGCACAGGTGGCTGCTTGGGAGCCACCCAGTCCTCCCTTCATCAGGTTGTCACACACCCCTTGCCCTGCAGAAACCCAAGGTACCTTCTTTCTTCTCTGTAGAAAGGTGAGGGGCCTTGAGCTACCTCAGAGTAGCCAGGGGTGGGGACTTGGTGCATGAGGCAGTTGCAGATGGCTCCTGTGCCAGTTCCGTGGCATCTCAGTGAATTTGTATAGTGCTTTTGGGTTTAGGAGAAATGCTTGGGTGGATTGGTTTATCTTGGTACCTTAGACTCTGCTCAGCACTTTAATTTATGTGGGATAAATAACATAGGAGAAACTGTAACATATAGCCTCTGTACTTTCGTGATTGGATTGAAGGGGAAACAGGAGTCCCTTTTCCTTCCTCCTAATGAAGCTTCTCCCTGCCTTAGCAAAAACACAGGACTCTACTGCGGTTCACTGAGTGTAGCTGTGAGCTGCAGAACATCATTTCAATTAGGGTTACACAGAGCCAAACTAATCAGCCTTTCAGTCCTCTGATTGCTGTCTTTTCTGCCCTCCTTTTGAGGCAGGTGCTATGACAATAAATCCAGAGCAGGAAAAATGAATTTGAAACTGGAGCAGTTTCATAAGTAAGATGATGAGGAGAAATAATCTCAGAACCACCAGCCCAAACAAACTTGCTCCTAATGCCTTCCACTGGTGGCTTGTGTTTCATGCAGGACCTCAGTCAGACCTGCCAGGAAAATGTCTTTGTCCCACCAGGACTCTGTTGAGTGCCTGTTCTCATCTGGTGCTGTCTGGAAGGAAGGTTTTCTCCAGAAGCAACTAATAAGACTTATATTGGTGTGTGGAAGCATCATGTAAATGATGCAATTAATTAGAATAATGGAATTAATTAATTTTTCAGTTTTCTAATTAAAATTTTGAAAAATTCCTCTCCCCTTCAATAACTGAAAGAATGTTTTCAGTAATGTTTTTAAATGTTCTGGAGCAGAAATTTGAGACTTCCTTGGCAAAACAGGAAAGAAAAATTGGTCTAATGAAACAGTTAATAGATTCAAGCTGGTCTCAGGAAAACAGTAAAGTGTAATGTAATTTCAAAGGAAAACTGAAATGTTCTGTTTTAAAAAGTAACAAAAATAATCATTCCAAGGCTTTTGCTGGAATTATTTTATCAATTTGATACAAATTTAAGGAGCTTTGATCACACCATTTCCAGTAAATAGTATGCATGTTTGGAAAATGTTAGCATATTCCCTGTTTAGTGATCTGCCAAGGAAACCAGGGTCTGCTGTTCAGTTCTTTCTGTGTTGTCAAGAGCTCAGGTTATGAAAACATCAGTACCCTCAATTCATCTGTGCAGCTCTGATTAACATTGCTATGGGTTCTCATTTGAATTGAGGGCAGCATTGGAAATTGCAGGCTATTCGAGCACAGACAAGCAAATCAGAAGCCAAAGACAGGTGACATGGAATTAAAAGAGTGAGATGAAGTGTAATGATGGAAACACAGAGCGGTTGCTGGTATTGAGCTTTTTGGAAAGCTGCACTAGCAACATCTGCTGTTTCTCCTTCTTCTACTCCTAGCCATTCCTTTTCAGCCTGGTTTTGCTACAGTCTGTTATCAAGAAAGCAAATGTGGTAAGGCAGCTTTTTTGCCTGTCTGCTTTGAACTCAGCATGCTGTCTCCCATCCGCATCCTGACCTTGCAGTTGTGCAAGATACCTACAGATTCCCCATGCTGGGATTTGTACCTTCAACTCCAGAAAAAGTACCTTCGACTCCATTACAAACCTGCAGCCTGAATCCCTCTTTAACTGAAGTGTGCTGGCCGTATTCTCTCTTACCAGTCAGTTTTATTTAGATAGGTTGTTCCTTCTCTTCAGACTGGAGCAGTTAGTATTTCTGTTTCTGTTTAAGCAGCTCTTTGTGATCTAATTTGTTTGTGAGCGTGTACGTCCTTCTAGTAGATACCAGGTGGAAATTACTCTGTGGGGGTGTGTGTGCAGCATGACCCTCTGTGCCATTCATTCCCTTTCACTGTACGCTCACTGCAGAAATGCTCTTTAAAGGTGACATTCTGCTCCCTCTGGTGCGCCTGGCTGCATGAATGGCAGGTAGAACCGTTTAAACATGTCTGTTTAGGGGCTATCCAGTGCTGTCTATTCCAGTCCAGTATACAATGAAACAGACATTATGTATGTATCGTATATACATACCCTACACATGCATCTGCCGTGCAGACAAGCTCTGTAATGACATTAGCAGCTCAGAACACTGTTTGCTTTCAGGACTGCATCCTTCCAGATGTGGTATCTTTTCCGAAGGTGAAAAAAGAAAGGCCAATTCATACACCATACTGCTTTTTTTGGAGGGAGCGATTAGCAGTAGGTAAAACACAAAAGCATTAAGCATCCCATACCACTACCCACAACAGACATCTCCCAAACGTGCTAGTTGCAGATCCAGATTCAAAACCCTCGTCAGCATTTTAGTGGTTTGGGTTCACGGTACAGTTCAGCCCACTATGGATTGCAAGCTTTACCCACTCTGAACAATTGCATAGCACTATTGTGTAGCACTCAGTTGCTAGAGCCACACCTCATTCTTTATAAAGAGATAAACACTTGATTTTAAAAAGTATGGTAAAGGAAAAACCCTTAGTGTGTTCTTCCAATGCTTAACTACAGTTACAATTAGATTGCTCCTTCTTTTTATGGGCTAGTCTAAAACCACAGTATCTCATGGGTCCTTCTGGAACTGAAGGGAGTAGTTCTTAGCAGCTTCCTTCATCTGTGAAGTTCCCAATAAATCAGTGTCAAATCAACTCTTCTCTGAGAGAAGCTGAGCATGTTGTACTGATGTTTTTCAGGCCTGATTCTTGTGGATAGTCTCTGTATCTTTTCATGCTTTGCATTTAGACACCAGAATTAAAACACACTGTATACCTGTGTAGCATTATGTGTGGTAGTGACTAGTATCTCCTTTAAACTTTACAATTTCCTCCTTATTTGTGCAATAATTTTTTTACTTTTTTCTGGTGGTAGATTTGGAACTCAACTAGTTATATTCAGGACTCTAGCATTTCAGAGTTACTTTTTAGAACATCAGGATACCAGCTACACTCTTCAGAGTGTCATTCAAGTTCTTTTGCTTGTTTGCAGATGTTTGTTTTTACATTGGGCTAGAGCAAGAGGCATGTCCTTAAACTCTTTACTTTTTTATCTGTTATGGATGTAAAAGGTATCTCATACACTAAAAAACCCAAACAACAATGTCATCTATGCACAGAGATGTACCCACATCTGCCCATGAAGATCTGAGCTCTGACTGGTATAGGACTGGAAGGAAATTCCTCTGCAATCTCACTGGGAACTACTACCCAACATGGCAGTCCACTCTTGGAAACTCTCAGCTGACCAGTTTAAACAAGAATGCTGTATGGGACAAATTAAATATCATGCTGTGGTCTTAGTCAATAATATCAATGGTTGACTTATCTTGAAAGTTGTGTTTTCATGAAAGCGTGGGGACAAGTTTAATGGACAAGCCCTTTCATATTTGCAGAAAACTTCGTTGACATGAGCTGTGCTGCCAGCCTTTAGTTCTTAAAGCGTGACATGACTTGGGGGTTAAAATACAGAAAAAGAGGCCCTTCTACATCCAGGCCTCCATTCCATATCTGCTGCTATCTCATTCTCTGTAAATCCATGGCAACTGGCAAGATGCTGTCTGTTTGCCCTGGACTTGTACAGGAACTAGAAGTGATCAGACAGGAAGTAGCAGAAACGGCATTTGAATCAGAGGAGAGGTTTGCTAGTGGGTATGGAGCCTGAGGGTACATTTGGTTCAGTTCAGGAGGAGGGTTAATACAGCTTTTGATCTGATCCAAACTGGCTGGTGCCTCATCTAGAGGTGACCCTTCTGCACTCACCTGATGAGCTTCAGCTACGAAATGAGCTGTGCACAGGCACGCAACCAGAGGGCCAGGTATGCACATGCACGCACATAGTCACACACAGAGAGAACTTCCTAGACTGAACTCTTCAAATCCAAATAGCTTCAGTAAACAAAAGTGAAAAGGAAGCCCATAGGCAGGTGCTGTCATCAATTCAAACTGGCATGTGTTGTCAGGGTAGAGGACCCTTGAAAAGGCAAGAACAGGGATCTAACTGCACTAATTCTGTAAGAAAATCATTGAAATCAGCATATACCACCTCCTTATAAATCAGTGCTGGCACAGTTACCAGTTTGCACGCTGTTATGAGAACAGAGATGTGAAAGCCGTTATGCAGAGAGCCTGTCCACATCAGTAATCCTCTCATTTGAGAAGGCACTTGTGCTCTGGTGAAAGGGCATCCCTGGCAGCATCTCATACCTCTGCATTGAATGGCTCTGTCCTTCAGTCCAGGAGAGTGCATCCCTTCGGTGCCAGGTGCGCTCTCAGACCAGACAAACTCATTATGCCACGTTTTCCAGCCCATTGAAAAGGCAAAATGCTGAGCTAATATTTTGCTGCAGGCTAGGAAGTCCAGCTGGAACATGACGTTTGCTAGCCTGCAGTTTCCTTGAAGTTGGGGCTAGAAGCGCATGGCCAAATAAGATGGTAGCTTCGGCATGTCTGAAGTCTCTTACTTGGGCCAGCTGAGCTTTTCCCACATGTAAAGTCCTTCTGTCCTTTATTCATAGAGAAATTTCCCTTAACTAAAAACACATATTTGACTCCAGAGTGAACAGGTTGCATGAGACAGATAAGGAAGAGGTGTAGCTGAAGGAAAGTAGCTGAAGACTCAGGAGACTTCACTGGACTTACATTTTTGAGGTTTTCGTTTGCAAACACACACAAAAAAATTGCAGCCTTAGGATTTATTCTTTTTTGAATGGAAGTTCACATTATGAGGTTCAAAATGGGAATCTTCCAGATTCATAAGCTTTGCTACCAGTCTGCTACGCTTGTCAAAAGTGACTTTACTGTCTAACTAAGGATATATGTGTCCTGGCGGGCACATTTTTATGGGATCTTGAGTTTTGTTGATCAGACAACAAAAGCAGATGATGATGTTTGTCATCTTGTTGCTGGAGCACAGAGACGGTACACAGATCCCATAATGACAGTGGAGGGGAGACAGTGCCAACAATTCGAGAAAAGACTGGCAGGAAGCTTGGAGGAAGCCTCCCATGCTTTGACATACCAGAATGACTCTTTCTCTCTTCACTTTCTCTACAGGCAAGAAAAATTCCATTCTGCTGCATAAAGTCCAGCATGACCTCAATTCGGGTGTTTTCAACTACCAAGAGAATGAGATCATCCAGCAGATTGTGCAGCACGACAGAGAGATGGCACACTGTGCTCACAATGTCCAGGCTGCTGCCGCTGCTGCTGCCGCTGCCGCATCCACACCCACCCCTGTCATCTGGACGCCACTGATCCAGGCACCCCTGCAAGCTGCAGCAGCCACCACTTCCGTCGCTATAGCTCTGACCCACCACCCACGCCTCCCAACAGCCATCTTCCGTCCTCCAGTGTCTGTCTTGGGTTCCTTGGGACAGCAGTCCAACCAGACTCCAAGACAACTGAAAAGGCTTCAGTCTCTAATCCCGTCAACTGGCCCGTCTGCTGTTGGCTCTCCCTCCAGTACTCCATCCCAGCTGCATACACCAGCAGCAGAAACGCCTTCGTCCTCTTCCTTTCACATCCAGCAGCTTGCAGGATTCTCAGCTGCCACTGGCTTAGGCCAGTTCCAGGTGGGATCCCCTCCAGGTGGCTCAAGCCAGCCAGGTTTGAGTGGCACATCCTCAGTGGGACTGAGCCAGTTCCAGCACGCACCTTCTGGATCACCCTTGGGTACAGCTCAGCCCATGCAACAGCAGCAGCAGCAGCAGCAGCAGCAGCCAGCCCTTTCCAGTAGTGGCTTTGGGCACTTCCAGCAAGCCGCAACTAGCTCCCCATCAACATCACTCACCCAGCTTTCATCAAACTCACCCCCAAGTCTTCTCAACCAGTTCCAGCCCACCACAAGACCACTGCAGGGGGGACAGTTACAGCAGCTCTCGGGCAGTGGGACTTTGGCAGGAATGAATCAATTCCAACCCCCTCCTTCTTCCAGCTCTCCATCCTCCAGCCTAAGCCAGCTGGCACAGGCCTCTAGCGGGCCGTCCTCAGGCCTGTGCCAAACACATCCAAGTGCATTAGGATCTTTAACTGGAACGATAGCCCAGCTCCACCAAGAACGGCCGCCTTTTGCTTCCATGTCTCCACTACAACAGTCTGGTGTCGCATCTCCCTGTTACACCCCTTCTGGCCTTAGTCCTCCCAGTCAGAGCCCAGTGGCAACAAGAACTTTTCAATGTGGCCCTTCTGGGGCCTCAGGCTCTCATGGATCTCTGCTCCTGCCTCAAACCGCCAGTCCACCTCTGCAGATCCTGCAGTCCAAGAGCACGCCGCCTGTGCCACCGGGACGTCTGAACCAGGACATCAAGTTGATTTCTGCTTCCCAGCCATCTTTGCCCCAAGAGCTGGCTCAGACGCTGAGCCAAAGTTCTCCTCATTCCTCTAGAGAATCTGTTTCCAGCTTCTCTCCTTTTCCTGGTGGAGGGACTGGACTTCTTGGGAAGCCTTGTAGCTCAATTCCTGGGCGTGTGACTTTACCACGTCAGATGTCCTCAGGTTCTTTACCACATCCACTGGTGTTTGGGGCTGGCGCTGCTTCTCTGACTGCTGGTGGGCGGAAAGAATCCATAGTGCTCACAGGGGATCTGGAACCTGTCAGATCCAAACTGCCCTCCAATTTGTGAGGACTGCTTCTGAGAGCTGGTTATGTCAGCCGTGCAATTCAATTCCTTATTAGACTTTCATGAATCATTTTTTCCTTTTCTTCCCCCCGCCCCTCCCTGGCCTTTTTCTCCATTTCTTTTGTTTAGGTTTAACTGTGATTAGAAACAAAACAAAAAACAACATGAAAAACAACAAAAAAAGAAGATAACCAGGTATTCTTAGAGCTATAGATTTTTGGTCACTTGATTTTATAGAATATTTTAATACATGGAACAAAAGGATATGAGCAAATTTAATCCAACGAGGTGACAGACAAAGCGTGTGCCTGAGCTGGAACATATGAATGATCAGCCATAGAAGCCACCAAAAAAGGTTTTCCTGTTGAGACAAAGATCTGAGGTTGATGTGGGCCATAAAATGGAACATCAGGCATGTAGATGGTGTTTTCAGAATAGCTGTGATTGGTCTCAGCTTTGCATGGTTTTGCACCAGCTGTGAACCTGGCCCACAGCACCTAGTTACGGGGGATTTGGATAGCTCACTGTGTGCGTCAGAAACTTTTAGTTCCTCCCAAGTTTTCTCTTGTGATCAGCAGTTTGCAGAGGAAGCAAGAGGAGGGGTGGGTTTCATTAATGCAGTCTCCTCTAGGGATTTCAGAAGGGCTGAGTTTTTGTTTGAACTCCATCTGAAGAAGATGAAGATGGCCAGGAGATGGACGGGCCTGACTTCAGATGCTTGTCTCTTATTCCACTGATGCTATAGTGGGAACAAGAAGCAATCCCTTGTAAGTCACAGGGAGGGCAGTGAATATCCTCTCTATTTTTGTAGGCGTCGTGGATGTGGGTTGTGGGAGAAGTCCTGTCTCTCTGCCAGCACACCAGGCAGTCCGCCTCAGCCAGCAGAAGAGCCTAAGCTTCAACCTCTCCGCAGACTGGAAAGCCTGTGTGCTGCCTTCCAGGTTGGGGAGTGCAAAGCAAGGGGAGGGATGGAGAAAGAGGCAGCAGTTTAACCTTCCCTTTCCCATTTTAATGTCTCAGTGTCCATGGGCTGACTGCTTTGAAGAGAATTGCATAGAAAAAGATTGAAAAGTGGGATACAGTCACCCCAGCCCTCTTCCTCCTTAGCCCAGGGGAGTTTGAACTTTGGGGCACCAACGGTAATACTGGTGCCCAGCCAAGAATCCTCCAGATTTGCAACTACGTTTATACCATTAAACAAGATTAGACTAGAAATTTGGCCAGCCATGGTCCATGCTTCTCCTCTGATGGGGGAATTGAAATCATTTGCTTGATTTCACCAGCAATAACAGCCTGCACCTGATTGGCTTGGGTCTTGCCCTGCAGTTGCAGCATCACTGGACACATCTGGGTCCTGGCAGGCACCTTGACCTGGATTTTTTGGGCTCCCCTGATATAAGGCAGTCAGAGTCGGATGAAGATAGTAAGGGGCCATTGGGTGTACACAGCACTGAGAAGCTACAGCCTTTACCTCTAGAGCAAATGTCTCCTTTTACTTTGATCCTTTCTTCCTCTCGTTTTTTTCTTAGGCCAAGAGGTATCCGGCCACCTCACTGTAAAGAGTCAGGTGCTCAACTTTTCTAACACTTGTTAGAAACACATGTCCAGCCTCCCTCTGTTTCCAGCTATCATGGGGTCCCTCCAGTCCTCAGAGGGAAAGCAGGACTTCATGCAGCAGTGCCAAAAAACTTACTATTATCACAGTAATGATACAGGTCCATGTAACTCCCTCTCTTTACCTCCTCCCAACTCTCTCCCAAAACACTGGCTGACAGTTGTTTTTTATACCGAATTGTTTGCATAACTCTTGACATGTGCCTGTATCTTGAATGTTGCTGCAAGCATTCCTGGGCACTCCTGCTTCAATGTGCTTTGGTGGCTCAGAATTCAGATGTAATCAGCTTTGGTCTTCCTTAAAGGGTCAGGGGAACTCTGTTTTTTCTACTAGCTACATACAACTATATATGTGTGAGTGTGTGTGGTGGGAGGGGTGCATGTGTGTGTGTGTGTGTGTGTGTGTATAGATTTTATATATATATCTCTATATATATACACACATGCTTTTATATATATAGTATACAGTTATACACATATGTAGTCTATTTATGCACATGTGTGAGCACGCACACACACACACACATATATTTATATATATATATCTATCCTAGTTTTAAAATACATGTCAGTTTTGACCCTCCTGTAGGACTGATTGGCAGGTGATAATTATAATATATAGATCCTGCTTTTCCAAATATGTACAGGTTCATCTTGAAACAGAATCAGTTGACGGAATTGAAGCAGACTCACAGACCCTCTCATATTGTCATAGGTAGGAGGCAGTTCCTAGAAGGAAGACTCACAATATCCTTTTTAAGTTTTATATTTGTTTGAGCAGTCTTTTTTTCCCCGTATGCTAGAGGACCCCTAGAATGAGCATCTCAAGGGGCTGGGAGCTGTTTGGGTTTGGGATATCTAATATAAACAGGTGGGAAAGGTCTTCAGCCCAGCAATGCCAAGCTCTTATGGCTGTCCTGTGACTGCTGCATTGGTACTTGAATCTCAACAACCCCTGTGGACACTCAGACAAACGGAGGTGCACAGAAACACCCTGAGGGTTGTCTCTGGTAGACGTGCGTTCCATCCACCAGTCTGGTGAACATTCTTCTTCAGTTGGATTCCTTTGCTTTGTTTTTCACGGGGATATTGTTTGATTTTCCAGTTCTTAGCAGTGCAGTAGCCAATATTGAGTTATTCCGACTGGACCCCAGTCAACACTAGGCTTGTCTCAGTAGGTGGAACTATATTTATTATTACTGTTATTTTTTGGTTTATTCTGGGGGGAAGGGAGGGAAGAGTTCTAGGGGTGGGGTTTGCAATATAAAACACACAATAAAAACCTTAGTAAATAAAAATGTGAAAAACCCATCCCTCTGACTTGCTGTCTGCTTTAAGTGTCAACTTCAGGCAACATGAGATGAGGTTTAAAGAAGAAAAAAACTTGGGTGGCATTTCAGTCTTCTCTTTCCTGTTGAGCAGGGAAGATGCAGGGTTTTGTCTCACTTCCTGTCTGTGTTTTCCTGATGTCTGTGGAGCTTTAGTAGTGTGTTCACCTGCTGCCAGACCTCCACCTCACACGTGTAGAAAGTCTGTATGAAGCCATTGACAGTAAAAGTTTAAAACTTTTGCCTACACTTGAATTTTTAGCAGTACAAAGGAGAAATCTGGTGGTTTTGCAAAGGCGTGTATGAAAATCCTTCACATTAATGGCAGACATGGAAACTGACTGACTTTGTGATCCTCGGAGAAGAGCCTAAGGAGCTGTACCACAGGATACAGTCATTAACAACTTGGAACAGGGACTATCACAGAAAGCAGGCAAAACACGGGAGAAAGGAAGCAGCTGTTTTAAGGTCTCAGACTAAGCTGGATGATGATGACAAGGCCAGGACGTGATCTATTTTAGGAAGGTAAAACTAGCCTCAACTCTCAGCTTTCATTTCAATCCTGTAATACCCTGTTTGAGTCTTTGTCCAAACCCACTCTAGGAAATATGCACAAAATTGATGTTTCAGGTCAGTAGCCCACGTAGGAGCTGTATGGCCTTTTGCCCTTTCTTCTTAGCCAAGAAAACATAGGGCATAGCAGCCCAGCTGCTGGAGTGTGTCCTACAGCTTGTGACAACAAGATGTGGCTGGATACCATCCTCCCTGCGCCCTCTCCTCCATCCAGTTGGTATCAAGAGTGCCTCACCTCTGCTTTGCTGATGGTCTCACATTCATTTTTCCTTCTCTGAAATCTCATTTTCTTTGTACCTTCTCATGCCATGGTTGCATTTAGCCCTTTGACATTTATCCCAGGCTCTGAAAGATTTGAATTTGCTAACATGTCAACAGTGTGTCATTCCTGCTGAGATAAGAGCAAGGTTCAGAACCTTCTCTACCAGGTCTCCCAATGCTGGAGGTGGAAAAAAAGGGAGCCCCAAGGCCATGAATGAAATGAGTATTTTGCAGAGAAAGATGCACAGACACACACTGATACACTCCCACTGACACAGCATACCACAGGCTCAGTCCAGGCAGGACGTACCTTTTCTCTTGCCTCCTGCTTCTGATGGTATAGGCTCCCTTCATCAATTCTCTGACCTTGCGTGGCTGTAAATGAGCAGAGCTGGTGAGGAAAGAGTAAACCAAATTTTTTAATTGCAAAATGCCATTCCCTTGAAACCAGATGGCTCTGCCCTGGTGGGTCAGTTGTCCTGGAGTGTCAGTGAGGGAAGTTCAGGCAGTAAAATGTTTCGCCTTTCAGAATGAATGTTTTTATTTTACATGCCATTACTTTTACAGAGGAAACTGGAATTGTGAGTCAGTCCTGCCCAATCAAAAATTGCTTCTAAAATCACATTTCACAGAAGATCTGTGAACTTTCAAGGTTTTTATGCTGGAATAGAACAAAATCCAAGCTTTGAGCTCTTAGAACTCCCCTGTGAAACCTGCTTTTTGTTCTCCGTGAACAGCTAGCAGGGATTCAAGACACAGCCCCACTGCCACAAGTTGCAGAAGGATGGGCAGGACTACATCAGGAGGACCTCATGCCTTTCCTGAGGGCAGAGATCACAGTAACACAATAACCACGAGGCTTTCATGACAAGCATGATACCAGAGGAGTCAGGGATGCAGCTTAGGTAATGGAGTGTGCTCCTTACCTCACTCAGAGCATTTCAACATGGCTAGTAGCCATGTCTCTGCTCTAGGCCATTGTGGATCAAGATGGCACAGACAGCTTTTCCCTGACCAAAGAAAACCCATGGCTCCACTCTCCAGAGAAGCCAGAAGCTCCATCAGCTGTAGGAAAGCACACTTGGAAGGGCTTGACTGGTTTAGCGTATGTGCTGATGCCTCCTTATCTTATTGAAAGGACTTAAGACCGCAGTGGGATGTCATGATACTTGCACGCCGGCTGTCAGGAACAAACTGTTCAGATACCGGAGCCAAGTCACTCTCCTATCAACAGGGTGGTTTGTCTACCTCCTATTACTCCTGCAGTGCCTTGTGAAGACCCAGCCTGCTGGTGTGGAAGCTCTGAGTGGGAGAAAGGCAGGGATCACTAGCTCCTGTGATTTCTCCCTTTCCCCACTTGCAGTTTGGCCAGGGCTGTTCATGGGACTTTCAGCCTTGTCTTAGGGAAACTGTCCCAGACTGGCTGCCCACCGCACTCCCCTCCCTCCTAGAGAAGAGCCAACAGTTTCTGGTTATGGTTGAGAGGCAGGGGCTCCCAAACTCATACCCCTTGCACCTTGTGAGAGATTTTGGGGTGTTGGAGCCAACAGAACATTCCTGGCAATGCTTTCCTGCAGACACTGGGATTACCTGATCCCCTGCACCAGCCAGCCTTAGACTGGAAGGAAAGTGATGCCAGAGCTACAGTGAGAAGCAGGCTGAGGCTCAGCCCTTTGAAACAAGGATTTTCTTCCTCTTTACAGACTCACTGAGTTGTTTGGACCAGCAAGGTGATGAGGTTAATTGAGCACAAAATGGTGGAGCGCTGTGTGGACAGCAGCCTAGCAGGGCCCTCAGCAGACCTCTTCACTCAGCATTGTCCTCCAGTCACAACCAGTGTAAGAAAGACCCTGGAACATTTCTGATGTGTCTCCAGGAAGCCTGGCACAGGGGATGGGGTTGTGCATGCCCTGGCTGAGTCCTTTTTATATTTCCTCTGCAAATTCAGGTGTCTCATGGCGCTGGACACAGGCTCACAGCACAGGTGAGCTCAGAGGAGGCAACAGCTACTCTACAAAGTACTCCAGTGAATGTCCAAAAGGGATTTGCACCTTTCTTCTTGCTAAGGGAGATGATTAATAAGTTAGAAATCACCACTTAAAAGATATGAATACATCATAATGTATATTTCATTTAAAATAAAGTAATGGCAGCTTTCACTCATTCACTCCACCCAGCCCCAGGGGCCAAGCTTGTACCTGCAAGCCCAAGGCACTAGTATGGCAGTGAGACATGAGCTGCTGTGTGAGCCAGACTCTGCATCCCTGTTATTTTGTGGAAGAGGATCACTTTGGGATGTGGAAGGGAAGATCTGCACAAGGCATTGCCACCATTTGTGTGCAAACCACAGCATGTAAAAAGCAAATGAGAGTTGCTCTAGGCCTGGCATGGCTTGTGCAGGGTCACCTGCTGCTGCTCCTCCACCTTCAGGCAGAAGCAGGAGGAAATGGTGTCCAGGCAAAGAGGTGACATCTCACTGCTTACAGCCCTGTAGGGCAGCAGAAGGCTTTTTCAGCACCTTGTGGGTACCCTGCTGCCAGACCCGGTGCAGGTCACCCACGTGAGCTGCTCTACAGCCACCTCTGGCCAGACTGCCCGTTACATCACATGTCACTGCAGAGAACATGAGTGACTGAAGGGGCCCCAAAACCTCCCTGTGGGACTGGAGACATGGGGAGGGGCGAGGGCCCAGACAATAAGTTCATATTGTTCATATGTTCATATTTTTCATATGTTCCAGTGATGGGGTGCACAGAAATCTTTCCAGCCCAGCCCATGTCTGCCAGCAGGCCACGTACCTCACGGGGACAGCAGTATAGACCCCGGGGGAGGCACCAGGGTGGGAGCAAAGTCCTGCAGCTGAGGGAGCTGGAGCCCAGGGAGGGAAAGGAGAGGGGCCAGGGTTGCCTTCTCGTCAGCCCTGACAGTGAGGTGCTGGGGATCATGCTTGGGTTGAAAAGTTGACCAGGAGTTTCTGCTTCCTATAGGCAAGGGCAGTGTTACAGCTTCACCGCTACAGAACCAGAGACAGCAGCTGGTGGCACCAGCCTGGGCCCAGCACCTGATGAGGCAGGATCCTTCTCCTTGAAAGTAATTCTCCCTGCCCAGCACTGGTGAGTGGCAGCCACCTCTCCAAGCCCCTGAGAGGTTCAGCTGGGGCGTCAGTACCATGTGAGTCCCAGGAGAAGGGAGGAAAGAGGCCAGCCCATGCCAGGACCCTGAGAACCCAGAGCCAATGCTCTGCTCCAGTACTGACACCCTCTGCCAGGCTGGTGGGGCAGTGCTGCAGAAGAGCTGGACTAGGGTGATGGCTGCAGGGATAAAAGCCCAGGAACTGGGATGTACTAGCACAAACAAGCAGTCCATTTTTGCTGGTGACACTTTTTAACACCATAGACTCCCGCCCCATCCACCATTACTCCCTGGCAGCCAGTATCCTACCTCCCCATCCCTGGCTGAGGTGGTTGATGGGGATGGTCTGTGAGCAGGGAAGTGGGTGGTCATTTCCCACTGCTGAACTAAAGCTGAGCTCAATAATTCCCCTCAGTGGGGAAGAGAAGCAGGGCAGGGAAAGATGCTGTTTGGGTTTGCCCTCAGTAGTTGGACATGGTTTTGCAGCTCTTTCTCATCAGCTGTGCAGTTCTTTGGTCACATTTCTCCCTTTCCCCACAGAAAGAAATGCCCAGTTTGTGATGGCAGGTTTTGTGTGTGCATGTGGCCCCTCAGCCAGGGTGGGACCGGCAGCCAGTTTGGTTTCTAAGCTCAAGCTTCTACTGAGACATCTGCAGAAATTAAATCAAGCTGCTTAGGCACGTTATGAGCAATACTACCCCCCCTCCTTGCAGAGGCGTAGGCTTGGCTGACCACTGCTTTTCTGGAACAAAGTGGAGAAGCTGGGACATACCAAGGTCCTGGCTCCAAGTCACAGCTGAGAACCACCTAATTTTTCAACTTTTCAACACAGACCATCAGTGCTGAAGTCTGAGGTCCCAAGTATTTTCCCTGTTTAAGGTGTTGGGCTGGGAGGCCTCACCGGACATGCACGATGACCTTGTACGTGAGCTGTCTGCTGTCGGTGCCACCCTCCCTGATGACCCTGTTAGCAGCACCTCAGTGAATCTGGGGGGGAGCCGAGGGTCTGGCCTGCCCAGGGCTGTGGTGTGATCAGAGCCAGCACAGTGCTGGAATCTTTCCAACATCCCTGGCCCTGGTCGGTCAGGCACTGACCCTGTCCCTGCCTGTCTCTGCTCTCAGCAATCCGAGGGGACTGCTGTCTGGACTGGCAAGGTGTCTTCAAACAAATCCCCTCACTGCCTGCTTTCTCCATGTTGATAAAAATGGGGTGAAATTTAACACATGAGTATATGCACATTGTTTTTGTCACATCATTTGCAGAGGCCTCAGACATTTTGTCTCACTAGTTCCAGCAACCCGAGCCTGTTCCTAAGCCCCACTTTGACTTTAAGCTCTGCTTTTAATGGAGGTGAATATGGTACCATCTACTATTGGCAAATTAAAGGAAGAAAATCCTAACTTGCTTCTGCCACTTACAGTTGCAGGAAAGTAGATTGATTTTCTTTTAAGCAGGCATTGCAAACCAGCTGCTTTTCAGCCTCCAGCTACCAGCTGACCCTAATCACCAGCAGCAACTGTTCTGCTCAAGTCCACCTTTTAGCAGGCACCTGATTAGAAAAGACATTGACTGAAGCCTTTCAGAAGAGGTAGATGCTCTTTTGTTTTAATGGAGGAGAAACAAGAGCTTGGTAGGTTAGAATCGGAGCTTTAGCCCAGCAAATGCCAGGCCCTTTGTAGGACTTCCACTGAGTGACATTTTGTTGGCATGGACGCTGCAGGACCCAGCTCTCCTGCCCTGGGGGAGGGGGGCAGGGGGCAGGCACCTCCTCCAGAAATACCCCCACCAGGGCAGCCATGCTGTGTGTGCCCCGCCCTGTCAGCTGGGCAGGGAAGGGGAGCTGCCCGAAGCTGTCCTGCAGTGCTAGGCAGGAAGGTGTTAACAGCATCTCCCAGTGCCACATGCCTAAATGCCTTCACCTCTCTGGGAAGCTGCTGTTCCTGACTGTGCTGCAAATTAGAGAGCTCTTCAGGGTCATTTTTCCCCTCTTCCCTTTTATTTTATGTTTTTATACATCCCCTTTCTTCAGATGTGATGGGGATGGCTGGGGCTCGCCCACGCACAGCTCACAGCAGCCTCTCTGGAGGAGCACTTGTGCTTTCCCCCTCCAGCTCTGTCTGACAGCATGCAGGGCTAGTGGGGGTGGCCCATGGGAGGGCATGACCAGCTGCCCTCCCCAGACCGGGTGCTGGCTCTCAGGTGTCCTGTCTACCAGCGCTGGCTGCCTGCTGTGGCCAAAGAATGCTGTCAGCTCTTGGCCTTGTGCATGCCCATCACTGTCAACTCCTCTCTGCAGTGCTCAGTGCTGACGTGCTCCTCTGCTGCGCTGTGTGGGCCACTACAGCCCCTGGGGTGGCTCACCAGAGAGTGGGGGAGCTGGAGATGGGAGCTGCTCTTTGCTATTGCTGATGCCTCAGTTGGCCCAGCTGCCTCACCATCCTGGAAACAGCTGTCTGGGACAAGGGAGCTCACCCCTACCACCCAGCATGGGGTAGGGGGTACAGCATGTCCTGGCGCTGCTGGAGCAAACCCACCAGAGTCAGAAGGGCCTAGCAGACTTGGGAGTGACTTCTTGCTTTTAGCAATGGAGGAAGGATGAAGGACAGGGCTCCAGTACTGCTCCTTTATAAGCGTTTCTGCTTCCCTCCCTGGGATCAGCCTGAATGTGTAGCCAGGAGCACAGGACTCCCGGCCAGCCTGGGGAGGGAGGGGATACTGTGTTGGAGGAAGGACATTGCTGACCTGAACCACATCTGTAGCTCATGGCTGCACTGCCAGGCAGGAACACTGTCCCTGATAATTATTAACCTTTTCCCTGGTGCCTCAGGCCCCTCTTGCAGCTCACGGTTTGTGGCAAAGATCATGTCTTTTTTACTTCATGTCACTGTAAGCCTTATGCTCCTGGAAAGGCTGTGGTGACTGAAGACATACATACTTTGCTCTAGAAAGATGCTTAACATGTCGCTTTTAATCAGTTCTACCATGAAGGCTTGAATGTGGCCCCAAGGGCCCCTATAGGAGCTGCAGATACCCCAGGGATGAACAGGAAGACCTGGAGGCATTTGTGCATGAACACAACACACACATTTTTTCCTCCCTGCCTCCAGCAAAATGGTCTCTAGAATCATAGGGTTTTGTTCAAGTAGTATGAAAACAGGCAGACACCAGTCTTGGAGACTCAGGACTATCCTCCGAGAGCCCATGAATCACAGGCACTGGGGACTCGGCATCCAGCTCTAGGTTGTCATGATGCTGCTGTCTGCTTGCTGGGTTTGACTAGATCTCAACAGCTCATAGCATGTCTCACACCACACCTACAGCAGCCCTGGTTGGAAAAGACTGTCCCCACTCCAGCCCTCATCCCATTAAAACTCCACTGCTGCCCAGCCCCCTGTTTCTAGGCCTAGCTGCAAACCAGCCGGGTTGGTCTGCAAAACAAAGCCCAAACAGGTGGCCAGAACAAGCCCACAATGAGGAGCAGGGTTGGGTTGGGTACTCAGACTAATGCCCTACAGCTGGAAAGGGGCCCTGGCCCTGGGGTTGGAGATGAGAAGCACCTGGGGGTGGGTGCGGCAGAGGGGCAGGTTCCTCACGGTCCTTGGCTCCTCACAGCAAGCTCTTCCAGGTCTAGGTAAGAGGGGTGGTGGGGATTTTGGGGTGGTTTGCTATCTGTGAGCCCATATTTCGTGGGATGCTGGTGGTCCTCCTAATTCCTGATTGCTGGGAGCAAGTGTTGGGGAAAGGTTGAGCCCTGACTCTGAGTCTGCACTGGGGACCCTGGCCATGACTGCCCTCTGCTTAGAGCTGGCCCTGGCGTGGTTGGAACAAAAGGGTCTGAAAGGTGCCACGTGTTGCAGTGTATTGGTACCTGGGCCGTGTGCCCTGTCTTTAGGGTCCCCTTAGTGCTAGCAGATTTGGGGCTGGGATTCGGCAGCATTACCCCCCACGTCTGTGTCTGGGGGTGCCTTGTCCTTTTGGCTTCACTGCCTTCCCTGTACACCCAGCCCTGCTCCACCAGTACCAGCTGCAGCAGCATGTTTTTTCCCCTTCCAGCTATGGCTGATCCCATGTGGGGCTGAGGTGGCCTCAGCTCAGTAACCCTGTGCGTTACAGCCCATCGAAGCCCTTGGCTGCTGGAGCTTGCTGAAAAGGCAGCGCTAGGGGCTGGGTGAAATGCTGCAAACCAGGTATTAACTGCTTGGGGAGCCTCAGCAGGCTGGGCTGGGAAGAACCACCCTGGTTATCTGTGCTGGTGCCCAGAGCTGGGCATAGGAGGACAGCAAATGCTGTA
This sequence comes from Ibycter americanus, assembly GCA_035590275.1. Lineage (NCBI taxonomy): Eukaryota > Metazoa > Chordata > Aves > Falconiformes > Falconidae > Ibycter > Ibycter americanus. The sequence goes on along the minus strand of JAVJGI010000063.1, from coordinate 1,503,459 downwards.
GGGGTCCGGGGGGGATGCAGCCAAGGGAGTCCCTGTGAAGCAGCTCCTCATGCAGCTGTGCCTCTAGCCTGGTCTCTAGGCATGGGGATGTTGCAAGGGCTACGTGCCTCCTCAGAAGAGGATGGGGAAACACCGTAACTTTTGGTTTGCTCCAGAGGAGCAAGAGCAGCCGGGCAGAGGGAGATGAAAGGGAGAGGGCCCAGGCTGGGGACGGCAAGATATTGCCCAGCTGCTGGAGGGATCCTGCTCCCTGGGCCTGGTAGGGTGGCTCTTCCTGGGGCACAGCAGTGACACCCCCACACAGGATAACACCAGGGCAGCCCTCGAGGTTGAGGGGTGCTGGCAGAGGGTTTACAGATGGTACTGGGGAAGCAGAGAGCCCCTGGGGAAGGTTTCCCTGGCAGCTGCTTACTGTCAATACCTCAGTGCCCTTCTCCAGTGATGGGGGGTTTGGGTCACAAGGCTCCAAATCCTCGTGACAGACAGTGAGGAGATCAATAGGAGCAGTGTGGGACTGTGGCTGTGCCTCACAAAACAGCAGAGCTGCTGGGGAAACCCCTGTGCAGAAGGGAAGCCTCCCCAGCCTCGCCATCCTCAGTGCAGAGCTTGGCCAGATTAAGTGGATGCTGTTACCATGGTGACAGTGCCCGCAGAGGAGAAATGGGGTCTGGTGTTTTCCTCGCATACAAGGATGCCAGGATTGGGGAGGATGCTGGCTGGAACAGGGCTGTCAGGGATGCAGCCATCCACAGTTCCCCTGTTCCACTAGGGAAACCCCTCCCCAGGCTCTCCCTGGCCAGGGCATGTGTCTGATCACAGCCAGGCTCTGCTGAGCCAAAGGACAAACCTCCATGTCCTGCAACCCCCCCGGATTGTGCTGTGTCCCCAGAGCTGGGTGCCCCCACCCCGGTCCCCTGTCCTGCTACAAGATGGGACCTGGATGTCTGCATTAGCAGTGCCCTTGGGAGGCTGAGCTCTGGCAGCAGTCTCATGCTCCCTGTGAAAGGGTCCTAAGAGGGGCCTGAATTCACATCGGGGCTTTCCAACACACACATCTGAATGTCCCAGCTCTGTCTGCAGGGGCCCTGCCAGCTAGGGACAGTGACTGAGGTTACAAATGAGGTTGCTTTTCCTTTTCCTCTCAGGTTTGCAGCCCAGGATAGAAGATCTCACCCGCTCTTCACAGAATGATGGAATTATAGGAGATGGAGGCACTGACAGCCATCCTGAAATGAAAGCAGGACACAAGGGACACAGCAAAACCTCCAGGTAGAAGAGCCTGTGGCAGTCCAGTCTTCCCTTGCCTGGAGCCTGCTAAGGGTGAGTAATACTGATTTGGACTAAGTTAATGTGTGATGATTTTATTGCTGCACCTCTAGCATGTCTCATTTAATTCTCCCAGCCTTTGCAGCAATGGGGGGGTTGCTGCAGGATATTGTAAGCGGGGCTGTCCTGTGTCTGGTTCACGTGGTGAGGGTTTGCAGGTACTAGAGCAGCACTACATGATGTTTGCAGGCCGGCAGCAGTGTTACTGGTGCATTTGTGTGTTGAACAAAAGGGTCGTGGTTAAACTGCTATCGTGACCAACCTCCTACGGGCAGAGCATGCTGCAGCATCCTCTCAGCCAGTGGCCATTTGGCAGCTGAATGAGGGTGGGATGTCCTGAGACAGCCGGGTCAGGGAACAGAATTTCCTCCTAAGAGATTACCAAAGAAAAATGGTGTCTGCTCTAAATTGCAGCCCTATGGGAGCCAGCTGTCTTGGCCACTGTCCCTAAAGAGAGGAAGGCCTGGAGGAAAGGCAGTGTGTGCTAGAAGAAGGTTGGGAAACAGGAGCTGAAATTGGGAAGAACTGGAAAATGTTGATTCTCAATTACTAAAAGACAGGGAATAGGTTATTGTCCTAGTGCAAGTGCTATAACCCCACCTCTGGAAATGAGTCAGGCACCTGTGCCTGGAGGGAGTCCTGATCAGAGAATCTCTCTCAGCTGGTGGAGAATGCGTCCCCTGCAGCCAGGTGGCCCAGTAGCACTCAGAGTAGGCTGAATCCTTTTCTCCCTCTCATTGCATTTTAGTTTGTCTCCCTGCACTCTACCACATTCAGGCTTTTCCTGCCTTTTCAAAAGGGAGGTGTACAGTCTGGATCTGTGGGTGTTTGCCACCCTTTCACTCTTATGCTCATGTTCTTCTTGCCACTTTTACACATTGTGCCTGCCAGGGGTTGGCTTTGCTTTTCTGAGCCCGCTGGTCCTGTCTGCTGCCTCTGCCCTGTCAGCCCTGCGTGTTTGCTTGCTAGGCTGATTGTCCCCTTGACTTCCAGGGTGTCCCATCACACTGGAGAGCTGGCATCCTTTTTTGGAGGCAGGAATTTTGCTGTGTCTGCTTATGGAAGGTTCTAGAGAGTCACATCGCAGTTCAACATTTGGCTTTTAAGAGTCACACAGGCTGCAGGGGTGTGAACTCACATGTAGTAACGGGAGACATAACCTGGCTGAAGCCTATGCTGGGTTAGGGGAGACTTGACCCCACAGAAGAGTTGTAATGGTTGAATGGTTTAGGCAAAGGCAGTTTAGTTAAATCAAGCAGAGCCCCTACAGGAATGCTTTTATTTGAGATGAACAGTCATTTGCTGTGAGCTAGTTTAAATCCAGTCTCAATTCATCTTAAGACAGGCAGCTGTTGTTAATGGGAAAATGCCTGCAAGTGTTGCACCGATTTATGGAATGCGTTTGAGGCAACCCCTTGCTTCTGTGTCGGAAGTCAAAGTGCTATCAAGGCAAGCCACGCTAGGCATGAAAAAACGGGAGTTTGCAGCTTGAGTTATTTACTGAACTGCTACTAGCAAGGAAGCATCACTGATGTTAGTCTCCTTAACAGAGGCTGAAGAGAAACAATTCGTTCTCTTCCAGGAGGATGCAAAGCTCGTGTAGGCGGTGGGTTTGCGGTGCCGCGTGCCTTACCGCGGGTCACCGCTGCCCTCTAGTGTCCCCGTCCCGCACTGCCCCCGCGCAGGGGGCACGGCTCTCGCAGGGGTTACTTCTACCTGTCTTAAAATGGGCTACCTGCTAAACACCTCGTTAAACTGTCACTTTCTCATCTGGCTTGGTGTGCAAAGCAAGTAGCGCAGCAAGTTATCAGGGCTAGCCTAGCAAGAAATACTCCCTTTTAAAGCTGGAGGGTAGGGTTTGGGTTTTCTTCTGTATCCACTCTGCCTGTCTGCGTCTTGGATGTGCCTCGTGTTCCTTGTGACACTCTCAGCTTCGTGATTAATGCTCTGGTTCCCTGCTTCTCCTCTCCTGTATGCAGCTGCATGCGCACCCCAGTTCTAGCACGGCTAGGAAGTCCCTGAGCAGCCGCAGGGTCACGGCATCCCCTCGGGAGACTGTCAGGGCCAGTTCCCACCCCAGACCTCGGTGTGGCTGCAACAGGAGGAGCTGACCAGCAAAACAAGAGGTGGGGGTGGAGCAGGGGGTGTAAGACAATGCAGGATCTTGTATTCCTGTTTGTAGAGGTCAGGATGAGGAGTGATCTAATGCTCCCAAGAACATGGGACATAAGTAACTGGGGAAAGTGACGAAGAGGCTGGTGACCAGTGTGAATCGCCAGTATTGAAAGAGTCGTCTGGAGTTAGCAGGAGGGTAACAAGGTTCAATTACTGCACTTTAAAATCCATACACAAAAAGGGCTATATTCAAAGAACGATAATATTATTTTTCTGTGATTTTACTGGTTTACTAAGGCTATCTTTCAGTGATTTAAAACCTTTGCTTCTAATGCTTACTTGTTAGAAGGCGATACTTTTGCTACTGAGCTTTGAAATGGAGGGGAGTTAGCCAGAAAGATACTATGTGCTCAGTGGTTGCACAAGGGCAAGGTGGACCAACCTACCAAACCACAAGAAAAAAGGGGCGAGTAAAATTCCAAACCTGGTCACCATACTGATTAAGGGGGTGGGGGGTGGGAAAAAAAGTATAGGAATAATTAAAAAGAGAACAAACTCTCCAAGCAGACCAGAATTTGATTGGATTAAAAAAAGTGTATTGGATGTCCAATACAAAATAATAAACATGAAGGTATTAAAAAAAGCCATAGAGTATACAGCAAATACTACAGAAAAGCAAAAAAATTGTACAGAAAGGTAGACGTCTACAGCAGTCCTCAAAAGTATTCTACATGAGATTCATAAAACAATATACAGGTTTGGTTTTTTCCCCAAATGTCTCTGAGGGAAGCTGTCACTTAACAGCTCGACTATGACACTACAAGGATACACAATGTTCCAAATTTAAAATCACAGGATATGTAAGAAAACGTAGCATTAAAATGTGAAAAAGTGCAATACAGATTGTACACTGAATTGAATAAATGTTTTTCTTTTAGTTTAACCTTAAAAAACCAACTTTGAACAGTTGTTTTATCATTAAAAATATTCCCCCTCCCCAAATTCAATGACAATATTAACATTCATGGTGTTATACATAAGTAGTATTCACAAAGACCCACCAGCTAAGAATACTGTGTATGTATGATGGTATTTCTTTGGGTATAGGTAAAAAATAGGCAAAGGAAAACATGCACTCCCTCCTTTCAGGACAGGGTGCGTATTTTATTATTTAAATACATATTCTGTAGCTTATTTTGCCCTGAATTGTATTGATTAAAAGTCCAAACATCAATTATCCAGGTGGCCCACAGTGCTCCAATTTACTTGATTCCCTCCCCCCCCCCAAATAATAAATAAGCCCAGAAAATGTCCTAGAAATGACAACAGAAAGAGTCCAGGAAAAGAAAGGAAGTAAAACTACAACATAAACCCCTGCTGCTCTCCAGGATGATTCATCGGCTCTCCTTTCTCTCAGTGACGGGGACTACGAAAATGGGCTGAGCTCTAGCTTTAGTCAAATGGATAAAAGAAAATACATGAAGCAAAGTTCTTGGGTTTTTATTTAAATTTAAGCAGGTTACAGTATTTTCTCTTACTGTTCCTACAGGTACAGCCACCTGGCAGAGGCACTGTGGGCTACAGCAGCAGCACCCCGCACCTGAAATGCCTGCTACCTGCGTGTCCTCCATCGGTATCGCTGAGCATCCGAGATCACAAACCCGACTGCTCAGGAGGAACAGATTCTCTGTCTGAATCATCAGTAAGTTTTGAGTTTCCTTTCATCTTAAAAGTGGAATTGCACACGAGTTTGTTAGGCAGCTGGGTATTGGGGTTTTTTTTTTTCTTCTTTTTTTCTTAAAATACTGTCCCTCTTTCTATGCCTTTCTATTCCTCCTCATAGAGTATGGCAGAGCCAGGCAATCATACAAGGAAAAAGAAAAAACCCTTTTCCTTCCCCTCATATGGGAGTTCCCTTTTAACTTTCCTTCCTTTCTAGACAGATATGTGAACAGCACCTGAGTCGCTAATACTGGTTTTCTTTTCAAATGGTTTCAAAAGTGTAAAAAAATACATTTTTTGCCTTGCTTATGTCTCTGAAGAATCCTTAAGAGAAGGATTCTTGTTTAAATGGCCTGGGATACAGAAATTGCACTGGGGTTGGACTTGCTGCTGAAGGATCCTGTAGACATGTAGTATTATCAAAAGTATGATATGGTATGTGCTGATGAGAAGAGGTCCACAGTTCTCTGCTTCTGGGAGGTCCAGGTAGCTCAAACCTAAGCACCACCAGCAGAGAAGTGTTGTGCACTGCTGCCTCTGCTAAGTTCTCCATGCTGAATGAGCGCTCAATCTGCACTTTAAAGTTTCATGATGTGACCTTTAAATTAACAACAACAAAACAGAGCACTGTTGCCAAAAGAAGCTGTAGTGTCATTTAAACATAAGGAACCCTACTTTACAGGAGGAATTTTTTAATGTTTCTAAATGAGACTCTCACTGCAGTTCAGTAACCAGAGACACAGTATGCTGAAGTTACAAGGAAGGACGTTACAGAAGATGCTTTCATTTTCTTCAGTCTTTCAAGTCAATGCAGAAAGACAGGAAAACAACAATAATGAAACCTCCCACTGGATCCCCTCCCCTTCCCCATCTACTTTTCCCCGCTCAAAATATTGAAACTGCACAAAAAGCGACAAACAAGCCTTTCAAATTACATTTCAATTCAAACAGACTGGTAATCTCACAGTGATGAGAGGAGAAAGTCAGGCTTTTAATAATTATAATATAAAAATAATAAAAAAAGCTTACAAATAGCAGTGCAGCATCCCAAAAGGCCATGGATTAACTGCCAGAAGGGGACATAATTATACGCAGAATAAAAAACAAAACAGAACAACCCACGCTGGCAATGAATTTTCATACACAATAGAACAAGCAGTCAAACGTCAGTCTAGGCTGTGGAAAAACAACAGTTTCTCTTTTTTTTTTTTAACAATATTTTTTCCTTTTTATAAAAAAAGATAAAATAAAAACACAAATAAAATTGTACATAAATGCGAATGTCCAACACTGAAAAGGCAGGGCAATCACACCACTGAGACAAAACCTGACCAGAAAAAAAACCAGTGAAGTCCACTTTTTTTCCTTTTATCTGGATGCTAGATTTCAGCCTGATGCGTCCCATCCTGCATGGTCTCAGCAGGTAAATGGAATTCAACTTGGCAATGACTTCATTGCAGGACGATGACAAGAAAGGTCATCTCTCTTTGACCAGCTGTAGCACAAATGCACTGGTTGGTTCATTTGCTTTCTGTGTATGTTCTCATGTGCTGTCCCTCTTTCTGTTTTTTTTTCTTTTTTTTTTTTCTCCCTCTGTACAATTCCTTGTGTTCCAAGGCTGAGTCCCAAGACTTGTGAAGCTGTTTGGAGTCATGTCCTGGTGAAGGTGGTCATGCTGTAGTGATGGCATTAAGGTCCTTCATAAGTCCTTCCAGGTGGGCCATCTCTTTGGTCAGCTCATCTGGTTCATAATTCTGTGGGAGATGTAAAGAATTATTGACAAGATTACTTGCTTCCTTTAATAGAGAGACAGAATAAGAAGAAATTGTCAGTGATTCTAGTGTAATTGTGACCCTGGCACATGAATAAGCAGAAGCAGATTTAGCAACAGTTACAGGAATTAATAACTTGAAACGACTCTTATTTTAAGTGCAGATCTTTTTCATAGAATCGTTTGGTTGGAAGAGACCCTTAAGATCATCGAGTCCAACAGTTAACCTAATGCTGCCAAGTTACTTACATCGGGCCACCCACTGACATCCCCACTCAGCTCTGGGGCAGCCCCCCAGCAGGCCCCACCTCCCCAGCCACGCTGCCTGCTCCTGCCCAGACTCCTTGGCCAGCTGAACAGGGTTTTTTTGTTGGTTTTTTTTTCCCAATAGTGATTCATGGTTTCACTGAATTTTAAGACTGTGATCATCTTATCTGTTTTCCTTGTATCAATTCCTGCTTCAAGATAACAGCTTCCTTTGAACCAAAGGAAGATATTTAAAAAAAACCTTCCCAGTTTAATTGGAAAAAAAGGTCAAAGAAAGCACTTCAGTAAAACTGTTTTGATAATCATTATGCTTGCTAAATTCATACTGCCTTGTCTAGCTCAACTGTCTAGCTTCAGCTACATTGAACAGCTATCATTCTGTTATCTGTGCATGTATGTAGATAGATAACCATGAACTAGTTAATCTCAAAATGTTTTCTAAGCTGACCGAGTCTTTCCCAGCACTGTGCAGCTCTTGGAGCATTTCTCCAAACCCTCTTTGCTCTTTCAACGTCATTTTCACCGAAGGCAAGCTGGGCTGCCTGTGGTATTCCAGTACCAGCTCTGCTAATGCCAAATCAGAAGCAACACAACTCCTGCTTGATAGTTTCTGCTCTATGTATTTAAGGTCCATTATTAGACCTTCTGACTCAAGTTCAGTACTGAAGCTACTGCTCAGCTGACTGTTTACCATAAACCTGAAGACCTTCCCAGAGTGGAGCCCTCAACCCTGACTGCAATCTCACTTCCTTTGCTTTCAGATACAAACTTTTTTCTTTAATTTAAATAGAAATGAATGCAGCAGGCACTTTCTAGTTTACCAAACAATCTAGATTGTACTAGAAAATTCATTTCTGTCCTGCATCTAACGCATTATCTGCCAACTATTGACAATGATAAATAGCAGCGAGCTGGAAGTACTCAGACTCATTCCTACAGGCTCTCATAAAAAAGCAGAGTCAATTCAAATCACTACCACATCCTGATTTTTAAAATTCATAATTTAACTAACATTTAGTATGCTGTGATGACTTTATATTGTACTAACTTATTAATGCCTATATTTAAATATTACAAATTTGTTGATGAATAAACTAATGAGTGTATCTTTGGTACCAAGCAAAAGAAAGAATAAAGTAGAAGTGACAACTAGACAGAAGGGCAAAAGTGCACCAAATCAAGCATGCATACAGTTTCTAGACCAGTGCATACAGAAATAAAATCAAGAGGGTGACAAAAACAAAGGACAATAAGGAACAAGAAAAAAAGTAAAAAATAATTCAAAACAAGCATTTCCTGTAGCAGTAATACAATAGCTAATACAATAACTTCTTGGCTTGCAATTTGAAAGGAAAACAGCTCTTCCAGCATCCGACACCCAAACATCCTTGCTTCTTAAAAGCTATTTCCAAAGACAACCAACAGTTGGTTGTATTTTTCCCCAAAAGTCAGAACACTTTCATATGAGAGTATCTAAAAACATGCTTGGGATGATGGCTTTAAACATTTTGGCATTCATGCTAAATTTTCATCTGCAATGACACTGTGGATGCTCTGCAGCAGCAC
>JAVJGI010000063.1:1475031-1494592 GCA_035590275.1 Ibycter americanus | reverse complement strand
GATGATGGCTTTAAACATTTTGGCATTCATGCTAAATTTTCATCTGCAATGACACTGTGGATGCTCTGCAGCAGCACAGGAAGCTGCAGCTGCATGACTTTAATGGGATCCAGGCAGATATGCTTGCAAAACAGACGGCAACAAATGACATCTCAACACAAGCATGAACACATCTTAAGCTGTGCAGAAGAGCAAAAGGCACTGTGGAGGCCTTCAACTCTGTGAACAAAGATGCTCTTTACATGAAGATAAGCAGGCAAAAAACAGATGTGCAGGGCACTTCTACAAGTCCAGGACAGAAGCCTGCATATAGAAGCCCAAGTCACAAACCAAAGCTCCACTGGGCACTATGTACTGCAAAGAATGAAAAGACTAGGGCTATAGACGGTATCTGTCTTTCCTCTTGTAATTGCAAAAGGCTCGCAGAAACCAGAAGCAGTGAGCATGAGTCAAGAAACGAAGTCTCAGAGAACATTACTCTGTGTTCAGCTAATGACATCAGCTCAGCCAAAATATTGTTGGAGGTTTTTCAGTTTTTGACTGAATGGGCTTTATGGATTGGAATAGGTGGAAGCACTGCATCTGTTTAGTGTTGTGTAATTAGGAAGGAAGGTATTGCTCTTCAGTAATTTTCAGATTTAGAAAGCACTACTAGTACTTGCAATTTAAGTGCTTATTCTCTGAATTTACTGCCTTGTGTAGAAGGTATTTGCATTAGATTTTTTTATATGGGTTAACAGGCAGTGGCACTTGGTGGAAGTCAGAAGCCTTGTTATCCTCTGCCTTTGCAAGTCTCAGTGCAGACATTACTAAAGGTTACAAGTATCACACAAGGAGAGATTCACCACAGCTTGATAAGCACTGCCAAAGGAAGCCACTGGCAGTGTAAGAGTACCTACGCTTTCCGAGTCCTCAAGCATCCTGGTGGTCTCCTGCACATCAGGGGCACTGGGAACTACCACTGGCATAGGAGGTCGGGTTCTTCCTAAAGTCCCAATTGACGCAGTCTTCACCGAGTGAACTGGATGGTTAGGAGCTTAAAATAAATTGTTATATAGTTAGGCCTCAGTTAATTAGTTCTTTTGCCTATTCAGAAAGCTCTTGAAAGTAGGAGAATAAAAAGGATTCTATTAGATGAAAAATAACACTTCAAATTACAGAGTGCTGAATCTGAATTTTTGCCTACTTTATCTATGTACATAAAAGGAAATGATCTTGCAAATTCTACCAGCAAAATTCACTCCAGCCTCTGACATGTCTCCTTTGATGCCCAAGTCTACCCCCTGCCCCTTACAGAGCTTCTCTCATTTTCTTCCTATAATCTCCTTTTTCTCTTTTCAGCAAGCGTGTCTTGCCAGTTTTCCCCTGCTCACCTTGCTGAGTCAGTAACGGTGTGCTTGGCAACGCAGGGTCATACGTGGAACCAGCTGGTGGAACTGCTGGCACCGCAAAACTCTTCAGCGGGTGGGAAGGACGGACATGTGCCGTGGGGAGGTTCTGAGCCGAGTCCTCCTCTTGTGCATTAGCCAGATAAGACCCTGTGGCGCTTTCAGGATCCTGGTGGTCAGCACAGGTCTGAGATGAGGAAGCCGGCATGGTGTCCGTGCTAGGTGTATTTCGAACAGATTCTACAAGAGACCAACAAAACAAAAAAAAGAGTAGTTTATTTTCTTTAACAGAAACATTCTCTGTGGTCAGACGGAAACAAAACAGTAGTGTTTGCAAGCACCTTTTCCAAGATCACTGTTACAAGCCAATAAGTGAATTCACAGATTAACTATCTGCGTAGCAAATAACACCAGTTCTGTGTAACTGTCCTGTTTTAGGGTGAACAGCAATGGCTGTCTAATAACAAAATAAGCTTGAGCACTGAACGATTCCACAGACATAATACCAAATCTATAGTTTTGCACTGAAACGGGTACATGTACTAAGACCTCAGATAAACAGCATGGAACACGAATCTACATTCTTCACTTCACCCCTGAGTATTTCACAGTCTTGACATTCTTAAATAGGTATACATTAAGCATGTATCACTGTAGTGCATAGAGAAGAACCAAATTTTTTTCTGAGGTATGAGTTGAAATCCCTTTATTTGCTGAAGCTAAAATGAAATCACAGGCTTCATTTGTTTGTCTGCAGCAGGCTCCTCCCTGATCTCAGAGAACAATGAGACGGTATCTTGAGTTTAGGGCATTGTGATCCTACTCAGACAACATTCAGGAAAAGATCTGGGTTGTGAGAGCTGTCACGTCAGCAGTATAAACAGAACAAGGGAAACCTCTGCCTCGAACATATCATCTGCCTGTGTAATTGCAGCCTTGTGAGTTGTTTTCATAAGAAAACAGGAAACAATGCTGTTGGCTGTGGCACCTCCATTAAAACGTAGACCTTAAACTAGATAAGCTCACAATTCACTTCATCTCAAGATGTTACCTATGTGCAATTTAGCAATACTGTGCTCTGGAATTTTTCAGAGCAGTGGAGACATTACAAAAACTATTGCAAATGATTGTGCTTCAAGCCTGAAAACACTGCACAGAAATCACCGCAATTTTCTGTGTGCTTCAGGAAGATTAACTAATGTCAGCTCTCAGTAGCAAAGTCTGGACTTTTGTCCTCTCTTGGTTTTAAACAGAACTGATTAGGGAAAAAGTTAGTTACCATATTAAGTAGCTCAAATTAGATTTAATCTCATGTTTCAGACTCCAGGGCTGAAGGCTTTAGAATAAGGAATCTTCGTATTTGAAGTTGTATATAAAACATTAAACCTCCTTTTCCAAGGACATCGTCATGCATCTCAATATCTGATCTACAGAAAACTCAACCTATCAAGGATTTTGTCGGTACTTAAACTGATCGCTGCCTCTCATGGAACACCACAATGGCGACTGACCAAGTTAAGCTTCAGGCTTTGATTTCCACGTGTTTCACTCATTGTTCTATTACAAGCAAAATCTATCTGATCATTTATATCTCACCTGTGGAATTGGCCCTGTCTGAATGGGACATGGATGTGCCAATCGGCCACGGGTTGACCTGGTGATGGAGATAGCTGCGAGTTGGAGAAGCGAGGCTGCCGGAGTGGAAATGATGGTGAGGGTTATCGAGTGAATGGATGGGATGAGCACTAATCACAGCTGTGAATGAATATAAGACAGAAAAATGCTTAACATACAGACAAGCATGCACATGTACTGAAATGCACCATATCCCTCCCTTCTCCCGCAAAGCCACCGAACAAGGGAGCCAACGGCCCAGCAGGTTTACAGTGACACCAAGATGACATATTTTAATATCGGTTTTCCAGCTATGCTCCAGCACTTTAGCTCCCTCCATACCAAGACACAAAACACCCAAAAGAGGCAAGGCTCTCCGTTTTCCTGTGCAGAAAGTGCATGTCTCTTGGCTGTATCTTGCAAGCACTTTCTGTTACACTTGAGAAAAATAAAATTCAGCTCCCTTTATAATTCCCATGTATTTCACACTGTGGTATAAATGTCAGACCTAAGGCAGGAGATATAGGAGCTCAAATTCCAAAATAATTTCTGGTGTCTTTGAATTTCTTAACATTGTAACCAGATGTGGCATATTTGGTTAATTAAACAATGCAAGACAAACAATAAGAGTAGGGCAAGATACAAAAGGCTCCATTTATTCCCTCTGTGCAGACTTTGTAAAGCTCTGCTCCAGTGTGCTCAAACTTAAAGCCTCTTTTTCTTTTTTCCCCCCTTTTTTTTTTAATCTTGCTGTTTTCTTTTTCCTGTTTGACACACATGAATTTTATACTTAATGTAAATCATCCTTTGCCCTCACCCTTTTGTGGTAACAGCCAAACAAAACCTCACTACTCCCCAGCTGGGAGGAAAAGCGTGTGCAGAATTTAGTTCTTATGACAGACTAAAATACTGAACTGCTTAAAATCACACAGAAGAGTCTCAACACAAAAAATCAGGACAGAAACACCACCACTAGCACCATAAAGAACAAAAAGGTTCTGGTTGGTTATTTTCTTTTGAACCTTTTCTGGAAATTCTCCAGATGTGCTGCTTGTGAAAGTTACTTTTAAGAATGACATGATGGAGAAATCCATCCTTATAATGGAGAGTGCAGTTACGACTTCTTGCACTGATGCATGCGATGTGAACTCAGAGGCTGACTAAACAAATCTGAACCCTCCGACTTCCTCGCTTCCTGGAAAATTGATCGGTGGAAGCAATATACTTGAGAGATTTTCAGCTATTGGTAATAAACAATTTCTCTCTCCCACTAAGTTACACCAGCAGAAAGCTAATGCCATTACCTACCTCTTGTAAACAAAGGGTAACTAAACTCTAATACTGAGTAATCAGTAGGTTCTAGATTTAAGTCCTGTGCGACAGCTGTCAAGGGGATGTGAAAAGTCAGGTATTCTCACTAAGAGCTTCCAGCAAGATTAAAACACCACTTTGTCTTGCAGGGAACTGACTAATGGAGAAATAACCCATAAAAGCTTGGCGATCAGAAATCCAGGCAGAGGCAACAGCCATCAGAGACACCAGGAGTTCTCTTATGTGCCAGCAAGGTAGGAGGCATAAAGATTTTAACGCATAAAATTTTACAGGCATAAACATTTTCATTACTTCTATTTGTAGAAACGACTGGTCTACACCTGTGTTTTAGTCAGCATTTAAATCACTTTCAAATATAACACACGTTAGTACAAAAGACTGCCTATACGCTTTTGCAACCGCAATAAAAACTCATGCACATATACTATACCTTTCAAGACATTTCCTAAAAGCTTGGAGATGAGGAGAACACCACAAAATCACAGTAGCTCCAAAACATGAGCCAAAGCAGAATCCAGTGAACAAGTGGGGAAAACCGATCCAGTGAGAACCCATGTCCCCAGAAGGTTTACCCTGCCACCCAGCCAGCCACCTTCAACTGCTGCATTTTGCTGACAATTTGCTGGGTTATGAGACCTAAATCATGTATAGCTTTACAGGTCAAAAAGCAGCATGTTGTATCACCAGTTCTTAATGAAGATCATGATGCATTGTTTACTTTCAAGAAAGAGAAAAGTTCAGCTGAAGAACTGGATACAGAGAAATGTTGTGTGTTAAGAAAGAAACAGCCCTTTGCTTCCTAATATCCTTCCAGCATTTTTTTATTCCAGTTGTCAAAGAAGTAACCAACTAGGCACACACCATTACTGTAAACTGTACTAAAATTGAACATACTAAATTATCCTAGTTTAGTATTTAAGATGTAAATAACTAGACTTGAATGCTACAGTGGGCGGAGAAGAAAAAAAAAGCCATACAAAGGTATCTGCAGGCACAGACTTAAACACACTAAATGGTCCTGCCTTCTGTGTTGCTCATTGCGAAAGGGCCTCACATACCAATGTCAGTTTTTCTGTGCAGCTTCTGCAAAAAGGTATCTGAAGACATTACATTAATGTTTCCACTTACTATAAAATAGAAAACTACAGCTGGAAGCCCTTAGAGCTTTTGCAAACAGGATGAAAAGTCAAACAAAGTCACAAAAACAATCTCAAGCCCTAAGGCACCAGATGACCTTGCATATCCTTCCTGACATTTAGTGCATCGTGCTAACCTGTCACAACCGAGCCAGCTGTGTGTGTCTGGTTCGTTCTTTCTGGGCAAGGCAATATCTAATAAAGAGAGGGAAAACAGAGAGGCTTTTCAAGTGAACACAGCAGGACTGGTATCAAAAAGGGATGTCAAAGCTGGGTTTAGTGCCGCCAGGAAATACCATATCCACAACTGTATCTGCTAGCATTATCACATCAGCTTGAATACAATCAAAAGCTAGAACTGGAATATACTACCTCCCTAATTTGTATCACCGCTGTATCGCTTGTGTGGCCTGCACATCTTTTAGTCCTCTGTGGGACCGATCACATAAGTTGCTAAGTATCTTTCTCACTGAATAACATAGTATGAGGGGTACTTTGCTGAGCTATTTCTGTGGAGCACCCTGCACACTTCAGCAGGGACTCCTATATGAGTTTATCTTACGTGTATCCAATACTGCATTCCATTTAGAGAAAAAACACTTAGAACTGGGTGCAAGGTAAGACTTACTGCAGTGTGAATTTGTTACGGGGTCACACAAGTCTGAATTCATCATGTTCTAGCACCTGGCATGGGACAGGCAATCATCAGAATCCAATAGCTGCAATGTCCCTTGCTAGACATCCATATATGACAGCAGGCAAACTTCTAAGAAACTAATCAAGAGTAAAGATTATTAGCATCAAACTGCATCCTCCACTCCTTCCTCGTATGTGTAAAACTGGGGAAAACAAGGAGCATCAGACTAGTTACTTTAAAACCAAGAAAAATTATACTGTCTTGTAAGAAGGTAGTATAACAAGGGAACAGTCGAAAATTCACAAACTGAGCTTATCAGGTCATCAGGACACTTGAAAAAACATGTAAGAGGCCAAGAAAACCAAACACTCGTTTCAGGTAAATAAAGCAAACAAAGTTGAAACATAACGGACTAGTCTGAACTTGTTCCATAAAACACAAGAGGCTGTGGCAGCAATTACCTGGCTGCAGAGTGCTCAGGAGAGCCTACAGCTCAGACCAGCTAAGTGCTGTAATTCTGCCTCACAGTTCTGTCACTGCATGTTAACTTTTGTACTTTTTACTTGTGTTCTCAAGTCAGGGTTTCCGCCTAGTTCTTCAGAGGTTTAGCCAAGTCCCTTTCCGTATCAGAGTCATCATTTGAAAACTTAATTCTTAAAATATTTCATAGTAGTAATTAAAACGTATTTCTACTGCCTCAACAAAATTTCAGTTCAGCACTTTTGCTCAAATCATCATTAACTAATAGTGAGATATGCAGATAAGAAATAACAAACCAGACATTCTCCTCATTTAAGAGTCTGCTCTGCCAGACTCGCAAAACCTCAGCCTCTGTCAGTGGTCTATCCACCTTCTGATAAATTTGTATAAAGACCCACTGTGGAGCAAAGCTTCTGCATGTATTTCAGGCTTTTGGTATTCTTTCCAAAAGATTCCAGCGTTGCTCCTTCAGGGCCATTTCTTCTCCTCAGTAAATCAGGGGACAAGCTGACAAGTGCGGACGTCTTGCACTGAGACCTGTGGTGATCTATTGCCCTGGCTCCCTAGTTCTCTCCAACTGGAAGAGCAGCTGAGTTGTTTCTGAAGCTGCTCCTGAGCCACTGCCACATTTTAGCATAAATCCATACTGGTTTTGGTTTGCCTAGGAGGGTTGATTGTAAACTGCAGCTGGTCAAGAGCTGCTTCACGAAGAGCTGCCCATGCAGTGGGGACAGTAGTTATGGTTAACGTTGTGGCAGAAGAGTACGATCACTGCAGATACAGGCGAACATGGTCATTTAGAAAAGATTAAGCATGAGTCCTGTAAAAATAAATCCTGCCTCACTAATCTCAGAGTTTAAAGACAGTAAATATGTCAATAAAGGGAACCAGCAAATATAATACAGATAAATTTTTAAAAAGGCTCTGACAAGGCTCCACTCCAAAGTTAAAACACAAAGTTGCTGCTGAGGGAGAGCTCTTTTATGGATTGAAAGATGGTTACAGATATGAAGCCAAGAGAGGGGCTTGACAGTCAATTTTCAAGACAGAGGAGAGGAAGCAGGAGATTCCCCAGGTATCAGTGCTGGGACTGGTTTTAATCAATTATCTTTCTCAGTGACCCAGACATGGAAGCAATCAGAGACATCTTCAAGTTTGTCAATAATATTAAGGCCTTTGGGGTAGTCAAGGAACTCCAGAAGGGCCTCACAAGAGTGCGTGAGTGGGCAAAGAGATGGCAGGTAAACTTTAGCATCACTTGAATGTACAGTAATACATTGAGGGATAAATAAATCCAAACAGTACTTATATGATGCGGAACCTCAGAGCTGCCAGTTACAATTCAGCAAAGACATTTTGGAAATAGGGTTGACAGATCATTAGCTCAATATGCAATGGCAGCAAAAAAAGCCAACAGAATGTAGTACCTCATTTGGCAAGGAAGGTGTTGAGAACAAGGCCTCTGCCTTATCATTCTGCTCTCTTACCATTTTCTGCTCTGTGAGACCTTGGTGGTACTGTGTGCAGCTCTGGCCTCTCTGAATCTCAAGCAGCATGTAGTAAAGTTAGAGAAGGTTCTGAGAATGCTGACTGAAGTGATAAAGGGGATGATGGAGTAGCTGACTCGTGACAGGAGGCTAAAAAGGCTATGACTGTTTGGTCTAGGTAGGAGAAAACTAACAGTGGAGAAGAACCTGACAGATTTACCAGCTCTCTACAATTCCTGTGTAACAGCTGGATACTGGCAGAGTGCAAAGGGCATGGACTATAAACAGCAGCCAGGCTCACAGGCTTGCCCTGAAAAGCACCTGCAGTTGCCACTGCTGGAGGCTGGGACAGACAGACTGCTGGGCACATCCCCGACTCTTCCCCGCTTCTGCAGCGTGCCTCCTGCTCGCTCAGATACAGCTACTCAGTCTTCCCTTTTAACTTGATCTACCTCTGCCTTCACAATGAGGGATTCAGGATGCCTTCTTTGAACTGTATGCACTGCATGTATGACAGAATTACTTAGGAAAAGTAAGTAGGAAGGCAGCGAGTGTGTATGCCTGTGCATACAGTATCAGCATGGCTTGTTTGGGTGCTCCCAGTTTCAACCAGCTGCTATGTGGGCTGTTGACTTACGCTGAGGTGGTTGAGAATCAAAAGGCATCATCATCTTGGGCCTCATCCCCCTTCTTCCTGCCAGGGTGGACATGCTATCCTCCGACTCATGCCCTGAAGGAAAAATACTGAAGGTTATTCACCACTGCAGCAAGACTTCTCTGATACCATACCAGATGATTTCAGTCCTCCTCTGTGTTTCTGGGCTGTCCGATTTGTAAGCAGTTCTATGACTCATAACTGATAAAAACAGCTCTTCCATCCTTCACTAGAAGGTGGAAAAGACGACAGTTAGGGCACTGGAGAAGCTCTTCCAGGCCATAATGCAAAGACAAACCTCTGGCAGTGCAGCTCTGGGCAGTGAGGGGCAGTATGAAGAGTCACACCTGTGGGTCAGACATGCTGGACTAACAAGTTACCCACTCACCAAGTGAAAACTCACCCACACCAAAACCTGATTGTGTCTTTATCCACTGAAAGAATGTCTCACACATCTCTCAACAGTTCAATGCGAAACACTTGTTAGATGATCTTCTGATTACTAATCGGTATTTACCCAAGGGAAACGCATGCCTTAACTCTTGGGCACTCAATTTTCTCACTAAAGCATGTGATCCAGCCTTTTCAGAGAATCTTACAAACTAGGCACAAACCCCAATTCATTACTTGGAAAATAAGAACACGAAAAGGTAAGGGTAAATAATAGGTCAATAAAGCAATTTCACCACAGCAAAATGCATTTCATTTTAAACATCACGGTCAAAGTACTTGTTGATAGCTCACCTCTGTAGGAATTGCGCCTTTGATGGATATTGCTGTCCATGGAATTATCAACCGGGGTGATGTCTTGGGAGTTGCGAGGGATTGGGGTATCTGTCATGATTGGATTGGGATCTGGAGATTTATCAATGGGTTTTAGCTCCAGTCTTTCATGATGGATCCACAGGTCAGGAGGCTTGACATCTTTCGAGTTTCCTTTGTACTTATGGGACCCATTCACTGATTTGCAGGCAGCTCGTTTCCTTGGGAAGGAAAACAAATGAAATATTCTTAGATGTAGGCTTCATTTCACTTGTTGAAAAAGGCAAATTTTCACTGAGATTTCCTTCAGATCTTGTATCCAGCTGAGCAAAAGCTACCCACTGGGCAGGAAGCTTTGAATTTTACATATAAGCACATCTGACATCTCAAAGCATATTCTGCAATTCTGATGCCATGAAATTTGTCTCAAATGCTACCACATGCTGCAGAACTGTGCTCTACAGTCTAGGCTTTCATTAACAAAAATTAAGTTTCCAGTACTTATGGTTATTAAGAGAATATTCTAAACATGAAGTGTACGTACATCATGCTGTGCCCTTACTCCAGGGCTTACAAACAACCCCGAACAATAGCTGGAGGAGTGTACAAATAGCCAATTATCCCAATAGGATGGTTAACTCTACAGATTAATGACATGAGCATTCATTTTACCACTGCTCAGGTCAGACACATCAAACTGATGGGCTTTTTCATCACTGCTGAACAGCAGCAGCAGCAGCCTGATTCTGAGGCAGACATTTGACATGATGGAATTTTGGAAAAGTAAACCACAGAGTTCCAACACTGCCCTCCACACGCGCTCCTCGCTTTGCACCCTGGCAATGATGGAGGAAGCTGTCCTTTCTGGGTAGCACATCTCCTAGAATTGGCTAAGATATGACTAAATACAATTTTGAAAATACCAATGAACAGAGCTGTCTTATGTAGGTGATTCACAGCCAGACGTGCCCCCAGCATCCTGCTTGGAGCACTGTACCTGAACCAGTAAAACAGATCAGAAGGTTATTCACTGGTTGTGGGTTGCTGCATGTAAGAGGTGGCATTTAGAAAGTGCGAAAACAAAGGCAAGATTTCACAGGGTTATTTCTGCTCTTTGAAAATAAAATACGTCTCTTGGGCGCAGGCCCATGAATTTTGCCCTCTCCCAAGCACGCCCCCCCAGCTGCTAGACCATATATCCTTGCTCGCCCCTCCTGAACGACTTGCATTTTTACAGGATGGTTCAGCTTCAGCAAAGCAAGTGCGAATTACCTTCTAAGCCTGACTTTTTAATAACTTTCTTAAAACTCTGTTTTGCGTAAGAGAGTCTTTTCAAATGTTAAAAAAAAAGCTTTCAGCTCTGTTCAGCTCTTTCAAAGAACATGCAGGAACAACCTTCAGGAGCCTATAAATGGAAGCATTGCTGCTGTAGTCTTAATTCAGATGGTCTAAATGAGGGAAGAATTCAGATACACACCTGTATTTTGGATTTTGGAGCACTTTTCTAAGGAGCCCAGCACCAGATTCAGATTCCACTCCAGTAATCTATCTAAAAATTGGATATTACCATGCACAGCTTGTAAACCTACTCCACACAGTGAAGTGAGAGTCCACGCTAAGAACAGAAGCGAGACTCTGCCTGAGCTGCTGAGCTCTCACAGCTCTAAACAGATGTATTGGCTCAAGTTTGGAAACAATTATTTAAACAATGAAAGGGGCAAGTGCAGGTAGACATGAAAGCATCACCACAGTTTGCCTGTAAACCCTTGACGGTTTGTAAACTCTGAAACACTGATTAGGAAAACCAGAACCTCATCACCACCACACGCAGGATCACGTAGCTGCATTGATGCGTATCGTCTTCTGAACACAAGAATCCAAACTGCATTACCGATCTGTTGTCAGGACCAGAATTTCTACAGCCCGCAAGACTTAAAAGTAATAAACTTAGGCATCATAAAGAAAAGATTAAATCACAGAATTATGTGAGAAAGGTAGGACAGGGCAAAGTGCCACCTGGACATCTTACTTTTTTTGGTGAGAAGTTGTACGACGAGTGCAGAAGACAGCGACTATCACCACAATCACAATGGTGATCACTCCAACAGATACTATGATTACAAGGAGCATGTTGCTGTCCAAGGGAGAAGTAGGACTTCCATGGGGACTGTTACTGCCTGTTTGAGACGGAAGAAAGGGGTTAATTATTATACAGAAAAAACCCCATCAAAAGCAAGCAGTGCTCATCAAAGACTTCTAGAATCACACCGATTAGCAGAATGAGAAAGATGTTTGTCTGCTAGGACTTCAAGTGAAGTGCTTGCTTATGTTTTTGTCATTTGCTAACTGTGTTTCTGTGCAACTGCTAAATCTATAAAATGCTTTATAGATCCATTTCCAACTAACAGTCTATGAAAATTTATGTTCACCCTACTCAAATAGTTATCATAAAAAAATTCAATAGTTTAGACTCTAAGGGGAGTTAACTTGGGACCTTGCTCAAACTATAGCATCACGGGCATTCCCTTGGACCCAATAATCACACGAATCAGTATCTTAGATGTAGCACATCTTAGGGCATGTGTTACCTTAGGGCAAGGCTTCCGCAATGCACCGTGCTAATAAGGAGGAGTTAAGATGATTTTTTTTCCCTTTCCTAATATGTTCTTACTGAATTAATTTTACACTTGTGCACTATAGCAGCCATTTAAACTGGGAACAAGATCTGCTTATCAAGACTGAAATGCAAATGCACGCGTTGATATTTTTTCCATATACCCCCACACAGCAGGCAAGAACGCTGTGACAGAAGTATGATACTATTTCTTGAGTGGGAAGAACTATCATCCTGATGAGAAAAGGTTACTGGAACAGATGTAATTGGTATTTTCAGTCGGATATAGCATCACTCTGCGAAACACCAAACGACTTTGCATTTAAATTGAAAAGCTTTGTAACACCACTTACCACCAAGTGGCGGTTTGTAATCCGGCCCTATGTCCACTGGGCGGCTTCCTTTCCCTGCAGATCCTGAAGCTGAAAAGGTCACATATGTGGTAATTTTACATACATATATATACACACATAAACACACACTTTAGCATTTCTAAGGTAGCTCTTTTAGAATTTCTCTGAACCACTGTAAGCATTCTGCCCCCTCCTCTTCTCTCCCCTACAACATCTATTTGGCTTTGAACAGCAACTGTGTTTCTCCAAGAAGAGAACCACTTCTTCAAAAGAGCTATTTAAAAATGAGTTTCTTGTGTCAGTATTTTCCTAAGTAAGCTTAGGAGCCTCTACTAGTATTCATTTTAAAAACATGATAAAAATTATTTGCAGTAATACACAGGTATATATTGAAGCAAATGGCTTTGCCACACTTGTACAGACAGTTAATCACCTTGAAACAGTGATTATACAGGGGTTTTTTCCTAATACCTAATCACAGTAGGTGTGGAAGGCTAGAAATAAGTGGAGGATCAAAAGCAGAGTAAACGCAGTATTAAGTCCCTGCCTATCCGTAAAAAACTTGCTTCCAGCTTCTCCCTGTTCTTTTCAGTTTGTTTCACCTTCGCCAGAAGAGACAATGAAGTATCGCAAAAAAGTTTTTGGTGAAACCTGGGATTAATTAGTTGCAAAGCTTTATGTTTATAGGCTGACAATGGAAGTTAACATATCTGTACCTCAGTCATCAGAAACTGAGGCAAATTACACAGCCCCTCCTGAACCTTAGCTACTGCTAGGGGGCTCCCAGGTGCTGAATGCAAGAGCTGACCTACCAGCTGAAATGCTGTCCTCTTTTCACTTAAAAAGTATTTCCCCTTGCATAATTCAGGTCTAATTTAGATCACTTGCTGCCACAGCAAGACACATGAAGTCCTAAGTTCACCTCTAATGCTAAGACCTCTCCTGAGTTAGCAGAATGCTTCCTGCAGATAAAGATATACAAAATCCTGGTTCTTTCACTTCTGTGTTTTCATTAAAATGCACTAATGCAGTATGACCATGAATGATAAAAATACTGTAGAAGCAGAAACATGCAGCAAAATGCAAAGAACATTACTATTGGAATCCATAATACTTTGCACCTTTTTACACTGTTATGCACAAAAAGCCAAAACCACAAAAATCGAAAGTCTGCAAATTCAGCAGTTTTGCCATCAGGAGAAGGATTTTCTCAGTTAAAAATCCACTCTAATCGAGAAGTAGTAAGCATTAAAGGATGTGTAACAAATGGAAATTGTGACCCTAAAGTCAAAGCCTGTAAATTAATTACTGTGAAATAAAGACAACTGGTAAAACCAGCAGAAGTTACCAGCAAAACTACTGATTATGCCCCAAAAAGAAAATAAGAAGAAATGTTACGTGTAATCAGTGAGGATTTAGATGCAGTCTGAAATTACAGAAAAGATGTATTGCAGGACAAATCTATAATGAAAAAGACATACTGCCCCTGTAAGTCTAGAGAGGACACTGCCGCCAGTGAAAACGTGTTCTTTTCTGGAAATACTGGACTAATAACTTTGCAGCAGCAATGAAATAATTTAACAGAATTTTAAACAGCTTGTATTTGATATATTTGTATCTGCATGACCAGATAACTTGCACTGGAAAGATGTGGAAAAAAAAAAAAACCTAGATGAATTCCCTGAATCACTGAACATAGCGCTGAAGATACGCTGAAGCACCAGAGAAACTGTGGGAGGCAGGGGGAATAAAAGTAACTGACAATATTTTAAAAGGACAACTAGACACCCTACGCATTGTTAGCACAGCAGCTGCAGCCTTAACATAGGCAAGATCGTGGAAAAGGTGACAGATAGGAGATGGTAACATACTTAATGCCCACCCTTCTGTTTTATTGAAAACAGGTATTTTCAAACAAACTAAATGTCAGACTATAAATTTGGTTGGTAACAGTAACTATGCAGACATACTAAATTTAGACTTCCATAAAACATTTTAGTGAGTACTCTACAATGCTTTGTTAAAAAAAACATTATAAAAAAAAATCAATGTGGCACATATTAAGAAGACTAACAACAAATTAACTTATAAGAATGAGAATTATAATTGCAGAATCATTATTCACAAGGGATATTTCTAATGAGTTCTGCAAAGACCTGTGCTTGGCCAAGTGTAATTCAATATCCTTAGTAACACCATGAACGAAAATTAAAATAATTGCTACTGAGGGTAACAGATGACATAAAATAATGGTGTAGATAATAAGATATACAAAGTCACCTGTGCAGACTGACAGGGATCATGTAGTACATGTGGGTGTAACGCAGTGGTTTGGTGCAGTTTATCAGGGGGTCTGCGCTCCCTGAGTGATGTATATACTCACACCACCAACTGCAGATTTTATATATCCCCCCATACATGCGTGGATATGTGACAAACAGTATAAATCATATTTAGATGACAAAAAACATGGGAAAGGTAGTAACACAGAGAAAGCTGTATTCTGGCAAGCAGTTGTATTTCCAGAGGATGTAGCCATCCTTGGGAATAACTACCCATGCACGACCCTCACGGAGTGCAGCAGCTCAGGGATGCAGGTACTGGCACCGACTGCGCGGTGTTAGTGTCTGTACATTTCCAAAAATGCAAAGGTAACTAACTACAAGATGCAAAGTCCAGTCTTCAAAATAGTGACATTTAGATACTTAACCAAGACGCTTTTCAGTATCTAATTCCTGAAACCAGGGATCAACAGTTCAGCCTCTAAACCCTGGGGAGCTCCTCGCTGACGCAGTGCCACCCAAAAGATGAGCTGACTCTCCTCTGCCATTTATATGGGCATAAAGACTGTCCCTCATTGCCCCTCTCGGAAGCAGCGAGTCACCACCACAACAGGGAGCATAAGCCTTGCTTCTACACCGTATGCTCTGAACAAGCATATGCGCATGCTGCATCTCCTGTATAGACACCAGCCTGTGTTCCAGGATCTCAAAGTTTGTTGTTGAGGTTTCCTGTTTCCTTCCATATTAAGGAACAGTTTCAGATAACATTTACTTGAAATTGTTATTTCATTGTTTGTTTTTAGCTTGTGAGTCCCCACGTTACCCATTAGGACTCTGCAGCCAGACAACATTCTGTGTCACTTCAGGACCGTTTTACCGGGGTTAGATACCTTAACCTTTGCTTCTGTACTGGGCTCGTGCTCCCTGAAGCCTGACAGCAACGGCCACTAACCTCCTAATACAAGCTCTGTGCTGTAGAAGTGTGTGGAAGAACAATACAGTGTGCTTAATCCAGAAGAAAAACATTAAATTAGAGGTCAGAACAAACCAGACAGAACCACTAAGGCCCACTCCCACTGTAGTTTTGTTCCTTCCCTGTCTCAACTAACTTGCCTACCGTTTCCTGAAAGACACAGTTCTGCAGCTCAGAGACAGTCACAGCAGGCTGTCCTGCTCTTCAGCTCCTCTTCTCCCTTTCTACATTTAACATACTGCCATGATTTTATAATCTCCAAGTGTTCTTATAGGAATTCTGAAACAAAACTCTCGGCTTTTATGATTTATGAATTATATAATTTGGTAAAAATTAATCAAATTGTTACTGGAAGAATGTGTTACTTTAGGATGATAACAATGGATGAGAAGATTTAGTTTTCTGCTGAAATGAGGTTAGAATAGTGCAGAACAGAAACCAGTCACTTTTACACTGAACCTGTTAATCTCCCCCTATTCCCTTCCACTTGCAGTTGAGCGCTGATGATGACATGGTGAGCATCTGCTTACCCACAGACATCTCAGCTAGCATCTCTGTTACAAGTCTGGATATGAAATTACTCCAGAGCCATCTATATCAGCATTATTTGGTACACAGAAGGTAAAAGCATGTTTAATAAATTACTTCTAAGTAACAAGTTGAAAAGCAAGTCAACCCCCCCTCCCCTCATTCTCAACCCCTTTAGGATCTATTTAATTGTATGTCTAAGCTGCTTGCCAATGTCCTTTTAAACTCATCCCTTTAGATTAATTCTTCCCCTTTTTATTGGGCTTGTAGATTATGTGGAAGAAAGCAAAAATAGCCCTGGGACATCCACCTTATAATTCAATGTAGTAAACTCAAAGCTACCATTTTTCAAGCTAGCGTTTTAAAACCTTAAGGCTTTTAGTAGCTAATGCTGTGCTCTTCAGGAGAGTCTGGAGTCTAAATGAGCTGACGAGCAGAATCTCTCTCACAAAAAAAGCTATCTAGAGCAGGCATACTTCCCTTTATTATGAAAATAATTATAGATGTAGAGCTCACAAAATAGCACTTGTGCTAATTAGATAACTGTTTGATCTTCCACCTCTATGTACTGAGATCTTGCATCAGTGGTCACAGCCTAGCTGGAGTATCACTTAATCCAAATTCCTTTTGACAGAATGATTCAGCTCTGGCACAACCCGCTTGTCCCTTCATGTGACATCTGACTAGAGAGATCACTTTATATTCCTAACACCCAAACCACAAATAGGACTTCCAGTTCTTCCACTATTAAAAGCACAAGAGGAACCCGCTCATTTACAGTTAGAGCAGCAGATATTGTTTCATTTAGGAAATGCAACAGCACATGGACAGGAAAAACAAAATGTGTGAAGGATGGAATAAGAGAGAAAGCGTGGCTATTCATTTACCTTGATCATTAGGCATTTTATCTGAGGATTCAGCTAGTGGGACAAGCAAAGGGAAGGAAAAAACAAGAGAAAGATCACAAGGCTTGAAGGAGTGAGAGAAGGAATTTAAAGTTGCACATAGCGTAAGCAGACTAGCTAGAGCTCTCATTTCTAACCACCGATACTCACGTGGAAAAAGTAATGTTAAAAAAAGCTGCTCATAACTTTTTATTTTTCACCACTCCTTACAGTACTTTTTTCCAGGCTATCATGCATTTGTACTATTTCACTAGTTCCCCACCACCAAGGTTCTTGATTTAAGAGCCTGTTGTGTCACAGTAGTTCCCGTTATGTTATATCATCCAAGTCGCTAGTGAGCAGCTGTGCCGCTGGCTACCGCCTCCAGAGCCTGCTGCCTGACACCATTTCATCACCAGCAGCCGCGATGCACAAGACCCAGAATCTTAAAGCAACTAAAACCTGGTTTTCTAAAAAGCACATTTAGGACCCGGACCTGCAGCATTAATAACTAGATGACCTGAGTGCTCACCAGTAATTTTGAAACAATACAATTAATCAAACAGCTGAGCAACGTCTGCGTATGTATTAACTACATGCAAGAGCAACCCAACAGAAAATTTTGTTCTAGTCAGACTCCATTGTCTTCCCGTCTTTTCCAGTTTAAATATAAAATTCATGCTACTGGTACCTTATCCTTACAGGGGCTGCATTCAGAAAATGAGGAGGAAGATATTTAGAGATACGTGCTAGTTCACCTTTTGGGGTTCTGAACTGAACCGCCTCAGACATGGGCCCCATGCCCTTCGAGTTGCGGGCCTGAATTTTAAAATAATACGGCGTATCAAGGGTCAGTTCTTGTATCTGATGGGTCAGTCTGTTTCCCACGACAGGCTCAATAACCCAGTCATGTATTTCAGCATTCACATCCGTACTGTAGTAAATGATGTATCCTGTCCAAAGGAAAAAGCAAAAGAACTTCATACATAAAAGAACGGGATAGTCATAAGATCTCACAGAAAATGTTCTATTGACTTTTAATGACATTTGCACAGCTAAATGACTATGGCTTTTCTGAAAGTGTATTTTTTCTCTTTCAAAGACTAAGAATGCATTCAATTATTAGGCAGCCTTCCCATCTTAAATTTTAAGCTGTTCAAAAGTAGATGTTAAGAGGAAAAAAGCAATTTAAAATATCAACATTATTTCTGACCACCATTCACTGAGTATGGAGAAACTCCTCATTTCCATCTCGTTACTGTTCATAGTCCAAATCATGTGAAATAACATAAAGCTGTTATCAAAGCATTGTCAAAGTATTAACATTTATAGAAAACAGTTAACATTAAAACAACAGAACACTCTCATGCACAGCTAAAGAATGTGTGTTCAGTAGTTTGTAATTATTTTATTATTTTTCAGTTTATCAACAAAGATGACAATCCTCTGAAGAGAACTGAAGTTATCTTGCACATCACAGAAAAAAGGCATGGGAAGAGTTTATGTTCTGTTACTAAAATATACTGCAATTACAAACCAATATGGAGTAAAAGCTTTATAACTTTGTAATATAAGAAACACAGAGCCCCAGCATGAATAAATACTTGCACCAGTACAGGGCTGGGTCATCAGCTGGTTCATGCACAAATTGCTCCTTCCCTTGTCCCACAGACCACCAGCCTGGGGGTAACAGTAAGGAAGGGGAGACGTTCTCCAGAGTGACTTCCACTCCTTTAAAGCAATTGAAAATATTGCTGATACCCCAAATGCACAGGAACCAGTACGGCGCAGAGGGTGATGCTTGAAACGCTAATGCTTAATTTCTTCCCTTGGTGGCATAGTTTACGACTGGGGAGGAAACTGAGTAATTTGCCACTTGTACAGGTCACAAAGCAACAGTATATATATATAGTGACAGCTGAAAGCACTATATATAGTCTAGTGGCACAAGACTACTGTGTTAACTTATGACTGTACTAATTAGTCAGCAACTATAATGATACACAAGCACATGGAATCCAGACTAGCACCTCTCAGTACTCCGTATCCCTCCTGTGCACTCAAAAGATTAGGGCTGAAAAGCTGAGTATTCCACAGACACGCCAGCCAGTGCATGGAATTACATCACCACTTTTTACTGCATTACTTAACGCGCAGAATGAACTGAGCCAAATTAATGAGTAATTACTGGAGGATGAAGCTGCCCCTCTGGTGGGCAGGGGCTGGCCCCAGCAGACGGCACTCTGCTGCACGAGCTGCCCCTTCCCGGGCACATGGGGTTGGCAGGAGAGGAGCCGCCGGGAGAGCGTGTGGCATCTCCCAGCACCTCACCAGGCCGGCAGGCTGCTGGAGGGAGCTCTTTACAAGGGCCTGCAGTGATAGGACCAGGGGGAACGGCTCTAAGCTAGAAGAGGGTACATTTAGATTAGGTATTAG
>JAVJGI010000063.1:1462219-1474914 GCA_035590275.1 Ibycter americanus | reverse complement strand
GGGCTGGTGGGAGGGGTCCCTGCCCAGGGCAGGGGGGTGGGACTGGGTGATCTTTAAGGTCCCTGCCAACCCAAACCCCTCCATGGTTCTATGACACTGAACCTAACATCTGTTAGACTCAGATGTACCACAGAATGATTTTACCTTTTAGCTGTTAACTGCTACTTATGCAAAAACTAATAAATACTATGTGTATTTACATTCAACATGTATGAATGAATGTAAGATCCTCCTTCACAGTATAGACATTGCAAGGACATTTTTTTTACCTGGAAAATTGAACGTGTGCGGTAATTTTGCTAACCACATTGTGTAAATGCTGATCTCATTGTACACTGTCTTCCCTTTCTCATGTATACACCTGATGTAAGAGGACAGGCTTCTCTTTTCAGGAGCAGATATAACCTGGGGATATTTGTGCCTGACGTTTCACTCCTGTCTGAGTGCCCCCACTGACCGCTAGCAACCATGTCCTTCCACCTGCAGTTAAGATAAAGGCTCTTGTTTCTCCAGTCAAAACCTTCTTTCCCACATAGGGGAACATCTTGCTGATAATAAAATAATACAGAATTGGCTTTATAGTCAACATAAAAAATATATATACAACATACAAAGAGCTACGTACATGCAGAGGCACATGTTCTGGTGCAGAGTAGGCTGCTGCTGTCCATGGCATCCTTACAGCCCCACTTGTGAGACGCGCTTGGCACCCGACCAGACGGCAGAGCGGTGCGGCTGCGCTGCACAGCCCCTGCTGCCCTCTCCTTTCAGCACCCACCGCACCCACAGACCTGTTAGAGCCACTCACCTGCAGCCTTTGGGCTGCGTGCTTAGCGCCTCTTTGCCTTGCAGGCGTCTTTCTTATGGCTTACTTTAAAGTTTACTGTAATTACTAAAGGTTAAGAGTCTGCAGAATTCTGCCTTTTCAGAGGGACCTAATTAGTTTTAGTCTCCTGTCTGAACCGGGGCTGCAGCACTGCCTGGTCAGACGC
Organism: Ibycter americanus; assembly: GCA_035590275.1. NCBI lineage: Eukaryota > Metazoa > Chordata > Aves > Falconiformes > Falconidae > Ibycter > Ibycter americanus. The sequence goes on along the minus strand of JAVJGI010000063.1, from coordinate 1,473,922 downwards.
CAGCTGGTGACAGGTTTCAAAGGTTTGATTCTGCACCGTAGTTAATTCTGAGAACAAAAGCAGAATCGCACACTGCAAACTACACCCCAATACAATCTGCTTTAAGCTTAAAGCTTGGTGTAAAAAAAGGAAAATTTAAGAGAATTATTTCAGAAAACCTTTAGAAATGGGCATCCAAACAGAAATTATAGAAGGGACACAGTAGTTACTATTTTATGTAAAATGATTTATCCTACTTGGAAGTGATGCAGTTACAAAGGCAAATAACAGTTTACTCCTAATGGTTATGTCAGGGGACTGATAAACTGACTTTGTCTGTTCTGTGCCACAAAACTGACACAAAGATGACACAGGGCACTGGGATGGAGTCTTCTAAATAAAATACTGATGGGCCAGAGGCATTATAGATGTATTTCTGGAGGCATGCTATTAGAATAGCACAAGCTCATGAAGGCAAAGGTTATTGAGATATTTAAACTTTCAATTATATTTCTGGTTAGACTCCAATTTCACACTGCAGTTAGTTTATATCTTACTACATTTTTACTAGGTACAGAAGTAAATAATTAATCTAGGCTACTAAAAAGATTGACAAAGAAGATAACAGACCTCTTGGCTAGCTCTAGGCTAAATGAAGCATGGAACACATTCACATAGTTATGCAGATTATATTCTGCTCTTAACCAGTCATCTTATATCTGCCTTTACTGCTCATGCAAACTGCACCTGTAATTTTGCCATTGGCTTCGGACGGAGGCTGCCAGTTAACAATTATTGTCCGAGGTTTTCCCTCTTTGCTCACCACCGTCACGTCTTTGGGAGGAGAAGTGGGAACTGCAAACAAAAAAAAAACAGACTATCAGAAACACGTCACCCAATTTCACTGCATGTACAAGTAACCTCGGCACCTTCGTTCTATTTGATTTACCATTGAAAAAGAGCACATACAGTAACAAAACTGCTGAATGTTCGATCTTCAAATAAATCTGCCACCCCAGTGGTAGTGGTCTTACTGATTTACTCCAGTCAACTGGTAAATGCCATCTGGTGTGCAGCATCTCCTTTCCATGAGAAGTTACCTGTTTCTAAAGCACTTCTGGCACCAGGTGCTGTGATTCATGACTGAATGAGCCCACGTGTCTCCAGAAACACGGCATCTTTGTTCAACTTTGTACAACAACAGCTGGGGTCAATGCCTTCTAACCTGAACTTCAGTCATCATAAAGATTACATGAACTTGTGAAATAAACACATTCTATATGCACAGGCATATGAAATGTCTCTGCATTTTCACATTTATGGTAGGACCGAGACCTAGTAATGCCAATTCACCATTTAAATCTGAGTTAGCAAAGTAGATCTACCAGAGATTTAGAATCATAACCCATAATGCTGATTTACTTTACTGAAGAATTATTTGTAATTTGCAAGAAAATCTGCACCACAGAAGCATTTGAAATCCAGAAACAGTTGCTGAACGCAATTTTCCAACCTTTCTCCTTGGGTTGCCAGAGAGCAAGAAAGGAGGAGAGAACACTTTCTTCTCCCATCAGCCTCCTCCTGGCCTAAAATTCAGGAAACAGCGTAAGTCGCTCCAGTGAAAGACTGAAATCTGAGACCTTGCTTGCTGAGAACGAAAATACCCAGCTGGGGCTTAGATTAATGGCTTGCAAATGCACAGAGCCAACGTCTCCAAAGGTGCATTAACCAGCCACAGTTTGCAATGCCACATTATGAAAAACATGAGACTTCTAATTAGGTAACTTTTAGCAAAGTAAATCCGCCTTGGATATTTAATACTATAATAGTAACATTTAGTGCTTTCTGCATTTAAAGAGCTTTATGTACATTACCTATTAGAAATTAATCTGTACATCCTCTGAGATGGCTACCTATTATCCCTGGGCAGAATAATAGCTGGAAACCAGGGAGAGCAAAAGCTGAAAAGTTACTGGAACTGTTATCCCAAATACTTAAAAACATGCTCAACAGAAATGTACAGATGTAAAGCACGATTCAAGGCCCTACAGCAAGCTTCAGAGAAAAAAAACCACCATAGAACCAGGACTAGCCCACAAGAAATTACTAATTCACAGACCAACACTGAACCCAGCATCCTGTATTTTTCTTCAGCATTAGCTGAGCAGCAAGTCCTATACAACGCTGCTACTCAAGAGTATTCGAAAATAATGAGTCAAACACTCAGGAATTTGGCGAGTAATATAAATCACAAGATCTGTTATGAGAAAATATATTTAGCCTTTTTTGTTCCTTTTCGTTTGCTTGTTAGTTCCCAAGCTTTTAGGTCATATTTGCAAATATTCTTTACAACCCTGACTAGAAATTTACTTTCTATTTAAATGAAATGAGACCTCCTGTATCTCGCCCTTGCTCCTGTACTTTCTTGAGTTTCAAATTCTCTTTTAAGAATTTTATTTGCGCAACTTTTACAGTTCCCACTCTTAGTGTAGAGTTATGGACGAGGACTGTATGTGTGCCAGCAAAAATACCAAATAAAATGTTTTAATGTGGGATGGGCATAGTAACTGGGAAGGGAAAGGAGCCTCTGTCCAGACCTGTGCTGTCAGAAGGGTAGCTGGCTCCACGTCATGGAATTCCCACCAAAAACTAAGAGAATGTTTTCAAAAGCAACTGAAGCTCACTAAGGGTTTATGGGATTCAGAGTAAGTTTGGAGATTTCTGATTTTACTCTAGCTTTGCTTTTTCTTATGCCTTGTTATAGAATATTTGGATGATTTCGCTCATTCTTTGCATGCTTGATTTTTCTGTTGCATTTTAATCTAGCATAAGAACGACAGGGTAATTTGGATAGGCTCTTTTTGGTCCTTACAGTTCATATAGAGGGAAACCTAAGCACAATAAGCGGTAAATTTAATTGCACAAAGATCATTTAACACTTGAGGATAAAAAGAGCTAATGAGGGACAGGTCAGGCGGAAGAGAGGTTCTGAACCTCACAGTTTCTCAGGGGGCTCAAGTTCCTCCCAGCGGCTACAAACCCTTTTCTGTCCTGCACTTTGAGAGTGCATCGTTTCTATAGCACTGAGGACTGCAGTGGCAACTCCTGCGGAAGAACAAAAATTTAGGGCTAATTTGGATGTCTTAGTTTCTGCTAGGATTTTTTTAATTCATTTGCCTCACACACTTCCTCACTCTGTAATAATTATCATCATAATTATAGCAAAATTTAATTATTAAGTGCTGAAGCATTTTCTTTGTATTTGCTATTAATGTACTCTTTCTGAGACGTTTCAGGCATACACTTCTTTATTCTCTCCTGTCCATGAACCATGGTACATTATTCATTACTTCTCTGTAATGTGATGTAAATTTTTCTGCATGCAATCATCATCCCTTTGAATTTTGAAGTATGTTGTTGTTTTTTAATCAGAATTTCTGACTAAACTATAAAGAAAAGAATCCCCAGCAAGTATTCATCAGCATAAGCATTTTAAATACATGCTCTCCCTCCTCCAGAATTCTGGCAGACTCGGCTTTATTCATCCTGTCAGGAATGTTGGCCCTTCCAGAAAGCCACGAAGGAGTACCTAATTCAAAGGTTGTTCCATGTGCTGTCATACTCCAAGTACTTGATCTTCGACCTTTAGTCACCATCACGGAGAATTCATACAAGGTATTTGGTTTTAACCCAGTCACTAAATAGCTCAAAGTGGTTGCATTTGCAGTCTGAAAGAAAAACAAAGAGTCAGTAACTTCTGAACTGAAAACCATCTATGAGCTCTCGAACACCCTTGTCTCAGGTGTTTAAAATATTTTAGCACTGCTACATTTTCACAATCACTGTCATTAATTCTGTAACGTTTTTGCTCTGTCATGCAAATTCATTAATCAAGTTTTAATGTGCAGTTGTTTTATTCTCAGCTAGAAGTTCTTTCTGCAATCAGCAAGACCATTTAGTAGCAGTTAATTATAAATTTTTTTTAAAAAAGCAAGCAGTAATACAAGGTCCAGGGCACACCTGTTATGCAGCAGGCTAAATCACTTTAAGGGGAGGGGGGAGAGGTTAATTTACAGCATTTCATTAACTGATCTGGCTAGGGAAAACAATGAAGTGCAGCTAACAGTAACAGTCCTTCTTGAAATCTGTATCTGCCTTCCAAATTCCTGTTAGAATTTTCAGTAAATTTTTAACATCCTTCAAAAAAAAAAAAAAAAATCAACTGAAGGTACAGGTGCTGAGACTTGAAGATAATGAAGCTTTACTAATATGTAGATTTTTTTTCAGAACAAATGGTTATCTAGGATTGCACTCTGAAACTAGACATGGCTTATACTGGAATTTTAACTCAGCCATTAGCTAGAATTTTCAACCTTTTGGTTAAAATATCTGATATTTGTTATACATGATTTGAATGTGAACACAATGTACTGGAGGCCTTTACAAAAGAAGGATGTGTCTACATGTGCGTGTATTCCCTGCCTTGACCTACAGCAATCTAAACACAGGATTAGTTCTTTCAGTATTTGACAGGGCCATACAGCAACTGTGTACAACCACTGCCTTCAGAAAACAGCTATTTTCAGCTAATTACTTTTCAAGAAAAAGGCACATTTCTTGAAGACTATATGAACAATACAGTCCAAATTTGCTGCAGAGAAACCCTTTATTTCTCAAGTATCAGTGACAGCTTTTTTTCTTACACCAGGTGAAAGTGCAGAAAACTGTTAGCCAAGTGATACTTAGATTTGTACAACGTATTTCGCTTGTTCACAGATCTGCTTTGCCCGTTAGACATCACAGGGGTGGACAGACAACAAAGACATCATAAAGCTAATTAAAATAAAATCCTCTGTTAACTTGAAACCATTACTTGACACAAACTCAGTGTAGTTTCAAAGTAAATGTGATTGTGGCCGAATGGTTCAAACATTTAAGTGTAAAGCAGGACAGTTCTTACATTAGTTCAGTGACAAAGCTCAACTGAGCACAGCCTCCCTAGCAAAGGCCGGGACAAGTATGTGATGACACATCCAAAGGAGAAATCTTGTCCTAGCACCTTGCATCACAAGCTGACTTACCGCTGGAAACGCATACCATTTCTTCCTCTCCAGAATACCTATAGAAATTCCTTAACAGCATTTAGGTATTTGATTCTGTTTATAGCACTTCATAGTACTTTTTAGCTCCTAGCTGCAGTCGTACATGACAGTCCTTTTCACAGGTTAAAGTTGTATTTTTCATCTATGGTTTTGAAACTTGGTATCTTTTCATCTCACTGCACATTATATTGAATGGAAATGACACATGAAAGGCTAAACTGGAGTGTTAGACTTCACTGCTTTCTTCATTTTTTAACACCACTTACTGTTTTTAAGATCACAACATATCCCATGGCACTAAAACCTGCTCACCTACTAGAAATAAACTTCATAAATTTTACCCTGTGAAATCTGTTTTCCTTTTATACAGTCCTAAAAGATCTAAGTTAAGATTTAATATTTTAGCTTATGCTTGAGAGCACACTGATAAATCACGGGTAGCCCACGAGTAGGACAACTCTGCTCCACCAACAAAGATTCTTTGAAAAACGCTCTCTGATCCACATTAGTGGAACTACACGGTTCAAAGCACAGTGGAGTCTTTTAGCTTCAGGAACTGTATCACATCTGTTCCTCTGTTTATATGCTCGAGATTGACACAACTCCTATACAAATCTAAGAAAATAAGACTCCTTAAGGCAGAACCTCTTAACTTGTATTTGAAGCGTGCAGCCTCTTCTTTAATAACAGTTTGTGACTGTCAGCGTGGAAGCAGGGAGCAAATGTACAAACTATGAATGAACTGTATCAACATCCAATTTACTGACGAGAAGGATGGATGGAACAACACTGTATTGAACAGATGTAGCTTTGGATGCTAGAGACCTGACACAAAGATAAAACTTCTGAGTGCAAGGCTGCGTACCGGAGAAGCTCCGATGCAACTGGGCAAACAGCCTCAAACACGCAATAAATAACAAAGCTGCTAGAGATGGCAATATCCTAGCTCATACTTAAAGTTACCAAAGACCTGACTGAAACACAGCAGCTTATTGAACAGCACTGCTGAAAAGAGGTTTTGCCTTTCTTAAAATTAGCAATTGTTATTGTCCAACAGAGTAATAGAGAGGTTATGATTGAAACAAAGAAAGAAAAGCGGGATGTGAGCTCTCCAAACATCACGGGCTAAAAGTGATTAGAGCAAATGTTCTCAAAGTTACGTCCTTTCAGGCAAACACTTTTTACAATGAGTAATTTTGAACTATATTCCATCATCACATATTACTTTTGGTCCACAATAAAACTTCTTGACCACTGGCCACCAGCACCGAGAATGGTGGGAGTATCTCATTTACCACTGAGGGTGGGGGTTTTTTTAAGCATTTAACTAATGAAACTGCAGCATTATATAAATCACTCCCAAGACATCCTCTGCACATGACTCAGGCATGTGGGCTCATAAATAACTTGTCTTTAGAGGAAAAACACACATATATACAACTTTTCATTTCAATAATAAAAAAAAAAAATCTGGTTTGTAACAAGATTGCTCTGCAAGAGCATAAAGGGAGCTCCACTAGCTGGATAGTTTAACAACCGTTTCCTTTGAGTCTCATTTCAAATGTGAAATTTGCAGTCAGCATTTCTGAGGCCTCCAGATAACTCTGAAAATTTAAAAAAAAAAATATCCCACCAATCAACTAAAAAAATCCAAACCAATAAACCGAACCCCAAATCTAGTCTCTAAATCAAAACAGGAGATGAAAATCAAGGAAGGCAGGGATACCATGAAGTTATTGCTATATATTTTGCACCCATTCAATTCCCAAAGGAAACGTTCACTATCAACTTCAGATGAACAGAAAAGGTTGTAAAAGGAAACTTAAAACCATCAGGGTAAATATTTTCCCTGCATGACTCACCCCACAAATTCAGATTCTTCTGCTAACTGGAGAGAAGCCATTAGTAACACACACCTTATTAAAGCATTATTGGCTTCTCTAAAGGTAAGCCCACATCTGTCATACAAAGCGAGTGCCTCAGGGTGAAGTACAAAGTATAAAATTGTCACCGTGTCCACAGCTCCACAGCAGAGTGTAACTCTGGACGTGCTCGCCCGCCTTCCCCAGCCAGCTCTTCCAGCCACTCACACACTGCACCCTGCCGCCGTCGCTTGCGCACACAGACACGAGAGAGACCACAAAACCAACTACTTCCACTGAATCTAGAAGGATCTTTCAAGCGATGATTTAATGGAGCAGTACTGATCTGAACTCAGTCCAGGCATCTCAAATAAAACCAGGCACACCTCTACACCATTTTCTAAGCGCTTGTCGTTACTCTCAGCTTTCACTTAACCCTGGCTCGAACATGAAACTTCTTCTGACTGAAATAATGCAGCTGTGTTAGTGTTGTGGAAACTCCAATACCTTGTACTTCGTATTTGCGGGGATATTGGTTTTCCAGCGAACTGTGTAGTAGCGAGCGTCTGTGATCTTCTGGTTCTTCGGCAGAGAGTTGTCTGCCCAAGTGATCCGTATGGTGTCATGGCTCAGAATGGAAGCCTGAACCCCCACCGGTGGCATCATGGGAGACGGATCTGGCACTGGAGTGTATGGAGCATTAATAACAAACAAATCAACCTCGGAAGTGTCTAGGGAATTGATGGGTAAAAAGTAGTGTATTATAATTAAAAAGGGAGAAGGTGGCATTTTAATGTAAACAAAAACAAAAAAGGGGAAATGCAGGGTAGTACAATGAAATGAAAGGTGAGAAATGGAGAAAAAGAGAGAAAAGCCAGAGTTAATAGGTGACATAAGACTGGCTAATCAAATTAATCTCACATCGCATTCTTCTTAAGACAGTAAGACAACATATATATGCTAATATATATACACCTAATCATATTAGTGTCCAGCACGTTCAACCATGGCCTAAGAACCCCAGACATACGGTAATTTTAACTTTGACTTCAGCTGCCTCAAAATGTCCACTGATTCCTTTCCAGAAAACAACAAGGAGAAAAAGGGCTGGACTTCCTCTAGATGGGTAAATGCCACTTCATAAAAATTACAGGAAACTCCCAGCAACTTTTAAAGAATGTTAATGGCAATCAAGTTCCAAGTACCACAGAAATCTGCAGTAACAGAAGAAACTGCAGTTCCAATGTCCCCTATAAAATCTGTAAGAATTCCTGCTCTTCAGAAGACTAGAACAAAGTGTTAACATCTACACACAATAGCTAAGTAATGTCAGCAGTCTAGTAGGGAGCACAGTGAGCCCTAGCACAGCAATAGCTCACTTGCAAACAAATATCTCTGCTTAAAATCTTCTATTAATGTATTACAAGACACAAAAAAAAATATGCCAAGAACTTGTTTCGTGTAAGTGACAGCAGATTGAGACTTAGACAAAGAAAATGCAGGCGTCATATTCAAAATCTCAGTGTAAAAGACCAAAAAGAAATAATCTATACTTGTCCATAAAAACCAAAGTAAGGGCCATGCCTTTACAACTGCATCCACACAATCTGGCTCACGTAATGGCAACTGTTTGAATAAGAACATCTATAAGTAGTAGAAAGGTAAGTTTTGTCATTTAAAAATGAAACCAATTCTAGGTGGTTTAATAAATGGATGAAACACGGGAGGCAATCACTGAAAGAGGCCAACCAGTTGCAGAGATGGAGTGTACTTGATGCCACTGAGAAACAAGACTCCCACGTCACGCACCGCCCCGTCCCGTCCCGTCCCGGCAGCCGCGCGCGGGCACAGTTCTCAGCTGCGAGAACCTAAAGGCAGCCACCCGCCTTTACCTGAGTGCGGCCGGGTCACCGCGCTCTCGTAGAGGGGGATCCCTTCCCCAACGTTGTTAAACGCTTTCAGGGTTATCACATAGTGGGAGCTCGGGTCTGAAGGGAAAAAACAAACATCCTTTAAGGGCAAGCCGTTGGTGAATCCGATTTTCTGCTTCTCCATATTCTTTGTTCAGTATTTTGTTTTTTAACAGAAATACATGAAATAAGTAAACTAAATTGGAATTGAGAAAGTCTCCACACAGACCTGGTAGTGCTCAATAGCTCTCGTACAGCGGCAGTCTATAGTCACAGCAAAGCTACATTAAGTACAGTCAAAACAGCAGTGAGGAAAAACATTTTTAAATGAACGTCTTAAGCTGCTCTACTATAAAATTACTCAAAACTTCCATTTTATGGAACTTCTCAGTAGTTTGGTACAGAGTATTTATTTTGCTGTCAGGATATTTTACCTGCCACAGAGAATTCTGTGGAGGAGTGAATCTATATTTTTCTTTTAAAGCAGATGCCACTGCATCTTGGTGACATTTTAGTTTCTTTTTTGCCTGAAGCCACCTGTTCTGCAGCTCCAGCAGGAGAATAAGGGAATGCTGCTCAGCGTGAAAGTTTTTGTGATAAGCGTTGAAGGGAAAGCATTGGATCAAAATGCTCTATGCTTCAAACTTGGTGAATGTAGGATTCTGGGTTTGGGGCTTTTGTTTTTTTATTCCTCTGCCTCTTTCTCTATCATCAGAAAACTGAGTTTATTTGAAATTTATCAACAACTTGGCATCCTGTATAATATCTGAATAAGGAAAAAGATCCTCTTAAAAACTTGCATGTAGTTTTATTTATTTATAATACCATAATTAGCAAACAATAACATAAATGAGAGGTAAAACTTGGGCACTGATGTTAATTCGCCTTCCTTACCTAAGTTTTCGATGGTGTAGTATCTCTGTTTATAGTCCACCTTGATGGTCTGTGCGTGAGGACTGCCAATGCCGTACCCTATAGCATAGCCTCTCACCACGATGTTCTGGTTTTCAGGTGGAGTCCAGCTTACTACAATACTGGTGACCAGCGGACGGACATGTAAGGAACTTGGAACTTCAGGAACTCGAGTTTCTGTTAAAGAAAAATGATGGATTTAAAGGTCTTCTCTTAAATAAAGGTAACTACAAGAAGAGCTATGAGCTAGTAAGGTCAAACATAGCACTTCTACTCCGTGTCTGTATTGAAACAAGTACGCTGCACAGGAGAAAGCTTTACTGTAAAGAGAGAACAAAGAATTCTAATAAGCGGAAGAAAATTAACAGATTCATATACTAATATATTTTAATAGATCCTCTCTTTAAAAGAAAGGACAGTCGCACTGAAGAAAAGATGAAACCTGCTTCAAGGCAGACTTTTCTGATGTTTGTGCGTGTTTTTCCCAATTTATAATTTTTCAAAATACGCATTACATTTATCATGTCCTTCCCCTCCACAAAGAAATCTACTTTTAGTTCCATGATGTTACTTACTAGTGGGCATTAAAATAATTATACTGAAAACACACTGATGATGAAAGAAAGGCTCCTGAGCTTGTTGTAGGATTAAAGAGAATATTCCAAATCTCTAAGAATTGTCAGTAAACTGGATATTGCATGTGCTGCAAAGTTTTCTTCTGATTTGTCCTACATTTGTCGCTGTTTAAATCCTTGGGTTTCTTTAACATAATTCACAAAATATATGCAGGGACTACACAACCATACCACAAGATAAAAAAATACTCAAGAGTCCATTTGAAATATTCAAACCCTACCCCACAAGCAACACGGATCTCATCACAGCCCAACAGAGAAATGGACCGTGGGTCCTTAATAACAGAAGGACTTCCACAGTGTGTCCACAGATTCCACTGTAATCCCCTAATATTTTTACTGAAAGGTTTTTTCCCCACTGTTGATTAGAATTTAAAAGCAATCTAAAAGCACAACGGTACCTACTAGTGTCCATACCTTTGTTTTAACTTCTCAAAAATTAAATAAGTACTTTTGTCAGGCCTCTGGAGCCTGCCATATGTTGACAGATTATAAATAATTCTATGCAATAGTGAGCTGAGTTCCCCAGTCTAAAATAAAATCAGCTCAGAGAGTTCTGCTTCCTGCAGGGATTTCATTTTAATGAAACATGCTACATTTATCTAAAAACATTTAATAAAGGACCACAACAGGATTATTTGGATCATAATATGCCACTGGCCTGCTAGCCCAGGGAGTTTATGGTCTCCAGCTGACACAGCTGATCAATTAAAGTTCACAACTATTAAATACAGAAAAGCTACATAATTGCAATAAGAAATGACATTTTTAACTGCACAGAAGTTAGTGCATTGGGGGATAAACTTTGTACAACTGGTTAACACCTCTTGCATATGTGCTCCTGGTGAGACTTGCACCAACTCTGCAAAATTACACAGCCCTCCCAACATTAAATTGTAACAGTCTGGCTCCCATTTACCTTGATGACACTATAAAGTGAATTATTTTCTATTTAAATTCAAAAAGCAGCCATGGAATAAGAAGGAATGCCTTACATGTCTATTGAACCAGAGGAATTAAAGAGTAGCTGTAAATAGTTTTGCATGGTATTAAAATTACCCATGAGCTTACTAAAGAAAGAAAAGCATGATTTTCTGTGATTGATATGAAGAATGATGTGAATATCATGCCCAATCACACCAGAAGATTTATAGATTTTCAGGTCCGTGTTCCTGGAATGGCTGAGGGAGCTGGGGGTGCTCAGCCTGGAGAGGAGGGGGCTCGGGGGAGACCTGATCCTCTCTGCAGCTGCCTGGCCGGGGGCTGTAGGCAGGGGCGGTCGGTCTCTTCTCCCCGAGAAGCA
>JAVJGI010000063.1:1438784-1453694 GCA_035590275.1 Ibycter americanus | reverse complement strand
CGAGTTGGCGGGTTGTACTGGATCGGGAGGAGCCGCGGATACGCTGCGGAGAGAGGGACCCGACGGGCTGGAGAACCTGGTGGGAACCCCAGAGCGCAGCACTGGCAGGTGTGGAGTCCTGCATCGGGGTCAGGGGATCTTCCCAACTATCAGCTCTCTGCTCCTAGATGACAATTAGTGCCAAAATTCAGTATCACATTTATTGTCCCAGTTACATCAGCCAGGCTCCTCGTGTCTTTCAATTTGAGCCCATGTCAATAGTTCCTTTGGACTGGAGACTTACTCACTGCACCTATAGTTACTCCTTCCACATCATGCTTCCACTGAGGAACAAGGTACGGTATTCTGCACAAACCTGCTTGGTGCCCATAATTTCCAGCATCTTTCCCAGAGCGTCTGCTTGATTGACTTCCATTTCATTTCAAATTTCTGTTCACTTTACACTTCAACTGAATATTTTTCCCTTGCAGAGAGCTTTTATTTCCTACCCTTCTGCTAACTAATTACATTCATAATATTATTTAAACCCATGAAACAGTTTGAGGAATAATCTGTAGGGAAGCTGTTATAAAAACAAACTTGTGTTTTACAGCTGCATCAGCCAAATGTCTTCTGAAGTAACATCTTCTGGACCATTCTGGTGAACTCTTTGATTGATTGCTTCACACATTTATTAAAACTACTTAACATACGAAGCGCCTCCATTTCTTAAAAAGAAAGTTACTAAGACGCTTCATATCCAGCACAACAGGCAGTTGCTACTTCAATACACAAATTCCTTATAACCACGTTACATATATATATATATGCACATATAACAATTCAGTTGTTCATGTTAACTCCAGGAAGACTGCAGGACATAAATTCCTACTGTATGGACTTAGAGAGAACAAAAGTCCGAAGAACAGCACCAGACTGCCATTCTTCAGTACAGCAGCCATGGTTTTAGAGCTTGAAATGCAAACCACATCTTCCATCACCTTACATTAATACTTCGGCTTCTCTTATGTGTCTTGGTTACGTTGTCAGGTGATCTGCTTCAAATTACATGTTCTTGATGCAAAAGTTGCACCTTACCTATCTTTAAAAATCATGCTGCTTAGTTCAAATGTAATACAAATATTTTTAAAATAATTAAATCTAACAAAATGCTGAAATTTCTCTGAAGAAAAATACTCCCCTGAAAAATTTTAAAAATCCATCTGCTTAATCTAATACACACCCCACATACTCATGCATTTGTCTTCCTATACAATGAGATAGAACCACCTTTTACTTAAGCGATCAGCACACAGTGCTTGAAGAACCGGCAGGCATCAAGATGAGGAGTCTGGGAGAGCTGCCAAGGTTTCCCAGGTCAACAAGAAACCCAGTTTTATCCTCGCACAAGACTCAAAACCAGAAATATTCCTTCTGACAGCATTATAGGTAGATCGGTCAAACACAACAAAAAACTAGTGGCGTCTGAAAAATAAACTGTGAACCAAATGAAAGCACAAAGGACTTGTAAATCGTGCAAGTAAGGTAAGCAATGAATAGGCAAGAAAACTCACCCACTGAAAGCTGCAATTAAATACCAGCTTGGTAGCAATTTGGTACTGCTGATAGCTGTGGATCGTATTTAGAAGGCTAGGTTATTTCCTTTCCTTTCCCCCCATTCTTCCTCAAAATGCCTGGAGTGCCATTACAAACTGATTTGTACACAGCCGTGTGAGCAGAATGCTCAGCAGTGCAGAGCTGTGTTAATGAGTAATTACACTAAAATTAGTTTTAATGCCAATAAGGGAGCAGCTTTATTACTTCAAGCTTTTAAGCATGATGTAACAAGTAACATGGAAAACAAGTCTCTTCTTTCTAACATACATTTAATGACTTTTTAAAAAGTAACTATACTCTGGAACATTCTTTGCAGGCCTATTCCTACACAGTTTCACATTAATCTTATTTTTAAAAAAATATAAAATATGCGTATTCAGCAAATGACATGCTAAGAACATGGAAAAAGAATGACGTTGTTGCATGCCAGACATATATACAACAGATTTATCTTTTCAACTGCTGCTGATATATCGGTTTTTCTGAGCTTGTGTTTTTCTAAGGGATCAAGTCCTTGCTCAATTTGGCATTACACAAAGGCTGTACAGTCGAGATAGAGCACGTTGTCTTGAGCAGCATTTGAAAGAAATCATTCAGCAAAACGGCTGACATAAAATGAATCACTCCTTGAACAGTGGCTCCACTGCAGTCAGGGGCTGAGAGGGGGAGACCAAGGTTAAGTAAATGCTGCCACGAGGAGACATGAAAACTGTCGCAATACGATTTCAATTCTGGATCAATAGACAAGGAAAGTCACTTGATTTATCTGTCTGCATCTAACGAAGTTAAAAGCTAATGAAAATAAGTTAAAAACAAAGGAAAATATTTCAAGCAGTCCTTTTTCTGCTTCACACAATAATTTTTCTAATGCTTATGTAGTAACCCAGGCAACAGAATGATGTCTAAGCTACTAAACAAATCCAGGTAGTGTTCGCCTACTGAAACCCAGGCACTGCATCCAGCAATCCACCAGCAGGATGAGGCAGGCAGAAAAAGTGAGAAAGTAGGATTTTCTTAACTTTCCACTAGAAGTTATTTTGACCCACGTTACATATACTTTATATGGGATTCCAACACATAACACTGTGCATTTGTGCTGCTCAGGTGCAACACCGAGACTTCCAGCTAAGGTGACGCTAGCACAAATCCCACTGATCCAGTGTAAGAGAGGATTCCTTCCCTCTCTCCCTCCAGACCTGTGTTTTGCAAACTGTTGAGATTCCCAGCTCATTTTGCTGTGCAGGACAAAGACGTGAGGACACATGTCTGGACTGCTAATTTCTCAAATCCCTTCTGTCAAAAGCTGCTCTTTCCAAGGGTTTCTTCTGAGCAGACATCACCTATGGCAACTATTTTATCAAAACGTTATGTCAAGTACACAGACACCCACAAGGAGCTGGATGGACTCAAACGAATGAATAACCATCAATGACTTCTATGAGTCCTTCACTGGCAAAAGCACAATGCTTTAATTTTACCAACATTAGGCTGGTAACGTCAAAGAGGCAAAGGCTTACAGATGCCTATCAGTTTGATACACTAATGTGGTACCCAGCTTTTAATCGTGTAGGAAAAATGACCCCCACTGCTATTAGCGTAATTCACTGCGGCGAGATAACAAACAATTTGAGTGTGTCTGCAGTGCTATTCTATCACCACCATTTCATGAGGCTGATGTGATCTTTTAAAAACAACTGTCAAACATGCCACACCTGAAAACCAGTAATTGAAATGCTCTCTTTGTTACCTAATTATTAGAAATATTTTCCATGTTGTCCAACCCGTCCGGTTTAGATTTCCTTCTTCCTGCTTTTTTTCCTCCTGTGGTACATTATTGGCATATTCACAGCTTCCTCCTGTTTCAGGCAATAACATTCCAATTATACCATCGGATATACTACACAAAGGAAAAGCGGAATAGGAACGTTATCTGCTTCAGCTCTGCTGCTGTTATCTGAATGACCGAGGACGAGTCCAATTCCCTTGGCTACCTCATATGTATAATGAGTATGCCACTGTTGCAACCTACCAGGTATATACAAGGGAGTATTGAAATGTATGAAATGAAGATGCATAAACACTTTAAGAACTAGTTAGTGGCCACATTTAGACTATTCCTGGCCATATTCAAATGCTCGCAAAGTCACAGTTACAGCGCCTGTCAAACGGGAGCGTCAGGGACTGCTGACCCGTGGTACATCCACACTGGAAGGCAGTAGCAGAGGCACTGCTGTTCCCGAGAGCCCAGCACCTACATCGTATGGATTCCATAGGTTTCACTTTGGACTAGCTCTTACCCTGCACACCCAACAGGGACCGGGGGTGCATCTTCCAGCTCAGTTTCATTCCAAAGACATCGAGATCCGAGACTACCCTGAGATGCAGTTCCATGAGCGAGGAGCAGGCAGGGGTGGGCAGTTTCAGACGTGCACTCCGGACGCATGGAGATGCGCCTCCAAGGACACAGATAATGCAGCAAGTGGAGAACACAAGACAGACCTGGCCAACAGGCATCAGTTGTGGGGACAACTGAGGAGTCTGGGACATTAGAGAGTGGTTAATCTATACTATTGCAGAAGAAAAGAAAGTCCTCTTTATAAGGACTTCAGAGTGGATTTTAAATGCTTTTATATGTAAATAAATCTTTGATTTCATCAACAGAGATCTACTGCAACTAAAAATAGCAGATTACTATTTTACCAAAAAACTATTGGAAAAAACATGACCTAGGACTTTCAGATCTCTAAACACCCTTAACATTTTAACTGTATACCATACGAAAAAAATACCTCAGAGGTACTGATAGGTTTCATTTTGACTTGGGTATTCGGATAAAACTGTTTACTTGATAAATAATATTTGTCAGATAAATCACAATTTAACTGATTCCAGAAAGGTAATAAAGACTTTTTTCTTACTTTTACCTAATGCACTGTTTTCCTAAAGTTGAGCTTGAGTGTGTGATATAACTCCTGCTTTGGAACAGAATCACAGAACGGTCAGGGTTGGAAGGGACCTCTGGAGAACATCTAGTCCAAACCAGAAGGATTCAACTTTGATCAGGATTAAGAAGCTGTGATACTTCAAAGAGTCGTAGTCAAAAAAACATTGACTTTCTTTCGTACGCTTTCCCTCGTAGTATTAAAAAAATACAGCAGTAACTGGTTGCAATGTAGCAAGAAATAACGTGTAAGTCCATGCTATATAACTACCCTTTAAAATTTTGCTTTCTCTCCCATTTTTCCCTGTGTTTTTACTCGTATCAAATTGTCATCCTTCTTCAAACGCACAACTCACAGATTTATGACAGAAGGGACCTCATCTTGTTATTCCTAGTAGTTCCCTGCATGATACCATAGTCAAAAGAAAAACACATTAACTGGCCCTAGTAAGTTCTTACAGGAGAAATGGCCACAGTGCTGAAGCTGGTACTTCATCTCAATAGATCAGCTGTAACAATTGAATTACTTCCTTCCCTTGGAAAAACTAATTAAAAGAAATCTATCAGACTGCTATTCTTCTACTAAGAGGTGCTTTCATGTGAAACTGAAAAAGTGAATAAACAGACATGGAAAGAAGAGTGTATTAAACTAATTTCTGCTGTATATAATGAACATGCATTTCCTGAATCTTTGGCAGTTCGTAACAACAGCGACCAGCACTTCCATTTACCTGGTGTAAGACAGATCTATGTCTGCTTGACATGGCCATAAAAAGGTAACAAAATTTAGTAGTTCAGAGAAAATTCAGAATTATATCTATAGTTGTACACAAAATTGCACTTCATAAGGTGATTTAAAATGCAGAACTTTGTGTGTGATTTATTTTTTTTCTTATAGGAAATTTGTCAGAAAAAGAAAACACATGAGAACACTTAGACCAACACCTACAAGAAAGCACAACTGTGGCCAGCTGGACATAAAGCCCACTAACCTTGAAATTACTCCTAGAATTAGAATTGCACAAACCATTCAGAAATGCGAAGCACATCTGCTGAGGAGCTGACCCCATAAAGACTGCCTCATGCCTACACAACTGTGGAACGGTGGTATATTGCAGAGCAGGGACAACGGGCTCGGAAATTAAAACACACAGAGTTTTTACGGTTTATATTGCAGTTTTATACATTACTTGCTGTGATTAACTGAAAATCCATTAGTAATGCTTGCCATTGTATATAAAAGACATTTGGTACCAAACCAGACAGAAAAATGGCAGAATCTTTGATAATGTTTTTTTTCCAGTGACCTTAGTGTCTCTTTGTTTCACCGCTCTACATGGCCAAAGACACCTCCAAGTTGTCAGCAATTTCCAACCCTGGGCATTTTTTCTATGCACTTATATACTGGTGTTATTAAAGCCAGCACTTTTAACTTCTGTAGTAGTTCAACTACTTTTGACTATAACACACAATCACTGACTGATGGGAAAACGAGGTGACGTTGTCTGCGACTTTATGACTGCCACGTCGGGGAGAGTCCCCTCTCATGTTGCAGAACTGGCTGTACTTACATATGCGCACACATAAAGCCCTGTATTGGCTTTATGGCCCAGACCCCAAAGCCAATTTGCTTCGTTAGTCCAGAAAAAAAGAGCATACAACTTTCTGGGCAGGCTACAAGACAGCTGAAGGTACTGAAAGGGTATGACAGACACCAGAACTGGTTCAAAGGAGGTGGCAGAACTACGGACCTTCCCTTTGGGATGTAAAGAGCCACGAGGTGGTCTCAGCTGCACATGAAACTGCTGCCTGAAACAAGAGTTTCAATGAGCTGCCCAGGGGGACCCAGACATCATCAGCACCGTGGGTGCAGTCAGAGGACCGAGCCGGGCTAAGAGCACCCAGCTCCCACCAGAGCATCTCCACTCCTGCCTCGGCAGGCAGAGATTCACCTGAACCTATGGGGAAGCTATTTCATGGAGTTAAACCTGGACTTAACGATCCTCTTCTTTTCAGTACTATGAAACTTTCTGCTGCTTTATCATCCTGAATCAACTAACTACTTTTTTCATACAGCATTTCCCTAGATCATCTCAAAGAAGGAAGATGACTGAGGACAAGAACCCAACACAGCTCTCTGAATCAACTTTGTCTCCAGCAGACTTAAAAACCCAAATGCAATCCCCCACCTGAGGAACAGGCCCACCCCCAAACAAAAGCAACCCTCATTTTCTTCCTAAAATGAAATGGAGATGCTTGCTTATTTATCTCGCAATGGTGACATTTTTTGCCTACAGCAGGCAGGCAAAACATACCGCCCCCCCACCCCCTGCCCCTTTTTAAAATTCCTTAGATTAATTTACAGTACCACTGGGAATGAGAACTGTTATTTATTCTTCACTCAACGCATACTACTTGAAAAAAGCTCAGCAAAAATACCTAACAAGCAAATGCCTAACTAATACCTAGCAATTATGATTTTTAATCATTTATTTGGTTCTATATTCTAATGTAAAATTGACACTGACGGGCACTGAATAAATTGGGACTACATAAATATACTGATAAACACATTCTGACCACGAGCCTGTTTTTTAAAGGAAGTCATAAAATCCATTCCAATAAAGAACACTCCTCCCATTTTCATTTCACGATGAAATGGTCTGGTGTAAAGGAAACAATCTGATTTTTTCCTGTCTCATAAAACAGCCATTAAAGAGGCGTGACAGTCCTGACTGACGCATCACACGCAGAGGTGAGCCGGCAGAGGAAGGCAGCCTCTCCTACAGACCTGAGCAGGAACCCCACGGTTTAGATCAGATACCAGAGTTTCAGGGGAGGATGTAAAGAAAAAAAAGCCCGGCATGCATTTTGATCATGAGACTCACATGAAAAAGAAGGAAAAAAGTCAAACACGTCTCTCCCTATCCCTGAGGAGTTCTAAACTGCTTTTAAATGGATTTTGTTATTGGAAAGAAATTCAAACCATAACTACATATGGCAAAATGATGGACATAATAATCTTAAAATTCAGTAGTGTATACTTCATTTTGCAAAAAGATTTAATTTTTTTTTTTTTTAAATGGACACTCCTTGAGAAAGGAGAATCAAAAACCCTAAACAGAACACACAGATAGAAACCAAGGCAGTAAAAATGCATGTAAATGCACCGAAAGAGCCCTGTACAGTTTATCCTCTTAATATAAATATTCATAAATCGAACTCTTAATGCAGAATAAAAAAAAAAAATCTCTTGAGAACAGTAGAGCCTGCAACAATGTGTTGTAATTTGACTTTAATAATAACAGGAAAGCAATTATTTTATTTCAAAAGCAAATGTGTTATACTTGAGCAAAGCTCTTTATGGAATAGTTACTAATAAAAATACCGTGTATTTTTGGGAAGTGTTCATTTTTACAGCAGCCATTTGCATATTTGAAGAGCCAGGCAAGATTGCTCCCTCAGCCCAAAATTCCACTGGGACTCTGCCAATAACTCATTTTATCACCTTGAGCAAGTCACTTCCCCACGCCTTCATTTCCAATCTCACCTTTTGTGTTTTTCGCAGCGTTGTTCAGTTTCCCCTCACTGTTTGCATACCCGAGGTAACAGGGCCACAGTTGCTGTCAGTTCTGTACATGCTACAAATAATTAACAATAACAATTTCAACCAGCCAGGTTTAGGACTAAATTACCACTTTGATGGTAGAGCAGTATCAATACACCAGTACCATGATCAAACCACACTACTTGACTACTTAAGGATGTATTTTCAAAGAAACGCCGCAGGGTAATTCCTCTCTCTCTCTCTTTTCTCAGTAACAGCCTGAACTGAAATAATTTAACCCACCCTCAAGCTGCAGTTGTTTATCCACCAAATGCAATTCCTGCTGCTGTTCAACGCTGCTTCTTGTCGATAACTTTCATAATCCTTGATTTTAAACTGAAATATTTTATTTAAATGACCATAAGGCTCCTCAAATTTTCCTCTGGATAAAACGTCCACCTGCTGTCTAGCATACCTGCAGCTGATGTGTGCCACTCCAGGGGCGGCTGCAGCGCGCACAGGATTTCTCCGAGTGTCAGCCCGCATGGTTTTCTCCAAGAAGTAACTTGGAAGTAAAAGATAATTTCCCTCAGTCTGGGATCTGTTGACACTTGAAACAACCCTGCAGCAACAACTCTGGCAAGCTGAAGTTGCAACAGATGAGACTGAACAAGCTGTTTGTATGTCAAATTGTACTCATTTCTGCTAATCTCTTTATCAAACATCTACTTATGTAACTATTTGTCTCTTCTAGCTCTCCAGCGCACTCTATTTTTCTTTCATTTAGCTTGATCCATGCAATGTTGTTTGGGTTTTTTTAAGGGAGAGAAGATCCCAGGCAATCCCCACCTCTCCTCTTCTGGGCTCTAACGGCGTACAGAGCAGCACTGTTAGCTGTGCTATCGGGTTCTCGTGCCCGTTTCAGCCGGGTTTCTCTGTTACCGACCGTACGTACCTGCTCTTGCTGACCACTTACAGGCCACCTCAGACCCGCTGTTTTTATAGAAACTAGATGAGGTACGTGTCAGGATGTTTGGGAATTCATACAAAGGACACAAAAGCCAACCTTACAAATTCTTAATTAAGATTTTTTACTTTCTATTTTTAAAGAGCCAGGTAATATTCTTTTGCTCCTTCATATTTCTAATTCTAACAAGAAACAGTAAACCCCATCAGCATTTTTAAAATATAATTCCTTTCACTAGCACAGAGGCTTGGAAATTCAGTATGCACACCACAGCACACAAAAATTGGAGGTTATTCCCCAAGCGCACATGATGGAGACCATAGCAACAGATGAAATATTTAAAATGTGGATTCCTCTGGCCATTGACCACTGTTAAAAACTCCTGAACGACGACATTAAAAAGCAGTTACGTGTAAAATGGTGCTGAAGAAGAGAATGAGAGAGGACGCTGGCTCTAGTCCCAAGGCCAATGCCCGCTGCTGAGACGCAGCAGCCCCTACCAGCTCTGTGACTTGGACTCAGAAGAGCATGTGTCAACAGGAAAACCACACAAATCCATTTGTCTTTTAAAGATTCTTAAAGACTCTGGATCCACAATTATTAGGTTGTTTGGTTGTTGGGTTTGGGGGTTTGTTTTTTTTGGGGGGGTGGGGGGCAGGGGGGCAGAAGAGAGGCAACAGGAGAGGGGAAACAATCAAGAAAACATGAAAATAACACCCCAGGACATTTCTAATGCAGTAAGAAGAGTGACAATTTGCAGCTAGTTTCAACCCTAAACACACATTATTAAAAATGAAATTTAGATTTCTTTGTTAGGTTCATTTTATTTCCTTATGGTATAAAACCAGCAGCATATTCAGATTATCTTGTCAAGACTGCTGGGAAAATAACTGACATCAGAAGTAAGAGAGTCTTCTCCTAGATTCAGATATTCAGCTGTATGAATCCTATTACATACGCAACCAAACTGTAAACCAATCCTTCTTCCTTTTTCTCCAAATGGCATTCGGCTGTCTCTGGTATTACTGTATAATTTAGCAACTTTGAAATATAAGCAACCAATTAAGACCATATCCACACGTTTGTTCTCCCCTCTGGTGCGAGACTGACAAAATCTGGTATTTTCCTTTACAACATGAGGCTAGGATCAATTACAAATTAAGGCTACTTCTGTCAATCTCCACAACCCCGTTTATGAATACTAAAGGCCGAGGAGATGCCTTCAGCAGTCATGACAGATATCAAGCTAAAGCTAATCCTGCCGTTATACTCTTCATCTAAACAAGAAAACAATAAAAACACTGAAAACAAACACCCATCGTGATACAATGAATGCATCCTATACCCACAGCTGATGCTCTCCTCCCTTATTTTTATTTTCACCTCTGTCTAGAAGCCATGTTGAGGCAGAAGAACAACCAGCCATCAACTCAACAACTGCAGCTGGTCACACCGAACGCACTCGCATTTGCTTATTACTGTGCCAGAGCTGCACAGTTTTGGGTCCTGGTAACAAGCACTGCTGACCATGTATTGTCTAGTAAGGCAGTAGCCAAGCTGCCAGAAACAACAATTATATAAAATATAAGAGGATAAACGGAAGATTAAATTGGTGGATTTGGTAAGTGATATTACAGTAAGCATATTTGCTTTGATTAGCCTTCCTGGTGGCAGAGGGGCTTTTATTGGACCCAGAAACTCTATTGGGAATTCAGGGTAATGCAGAAGAGATGACATAAAACAGGGACTCAAAGCCTTTGAGACTGTTTCACAGCCATTGTACAGTGTATGCACATCCTGGTTTTTTCCACTTTTGCTGTGGTACCACAAATACAGACTAAATATAGGTGAAGGATAGAAAACATGAATTAATGCATGTTGAATGTTTCCTAAAACACATCGAAGCTTTTTGCTCCTATTTTTTCTTTCTATGCCTCCACCTAACATTCCTTATGTCTTATTCTTCTGTACAATAAATAAGACATATAATTTCTTTAAACGCAAGTACCTTTAAACCATTAATTTCGCTCACGAAAACCAAAATCAAACAGGTGACACAGTCCAAGTGTTTCAAAGTGTAACTGCAAAAGTAGAAATCACCGTAATGCATATTTGCTCCGAGCAGACTTAAATCACGGTGCATGCAATCTGATATAAATACCTTCATGAGGTTTCAAATTTCTTCGCCAAGTCAACTGTAAATACAGTCATAAAACAAGAAATGAAAACTAATAAGCACAATCAAAGCATCCTATAAATTTTGTTATGCCTTCCTGCAATTCACCGCGCACTGGCAAACATTAATCTATTACTAATTTCATCTAAATTAGAGCAATTTATTTAAAGTGCATGCCAACTTTAAACATGAATAGTCTATTGAATTCAGAATATGAGAACTGTTTAGGTCCCAATTTCATGAAGTTAAAATTCCAGAAGTTTGAGATCTAGTGTGGCTTAGTTTAATCAGTTTGACTTCTCAGTAAGACTATATATAAACAGGGGCCATAAAGAGGGAATAAATAAAGGCCATTTTTTAAACAGGCACTGAGTCAAGAAATGGAACTCACTAAATTAAAACAGCTTTCTGGCAATTTTGAATATACATGCAGCCATGAGAAATACAAATGCTGACTTTCACTGAGGAATAATAGCTAAGTAATGTAAATTAAAAAAAAAAACCAAAGTCTTTCAGCATTAAAGAGAACATACTGTTATGTTTACAGAAAATTAGCAATGAAGTGTATACAACCAGTAACAAAATATTCACAGAGTTTGGCTTTGGTTTTACAAAACACTGTTTGAAGTCAGTTTGCGATTTCAGATGCTGTTTATGTTCCTAAAACACAACTTCCAAATGAGACTTACAAGCTGTTCATCTATCATTCATATGAAGCCATTTTGATAGTGTTAAGACAGTGACTGAGACAGCAAGTTTGGAAAAGCTTTCACCTACATGTAACAAAGCACTGTCATCATTTTTTAAAAACTTCATTATGCCATCAGTATTGAGGTTGTATTTGTTACATTTGTTGCTTTTAAAGTTTTTTGCAGAATTGCAGCATCTACAGCATCCTAAACTCTCTCATTTAGAAAGATGAGCATTTATGCATGCAAATCTTTTTATACATGTGAATATGTGCGTGCCCACAGAAAAGCAGAAAGCTTATGTGCATGTACAGTGGTGAGTGAGGAAATTACCTGGATTTTGTAACACAGTAACTGCTCCAAACAGCCAAACTATTTTAAATGGCATGTATCACATAGAGGATACTTGGCTCAAACATCACAGTCCCATAACCTTCAGTATTATTCCAAATCTGAGAAACAGTTTTGACGTGAACTGTGACAAACACTGTATGAATAGCACGGTTTAATATGGCAACTGGTTGCTTACATTAAACAAAGCCTTAAGTCTGCTGAGTAAAAACCCCACATGTTGATATATGATAGACAAAGGTAGGGAGATTTCTCAAGGGGAGAGGAAATTCCCTTGCTAGTCTTGTCTCTAAAGATACTTGCCGTAGCGGATTTTCCATCCTCCTACTTTTGGATCCTCTCCCCGTATCAGACCAGATGGGATCTCTCACTTCTCACCAGGTTTTCAATCCTAGCAGAGCTGGGTGCCCTTTTGCACAGACCTGCTGTCAGGTTCATTACTGCTCCCTGCTCCCCTGAGATCCACGATTCATTTCATTCGAGTACTTTTTCCTCTGTACAGAAAATTTGAATTCTTGGCTGCAAGGGTTTGCAGCCTTACTAGTCAGTTTTAATCTACAGATCATTTTTTCTCTGGTGGACACTAAGACTTCTGAAAGTTACTCATGTAAACCATGGGGACCTCTTCCGATTTTCCTTGCGTTAAGACACATGAAATTGTATAAGACAGAAAGAACACGAAGACACTTCTGTTTGAGTGAGGAAACCGAACAGTCTTCAGGAGGAATACCCAACAGAATCCTTCTCTTTTAGTCAACTCATTTTTCTTTCATCTTGCTCTGACATTTCATCCACAACACACTGCATATTTTTCAAGTACTTCTATAGTGTCCAAGAACTCCACAGAATTCCATGAACTGAGAAAATATTTACTTTATTACCTCAACACCACCACTAAATGTGCTTGATTCACAGTATGTGACTGCACACAAAATACTCTAAAAAATTACTTCTGTAAGATGTGAGAGCGCCTGAGAAGTTACATTTGATATCTGTGAAACCATCCAGAATAGGTCCTGAAGTAACATGTGAGTTGTCTGCCTCTCAGCTTAAACCAGACAAGGGTACAAGTTAAATTTATGTAATTCTTTACACATGGAAAATACCCAAAAGTGCAACAGAGTTTTTCAAATTGTAGCACAAGCCTGTTAGTGCCAACTTTTGGATTTCTTTCAACAGAAGCCAAAATCTGTCAAAAATAACTCATATTTTCCTCCTACAACAGAATAATGGAACTTACAGATACGGAAAACACAGAGTATTTCATATATGTTGACTTAAAATAAGGCTTTTGACAAGGCATGACATTTTCAAAAGCAAGCAAATATCTTTCAGACAAGGCTACTACAAAAGTGGATTCATAACTGGCTGAGTGAAGGTGATATTGAACTGGGGTATACTGGAGGGGATACTGAGTTCCATATGATTCAATGTATTTTTTTAACAATCCAGATGATGGAGCAGAGAAAAGGCTCGTGAAGTTTAAACAAAAGCAATGTTAGGAGGGCTGCAAGCACACCAAAGGGTGCATTTAGAATTTCAGAGTGGGTTGTCAAAGTGGAGAAAAAGCCTGAAAAAAAGAAAGGTTCGGCACTCTGCAAGTTAAGCAAAAAGGGTCCAAGGTTTGACTAACACGAAGTTGGAAATCCAACTACATCTGGGAATTGTTTTGACTGGCGTCAGTCTAGGGGTGCTCAAATAGCTTCTAAGAGTGGAATCTGATCCACTGAAATCTCCATGTCCGTGTCAGCCTGAAGTAACCTCCAACAATTGAATACCATTTGCAATATAGAAAAGACAGATTTTCATCACATTCTTAGCTGAAATGGGCTGACCCCAGAAAACTTTGATCAGGCTTCTGATGTTCCCCACCCTATCCTACCAGGAGTCCCGTCCACCTCATTTCCCTGCTCTAAGACCTGAGACACAGTTCATGGCCAAACTCTGGCAGAGAAGCACCAACATAAAACAGAATTACTCATGCAGCAATGGTCCTTGACAGAATTCAATTACACAAAGAAAGCCACAATGTAGGTCAATAAATGATGTCTTTAAAACTCTCTCAGATTTAGGATTCACATAATGCAATTCAGCAGAGGAATTAATATTGTACAGTGCAACTGAAGTGGTGTTATACTTTAATCAAATTTGGTTTGCAATGTCAAACTACCACTGATACCAGACATTTATGTTTCTCCTAAGGAGATCAGCAGGAAAATACATACCACAAAATTGTCATAATTTGACTATTACTTTAAGACTATACACAAAGAGATAAATAAGGTCAATTCACACCTCTTGGACCAACAGCCCTTCCGATTCCTAGAATACTGCCAGTTAGGATGTATCTCTGGAGCCCATCTGTGCAACACCCCCACTCGCGCAGAGCCACCTTTGACCAGGTTGCTCAGGGCCTTGTCTAGGTGTGTCTTGAGTTTCTCCAAGAAGATTAACAGAGATTTCACAACCTCCCTGGGCAACCTGTTGCAACTCCAACTACCCTCACTGTAAAACCACTTTTCTTATCTGATCGGAAATTACCATAGAACCATGGAAGGGTTTGGGTTGGCAGGGACCTTAAAGGTCACCCAGTCCCACCCCCCTGCCCTGGGCAGGGACCCCTCCCCCCAGCCCAGGCTGCTC
>JAVJGI010000063.1:1410628-1438684 GCA_035590275.1 Ibycter americanus | reverse complement strand
CCCTCCCCCCAGCCCAGGCTGCTCCCAGCCCCGTCCAGCCTGGCCTTGGGCACTGCCAGGGATGGGGCAGCCACAGCTGCTCTGGGCAGCCTGTGCCAGCGCCTCGCCGCCCTCACAGGGAAGGATTTCTTCCTAATATCTATACCCTAAATCTACCCTCCTTCTCCTGTTACCTCCACCTGCTCTATGCCCTCCTGCTGGCTGAGCAGTAAGATGTTGTTAGGCTTCCATTCTTCAGGATTAATTGAACTCATTTCTCTCGGAGTCACAGACATCTCTCAGTACAGCACATGCTCCAGCTCCCTAATTACCTTGGTATGTCTCCACTGCGGCCCCACCGTGCCAATGTCTTTCTTGCGTTGTGAACCTTAAAACTGTCTTAATGTGGTCTCACCAGTGCCAAGGAGGGGGAAACAATCCCATCCCCTGACCTCCTGCCTACCCCACCAAGGCCGCCTCTGCAAAGCTGCTTGCTTATTCGGCAGCCAGCCTCTGCCGCCGCCGGGAGTCACTCTGGCCCCGACGCAGGACCCTGGGGTTCCCACCGGGTTCTCCAGCCCGTCGGGTCCCTCTCTCCGCAGCGTATCCGCGGCTCCTCCCGATCCAGTACAACCCGCCAACTCGCTGTGGGTAATCTCTGTCCTGCCATCCAGGTCACTGGTGAAGATACGACCCCCGCTGTGGCAGCACGAGGCCCTGGGTACCGCCACCCATCACCTGGGCTGCCGGCTGCTCTGCACCCCCCCAGCGCCGCTGGGAGCCTGCTGGGCCGGCCGGCTCTGCTCACGCCCCACCGCCCACCCCTCCAGTCCAGATTCCCCATTTCAGCTTCAGGGAAACTACTGTAGGTGGTGTCAAAGGCCTTGTAAAGGGAAAGTAAACAATACTCACTTCCATCCCCTCCTCTTGAACAC
This sequence comes from Ibycter americanus, assembly GCA_035590275.1. Lineage (NCBI taxonomy): Eukaryota > Metazoa > Chordata > Aves > Falconiformes > Falconidae > Ibycter > Ibycter americanus. The sequence goes on along the minus strand of JAVJGI010000063.1, from coordinate 1,437,770 downwards.
AGGGCCAACCATTTAACCTTAGAAGGCTACTGGGATAGTTGGGCACAATTTGCCGTTGGTGAATCCATGCTGGATTTTCCCAGTCATCATCACCTCTTTCACGTACCCATAACATGGTTTCCAGGGGCACTTGGTCCATAACCTTCCCCAAACGGTTCCAGCTCCAGCTGAGCTTTGCCTTCCCAAGCTCCATCCCTGCACATCCTGGCAACACCCCTCACTTTCCTGCCTCTGCTTCCAAATTCTTTGTACTTTCTTTTTGTGTTGGAGCCCAGTTAGGAGCGCCTTCTTTACCCCTGCTGGTCTCCTGGACACACATGCTCAAATTCCTGCAGTTTGGAATAGACCATTCTTGAGCTTTGAGAAGACTGTCCTTCAAGATCAAATGGTTTGCCTCTTGCCTGTTAACAGTGTCTCCCATGGGAACCTGCCAAAAAGACCCCTGAACAAGTCAGTCTCCTGTCTTGAAGTTCAAGGCTGTAATTCTGCTATTTGTTTTGCTCAGTTCTCTTCGAAGCCTAAATTCCAGCATCTCATGATCACCGCTGCCGAGGCTGCTCTGACCTTTATCAGTCCTTGTTTGTTCCTGAACAGCAGGTCCAGCACACCACCTCCGCGAGTCACCCAGTCAGACACAGATAACCTGTGTCAAGAAATTCCCTTCAGCCTACTCCAGAAACTCCCTGTACGAGCTCACACCACGAAGTTGCCATTCCAACTCACACCAGATGGTTCAAACCCCACATAAATACCAGGGCCTGCAATCTCCAGTCCTGTACAGAAGGCTTCATCTACTTCTCCCCCTTCGTCGGTCTCTAGCAGACACGCGTGACAGCGCTGTCCTCCTGTTCTCTGATCCTCATGCATAAGCATTTGGCTGGCTCATCACCCTTCCCAAGGTAAAGCTACATACATTCGAGCCAGCCCTCTGCATACAGCCTGACCCTCTTCCTTCCCTGCCTCATTCCTCCAGAACGGCCTGTCCGTCCCTCGGAGATATCCTAAGATGTCTCTGCAATCCCAAAGGCCTCACAGCTCTGCAACTACATGCAGGCTTCCAATTCCTCCTTCTTGTTTCCCATGCTGGTAATATTAATTCACATGCAGGATATCCTTGCTTGGATATAAACTATTTTTCATGAAAAATTTAAGTTTAAAGAAACAGATAGTTCCACTACAAGACATCTTGACGTGGTGTACCGCTGGATACCTGCAGCACAGTCAAGTCACGCACATGAAGATCTCACTCCTGTACAGCTCACAGACACGGAACGGCAAACACTAACTTTTGCAGTATAAAAGTACAAAACCCACACAGCATACTACACTTACTGGGGAATTTTGAAGGTGATACAGTGCATCTCAAATAACGTTTGGAAATTGTTCTCTAAATAATGTGGCATATTTGTTTACAGTCTACAATTTTTCTTTATACAGCATTCAAGAATCACTCTTTTTTTTGATGCCTGAGTACTTGTCAAATGCCTATCACATAGGGGTGACAGGGAACCATCTGCCTCGCTCCCCCAAAGGCACCTCCTTTTACTCATTACCACCTGTTCTTTTTTCAGTCCCCAAATGGCAATTCTGAGCAACGCCAGATACGCTGGAAAAGGCCAGGTTACAGGTCCTGTCTGAATTTTTCAGTCTTGTCACTAGCCTTTAACCTCCACGAAGAAAACCCAAATGCATCCATTACAGAGGTTTTCAGAGACCACACAAAATAATGCTGTAAAAATGATTACAAGAAACAGGTTTGTTGTAATTGAGCATATTATATCTCTGATCCATAACTGAGACAGTCAGAGGCTGACCAATCAGGACCAAATTTTAAGTAAAAATGGTTGGTTTTGTGTAAAAAAGGAGGGGGTGAGATTTGAGGTTGCCAAGAAAGTCATTCCCAAGGCACGACTAAGGTTCTTCCTTCTCACTGAGATATGCAGGAGTCCTCCATGGTGGCATTTGCAGGACACAAGAAAAGACCACCCACCTCTTCATCAATGAGGCAGAGAGGAGCATCGAGAGTGCCAAACGCTAGCAGAGGGCAAGTGCAGAGGAAGGTGGTAACTGAGGCACTTCCCTTTCTTCAGGCAGTTCTTAAATTCTCCCCAGAAGGCAGACCAGGCAGCAGAGCCACAACTACAGTGATGTTCCCAAAGGTACCTGGCCTCCAGAGGAAGGCCAGTATCTGAGAAACAGGGGCACAACTTCAAATCTTAAGGTAACTGGAAAGCAGATGGGATGCTTTACAACTCTCTTGCAGAATTCTACACCTGAAGGTAAGTACAGGGGATATTGGTAGGAGAAGAGTATTTAACAAAGACCATTTACCCGAATCCTACTCCTCCTGTTTTCAACCTTCTCAGTTATGAAGAGTTGTCCTAAAAATCTCGTCTCTCAATGCCACAATTCTTTTATATAGCCAGAAAAAGCAAAAGTTGGTGACTCTGTACAGTCAATCCAAGTACAGTCTTCTTTTCTAAAGTTATTAACAGATAATTACAGAATTGAAAATAAAAAGCCACTCCAATAAGCCTTCTAATTACACTAACGTTTTTAGCCAGTCAATTCTTTTTTAAAATATTTTCCACAAATAACTTCTGTATATACAGCAAGCTTTTCAGAGTTCAGCCCAAACATGAAAGAGACCAACCCAAAAGAAACTTATGTCTGATCGACAATTATTTTAAGCTTATTCTAGCAGACAAGAGCCTACACATATACTGGTCCGTGTGGTAGGCACAGCATACGCTCACATACATTCATGCATCAAAACTGTCGTGCAGCAAAGTGAATCACCAAAATACTGCCACCTGCAAAGTCAGAAATCTATGTCCAAATACAGAAAACCTTTTGTTAAAGCAGATAATCACATTGTATACTTTAGGCCCATTGTATTTAGTTTAAAATTATGCTGCCTTCTAAGACTGAAGAAAATACAGATGTGGTCTTTCACTTTCAGACCACTCAGAAACCCTTACAGTACACACCTTGATAGAATTCTGGATGGAACAGTATCGTTCCAGGCAGCAAAACCCAACATGTTGGAAAATTTCCTTATGAAGGGTTTAGGTTGAAACACGGGAGTGTACAGAAGAGCCAACTAAGTGCTGACATACTATGCAAGGTAAAGTTTTATTGGTTTATTTCTATTTAACCTTTCTCAGCGTAACTCCCTCAAAGCCTGAGTAACTGCCTTTTCCAACCACCCAAACTCACCTCTGACGGCAGCCAACTACCTCCTTCCTTGCTGTCAACTATTGCACAATCAGTGCTGTAGTCCATTTATAGATGGCCACAAAAATAGTCTGGGTCCATTTCTTCAACACTGGCCCATAAAAAAATGTGTGTGGCCTCTCTGAGAAACTCGGTCTTCTCAGAGAGAAACTCAGAGGCTTCTACTTTCTAATTTAAATTTAATTTATTAAAGATCAATTTGATATGATAAGCAAAGGAGTTAATAGGAAATTGTTTGTAAATAGCCAGATGTTTGCCACTTCCATTTAGGAAGGAGAAAACAGAGAACAGCAAGGGAAAGGACACAGTGCTAACTGGGAAGAACTTTGATGAACACTTGACATTTTTTTTCACTGACATTACTCTTCCAATTGGCAAAGTAGGTATTTCTCATCAACAGGTATGAAATGAAGAAAAAAAAAGAGCTTTCTGAATTAATGTTCAGTGTTCAGAACAGGTTTTGCTCAAATTAGTGGTTTTAATTTTCATACCAAGATAGATGTCATGAAAGAACTACTATATATGGTAACCTTCGCCCTCTTTCCCTGAATAGTTTCCTTCTTCACCATCCATATAGTGTGAGAAGGTATTAAAATATCAAGTACCCGTATTTTCTTCAGCTGTGTATACCAGTTTTCACATATCACAACTAAGATATAGCACATTCATTCCTAATTGCACTAGTCGTTATGCCACTACTCATCAACAACAAAAAAATGAAATGTACTTTCAGATGTACCATGTGGTTATCTCTACTGTTGGAAAATAACAACTAAAATGCATCAGTGTTACACAGGGAGTGCATTGTTAAAAACACTGCAGGCCATGTAACAGAACGATACGACTTCGGGGCTGTATCTTTACACCCGAAATGAGACTCCACCAACACTGCATCCACAATCCTTTGGCAGCATGCAAAAGAAAAAGGACAGCATTATAAGGCAAAGTCCTTTAGCATAACAGGACAGGTTGCCGGAGTAGAGCAGGAAGGAGAAACCACTGGGCAAACAACAGGGGAGGGAAAGGAAGAAGAGTGAGACCACAGAAACTAAAATAATAACAGTAATAGTAATTAATAAACCGCTACTGGGAACTGGGTGAAAGTACAAACTTGGGCAGGGCTTCAAAACCCAAATGAATTAATTATTCAGTATTTTTCAAATGTGGAAAATAAGGAATAATGCTTCCGCTTGAAAGATTTGGAAACTACTCAGGTGATTCATCCATATAGCAGAAATAAAATTACTTTTAATAATTTTTCTGGCAACCTGATGACAGTCAGCCATTGCTGGATCCAGGTGCCTAACACTGCTCAGAGGTTGAAATCCCACAGCTCTATAGTATTAAAGCTACTGAATCCAGTAGAGGGCACCTTCCATTCCCCAAATAATTCTAGAAAGCACATGCATCCCTTCGGCCAGCAATGAAACGTACCCATATTCAAATGAGAATTCAGAAGAATTTGTAAGTGCACAACTACTCTACAAAACAATCAGAAAAGAAATGGGAAATCTCTCTCTTTAGGGGACGCTCATAACAGTTTACTCTCTGTACGATGAACACCAAAAGCAGGTCTAGCAGATTCGCATCTGTTAAATGCAAGCGGGAAGTTACATCATGCCTCTGATCATACGTAAGACTGCTTCCCCTAAATTCTTTCCATCCAAATAAAAAGACATTAGAATTTTGAAACAATACCCCAAACAGACAGGCAACACAAAAGCCCCCCAAAAGCACAGAATTAATATTTTCTTGTCTGACTTGTCTCTCCCCTCATCTCTCTTACTATTGGTTTTCTTCTTTGTGCTCTTAGAAACTATTTTTAAGAACTGTGTGACCTGAAAGAGCAAAACAAGCTGTTGCCTTAGTAACGATATTTGTACTACCTTTTTTTCAGGAAGATAGTAGGTCTTTAATCGTAACAGCAATTATTCTCTTTTAACACCCGAAATATGCAATGCAGGACATTGCAGGAAGGTGAGCATTGTTAGTAATTCCACTGACTGCAGCACAGGAATAAATATTTATCTTAAACTGCAGCTGTAACTAAAAAAAAAATTTTGCAGTTGCAGTTTGCAGAAATGACACAGCTTACTAGTTTTTAAATAGCAGAAAAAAGCTTCTGACACAGGAATGACTTCAGTGTAAAATACTTCATTTGTGGTGCACTCTCTAAGTTCTTATGTTTCAGTTTTGTAATTTCAGTGATTGTTTTCATTTTGGCTATCCTGTTATTTTTTTAAAATCTCAGCATGCAACGGTATTTCAGATTTCTGCCCATGGTTTATTATCGCACTAAATATTTTCAAAATATCTTGCAGAATACAAGGTGAATCCTATAGAATTCCTTACTTTCTCCCAAGTAACTTTCAGTGTACAGAAGACAACACTGAAGCAAACACATGGTTTTTAAAAAACATCCCACTCTAGCCGAGTTAAAGCTGTAACACATCATGTGGAAAAGGTCCCTTGAAATTGTTCCTCCCCATCTTTTGGCACTCTGCTGTCACAGTTTATCTTACCAAGGTCAAGTATTATCAGCTGGGCTCCAGCCTGCGCATTTCCAACATCATTTTCTGCAATGCACTGATAGAATCCTTCATCTGATTTCACCAGACCCAAAACTTGCAGATTATGTTCTTTCTGAAGAGTGAAGGAAAAACACAACACTTCAAAATGGGTTGCAGTTGCAAAAACAACGGTGGTGTTATGGCACATTACTGTGACCGGAGAAACTTCTGAACAGCAACATGGAAAAGTGCATTTGGAGTTCCCATCAGCTTGCACCTCTCTCACACTAAATCCTCCAATTACACGGTTTCAAAAAGCAGCAGAAGCTCTTACCAACAGCTATCATTTTCTAGAATCACATATCACTGGCAAGTCATAAAATTTCCACAGCCATTTTTACGATATTTTAAGCACAGAGTATACCTGCATAGCTCACTGTTGCAATCCTACAACCTCAGGTATACCCAATTATACAGCCATTAAGTTCTCAGCTATGTCTCCATAACGACTTTCCCTACATCTAAAATTTCCCTCTAGAAGTACTGCTGTGCCAAAACTCATGATCCACAACTCAGCTATGTTTATATTTCAACTCCTGTTTGAAACAGTCATTTTCATTGATCGCAGACGACTGCAGAAGACACAGCCCGGCAGTGTTCCCGGCGAGCCTGCGCGTTCACAGGCTCAGCCAACAAAGTGCTTTTTGTCATTGTTTGTGCCTCTGTCTCTTACGGAAAATCTAAGCTATAAAGAAATCAACTCATACCGTATAAGCAACATGCCTTAGCGTTTCAGTAAAATGACTGAATTACGAAGCATTAAGGGTTTCAAGAAACCATTTCTCTTCCACGCCCCAAAAATCAATAGTACAAAAATAGGAAGCTGGTCCTATAAAAGAACCTAGCTTCCATGCCTATGTGTTGGAGGACTAACAGACAGGTCAACAGCTTAAAAAATTGCGAAACGGACAATGTACTTACAATGATTTTGAAATAGTCACTTGGGATCACCATGTCTCCATTCTTGACCCATTTCACAGTTGGAGTAGGTTTGCCAGTCACCTCACACTCAAACACAATGTCCACAGATTCATGAGCGTAAATATTTGCAGGCCGCTTCAGAAATTCAGGAGGAACTTCAAATAAAACGGAAGAAAGACAAAAGATGGTGTCAGCATCCACAAAACCACATCAGCTGTGCTCATACTCCAACACACAGCGAGACTCAACACACGCCAAGGTGGCTTCAGGGGCTCTCGCACACGCAGCAGCGACGTCGGCAGAAATCCTCAGATCAGGGTTTGACAGAAGCTGATACAAGCTGGGCGCCGTTTCAACATTACATTTGGGCCAGTCAAACAGCCAGCCATTTTAACTTGAAACGACCTCTGGAGAATACACGAAAGAAAAAACTGAACCGGGATGTATGAAGTGTAAAGTTAAGAAGTATTTTAAAACCAAGAGACAAAGATGCCATTTAGGAAAAAGAAATATTTCCATGGTCAAAGAACACGTTGCACTCTTATCTGCCATAGGCATGTTGCTGCATGCTAAAGAGACCACAGCAGGCAGTGGATTTCAGCCCTCATTCACGCTCTTCCTTCACCAACTCGCAAGTTCATCTGAGCAAATCATTTAGTGCTTAATTGTCCAACAGTTTTATGCCCCTTCCACAAATACAGAATCTTGTGGGATAAGCTGCCCAGCAAGACTATGAAAGGTTATACAAATGCCTTCACCCGCTCCTGCAGCAAAGTTTCTTAGTTTGTAAAATTGAAACGCTGTAAGTTAGATTTGAAATTAAAAAATCAGGCTACAATGAAAATGGCTACGTACAACTTTTTCTAAAAATCTACACTTCGATGCACAGTAAGTCCAGCTGGAGCTCTGTAAAACACACAGTGGTAGTGCAGCCAGGCACTTACAGCATGTAAGGGTGTACCATGATCAGCAACCATTTATTTATTCAGATAAAATCCTTCAGTTGATACACCATAGATTTTTCAGGGAGTTCTTTGTACTCAATACTTAAGTCAGTAGGTAAACCAAAAGCGAAAACTGTATTAAAAAGGACTTTTTAAAAAATGAATGGACACAAAACTAAGATGAAAGTTTCCTAGGGTACCATTGCCTTGTGTTCCTCTGAAGAAATTCTGTTTATCAAATGGACAGTGATGTACTGACCCAAAGATTTTCTTCTCTGGTTTGTGTAAGTCCAAGAAACACTATGTACAGGACTACACACACCTTTCGTATTACAGGTAGGTACACAAAGAAGTGTATTTCATTACACAGTAGAACAGGTTCTCCATTTAAGACATGTACCAAAGGTGTTATCTCTGGGTCTTGGCTGCTTTTTAAAATGTCCTTATGTACTTAGAGTAAGAGTAATTAAATTAAAGATATTTCAAATCCATAAAAACTCAGTAATACAGAATTTTTTGCTAATACAAGCCCCAAAGTGTTCAATGCCCAGACATGGTGAAAATCTTGTGTGAGCAAATGTGCCACCAAGAAGCATCACACTGCGTAAAAGGACTTTCCGCTTATTCAGCGCAGTGGCAGGAAGAAGAGCCGCTTGCAGGCACGTACGATTTGAATATATTCTATTATGAGGAGCATTCACCTATTTATTTGTTTTTACTACACTCACCGACATAAGGGCAATTTGCTTACATATGTTGACAAGTCTGATTATTCAAGTTCCAGGAAAGTCAAAAGCAGCCTTTTGCCCTTTAATATTTATCAAAGAAAGTCAATATGGAAGGGATACAGAGTTAAGGCAAACATTTTACACTCTTCACCTATCAATGGGATTTACCTCATGCTAGGGAATAAGGAATACTAAACCATGTTTTACTTCTTCCTGTGAAATGATTGTACGAGTTTGTAGGCGGATTTAATATTTTTAAAACCAGATAGCTGGAGACAAGCAGTTCTCTAAACACCCCACCCCCACCCCAATTTTCAGATTATAAGTTAAATAAGAAAACATTAACATACGGCAATATTTATTTATAGAGTTAAGAGGATGGCTTACCTCACAGATAAGCATGTAAATCTATACCAGAAACTACATAAAGATGTACATATATATTAACTGCTCAAACTGTCTCACTTAGAAGCAAAAATCAGGATGGGACTGAGTCCGGTTGCCTATGATTTCAGACATCCATCTCACACAAACTTTCCATAAATTTACTAAACACACCATAAACTCCACGTTAAAATGATTTAGAAATTTTTGTACTTACTATCTGTATTAGATGACTATAATAACTGTATATAACTCTGACATTTGAAAACTGTCTTCTGTATTTATTTGTGGCGAAATTGCTATTACTTATTCTTTATGAAAACAGTGCCTTTCGTTTTAAATTTTTATTCCTCCCCAGCATTTATCCTCAGCATTTCTATTTATTGTGAGCTGCACTATTTCTCCACTCCTTTCCCATAGCCCAGCCTTGGTTTTGGCAGGCACAACAAGTCATGTTTGCTTAGTTCTGGTACGAGAAGTCACCCACACCCTCCTCGCAGACTCTCTGCATTTGCTCTAGTTTGAATTAATCTTTGTAGCCACTAGAGTTTCAATTATTTGCATGCAATTTCAGATGTGTCTCACCAGTGACTTGAAAAATGGCACAAATACAGTGTTATCACCACAGCAAATATCTTGCCCAATTCATTCTACTACCGTATTTGCCCTTCCCTAGATGCATCATACTGATGTCAGCCTGTGACAGATCATTGCTCTCTCATCGTTAGCCATTTTTAACTAATGACTAATTTTGTTCCAGTCTCCTTGATCAATAGTTTATGTTCTCACTCCTTTTTAGTCTCTTTCTCCATATGTATATACACACATCGATACTTAAAAAAGCTTACATAGTTGAAAAAAGCATATGTAGAAATTGGAAACATGAAAAGTTAGGTTTTCCATGACTGTACAATGCTCCTATTTCCATAATGTTCATTACAGGCCAACATTTAAGCCTTTAGTCACCTACTGAACAGCAATCTTAATAAACACAACCCAATAATATTCACTGTCAAAAGCACAAAACTTGTGTAAAAAAATTCATCTGATGACCTCAGAATACACGCAACTTGATGTACTGAGTAGCTACACTGGAAAACTCAAGGATGAGAAACAGGATATATAAGAAAATTTCAGTAAAATCATGAGTGGCTCTTAACACAAAAAAATCAGCTGCTCTGGGTTCAAGACTGCCTTTGCCAAAGTTAGTTACTTTATCAAAAGAAGTATTATGATACGATTTACCTTTCTTTAAACCACATTTTTATCCAGTTTTCTATTTCCTTCTATGTGTTCAGTGCTTACCTCTTTCAAAAACGTATTGAGACACTCTTTAATCTCTGAAATGATGAGCATAAACCTCACAGAGGAGACACAGCAGACCTTCCCTCAAGAAGAGAAGCATCAGAAAGGGCAAGTCCCTGCTCCTCAGTACTCACACGCTGTCTGCCCAGCACAGCCTGTATGATGGGAGGATGCCATCACAAATTCTTGGAGACAGACATCTCTAGCAGTATTCTGTATATTTTCCTCTTTGAATATGATGCCAGCACTTTAGACTTCCCTCTACATCCACTTACTAAGAGACTTCCATCACACCTAGCAGAAAACAGGTATGTTTTTAAAAGCCAACCCAAAACTGAACCACAGAAGAAAGAACAGTAGTAGTCTGGGAACGGCCATCGCTAATCTGAAAGGTTGAGAGACAAGGAGAGGGTGACAAGGAGGGAGAAGCACCATAAGGGAACAGATGGATCATCACATCTGAAACAAAATTAGTGCAAAGTAAAGTTCTGGGATTATTTTGGTTTCCTCCACTAATGTTTAACTTGTAATGAAGACATCTGGAAAGTACTCAAGTATCTTTAGCAACTTTACAGCTTTAACTTGCAGCATCATCCACCAGCAGGCATTAATATTGAATCATAAGATTCAATATCTTTTTGCCTCAAAATGAAGGTTGAACTAGATATCCCATTACCTGCTCTCAAATATTTTTGATTTAGGAGATTAAGAATTTGAAACCTATTCTTTTTTCAAAGTGACTTTGCTTTTCTGGGTTATGGAGCAAATGCCAAACGGCTTACAAAGGGATAATAATATGAGAAGTGCTCACTTTATTATCAATTACATTCCAGTTAATGAATAAAAAAACCTTTTAAAATATACTTTTATAGTTTAACTATGTCAATGTTTAGCATTCACACAGATTAACACAATGCAAGTACAGATGTTTGTGGTAGAGAAGTTAAATTGATAACCAGAGAGCAAATGAGCCCATTACCATATAAAATAAGATTTGTAATGGAAGATTATGTGTTCTGTTACCAAACAGACAATTAAACTTCAAAGAAGACTTGGCAGCTCAGCCCACTCTTCTACCCCTCTTAACGTTAGCACGCAAATAACTATTTAAATTGCAAGACACTTGCACAGAATTCCACATGCACTGTGGCACCCTTAGAGAGTCCCTATCCAAGAGTATCTTCCACCCTTTTGTAGATTTAAAAGACAAAGTATTTTGATCACAACAGTGATCAAAAAAAAAAGAAAACCCACCAATCTACATCAGCAGTTGATTCAAACTTCTAAGCTAAATCCCAGTAAAGGTGAAATATTTGAAAAAAATATGCTTTTTTAAGCCAATAGCTGTAAAATAATGGAAAGAGCTGAGGAACTACACATATGCAAGAGGAATTGCACCCAAGCTGAAGTGGAAACGGGAATGGATGCTGGGCACAGATCCCATTCCACTAGTAGAGGTGATCAGAAGGGAATAGAAACAAATTACCCCAACTCTGCAACACACTGCCATGCGGGACTGAAGCTCTGATCTTCGTCCTCACGCCTCAGCACAACCCAGCAGAGTGGATTCACAAAGAACAACGTCGGCTTAAGGACCCACATTGTCTGTGTGTTGTTTTTTAAACAGTCAAGGATTAGAAACCTTTGGATAGCTATGTGGAGAGTATTAAAGAGCATCATTTATTCCGAACTTTACAGAACAACTGTTTCTTCAAATGTGTTTTCAGTGGCAGTAGCTCTTGCCTGTTTTCATTAAGAAAGAAATTTTGTGGCCTTCAGGGGCACATTTGAAAGAATATATTTTCCATTCAGCCATCTGTACTGCTTCAAATGAGAGAGACATTAATTACATTCAATCCTCCTCTCCATCTCTTGAAGAGGAGCTTTCCTTCAATCTCACAATCACCGATGTGAGAACGCAAGTTTCTGGGTCCACAATCCCATTTCCAACCTGAAACATCAAGCCAAGCTATAACTACACAAGAAAAGGAAAAACTCAAGTTCTGCACAATTAACTAATCAGAGCTCTCAACTTTCTTGGTTACAAGCACAATGAACCTTCTCCCACAATAACCGAATCAAAATGCTGCTATTCTAGCTAAGATCTCATTTTTATGCGCATTAACCTTGCCCAAAAGTCAAATTCCCTCCATGTTGCTCCCCAGAAAGACGAAGAAAACCGTAACGGTGGCAAAGCAGTGATTCCTGATAACCAGACTTGAGCAACAAAGAAAAACCTGCAGAGGCAGAAAAATGACCTCAGGCAGGCAGGCCATTTAGACCACTATAATAAGAAAAAAATCTGAAAGTCTAAAATCTTTTTAAAAAACATATCCAAAAGAGAACTAGGCATTATGTCTAGTACTCCTCAAAGGACAGGCAGCTGCACCATTAGCTCACTTCCTAATACGTTCAAAACACTGTCTGTCGTACATGAAGCACATAAAAATAATCTCATTTTGATGCAACAGAAACACAGATTGAAAACTATACCTTAAAAAGCCTTATTCTTTTTTTAAAAAGCATTAATAAATATACTGATGGTCCAAGCATAGCATCAGGCAAAAATAACATAAACATGATCAACAGTAAAAGGTAGATATAATCTCTATTACACTGTTCTGCTGTTTCCCCATGTCCTCTATCACCGTCCTTGTTCTGTGCAGATGAATTACTGTCCTTACTCCCATCAATTCACCAAACTCCTGCAGACATGACTATACAAGCATCCTGTACGTATAACATGCTGGCTTACAGCACAGGTGCAACACCCACTTTGCGGTCCTCCCTACCCACAAGTTAAAACTCATTAACACCATTAACTGAAGGAGCTTTAGACTAGTCTAAACAGGCCTCTGGTAAGTCTGGAGTGGTGAAAAGCATCATCTCTAAGTCAGGAGAACTTCTTCCACCTGTGATTGCTGTCCTAGCCACGAGCGACTTGAAGCAAAACCCAAGATCTCACTCAGCATCGCGGCATCACAAACTAACAAGACAACTCATACCAGGATTAAATTTCCTGATTAAGTATGATGCATACATTCTGTCACCTGCTGTTTTCTATAGCAAGAATATGCATTAACCCCACTGTAGGACCATTCCCTTTGCACACTGAATCAGTGTTATAATTTCTTCAACAGTCTAAGACAGCCAAAGGACTGAAATACAACAACTGAATTTCTGAATAGAAATTACCAAGGACAAGACTGAAGTAGCCATTTCTGCTGCCTCAGCCACCTACAAATGCCCTCAATCCCCAAAAATTAGGAATGTGTTTTCTGAAGTCACACAATTAAATCATAGTTCTTGTCAACATCTCTTCATCCCCTTCCTTCTATACTTTTGTCCATGACAAATATTTCTTTAGCAATCAATGCTTACCATTCAAATACAAAAGTGTTTTCTAATTCCAAAAGTCTTCACGCACACCAAATAAGAGATATAAAACCTAAGCAGACTGTATACATTTTCATAGCATATCTCCGATTAATCATGACTTAAGCATACTTGGTCAAATAACTTCTTCCATTTTATAACTACATTTCTGATGGACGCTGTGGGTAGAACCCCTACCTTGTATTTCAGTTAACAATCAGGATTACCAATAGTATTTAAACCGAGCATTTTACTATAAAACTCGTTCTATATCAGCCTAAAATGGTAAGCCCAGAAGATTTTATTTTCTCCTCCAGTGAGAAATAGATATTCCATTAGGATATGCTACAAATCCTATTAGAATCCTTATACAGTTAAAAATTTTAACAACTGCAGGTTTGTTTCTAAGAAGGACATAACTCTGCAGTATGATGATCACCCTGTTAATCCATTCCATCACACCCTGAGTCGGTTTTAACACATGCAGTGGTATCACTGCAACACATAAGACCTTCTCCAAATCTACCTGTCAAGTGACAAACTGTTCTATTTTAATAAGATGTTTGACAGGATTTAAAAATCTTCGAACTTTTTTTGTAAATTTGCCAAAGTGGAGGGTGTTTCAGTGGATAGCTCCATCGCCAAATCACGCCACAGGACATAATTCCATTGCTTGGGATAATCTCGCTTTTCAGTGCTAACCCCAGAGAAGACTGCATTGCCTACGGAGTGCATTTTATTTAAACTAATAGTGATTTCCTTGGTCAGTTAGCCAAAACCAACTCATTTCTGTCAGGCAGCTAGCACAGCACATAGGGCAGACTGATGAAAATGTTTGAAATTATTTGTGTTATCACAGTGCTCGGGAGCACCCACGAAGCAGACCCACTATGTTAAAAACAAAGGCAAAGTGTTTAAGTACTGCAAGGCAAACAATGAAATTAAACAAAATCAGGATAAATTACAACATTAAACCATTAAGGTGAGAACAACAGCTGTCAAACGTCACAGTTATGTCTGGTATTCACCTAAGTCTACGAAAATGTTTTCTACTTCATGGTATCAGTGTAATTACAAACTAGTCAGGAAGCTTACTGGCCTTCTGAAAACGTTTTCCAAAAATTCTGATTCTGCTCCAAAATGACGTGACATCCTTCTCCTCCTACCATTTGCACCAAAACACAGATAAAACACACAGACTGATGTTTGACAGCAGAACTTTCAAATATCTTTTATTTCTATGCTATAGTTGCACAAATTAGCAGGTTTTCTTCAAGTGTACCTTGGAAGAAAAAAAAATAAAATTACATTTTAAATGGAAATGGAGAATTAGAATGCTCTTCTTTAAAAATGGCAAAGGTATATGGATAAGTAGTCTGAAAAAAGAGACTTAAAAATCAAACTATGTCGCAGGCAAGTCAAAAGTCTTCCCAACATCTGAGCAGGGCTGTCATGTCCTTAAAACACACTTAATATGCAGCTGGAAAATTTGCATAGTAAACAAAAGCTGACAAAAAGGAGTCTTTTTAGAAAAATATACACAGAATAGAAAACTGTCAAATGAATAATAAAAAAAATAATCAGTGTACCAAGACACAAAAAGGTTATAAAAATGTAAAGTACGACATGCACAGCATTTTTTATTGCACGAAAAGCAAAGTTCCAGTTTATGAACAGAAGCTGCAGATGAAAGTTTAAGTGGTAGTGACACTGTATCATTTTTCTTACCTAGTAAGGTAATGACTGCATGTGTCTTTTTAACAAATAAATGATTGATTTTTTTTTTTTACATTTTAGAAAATCAAAAGCTAACGTACCTACAGATAAACGGTTCCCTGTCTATGGCATCCTGACCAGCTGGAATTCTTCCCCACTTTTTTACCAGATGGAGCAGAGAGAGGGGCTATTGTTACGTCCTGCTAATGATCGCTGGCGGACTGCGTCACACTCTGCTCATCAGCTGCAAAGGCCCGAACGAGCACTTCACGTCCTATGCTTTTGCTTCTGCGGACTGTCTGGCGCTTTACAGCTTCCTCCACAAATGCTGAAACATCTTCTACACAGAGATATGATTTCAGTGGTGGGAGAAGGGCAGGGGGTGACCAGAATGCATTTGAATTGGTTTGAAAACAAATATTTTGTATTTGCATTGAAAAATTTTCATTCAGAAATTGCTGAAGTATGAACGATCTTTCAGAGGCCAGCCCCTAAACAAGCATTTCAGAAGCAGAAATGTCAAAAAACCCCCAAAATTCAATGATATTACAACTACCTAGAAACCAGGTAAGGATGAATAGTACAGAACAATAATAAAGTAAAATAATTAGAAAGGTAGAATAAAAATGCCAGGATATAATTCAATAAAGGTGCATTTCTTTTTCAGGGAGCAAAATGAACTGCCCATTTACGGAACAGGAAGGAATAGTGATAAACTGCAGGAAAAGGTCTGAGAAACAAGGACTTTACCAGAGATCAGAAATACAACCATGAATTAAACATGACTCCCAGTATCATACTGGTATGAAAAGAAGTGATCGTATGAGGGAGGTGTAACAGTAGCTCCTGAGACTCCTCTTCCATCCAACACGCACTAACGGCTCGGCTGACCGTGTTATTTGAGCACCACATTTCAAGGAAAACATGAACTCTGAATTCACAAGAAAGCAATGAAAATGATCAATGACTGAGAAAATTGGCTCCAAAAGAAAAATGGAAGTCCTGGATTCAGTTATTTGAGCAAAGGCAAGATTAAGCAGTCATGCAATCAGACACTTCAAATAGGTAAGAGAGCTTAATACAGAAATACTGCAATAGAAAGAAAAACTGTGCGTGTGTGCATGTATATATATCCATGTATCATTCTTGCACAGGAAGAACTCCTACATAGGAGTAACATCTAGATTCTTGGCCTGTTCTAGAAAATATAATACTCTAAACAATTAATTGCTCACTCTTCTACTTTGGTAAAGAAAATGGGTTCTTCTTCTCAGTACGAGCTTTAGTGAAACAAAAAACCTGTTTTCTAAAGCAACAGTGACGAACTACTAAATATGCAGGAGACTACATATTCAGCAAAAGCTCTCATTAAAAGCTGTGAGCTGTTAGCTTGGCACATGGATTTGGATTGCAGACAATTAGAGGTCATGTACACATACCCACAAATTGAATTGTCTGGGAAGTTTTCCAGGTGCAGAAACATACAGTAAGTTCTCTGAGCACCCTATACACTAGCAGTATTTTTCTTTATGTTTTTCACTTGTGGGGCACCTTAGCAGTTGCAGCCCAATTCAGTACACTAATTGCACGCTGACATTAAACCTTTGGCAAGATTGCAACATCATCCACACTGCCCTTAATCCTATCTATACAAAGGTAAGTGTAAATAATGTCCTTTCTTGTCAGCTGATCTGTTCAGCAATAGTGAGAAGTGTTTAGAGAAACTGCCTTATCTAACCAGTATCTGCTGAAGATGTAGTGTCTGCTTTGCACCGCTTTCAATGTAACGCTACCCTGATAACTGGCGAACAAAGGTTGCTTATCAGCAGGACACATCCAGGAACATAAAAACACAGTGGCAGTTGCACAGTGCCACACAGCAGCCAACTGCAGGTATATCAAGGGTAGAGTGAAAGAAGCACAAAGCAATACATCTCCATATATTCTCCCAGCATCGAGCAATCCCTGGACAAGGGACTTCCTGAGAAAGAGGAGATAGCTTTGCATCTACTCATTCTGGTTAGATTTTGCCTTTGAAAACCAGTTCAGGCTGCTTTCTGGATCCAGGTAAGCCTGCAGCATCCCTAATGCTCACAACAGTAAGCTCCATGCAATGGTCCCTGAGAAAATTTACCATTTTTTGCATGCCTTTGAGTCAATCAACCACATGATGTCTCTTGGTTCTTGCAAGAGAAGAAAAACAAGCTTTCACTTCCTATCTGCGTTCCCCACAGCACTCATGATTTTACAGAAAAATACAGTTTTCGACATTCCACACGTCTTTGATCGTCCTTGTTAAAGTCTACAACTGCCTCGGCTTTACTACACCTAAAAGCTTTGCTGCATTTAGGAGGGGAGGGAGCAAGAACTGCTCACAGCATTCGATATACAGGACCATCATAGATTTAGACAGTGCCATAATGTTTTTTCTGTTTCGGTGCCTATTCGTTTCCTAACAATTCTTAAAATTTAATTTGGTTTTTTAAGATCTTGCATTTTCCAAAGATCTATGTATTATAACTTCGATTGTCACAAGTGCAAAACCCAGCAGTTCAGAGACCACCACTATATAAATCTACAGAACTATGTTTACCTTTATATACCACTTTATAGTACATTGAACTTCACCTGTCATTTACCTGTTTGTTTCTTACACAACAAGGTGTTTCTGAGGCTCTTCCCAGACAGCAAACTTGCAACCCCAATCAACTCAGCAGCAAAGCAAACCGTCACCTTACAATCCCCTTCTCCAGATAACTTACAAAAATGCTGAGCAGTGCAGACATGGCTCCATTTCTTAGTCCCACTCTAATTTTCTATCTGTTAAACGATTTATTTATTCTCTTTTATCTCCACAAGGTCATTCCCTCTGACTCCACAGCACCATTATTTGAGGCTCTTAGAGAGAGAAACAGCTAGAAGCATTCCGGGAATGGAAGAGTCCTCAACGTTCTTCAAAAGGTTCTCAACAGTGAAGTGTGGCTTTTTCCCCACAAAACATATACAAACGGATTCCACACACTGTATTTCCCAAATGTCTAACAACACTATATTTTATAGTAATTTCTGTCAATTCAGCTGGTCCAGACACCAGATTTAACTCACGCACAGTCTCCCAGATTTCCCCCAAAAGACTTCTAAAAATCCTCATGTCACATTGACCAAGTATCTTTAGTCTGATTTTTTTTGTTGGATTAGCCAATTGAAGTGATAGGTTACACACCACACTTGGTAAGTCAGGATTTCACACTTAAACTCGTTGAGAAATTTTGAGTGAATACCATCTGGTCCTGATGATTACTTACTGTTCACTTTATGGATTTGTTTTGAAATACATTTTACTAGCTCTACAATTTCAGGTAGTACCCCCCACACCAGCTCCCTCTATTTTAAAAAGGAAAACATAATTAAAAAAAAAAAGAAAAAGAAGCTTCTGATTTTGCAGACAACACTGATATAAAGAACTCACTTTTCTGCTTCAAGCCATCTTCTCACCCCTTTCTTTTTATGTTCAATCATCTGCCGACCCTATGCTTTCTCTGACAGGCTTGGAAAAAAGTTATTAGAAGACTATTATGTTATTAGCAAATGATTGAAAGCTTTGTATTATTTTACTTGCATATAAACATGAGAAAAATAATTTTCTTTACCTTGCTGTTAGATTTTTGGTGGGGTTCTGGGGGTAGGGTTTTTTTGTATTTCCATATAACTTTTGACAGGTGTTAGGCATTCACCACGAACATGATAGAGTTCCTTAAGCACCATGCCACTTGCCAAGTATTTAACCATTTTGGCTGTGCCTTTTCATTTTTAGTAAGCTTCCTTGACATTATGTAATCCTCCTTTTAAAAGACTAAATGCTGATGGTGATGCTCAATGTCACCACCCTGGAGACACAACCAGTTGTACAGCCCTAATGCTGTGGTTTTCAAATTTAAGTCTGGAATCTCAATTTAAAGACATTCTATATTAAAAATTTCAAATATACACACTATACCACCACCTTCATGGAAACAAGGCATTATATCTCCTCTGATCTGTGTGAACTTCTGGAACGTGGTCACAGCGGGAAGAACAAACACCCAGCAACATGATGCAGCTAAGCTCAATTTCTTACGCAGAAGCAGCGAGAGAGAGGCTGTGCTGGGAAATGGTGATGCTCATGCACACACACACCACCAACGCCAGCCCACCCTGCTGAGCGGGTGCAGCAGAGCTCAGGGGAAACTCAGCTCTCACTCTGACCAGTTTGTCTTGGGTTCTTCAGCAGCCGCTCAGCTCCAACACATACCGGCTCCTCCTTGGGCACTCTGCTCCTACATAACACTTTCCCAGGCTCAACTGTACCAACTCACTAGGCTGGTATTTGGGGTAAGTCTCAGCTGATGAGAAGTGCATGCAAGTGCACATGAAATGCCTCCCCCAACATGGCCTATTCCTCGCTTGGTCTGCTTAATAAACTGAGCTTAGCAGTATCCCACTGTCTGGCGTTAGCTCCCCATCACCATCCATGACACAAGCCTCGGAAGACTGTGTACAGACAGCTTTTGGGAGAGCCCCTCCGGAAGAACGTGCGTTAAGCGCGCTCATGGTGTCACAGGAGCAACAGAAAGCACTGGTTTTCTCATAGAAAGAAGCCCTTGCTTATCCCTTCCTTGGTCCGCTTAATAAATCCAGCTTAGCAATATCATGTCGTTTGGTGTTCCTTCTTCTAACACAAAAATTGTTTCCAATTTTGTGCACCTGTTTCAGACCAATGCTGACTGGTTAGATTTTTTTTTTTCTCCCTTCTTCCTATTTGAGTTTTGCAAATTTCTGTTTCCTTTTATATGAGGATATGGAGTTTTTGCCTCAATATCTGCTGCATGTGTCATCTCCCCTCCAGTGCTTGTAGTAAAACTCCTCTATTTATTTCCTTTTTGTTAAGACTGAGCCCACCCTTTGTGTATGGACACCCTCTGTGAAAACTTCTGAAGGCACAGTCTGGGATTAACATGCTCTTATCGGGGTGAACTTTGCAATTAAGGAAGAACTCATGATACAGAACAGATGACAAAACACATTTCTACATTAAAATGAGAAAACCAGATCATATGTAAAATCTTATCAGCCATAATAAACTAAAACAGAGCTCACTCCCAATACTTATCAGTGAATATTCCCGATTATTATTCAAAGCAAGCCTTCTAAGCAATGTCTAGGATGATTTTTAGAAGGAAAAACCTTACTCTAAGCATCAGTAATGTAAAAACGTTACATTTATTATTTCTGTTTTACTAAGCCCTCCTTCCCCAGTCGTTCCAGGAGAAATCAAGCCTGTCTGACCCTGAATCTACTCCAAGTACCATGGAAACATCTGAATAACAAGAATGCTCATCAAAATTTAAACTTCTTACAGCAGTGCCAAAGGCAATGAAAATTTTATTGAATTCCAGAGCCCTAATTCTCTACACAAAGAGCACATGGTGAAGAGGCAGCAGCCACAGCCCTCTGCGAGGCACAGCCCTATAGCCTTTAGGCCCTTGTTTCCAATTTTCAGCGCAAAGCTACTTCAGTTGAAACCCTCAGTTTCAGTTGCTACTGCACCACCTTCATCAGCAAAGCCGCCAGAGCAGCCTGGGAGACAATTCTGTTCAGATCCCCCCTGCCGCTTCTAAAATGCCACTGTCTAAAGTAAAACACTAACATGGATCCCCCAGCTGTACTGAGACTATTTAATGACAGGATCTGCAGCACTGCTGCAACCACTGTGGAAAATAAAAAACATTACTTCTGGCATTTACAGATATTTGTTCTAGATATGGAGATTTTTTCCTGGAAGGTACATCTAAAGCAATTGCCAGCATAGCAGGCATGTGTCATGACATACAAGGTCAAACATACCCACCAAAAAGTTTTAGTCCTCCGCAAAATGTGCTATCACATTGTTTATCATTACTCATTTATTATTGTATGAAGACTTTTTAAAGATGATTACCATGCTTAACGCATTTGTAAACACTGCAGTGTTACCATAAAGCTAGTAAATCGGTTATGCCAGCTAAGGATGAGCCTTTCCAACAGACTGCAAAACGAAGGTTTGGTTATTTTCTGAATTACTCTTACAGGTAAGGCTGAGGCCTCCATCTACAGTGAATGACACCCAAGTGCATTGTTACAAAGAAGTTTGTAACTGGCCAAAGTGGGAACATGGCGAATTTTCCACGGGTATTTTCTTCCTTGAATTGCATTTTTCAGAAACTCAAATCATAAGTTTACAATTGTTCAGATCTTTTTGATCAGTGAGGAAAACATTGGGAGTTTATTTTTAAATTTTTCATTTTGTCAAAGATGCACAAGAGAAGGAAGATGCCTGGAGAAAGGAGAGGGGACGGGAGAACAGCAGGATGGGGTGAGGAAGCTGTGACAAGTGGGGTAAATTCAGGCACAGCCAGATACCGGTGGAGAGAGCCAGCACAGTAAGAGGCACGGCACGGCTGGACGAAGACGGTGAGAGCCATGGGAGCGCTGATAGCACCACCATTCGCAGAAGATCTCAGGAAGGTAGAGGGACTAAGGAGACAGAAAAACAGCAAGAGGTGGCGAAGGAAAAAGGGTGAAAAGGCATGAACTGACCGAACAGGCAGAGTAACAGGGATCAACTGAGCAAAGAGTAGGCATCCGAAGGGACCCGCAACCCAAAGAGTAGGATTTAGTAGGACACTAGAGAGAGTAAGTACCATAGAAAAAGACACTGATGAATGTGGCATGCAAGAAAGGCCAGGGCAGGCTGGGACATCAGAGAAGAGGACAACAGTGGAAGAAATTCTCCAAGTGCTGTCCCCTTTAGAGGTTGGAGGTGCCTGGGAAGGCCAGCCGCCCACTCCCGTGTCCTCAGCAAATGGACATAAAACCCTCCCACCTCCATCTGCCCCCCCTGGCCCAGGAAAGAGCCCCCTCACAGCTGGGCACACAGAAGAAGGGTGGCTGTCACCCGGCTCGAGTGGCAGAAAGCAGCATGAAAGCTTCTGTCTCCAACACAGCCATCGCCGGAGGCGAGCAGAGGCTGGCGAAGACACCACGAAAAGGGAATGCACGGTCCTGTACCTAACAGGGCCCTACAAAATCTGATGCCTTCCCTGCCTCTGCCTCACTGCGGGGACTGGGGCAGATATTTAAAAAGCAAATCCAGTTTTTGACAGGTGAATGCAACCTGTCAGCCTGTGATCTGGGTCAGCAGCCGGACAGAGCAGCAGAGCCACTCACCCTTCTCCAGTGTGTAACGCCAATCACAGCTCCAAAGGGACATATTAAGAGACGCATATTCTGAAAAATCAATGTTTAAGTGTCTCACACTGGGCACTAAAGCAGCTGGATACATTTCATCTTAATTTTTCTGTGTCTCAGTCAATTTTTTAAATGGATTCAATACCACTTCATTTCAGCAGAGTGCAAAAATACATTCATTAGTGTTTATGAATGATTCAGATTCGATGGTGCTGAATACCAGAACAGAAATAAATATGGATTTGAACTGAGTATGATAAATAAGTCATGGTACTATCCCCCTGAACAAGAACAAAATATCAAATATTGAACATTTTTTCAATAAGGTAGTACCACGAAGTTTGTGCACTGCACAAGGCAGTAAGATTCTGTGGAGAAACAACAGGAGAAGATGCATTCTAAGATTTCCGTAACTTCATCCCATAACAATGGGGAAGTGACAAATTAAAGACAACAACCTTTGAAATTTCTTAATTTTGAATATTTGCCTGCGTAGTCTTTGCAACAGGGCAGTGCATTTGTATGCTGGAGACTGAGAAGCTGCCAAAGGCCAAAAAGAGCACAGATTTTAAGATATTTTCAAATATCAAACCATTTGTTCACTAAATATAGCTTGCCTTAGATCACTTGGGAATGAAACAAACCAGGTCTGCAAACAGTAAAAATAATTGATTAGATCCACTGCTCCACTAAGCCCCTCTCATCTTTACCAAAGCATGATGTGAACTTCCAACGGCACGCTACTGCAGGAGCGAGGCATATCCCACAGTCATTGCCTGCTAGGAAAAAAACGTTTTTACTGATCAGCTCAAAAAAAAAAAAAAGATGGAGAGTTTATGCTTTTCCATTTTTTTTGGCCTGTAACAACACAAATTCTGTAGGCTTGTTTTACACATCAGTTAAGAGTTACCCAATCACTTTCATTTTCCGATCAATGAATCCAGGCCTATCTTCACATCAAAGTCCCTTCTAATTTACAAATCCCCCAAACAACTTTAATTACAATCCACTTCAATAATAGCTTCCATATAAGAAACAAGCAAACAAGCTAAGACTGTGCAGTCTAAAAAGAAACAACTGAAAAGGGCACAATAAAGGCCTATCAAGCGATGTCTGGTATAGTGGGGGAATAAGGACGGATTGCTTCAGCCTTCCTCCACGCAAGCTAGTTAAAGAAAAGAAAAATCAAATAAAGTTAAGAGAGATTGGGTCAAAACAAACAAAAAGGAGGTGCTGTTCCTCCCAGTGTCATGGGATGCTGTGAACACAAGATGTTTACATGGCGGGGGGAGGGGGACAGAAGCAGAAGATGGATTAATAGGAAAGAAATCTATTGAGGATTGCTAAATAATGTAGAAACTACATGTAGCTCAGAAAACCCCCAGTCTGCAAATGGCTGGAGAATGAGACATTACTCAAGGGAAGCAACAAATATTCTTGCCCCTTACTCACATTCTCTCAGCCATCTGCTTTTGGACACAGTTAGGAACAAGATACCGAACACATGAGCCTTTTGCTTGGTCCAGCACAGCTACTGCTGCATTGCTGCGTTCGCTTCACTCACAAAAATACGTGCAAAATAAAACCGAACTGTCACACACTTTTCTTTGCACAGTGTTATTGTTAAAATAAGAGGACTTGAAATGCACAGCTGTCCTCTGGCCCTGACAGCAGAGACTTGTTCAGCCTTCAGAGCCCTGTGACCAAAAGCCCCCGTTCCTGCCCATCCTATGGGTTGCTCCACCACTTACTTACCCCTTTCCCGGTCCTGCGACAGCCACGCTCCTTTATATCAAAGTAAACAGAAGGACAACTCGGGCATCAGACCTGGTAGCAGCCACATCTTGCAATAGGAGGTTTAACACACGTATACGATACTGATGAAGGTGTCAGCTGGGTAAGGCAAAGCCTACGGTGCCTCCACAGCAGGTTTTTACCACGGGGGTGCACCAGGAGAGCTCTTCAAGTGGCACTACAGTAAACACACTCCTAAAGTACAGTCTGTGACTAAAGGGAATAGGCCCTTTCGCATCTTGGACAGTCTGCGTTATATTTGAGCTGGCGTGGCAAACCTTAAAAAACATTTCACTGTGCTGAAAGATCAAAAGTCTTAAAAATTTAAATATGAGTTGAGTTAGAGGCAGGATGGATTTAGAATATTTTTCCATTTCTCTATGGTTGAACAGAAACACTACACCACCAGAACCTTGCACTGTACCAAAATATGTTCTGATTTCATTTTTTTAAAAATTAAAAAAAAAAATTATTTTAAGAACTTCAACATATAAAGATACAAAATGAACTTAAGGCAATCTTTGTAAATTGTATGGCAAGTTGCACAAAAGCACACCTTCTAATTAATCCTTCAGCTTTCTAGAATGACTAAAGTTGGAATTTTGGGATGTGTTTCTCACCACACTGCAAGAATCAGTCTCAAACTGGCAGCTTAAGTGAATATAGAGAAGTTTTACTGTGCGTTACAGTGCTTCGCCACCCTGCCAGGGGGTTAGCTGAGAGATGGCCACAGCTTGCACGAAGTCCTCTACTAAGCCTGCAGTCAGGCTTAAACTTAAACAAAAATAATTTAGTCACTTGCTCTGTGTCTAAGGAAAAAAACCCACAAAATTAAAGCAGAAAACCAGCATGATTTCCAAGCACAGTTATAAATTTGCCAGACTGTTTTGCCTTTACAGTTTGCTTATCTTGAAATACTACCCGGTGCAAGAATCTTTGCTTTTCAGTTACAGGAGCTCACAGGAAGCAACTGGAATTCAGGGCAGAACATACCTCAGCCAAGTTCTTTTTTCTTAAATAAAATCCAGTAAGTTTTGGATTCCTTAAGGTAGATAAATCAAGGTAGATATTATGGATAAGGAGTATATCTCAAATCCATCAAAGAAACTTTCTAAGTTTGCAATAGTTTAGAAAATAATTATTTCTAGCGAACAGAAATAGCAGACTGTGGAGCATTCCCACAATACCGATACAAACTAGTAACTGTTAATAGATTAGGAAGAGATTTCAACTTAGTAAATTAAATAGTGACCGCTTTCACATAAATACAGCGCTAGAACCTCTCTAGAAAAAAGCTGGCATATAATTCTAAAGAATATCTTACAACACTTACTATTTTTGTAAGGTGGTACAATAATGGATCACTAGTTTAATAAAAAGGGAAGAATGCTCTTTCAAATAAAGTTTTACGTATCTGAGCTATTGTAGGCAAAGAAAAAAATTAAAACTATTCTCCTTCATATGTAACATTTTTCTGCACTTTAAAGAAAATTCTCTTTTACTTCGAAAACAATGATCAACCATTATAATCCAATGTCAAACTAAAGAAACCAAGTTTAAGTTTTGCAAGAGAACCATCTTAGGATTTGAAGCCACAATATTTTGCCAAAGTACTCAAACTACTTATTTAACATTACTGTACGATTAACATGATGATGCAGAGTTTTACTAACAGTAATACAGAGAAAACTGTCAATGGAAACCATTTAAGAGGCTTCATAAAAGCTTTATTCCTTGTATTCCATTGCACTTGCTTGCAATCCAGCTAAATTTTACGTAAATTAATAGGTTTATTGTTTAATTCCTCAGTTCTCTTGCTTGTAACCCTCCAAGTTGATGTCTATACTATTCCAGTTATAATCAAAATATAATCAAAAGTAGCTGGGAGATTAGCAACTCTGAAAATCACTCCTATAATGGTTAATCACACTAATGATAATTTAAGCAAATTAGTAGAGCAATAACCATGCAACATTCAAATTAAGTATATGACTGGAAGGAAATGTACAGTCAGTGCCATGGATAGATACGCTACAGTTCATGAAACCTCAGAAGCCTGATCTTGCATAACAAAACCTCCTTTTTCATCTCACAAAGCCTCCAGTGGCTATTTTCCCTTCCCACTCCATGCAAATTCTTGGACAGCTGTCCAAAACAAGGTTTCAACTAATTATTTAAAGGACAATGATTTGGGTCTCATGTTTTTTCTGCATCAAAGAGAATATAACAAGGTAGTGCTCACGCACTCTGCTTTTCTATTATCTCACTAAAACCACCTTCCTAAGATACGGTTTATTCTGTCTATACCATTTCATGATGTGCTAGAGAGGAAGTAAACAAGCAAAAGATAAATGCTATAAATCAGAGCTATGTTATTTTTGACATTGTCAGTAAACAAAGTTATTAATTATAAGTGTACCAGAAAAGCAGAAGAAAAATTATTTGCCCAAAGGGGATAGGAAAGGCAAAAGTTGTATTTCAAAAATTCTCCCCAAAGCATCACACACAGCTTATAGTAAAACATCTGAATTTACTAAAATGTGTGCTTAACAGCATTGACTTAACTCTCAGAAGCTATGAACTGCTAAACTCATCTCAAAAGAGATTTTCATTACAGAAGACTGACATATTTCAAATTGCACTTCTAGCCTCTTTGCTTCACCGCTATGCATAACGCCTGCCTTCAGCTTCTCAGAAGACAGTATGCAGACTTGCAGACATGAAGTGCTTCATCCATTTCATAGAGCCATGGAAGGGTTTGGGTTGGCAGGGACCTTAAAGATCACCCAGTTCCACCCCCCTGCCCTGGGCAGGGACCCCTCCCACCAGCCCAGGCTGCTCCCAGCCCCGTCCAGCCTGGCCTTGGGCACTGCCAGGGATGGGGCAGCCACAGCCTCTCTGG